>OY282400.1:13437687-14637687 GCA_958295455.1 Coleophora deauratella | reverse complement strand
CGTCTTCGCCTAGTGAGAACCAACGATAAGTAGTGCTGTGAATGACAGAAGACTTTGGTATGTAATTTTGACTTTTTTTAGAACGAACCAGTGCCATGTGAGACAGTGTTAATAGACTATTATATGCAGAAACGTGAAGGCTGAGTCCGTACGATAACGCTTCAATAATTTTTCATAACGAGAACTATACACATAGAAATAAATTAAGAATTTTGAGAACTTAGATTAAGAATTAACATAATAAGAACCTCGGCTTCGTGTGGAAGGGCCCGTCCACGCGTTGTCTATTGATGGAATAACTTTGTAGACCTAATTATTTCATAAGCAGTTTCACTGAACCTTGGTCAAGCGAGAATCGTTTTTCATACCCTCAGGGAATTTCATACCTTTTTGATATAATGTAAGAAACTTATTTTATAAGTCGATATAATACTTCTGAGTGGTAATAGAATAACCCCTGACAAATAAATAGGAATAAATATTTTTTTTGTGTGAATAAATATTTAGGGAATTTCATACCTTTTGTCTGAAATTTCAGAAAGTGCCTCTATAGGCAATGTATTAGCATAGAAAATAATAGAATAAAATTTAAGTAAATTATTTCATTTTTTATTTAAGAATATATTTCCAGTTTTAAACTGGTGGCGCCCAATAGAACTTAAGAAAGGTAAGAAAACACCAAAGCAAAGTGTTTTCTTACCGTTCGGTTAGCTCAGAGAAGGTGGGGTCCGTTTACACTAAATGACTGTTACTTCCTGTGAAAGTTATACTAGGATATTTCTTATGTTCTATTGGGCGCCACCAGTTTAAAACTGGAAATATATTCTTAAATAAAAAATGGAATAATTTACTTAAATTTTATTCTATTATTTTCTATGCTAATACATTGCCTATAGAGGCACTTTCTGAAATTTCGGGCAAAAGGTATGAAATTCCCTAAATATTTATTCACACAAAAAAATATTTATTCCCATTTATTTGTCAGGGGTTATTCTATTACCACTCAGAAGTATTATATCGACTTATAAAATAAGTTTCTTACATTATATCAAAAAGGTATGAAATTCCCTGAGGGTATGAAAAACGATTCTCGCTTGACCAAGGTTCAGTGAAACTGCTTATGAAATAATTAGGTCTACAAAGTTATTCCATCAATAGACAACGTGTGGACGGGCCCTTCCACACGAAGCCGAGGTTCTTATTATGTTAATTCTTAAACTAAGTTCTCAAAATTCTTAATTTATTTCTATGTGTATAGTTCTCGTTATGGAAAATTATTGAAGCGTTATCGTACGGACTCAGCCTTCACGTTTCTGCATATAATAGTCTATTAACACTGTCTCACATGGCACTGGTTCGTTCTAAAAAAAAGTCAAAATCACATACCAAAGTCTCCTGACATTCACAGCACTACTTATCGTTGGTTCTCACTAGGCGAAGACGACAGAGGCCGGGAGACTCGGCTGGAGAATGCAGCTTTCATGTGTTTTCAACGTTCAAAAAGACGAAGATACATTTTGTAGCGTAGTTTTAGAGCAAAATTTGGAATAAATTTAAGTAAATTAAAATAAACTAAAAGATCAAATTAAGAGCGGCATCCTGCAACAAAACATACAACACTGTAATGTCATCACAAGATGCTGACGAATTCTCGAATTTTGAATACAGCCAGAGGAGGTTTCTGGTAAAGATGAGGGGAGTCTTACCTGCCGCTCTTGTTTTATAAAAACATCAAGTATGATGTGTTTTAAATGGCCAAAGCCAGGGTTGACGGCACCGATGACGCATGTCGGCACTTCTTTCTTTTCTAAAACAAATATTTAACACAGATATGATGCGAAGGCGTACAAAATGTGACTCAATGTCAGAAGAAATACGCAAAAAACATATTTACCTCGAAGATGAAAACGGATTACTTTCTCAAGTTTTTTTTACTTCTCAAATTTAGCACTCAGGCGACGACTACGATTCTGACAGCTGAGGTTAGACCATTGGCTAACTTTTTTTTTAATATGTTGCCATAACCCACAAAAATGTGTGCGTTCGAAAACGGTTTTATGAAAGCGATTGTTACCAAAACAAGTTTAAATAAAATATCTATTCCTCAGTAATAATAAAAATATTGCCAACGGGCTGCAAGCTAAATTACATTATTAATTCTCCATAAAAAACTCAACGCTCTCCGAAGCTATTAAAAGTAACGTAAGTAACCTGTGAACGGCAATACCGGCCAAAGAGAAACCTGTCAACGTCAAAAGTGACAGATCGACAATGCTGAAATGTGAACAACATTAGATTGTTTTGATGAAGAAAACATTTAAAATCAGGTGTTTCTTAATATGTTTGATGCTGGAAAAGACGTAGGATGGTTATGTGCGATGCAACTGTTTGATTCTATGGAATGCCAGTGCGTGAGAAGTTTAATCAACTTAGAAAACTAGATAAGATATGTGCTGAACACAACCTCAGTTGGCGATGTATTCTGTCTTCTATTCTTGGCATCACTGGTGGCATAAGCCACGCAGCACGAACCCTGCGGAACGTCCTGGGAGTAGAAGACAAAATACACCCCCAATGAGTCCCGTTTCTGAAAAAAAACATGTTGCAAAATTAACATGCAACATTACCCCCATCGCAAAAGCGAAATTGGGGAGAAGAACGAAGACGATTTCGCGAGACACGAAACCTGAGACACACAAAAACAAAGGAGAGCTGTCGCCTGGAACAAAAACGACGATACCTGCTCCCCTGTGCAAAATACAGTTAAAATACATAGTTATATTTATTACTACTCCAACACAGTATGAGCAGCAGATCACCACAGACCACTTTCTCACGCTCACGTTGTTATACCCTATCTTTACTTTAATTTCTTAATTAATATTTTAATAAAATTATACGCTAATTCTTTTATTTCTAAAGATTCTACCTTAAACCTATTCTATTTCCTGAGTTAGTATGTTCTTAATTCTGTTTAATATATATTATTTACTTTCTATTCTATACATCCTATGTAACTATATTATGATTCTATTTCTCTTCTTGTTCTATTCTAATTTCAACAATAGTTAAGCTATTCTTCTCAATTCTATATTCTCAAAGTTTTAGGAACATCGTCCTATTCTGTTTCCTAAGTTCTAGTGACCTTTTCTTTATTCTCAGACACGAGGTCCTGTTCTAATTTCTTGGGGAGCTACCAGTTTCCTTTCCTCCATTCTTGGAGACTAACCCTCTTTTGAGTGGTAATACCTTAAGGGTATAGACCCTTGTTTAACACATACATCATGTTTAGGAAAATAGCGTGGAAGAACTTTTTTTTTTTTTTCTTCTAATTGAATTTAGCGCCATAAATGCTCATAACTTCTTAAAGTATCGAATGTATTAATTTACTAGTGTGTGTGTGTGTGTGTGTGTGTGTGTGTGTGTGTGTGTGTGTGTGTGTGTGTTAGTAGGGTAAATGAGAGTTAGTGGGTTAGTATGTTAATGTGTGGGTGAGTACGTATTTGTGTGTGGCATTAGTAGAGTTAGTAGGAGTTAGTGGGTTAATATGCTAGTGCGTAAATGTCAACCTTAACCTTCAATGTGAATTATGTCTTTGATGTGTGTCAAACCAACTTTCTTGCCGTTAAGCGCCCTCAAACGATACACTAAAGGACTTATCTTTTCTTCTACCACACATTTAATGTTTCTAGGAGCCAACTTACTAGCGAAGTTGTCACCTGCTTTTGAAAGTAGGAAGTCTTTTTTCCAAACTACCTGCCCAACCCTTAAACATACGTCTCTTTTCCTTTTATCGTATTCTCTTTTTCCTCTTTCATACGCTACTTTCAATTTTTCTTTCACTTTAAGGAACACGTCTTTTAGTTCCATTAAGGTTTCTGTATATTCATTTCTTTCTGGAAAACTGAGTTCTAGGTCATCGCCGTTGTGAAATTTATAATGGTCCGTATCTAACACGATTTCCCTACCATGAACAATAAAGTAGGGGGTAAAACCTGTAGCTTCATGTACGCTGTTATTCATCGCGGATTGGATGTGATGTAGATGTGCGTCCCATTCTCTATGGTCATTCTTAAGGAATGATGATATTGCGTAGCCTAAAACTCTGTTAACTCTCTCCACAGGGTTTACCTGTGGCGTATAGACTGTCGTGTAAAACAGATTAGGAATTTTATACTCCATAATAAATTTTCTAAATTCTTTGGAAGTAAAGACACTACCATTGTCACAGATCAACGTCTTTGGTACGCCATGTGCCAAAAATACGTATTCTTCTAATTTCTCGATTATTTTCGAAGTCACGGCTTTGCGTAGAGGAAACAAAAACACATATTTTGAAAAATAGTCCGCTACTACTAACACGAAGGTGTTACCCTTCTTGGACCTGGGAAGAGGACCGTGGAGATCGACGGATACCGTTTCAAAAGGTCTGTGTACCCTTTTTGGTTGCCCCATTAAACCGAGCCTAGCGCGATTCGTAGACTTGTTCGCTAAACACGTTTCGCATTTCTTGACATAACCTTTTACATCTTTGAGTAATTTAGGCCAATAATATCTGAGCGCTATTCTTTTTAAAGTTTTATTAATTCCAAAATGTCCCGCAGTGGGTTTGTCATGACTTTCTGAGATAACCTGTTCTCTTTTCTGAAATGGAACTACTAATTTCCATGAAGTATCATTTTCTAAAACATATTTACTTTTTATAAGTTTGTATAATTTACCTTCTATTATATTAAATTTGGCGTACCCAACGTGTGGCGCGGTAACACAGGACGACATGAGCACTGATTAGTTTTATGATTTTCTACTGCCAAGGGACAACGCGTTGATCGAGTACCGTACATATTATGAAAAGGGGAGAAAGTTAATTTTGAAAACAAGTAGGCAGGGTTTTTAAATTTTATGACATCAAACATGAGGCAGGCTAGATGAAGTTTTCTACGAGAATCCATATTTAACATGGAGGCACTATTAATATAAGGCGAAATATGAGTTCCAAGCCAAGCCAAGCCAAGTGCCAACAGATACAAATACCTATGAAAAACACTTGGATAAAACTTGCAAGAAGAGATCCAAAGTTATTGGAAATAAAATATACTTTTGTGAAGATCATTTCAATGTAAGTATCTATAATTTATTGCCAATAAGTAAATACGTACATACTTATTAATTTCGGGGGCGACGACTTCATAAAAATAAAGGTAGGACTAGGGCGGAAAAGCCCCGCTGATAATGGCATTGGTGGAGCTTGGGCCCCAGGCCCTATAGACTCGGCGCCAATGCCTATTATACAAAACTAAATATTTCTTTGTCTTACTGTGGTTTTGTAATCTCATCACTTGTTTATAGGTTATGTTAGGTACATAAATGAATTTGTGAAATTGTTAATACATACCTACCTAACTTTTTTCACATTACAGATGGAATCCGGCATGAAAAATTATATGCAATACCTACAAGACAATAGGTATAAAAAATGCAAGTTAAATCAGGCTGCATATCGTCCAGATTTGATTGCACAGAACAAGGAACGCTTAGTGAAACTTGACTTGTATTCATTAAAAGGCAAAGGTTGTCTATAACTAAGTAGATTAAAGCGAGCCTGGAAGATGAAGTTGAACCATCCTCACCTTGTAACCAAGATTTACCAAGTGCAGAAGATGTTTCTTGTCATGACCGAAAGTCTGAATAGCTAACCTAGCAGTTCAGTCCCAAGATCATTAAGCAGACCACCATATAGAAGTGAATTTATAAAATTGTGAATAATATAATGTGTATAGTTGTATATTTGTGAGTTAATATGTAGATAAGTGTTTTGGGTGGAATACAAACGAGTATATTGGTTTACCTGTAAATAAATTATTTTGTTATTAAATTTTTATTCCTTCTTTCAATGGTCATATTGTTCCCGAGGCAAAAGGAGACAATGAGATTCATTACCCTTTGTAGGCTATAAAACTAAGTAAGTACCTATACAATTTTATAAGTCACATTCTAAAAGAGGCTTTGAAAATGATTTGTACTAAACTATTTAAAAATATGAAAGTGTGGTGGTTTTTGAGGTACATATTTATATATACTCAGAAATTATGAGATTCCTCAAAAACCATCATGCTCATATAGTGCTGTTTAGTAAAATAGCCTAGTACAAATTATACCTATACAGGTATACATCTATTTCATTACTACTGTTACCACCTGTAGTTAAAGCGGCTGATATATTTTGGAGTGATATGATAAGTGTAAGATTTTTATTTTTAGTAACATTAGCTAATTTGTTAACTTTCCTAAAACCCTAAAATAATGCAACTTGACAAAGCGATAATATAATTAATTAAACAACTAATTGGCATATATATCAGGGAGTGGGAAAATAGGATAGTCTTATCCCAAAAAACTCAAATTGTGTATTACATAGGTTTATAAAAACAAACTGCGGGAAAAGCATAGATTACCTACTATAAGTAGGTACTGTTTGTTTAGTTTAAAAAATCCAATGTTTTTTACTTATTCTTAGAAATAAGAAAAAATAAAATGCAACACTACTGGACAGATTTTTTATTAAATACAAATACATATTTTTCTTTCTTCAGGTTTTTGTCTCATAGTCAACAAATTAATAATTTCCTCTATAGTAAAGTAGCTATCGAAGGTCACTGAAGTTATGCAGCCCTATGCATTGCCACCTTGCAACGATGCAGCCTGGGGGTGGTTATCTTTCCATCTATATGCATGTTTGGCATTAAATATCTGTAACATCACAAAAAAATAATAAGAACAATCAGCATTTAATGTTTAATATGGAAGAGGAATAAATAACCCTTAAAAATACTTTAGGCGTAACACTTCATGCATATGCAGCGTAGGGATTCCTCAGACTTGGTGGACCGACGACCTGATGAAGGTTACAGGAAGCCGCTGGATACGAGCAACCCAGGACCGATCGGTGTGGAAATCCTTGGGGAAGGCCTTTGTCCAGCAGATGTCTTTCGGTTGATGGTGATGATGATTAGGCATAACAATTGATTTACCTGTTGAATGATACAGTTGCATCTTGGCCAGCTGCTTTATTTGGTCATTTGCATTCCAAAAGGATTTCAAAGTAACCTCTATTTTGAAGCAGTAGGCATCTTATATGTATAGGTAAGAAATGTTTGTTACCTGATATGATTTAGCAAAGTATTAACAAGTATCCTTGTGTATTTGTTAAAGTATACTTAAAAAGTAATCTACTTTTCCCAATGACTTTTCGAGGCTGATCATCATCGTTGCAACAGCAAGCCAACGTTATTATCCTGCACCATCAACAGACACTGTACTGTATCTGTATGGGTTTTTGTTTGATGTTTGACATCACTGCTGTTTTATTATCGTCATATTCAAATTTCAACACCTAAACACAAAAGCACAGAAATACGGCAAGCCAAATACGTTTATAATTTGATGCATTGACGTTTGTGTGCAGAATTACAGATACATAGATAGTAGTAATATATATGTAAAAGTATGGTACCTATCTGCCAGACACGTTCGTTTCATTCATTTCGCGCGCGTATCTATTTTTGTAACGAATTTTGCACAGTTTTTTCAATATTTTACTCTAAAATAAAAAATGCGAAAGAAATTAAGTTGCAAATACATACTTACATGCATATTCGGCAGTCGGGATTAGAAGCAAAAACTTTGCCACCTTAAATGTAGGTATTTATTCTCGGCAGATTCGTACTTTCTGCTTTCACAAAACCGTCTTGCGTCATGAAATTTCAAGTGAATTTACTGGATATAGGTTATCTTTTCATATTTTTGAAATTAGGCGAAAAAACTAAAATTTTGCCACATATTGCGAACAAAACGTCACTGTTTACTGCTATCGTGACGTCACATCCACAACCAGCATGGCGGCTGGTGTTTCAGATATTATTTGAATAACAGATTAAAAAACTTGATTTTTGTAAATCAAAAATAAAATGTTTTTTCTCATTTTATTATATAGAAATCATATTTATTCGATTACTTATTACAAATACTATCGTAAATAAGTAGTTTTCGATTTCTTCTTGAATATAGTGAAATACCCTATTTAGCTATGTAACAAACAGGAAGAAAGAATGTTCCCTTTTTATAATCAAAAGGAAACAGAACAAAAGACGGACCAATTTTCCAATTCCGAAACTCCAATTTATGTTGGAATAGTATCGATTATATACCTACCTATGTGCCTTTATATTTTTGATCTTCCTCTTTGAGCTCGTCGCTTCGTCAGTTCGGCAAGAGTTACTTTTGCTTTTTAACGATTTCCGCTTTTTTACACTATTTCTCATTTTCCTCTTTCATAACTGGAGCGTGAACTCATGATACCCAAATTGAAGGAACTAAATGTACACTTCTATTTTTTTTTTTTTTTTTTTATGTGATAAGGAAGGCAAACGAGCAAGTGGGTCACCTGATAGTAAGTGATCACCACTGCCCATAGACACCTGCAACCCCGGAGGGGATTGCAGATGCGTTGCCAACCTAGAGGACTAAGATGAAATGCCTCTTGTGCCTGTAATTTCCTCGGCTGTCTTACTCTCCACACCGGAACACAACAGTGTAAGCACTGCTGCTTAGCGGCAGGATTAGCGAGTAAGATGGTGGTAGCGATCCAGACGGACCTCGCACAAGGTCCTACCACCCGCAAAATAATTTGAAAACTCAATTTTTGCTTCGTCATGTAAATAGTAGCGCAAAGGTTGAAATGATTATAATTATGAGACGTCTAAACATAATTAAGAGATTTGCAGATATATGTAGGAGTCACCCTTTAGGTTTATTTAAAAAATGTAGCTGATGTGATATTTTACCATACAGGAAAATTCCGCAGTTAACTGTTAACGATCGATCGATTAATAAATAAATGATAATTATACAATTAAAGTAGGAAAAAGTCGTGACTGTATCAAACCCACTAATTAATATAAGTGCTTAATTGTAATAAGGAGCAGTATATTTGCAGGTTGAAAAAAATTGCATGTGACCGCAATTAGCAAGAAACCAAACCTGATAGTTATGAAGCAGAAATTTATTATACTTACATGAATTATAAATTATGTAATGAGAAAGGGCATAGAGTATTTAAACAGTTAAACAGGACCGTAGTCAAGAAAATGATTATATATTTTTTTAATTTATTGTTTATCGTAGTAAATACTCTTTATTAAGTTATTATCTATTAGTTCTTTTTCTTTCTATTTTAAACATCACTTATTAAACATTCTCTACGGAAAATAATTGCTTACAATGTTTTATTTAATTTAACAACAAATCGTTATTAGCACGAATGAAGAATAAGTAGTATTTTTGAGTTTATTTTAAGTAGTGTTTATGTTTTTAGGGTCCGTACCTCAAAAAGAAAAAATGAACCCTTATGGGATCACTTTATTGTCCGTCCGTCTGTCTGTCTGTCAAGACCCGTTTTCTCAGGAACGCGTAGATGTATCAAGTTGAAATTGTAAGTTTCTATGAAAAATACCTAACTTAGCAACCCTGCTTTCATAATTGGCATAATTGGCGGAGTAATCGCGTAACAAACATAAAAAAACAACATACAGTCGAATTGAGAACCTCCTCCTTTTTTTTGCAAATTAGAAAATTTAAATAAATATAAATATCCGGGACAAATCACACGGTCATCTGGCCCCAAACTAGGATTCCCTGTACTACGGGAACCAGAGACTGATATACATACACAATACATATACGTTTAAATAGATACACATATAGGTATATAATACACTCAGACACAGAGCAACCAAATCTGCTCATCACAGAAATGTTTGCCCTGGGTGGGGATCGAACCCACGACTCTACCCACGGATCTAGTAGTCAGGATCACTAACGACTGAGCCACTGAGTCAGTCAAATAAAGTAGTTATAAAAACTGTCGCAGCCGTTTATGCCCCACTCCGATTTATGGTAGATCAAGTTATTTAGTTTACTTGTTTATCTACACAGGTAAATCTCGCGACAACCTTTTATAGCATATAAATTGTGCATTTTTCCTTAAATAGGTAAACAATCTAACTTTTATTTGTAGAAAGACAAACGCTCATTTTCGTTTGCATTCTTAAAAGTCTGTGAAGTTTCCAAGTTTTTAAAATGCCGAATCGGTATTCTTTACAACACGTTGCTGACATTCATCTTGTGTATGTTTATTGTAACAGAAGTGCTAATGCGGCCATGGAAGACAGCGATTCATCTAACACTTAGTTGAGAATCTCTGGTAATCAGTCGCAATATCAATATAACACACACACACACACACACATACACTCATTTCTTCATTTAACATTATGATCTAAAAAAAATGTTTTTTGTTACTTGTTACTTTTTGTAACTGATAGCCATCCTGTATAATTTGTATAATTTTTATTTAAATATTTCCGCGGAAATCTGTAAAGGCTATGCTATAAATAAGTCCTTGTATATTATAATAAGCATATTATAATATTATAATAAGCTGTTGATTTCCCAAATCTGTAAAATAATATAGAATAAAAAGAAATATATCTTCTTCATCTTCCGGAGATAACAGGCGATCACGTTCATTGGTTCTTTGGGTGACATCCGAATGCCGTTTTCGCCTAGCGTTGATATGGGCGTCAATAAATCTTTGACGACTCGGTTTAGGTCTCTTGGAGTATCATCTCCGATATTCTTTCACTCCCATTACAATAACCATTACCAAAGTTAAGGTCAGCAATGTGCTGTGAAGAATACCGATTCGGCATTTTTAAAACTGGAAAGCTTCACAGTCTTTCAAAGAACATAAACGAAAATTAGCGAGAATTCATATTCGAATCTCCGAACCTTACTTGTAAATTAGAACTATAACTTTACAATAAAAACAAATTCAGTCTCAATGCAGCCCTGTTTGTTGTAAATAATATATAGGTAAGTCTATTATAATAAAAGACCTAATGAAAAATCAGGCTCAGTTTTAAAGAAAAAATTGACCACATAGGACGAATAAAATGGAAATGTATCCAGTAAATAAAACTAAAGAATTCTTTTATAGATTAACAAGGTTACTTTATGTTTTTGGTGCTCCAAACTTTTGGTTTGAAGACTTAAATTTTTCGGAAAGTTTTATTAAATTTCACAATAAATTTTCATTAACTTTAACAGTAACGCATTTGATGTTGATTGTAACACAATTTACTTCGCTATTCACTCAACATAATCTGTCTGCAAAACAAGAAACTGACCGACTCATATTTTCATTTTCAAATCCATTATTGTACATAGAGGTCATTGGTTTGTATTTTTACAAGGACGATATAAAAGAAGTACTCGATATTTTTACAGTAAAAATGAAAAAAGTTTATAATGATCTTGACATAGAGAAGAAAATGATAAGGAAAGCCAAAGCTTTTTCTATAACTCATGCATCTTGCGTATTCATACCTTTTTTTTTTTATGGAGTTGCTGGTCTACAACAGGTTTTAACGAAAGGTACGTGTATTTACATTAATCTAAAGAAACTGTAACTTTTAATTTTTATACTGATAAATTGTAATTTCATTTTATGATACATAGTTATACTGTTGCGCACGTCCTAGCACAACGGTACACAACAGTTAAACATTCACCATAGGGTGGTTCAATAGGATAGAAGACACTCAGGCAAGCCCACGAAAACACCAAAGTAACAAGGTATAAACACAATTTAATAACACTAAAACACAACACAAGTTAAGTACCAATGTACTAAACAACACTTCAAGTCAACAAACACAATACACTTTCAAAGAATACACGAAGAAATAATAACACAATCGAGACAATGGAGAAGCTGAACTTTCTATTTGAATTACTACGAATAACACTATGACTTATTATAACGATCTATACGATATACGTGAAGGTAGTATAACATTTCGAGCAATTCTCTAAAAAAACCTAATTTTCATTTTATACCCCTTGGCAATGCTGTAAAGGCGACCACCAGGCACTCACTTGGCCTCGGCCCAAAGTTCCCTTTTGAGTTTTCCATTTCCTCTTCCTATCTCCTAAACTACTCGATACAAAACAGTCCGACTTTACATTATACAAGCTGACAACATTCTCCAATTATACAAACAATGCTTACTTAGGCTACATACCACCAACATACTAATAAATTCACAAATACATACAAAAAAGACATATTTTTGTAAAAGTTACACACACATCTCTAATTATTTCCAAAAGTAACAACGTCTACTTATCAAACTTTATTCCACCTAATAGACTTCCCTACGTTCTACAATAAAACAATACCAAATACAAACATTCATTGGACATTGAACCCTAAAAACAGTAAAACCAACAATTCTATAAGCAAATTCACGAACAAAGTGAATACCAACAAAACTAGCTATCGCCCGAAACAAAAAACATGTAAATACTGAGGGCGCTAACAAGCTGGACATACATACAAAGTTACATCACTGACACTATCGTAATTACAGAGCTATTCATTCATTTAACAATTTTCCCTGCTAGAGCAGTAATAGCACACAAGATATCTTTTATCCCTTTCCAACGATTAGAGGAGATCGACAACTGGCGACATATACACTGTCTCACTCTAACGTTAGATATAGTCTAACACACATTCTAAACAATTTCAATAAAATTCAAGTGCAAGTCATTAGCTATTGCTTATTGCATACATATACATATAAGTACAATGCCAAGACAATCGGCTGCCCGTAACATTCCACCCCCCGTACGAGGATACATTTATACAATTCAAAATTATCCTAGGACAATATCGGCGGTGGGCAGCACGATGACTTTGCTACCGGTCGTTTCAATACACCGTGACCAGTCTTAACATCTATCACACGCACTTTTCCGTCTCTATCGGGATACACTTCACTTTTTTACAAATTTGCCCCTTAGGCGACTAATTGCGTGGCAGTGAGTGAGTCATTGCAAATGACTACACATCATCTACTTACACGCTCACTGAGTCACTTTCACTTCACTTGTCGCTGGAGCGACGGCAGATACTTCCGCCGCCATCGATGCCAGAAGACATCCACCAGTGCGTTTGCACGCCTCCACTGTCGACGGACGTCCAAGTCCGCCGAACACGACGGCTCGAATGAGGCGGCGCCCGGTCCCGTCCCCATCAGGAGATGGTTCGGCGTGAGGACGGTGGGACTTGCTGTGTCTTCCTCTGGCACGAAGCTGAGTGGCCGGCTGTTAACAGTCAGCTCAGCCTCCTCCCGAGGCGCCTTCTGGCGCAAGGTGACTCGAAGCGCGTTTTTTATCGAGCGCACGAGTCTCTTCCAACTTCCTCCCTTGTGAGGAGCTGCCGGAGGTTTCAATACCCATTCCATGTTTCTGGGATCAACTTGTTCTAAGGCGTCAATGTTCCGTCCTCTGCATTTACTGACGAAGGCCAATGCTTTCGCCGTTACTCTTATCGCTCGTTCCCATGCAGAGTACCGCCTATGATTGTTCAGAGGCTCCTGCACCTGAGCTGTCACGTTGACGTTCAGCTCAAGGTCAACTTGAGGCACTTCCTCGGTGACTGCGTTCAGCCACAGGTGCGGAGGATCACGCAGAAAGGGGGGCCCCGAAAACCACATGCTTCTTTCCCGAGGCCAGCCCAACGTGGTCGCTTCATCGGCCGGGTTATCCGCCGATGCAAACCAGCGCCAATCGCTTCCATCACTCCCTGATTCGATTTCGCTCAGACGGTGCGAAACAAAACTCCGATAGTCCTTAGAGTCTGACGCTATCCACTTCAGCACCGTTTGCGAATCAGTCCAGTCAAAAGTATCTACATCTAAATCTAAATCATTCAAACAGTCATCAACGCAATGTTCATTCACACTAGACTCTACAATGTTAGGGTATTTGTCTGCCAAATCCCTAGCATTCTTGTTCGAAATATACATCGCCATCGAAGGCGAGGATGTGGCTCCACATACCATGGAGTTCATGGCGTACAGATCTGGGCGTCTATCACTTTCTTGCCCGCGCCATAAACACAATTGAGCCCCCTTATCCTCATCCCTGTTCCCCTTGACGGCGATCCTACCACATCGGAACCTCGTTAACACACCGAATAGCGAGTTCAGTAGTACGGGTCCGCTGAGCAATTTCGAATTCATCGAAACCCCTCTATATGAAGCCGCAGCATCATATACCAGACGAAGCTTTCCAGGCTTATTAGGGTTCACTACCGCAAAATGAGGCAAGTACCACTTAGGGTGTACTTCCCATGCATCTGGTACCTTTTCAGCGTAACCCTCGTTCAGAAGCCTGTCGATCTGAGCTTCGTATGTCATGCCAAATACCGGATCTTTATCCATGCGCCGTTCAATTCCCTTTAACCTCGTTAAAGCCTGATTATAGTTATCAGGAAAGATAGGGTTTTCATCCCTCCATAACAAACCACACTCCCATCCACTTTCAACCCGGCGACTAGTGCGTTCTAAAATCATGTTGGCTCGTTCAACATCCGCGTTCTTGCGCTCGACCTCAGCTATACCTATGCTATCTAATTCAAATTGTGCCTTAACTAAACTATGTAAATCCCTATCTAACCTACTCTTATTAACTAAAGCTGTACAATGGACTGTTTCACAATCAGAGGAAGTGGATGCACAGTATCCCAAGGGGCCATGGATTACCCATCCCAACTGAGTAAGAGAAGCGATCGGCTGACCGGACTTACCCCTTCGGATCTCCCTGCCGACGATGAGCTCCCAGTTGTCCTGGCCCAGGAGCAGCAGCGGCTTCGTCTCCCCTCCCTCCTTGCGATCCTCACTGCAATCCATGGTGTCACACAAATCACTAAGATGAGCGTTCTCATACACCGACACTGGTACAGTTTGAGTAGGCAGATTCAAATGAGCCATAGTACGCACATTCACACAATGTTCCAGTCCATTAGGTCCACAAACACTAATGTTCACTTTCCGTGATTCTCTGTCCGTTACCCTTTGTCCATTCGCAGTCACTATTGTGAGAGGGCACGGCTCTCCAACATCACTGGTCACTAAACTACTATCCATTAGTGACACTGTAGCACCATCGTCCAACAAGGTGTGAGTCTGTGTCACGCAGTTGTCTCTCTTGATAGAGACTGGCACCATCTTCAGCAAGGCCTTAGTGCACACACCTCCGACACTAAAGGCCCGCTTCACTTCAGCTTCAGGAGCCGAGGGCGTCGGCTCGGGTGGGCGTTCCTCATCCGGCACACCATTGAAGTGTAGTAGCGAATGATGAGGGGCGTTGCACTGTTCACAACGCTTCGCACGACAAAACTCCCGGTTGTGCCGAGTGCACAAACACTTGAAACACAGTCGACTGTCTTTGGCCACGTTCCATCGTTCACTATTGTCCAGTGCTATAAACTTTCTGCACACTGGCAGCACGTGATTGCCATCACACATCGCGCACATTACTCGCGGCGCACTGCTCGACGCTACTGGTGCGGAGCTTACGGTTCGCGGTACACTCCTTGACGCTATTGCTCTGGAGCTTACATTTCGCGGTGCATTCCTCGACGCAACCGGTGCGGAGCTTAGAGACGCGACTCTGTGTACATTACGATGTACAGGTAACACTCGCGGACGCGGTGCGTTATAAGTCGCACTAACCGAGGGTGCAGCCATGTTCGTGGCTACCAGAAACGATGCCGATCGCGAGCGTTCAACCAAGAATTCAAGTAAAATGTCCAAGCTTGGCGACACTCTTAAGTCCACACTACACACATTGTCTTTGCACTTTAAAAACTCACTATATAAATGCTTCTGGAGTGGCGTAAGCTTGTTCAGTATCTCACACACCAGTTGAGGGTTATTCAAGTACCCATCAGCCTTGATGTTCTTCAGCAATGACACACAATTTCTCACAACTGAAGTAAACTTTTGCATTTCCTTGCCACTCTCGGTCACACGCGGTAAAGTCTTAATCTTCCTTAAGACACAATCCAAAATCGCACCAGGGTGACCGAATACTTCCTCAAGAGTACACATAACTTCTTGAGGATCACCTGCACCTCTCAAAATATCCTCCACTTCAATCTTCGCTGGTCCCACAACCACTTGCTGCAACCTTGCCATGTTCTCGAACGCTTCAAACTTGTATATTTCCGTTGAGCGTTCATAGGTGCGCTTGAATGTGATCCAGTCAGCTGGGTTACCATCAAACTCTGGTAACTCGTATGTCTGCCGCGGTCTAGGCCTAGACATACCTATTATCGCATCCGCTAACTTATCTATTCCCTCAGTCCGCCTACGAGAGCGCTCTTCTGACCGCTCCCTCCTCGGCGTTAGCGTCGATGCACGCGGCTGCGTATCGTCGAACCTCACATCGGCGGCAGAAGGGCGCGGTAGTCCACGTTCACGAGGCACCTCTTCTCCCATACGTGGCGTTCGACTCAGCCACTCTTCCACTCGCTGGTTTGTCGCAACCTGCGTCAGCGAGCGTCGTTCCTCCACTTCTTCCTCAGCTGCAGCTTCTGCAGCTTCGATGTTGGCCATCTTGGCTGCCAACTGTTTGTTTAAAACATCCTCCCTTATCTTCGCTCTCTCCATCGCTATCTCCAGCTCAAGCTGTCGCCGCTGTGCGTCCAAGGCCATTCTATGGCTGCGGCGAGAAGCCTGGCTCCCCAAGGTGCTCTTCACATCCACTGGTCGGTGTGGTAGCACGAATCCACGAGGATCAACCAGCACGCTGCCTTCCGGGTCACCGGGTATCCGCAGTGGTGGCGGCCGTTGATCGTGTTGAAGATCGACTTCATCGGGCTCCTTCTGATCCCGATGATCAATGATTCGTCCCTGCGGAAGAGTGGGCACGAGCGATGACGACGGCGGGATCGTTCGTTGCAAGGCCGCCGCCCCGTCCGCATCCACCGACAATTCCAAGTCCGCAGGCACATCTCTCAAGTCGTCTTTAGTGAGCTCAGCTTGCTCCTCCGTCAACTTCTTCGCACTCCTCGTTACTCTCGACATGGTAACTTATAAGTGTCTTATCTATCCGGATCTGAAGGACCAAACTGTTGCGCACGTCCTAGCACAACGGTACACAACAGTTAAACATTCACCATAGGGTGGTTCAATAGGATAGAAGACACTCAGGCAAGCCCACGAAAACACCAAAGTAACAAGGTATAAACACAATTTAATAACACTAAAACACAACACAAGTTAAGTACCAATGTACTAAACAACACTTCAAGTCAACAAACACAATACACTTTCAAAGAATACACGAAGAAATAATAACACAATCGAGACAATGGAGAAGCTGAACTTTCTATTTGAATTACTACGAATAACACTATGACTTATTATAACGATCTATACGATATACGTGAAGGTAGTATAACATTTCGAGCAATTCTCTAAAAAAACCTAATTTTCATTTTATACCCCTTGGCAATGCTGTAAAGGCGACCACCAGGCACTCACTTGGCCTCGGCCCAAAGTTCCCTTTTGAGTTTTCCATTTCCTCTTCCTATCTCCTAAACTACTCGATACAAAACAGTCCGACTTTACATTATACAAGCTGACAACATTCTCCAATTATACAAACAATGCTTACTTAGGCTACATACCACCAACATACTAATAAATTCACAAATACATACAAAAAAGACATATTTTTGTAAAAGTTACACACACATCTCTAATTATTTCCAAAAGTAACAACGTCTACTTATCAAACTTTATTCCACCTAATAGACTTCCCTACGTTCTACAATAAAACAATACCAAATACAAACATTCATTGGACATTGAACCCTAAAAACAGTAAAACCAACAATTCTATAAGCAAATTCACGAACAAAGTGAATACCAACAAAACTAGCTATCGCCCGAAACAAAAAACATGTAAATACTGAGGGTGCTAACAAGCTGGACATACATACAAAGTTACATCACTGACACTATCGTAATTACAGAGCTATTCATTCATTTAACAATTTTCCCTGCTAGAGCAGTAATAGCACACAAGATATCTTTTATCCCTTTCCAACGATTAGAGGAGATCGACAACTGGCGACATATACACTGTCTCACTCTAACGTTAGATATAGTCTAACACACATTCTAAACAATTTCAATAAAATTCAAGTGCAAGTCATTAGCTATTGCTTATTGCATACATATACATATAAGTACAATGCCAAGATAATCGGCTGCCCGTAACATATACAATGATATTTATACAAACCAAATAAGGTCTTGCTTTCAACGTTTTTTCACTTTTACTACATACTATTTACTACATCCGTCGGCGACTTCTGCGTGGACTTCAGATTTGGGTCCAGAGAGAAAAAAAATGTTATGGTGACGCCATCCATTGACGAAGTGGAATTTTTTGCGTTTTAAGCATTCCTCCCGGAACGCTTTAGTTTTCCGAGATTAAAAGTATCGTATGTGTTAGCCGAGTGCTATGTCTATCTACGTTCCAAATTTCATCCAGATCCGTTCAGTAGTTGAAGCGTGAAAATGGAACAAACAAACATCCGTACTTCCGCATTTATAATATTAGCGAGTTGAGATAAATAATACACACATCAATATTCGCAACAGTTATGTTTACATATAGTAAGTTAAAAATATTATGTGAACTGTTTATGTTTATGTTTCTCTTCACGCTTTATGTTAAAAAATAGCAAAATACGTTTTTAAAGAGATGGAAAAAAAGATTCTGTATTATTTAGTGTAGTACAATCTCTAGTGGTTCTGATGTCTGTTTATTGACTTTTTAAGTTTGTATCAGGTGGCCCTAGCTGGCTTGAAACAGTTTTCGCAAAGATATATTTAATGAAATGTCAACTGGCTAAAAATAAATAAATAATAAATTATTACCATGTTTCAGAACATTTCAATACTTTCACATTAATTGCTGATGGCAAGACTTAGGGAATTACTCTAAAATGGTCTACTATCAACTAAACTGAATCCTATAATATTGTCTCCGTCGGGAATCCGCGACCCTCGATATGATGCGAGCGGACAAGTCAAATTTAATTTGCTGTTTGCATGAGAAGTTTAAATCTGTTTTTTCTGGATAGGCCATACGTATTTTCTTTGGCGAAATTCAGTTTTGTATTATTGTTAACTTTGAAAATTATTTTCTTTACTTGGTATTCTTTAAAAGTTATACCTTGAAAATAAATAAAAATAAAAATTTTATCCCTTTTGGCTGCGTTCTTTTCCACACGTAAATCTTGACTAGTCAAGTGCCTAGGGCGCCCTGTGGCAAAGTAATAATCCTCATACAAAATGTACTGGACATGAAATTACTAAAAATTAGACACCCATTTTGTTACCGTTATCAATCCATATAGCTCTTTTCATACCTTGGGAAGATTAGGCCATACTCCACAAATGGAAGTTAAGTCTGGGTTGGTGGAAGTTGTGGGACTAGAGGCCAACTCCAGTGTCAATAGTTTTCAAGCCACCTATAAGGCCTCCAACATGACTTAACGACTGCCATCTAGTGATAGTAACCGGCACAAACGGCTTAATTTTCCTTAATTGCTTAACTTAAGTGCTTAGCATGCACAAAAAAGTAGAGATAAATGCCATTAATAGTCAAATCCATCCAGGTTATGACCGTGTCTGCAGTCAGTTAAACTGCTGCGACCACGCAAGCCGCACTGACAGTCACTTTCCACCTAAGATACCATTGCATTAAACTATTTCAGAAGGGACTTTCACTACAATTGTACCAGCCTGGCCTGATGTAGGACACAAAAGCTTACTAGCTGACGTCCAAAGGGTAGTCCTCTACGTAATCTGGTTCAGTTTCCTTATTCGAGTGGAAACCATCTATATAACCACGATCTGCTTGATGAAATGCTTAAGCCATCAGTACAAACATATGCAGAAATACTTCGACAACCTGAATACAATTTTCGAAAATGTAGAATTCAGTGAAGAAGAAAGGGAACAAGAGTTTGAGAAAAGATTGAAAGTTGGAATCATGCTGCACTCCGATACGCTAAGGTTGTTGATTGGTCACATAACAATGTTGCCCAAGGAACCTATACGCTGTTAGCTAAAAAATATACTGACCTCTAATACTAAGTCGATGATCAAGTTGTAATAAACGTTCTTATGCAAAGACTATGGATTCCTTATGGAAAGTTGTTCTGTTTTATGAGTAAGGTGGAATCTATACTTCTTAATGGCAGAACGCATTTGCAGTTAAATCCTGTTTAATACCAGTGGAGTTCTTGAAATATTTCGTACATCTAGCAAAATTTTCATACTGACTTAGAATCCATATTTCACTAACTTGGAAGTTGGTTAAAACACTGGGATAATTTATAAACATCATCATTATCAGCCAAAAGACGTCCACTACTGAACAAAGGCCTACCCCAAGGATTTCCACATCGATCGGTCCTGCGGCTTCCCGCAACCTTTACCAAGTCATCGGTCTAAACTATAAACTTAAGGCGCTAAGAATAGCCAAATCGCAATATTCAATTCAAATTCTTGAAATAATGGTTAAAGCTATCACCATGGAAAAAATATATAACATACTTCAAACAATGAAAAACAAATTGTATTGAACAGAATCATAAAAATCACAAACACTTTGATGAAAAAAAAAATTCCTGTAGACCCTGTATTTTGCATTAATTGCAAATTCTTTCGGAAACACAATATTTGATGTTGAAACCAACACACAAAAATCGGCCATTTTAATACCTTCAATTTATCTTGAACGGTTTTTTTTTTTAAGTTATTTGAAAGCCAAGAAAAGTAATAAAAACATTGAAATCTCGAGAATTTTGCGTTCGGCCTTGACGTAACCGCCGCGATGGTACGCACACTGATCTGAACTAAAAATGAGTAGAGCGTTACGGTCGATATTATTTTGTCATGCATCAACCTGCTCAGATTGAGTGTACTTCGCGCCTTAAGTTGGTTTTATAAACATTAAGGGATTATTATGTTCAAAAAGTCAACAAGTTTCCCAAATAACCTAAATGGAAAAAAAGGCATGTAAAAAACTGCGATCTAACACCGTAGCGCCTTTTTTCTATATTATTCCGAATTATTTTAAATAATTATTTAGTTTGACAGTGTATTATTAATAATTCTTTTCAGTTACAGGTGCACTGTCAAATGTGAGAAAATAACCAACAGTTTATTTGGAGGACATATTATTCTTAATGTGTCAGTCCTCGCACTTTTTGTGATACAAATGATAGTAAGTGTTACTGTTTTCAACCCCTGATTCAAAAGAGAGTGAAAAGGAGGTAGGCCATTGGGCAGCTTGTCAACCTACTGATCTTCGACCTGGTCTTGGTTGTAAATACTTATTATATTATTTACCTTTCAGAATTCCAAAATAACTCTGGTTAACATGTTATCTAGCATAACCGGTGCAAGCTGTATAATTTTGAGTACTGCACTCATTATGCTTAGCGCCGGAGATGTGACAGAAGAGGTAAGTTAGACATGAGGATCACTAAACTGTTTAAACTAGTGGCTAGTCTACTTACTTCACATCAGGGTGTCGCGGGTTCATTCCCGGTGGAACTTTGTAGGACTCAGTTTGGTTGGTGGTAGGGCATTTTCGGAGCCCACGTGATTAGCTAGCACCATCTTATCTAAGTCTTACCGCCAAACATTAATGTTAATAGCATTAATGTGAGACAGAATAGCTAGTTTCCCATTGCGTTGGGGAATCTTGGTATGCCCGCTTTCATATTTGGCATCATCATCGCCTGCCACCATGTGAGATTTTGCCAAGAGATTACAGATTGCAGATAAAAAAATGAAAACTCTAAAAACTGTAAAAAAGTATTTGTAAGAATCTACTTTTTATCTGCTGTTGCGTTTGGCATACCCAACCTGGACCTACTTAGACCTACCTAATATGAATACACGCCACACGGTTACAAATCAATACAAACTGGTGAACCGATCACCTGGTGAAGATAGCGGGAAGCCGATGGATGCAGGCAGTGCAAGACCAGTCGTCGTGGAAATTCTTGAGGGAGGCATTTGTCCATCAGTGGACGTCTTTTGACTTATTATTATGTAATAAGAAATCAACGCCGTGTAAAAAATGCTGGTCACATGCTGGGCGCCAAGTATAAATTGGCACCCACCGCGGGAGCTTTAAAAGGAAACAAGAAGTGGTCAGCAAATTAATCTGCAGCCTGGATTTACGTTTTCATTACTTAAAAGTTATTAATTATTTTGAATTCCGCACTCTTTCTGGGTAAAATTTGTCTAGAAGTTGATATTTTCTAGGTGTTCTAGCGTTAAGCGATAATGCCATTGAGACAGGTTTTACTATTAATATCTCAGCTTTCATGAGACTACCAGTAGTTTATAGCTGCTGAAGTCCCTTGGTATTATCTTATCACATGGATGTGGCGGCTCTTGAGCCACTGGCCTACGATGGTTTCACTAAGCAAAGACTCTTCATTTTTTGTTACTTAAAAACTAACATAAGGAAAATTCCCATCTTACCAGGCATCCTTGCTACCAAACGCCATGTTCCATTGTGGCTGGCATCACTGCACAGGACAGACCCTCGCAAGAGTAAAACGTCTTCTGTTAATATCTATCGCACAAAGTCAGGTGAATTTACAACATTTACATGTTTGTTACTCCCATTTTTACTTTCGAGCGACTGAGGAGCGAGAACGTAAGCAAAGAGTAGAGCAAGGCCATTTTTGAGCATATTTTTGAACACACACACACACACATTTATTTGTTGTCTTTTGGGCTCTATAAGTAAAAGAGGATCGATCCCCATCAAAATCTCAAGTTCGATTTTTTTGCCATGACAATACTTTCTTACTCTTTCATCGCTTGCTCGCTCCTCAGTCACTCGAAGTAAAAATGCATTTACTGTTCGTCAAAATACATAATAATTAAATTTTATTCCAGAGACCTGTGATAATAAAGAGTCTTGGATATATTATAATTTCCTATTCTTCATTTCTTCAGGTTTGTACCTTAGACCGTAGTATTTAATGTCTTAAAATTCTGAGTGTTGAGTGTACAAGTTCCGCGTGGTAGGAACTTTGTACTAGGTAGAAAAAAAGACGATTTCAAAGTATGTGCAAAACATCTACTTAAATAAAAATTATTTTGATTTTGATTTTTGATTTTGATTTTCTGTCATAATAGAACCTTACTTTTTGTTTCAGATCATAAAGATGTCGTATTCAATGTTTTCGTTACTCTACTAACTTACATTAATTAAATAAAATGTGTTTAATTTAAATTTAATATTATTAAAACAGCGAATTAAAAATATTGTAAAAAATCTTTTAACAGATAGTATTAATATTATTTTAAAATTATGCAGATATTATACATTCAAAATTATTTGTTACTACAATGCACATAACGTGATGAGTTTAAACAAATTGTATTAATTTATTGTATTGTAATTTACCTATATTAATGAATTGATTGTTTGAAATTTTTATTATTTTATTTAATTTAATTGTATTACAAGTTTTTCATGCTTTATGACTAAGACGGTCAAATGCGAGTTACGGCTGTCTCACTAACGAAATGGCTTAGGTTATATACTCTCAGAACGGTAAGCATATCGTGGCAGAGCCATGCTTCGGCACGACCGGAGTGATATCACGGCCTCACAGAAAACCGGCGTGAAGCAACGCTTGTGTTGTGTTTCGCCGAGTGAGTGAGGATACCGGAGGCCCAACCTCCCTCTCCCCCAATTCCCCCCATCCCCCATCCCATTTCAAAGGTCGGCAACGCACTTGTAATCGGTAAACGGCGGTAATCGCTTACCATCAGGTGATCCGTCTGCTCGTTTGCCACCTATCACATGAGAAGAGTCTGGTCGTATACCCTGCCAATGAAACTAAATACACTACCTAAAGATTGGATAGATTTATTATGGGCAAAAAATTCGAAGCAAATAAAAAACAACTGGTAGGAACTTTGTACTAGGTAGAAAAAAAGACGATTTAAAAGTATGCGTACAGCATCTACTTAAATAAAAAATATTTTGACTTTGACTTTTACTTTGACAATCTAAAAAAACTGTATATACATGGCGCGGAATGCACTCGGACATTTCCCTCATAAACTAATTAATTTCCTAGTTCCTATACAACGCGTGTGTGTGTTGTGACCCCTCAGTCGCACACAATCTATTTTACAGATTATGCGACTTGAGTAAGTAAGTATGTAATTTTATGGTGTAACTTCTCCTTCTGAAATAAACATTTTAATTTTTTTTTTTCATAAAAAAAAACATAACAAAACATGTCAGGACTTGTGGAATGACCCGATATAATTGTTTAGCGCATCCTTAAGTATTTGAAGTCCTAAGGGAGAGTTCCCTGAGACCCTAATGAACTGATTGATAATCTTGCCTTAACTCTCTCGGAAGTCCGAAAAATTAGAGACCTTTAACTTTACCTAGAGATCTTTAAGTCCGGCGGTGTACGCTGGGTCACAAGTTCGATACCCAAGACAGGCATTTTCTACCTTAAACCAGTAAGAAACAACTTCCCTGTTTTGTTTTTAACCAAATTTTGAAAAGGAGGACTCCTCTTATTAATAGTTGAGCTAGTCATCCGAATTACTTTTTATTAAATGTTACAAACGACATTTTGTTTAAAAAAAATGAAATAGTAACCTAAGACGTCATAATTTCATATAGCCGTATCTTTATAATTAAAAAAAATGATTCTAGGTATACGGAAAGTACCATATAGGTTTTGGCGCGAGTCTCCAAATATGCGGCATAAACGGCCGTATCTTTTGATTGCGTTGGCAAAGAAGTTTGATTTTTTCACAGCTTCAAGGGATTACAAGCCTGAGAATTTTATATAAATTTCAACTTGATACGTCTAGGCGTTCCTGAGAAAAAGGGAACCCTAAAAAGTAAAAGCTATTTAGTGAAAAAACCTCATGCAGTTAATTGACTTATGTTACGCCACAAAGTTCCCACTCAGGTGCGAATATTGAAGGTGTGAATCACGGAAGTGCGAAACGTTTTATATCAAACAGCTGAATTTTGACAGCACCAAAGTGCGGAATTGGCGTTTTTTTTTTATCATAATTGATAAAACTTTTCGTATTGACTGTATTAGGACATTATACAGTATAGTATGGACACTCCCTGCCTGAAGCAAATTAAAAGTAGATTTTGAATATTTTGAACACTTTTATTGAAAAATATCTTTTACACCATACAGGCAGCCATCATCGATTTTTAGAGAAGAAAAAAAATTTGACACTAGAGATAGTGTTACCAGAACCATAAACTTAAATATTACATTGTTTATTTTAACACCCCTCCTCAATGTAATATTACCCAAAATTAACAAAAATAAACTTAAAACAAAAAAAATACTGATGAACTCTACGACTCGCTACAAAACTCACTTAAAAGCTCTAAGCTTAACTTTGTTTTAACTAACTTAAATTTAGATAGCTTTTAAATTTGTACAAACCACAGTTTTTCGAAAATCTTAACAACAACTCTTTATTCAGTGCTTTTAGTAAAAATATCTACAGTTTGATCTTGAGTTTTTACATATTTTAAACATAATTTTCCTTTTGTTACCAGTTCTTTTATAAAATGGTAACGAATGTCAATATGTTTTAGTCGTTTTAAACTGTCAGTACTAGTAATAGATATGGCTGCCTGATTATCACAATGTACTTGAACAGGAGAAATATTATCAAAATTAAATTCTTTTAATAAGTTTTCAATCCAGCACAACTCACTAGCAACCATACTTATAGCTATGTACTCAGACTCTGTTGAGGATAAACTTACAGATGACTGTTTCTTTGAGCACCATGAAATCAAACAATTTGAGAACATGAAACAATAGCTTGAAGTAGATTTCCTGTCTTGTAAGTCATCTCACCAGTTTGCATCACAATAGCTTACCAACATCTCATCATTACATTTATATACCAATTTATAATCTATAGTGTGTTTTACATACCTAAGAACTCTTTTTAAGGCAGTTGTTTGTTTGTTTGTAAACTCTTTATTGTGAAAGAACAAAATACAATACATAAAACAAGGACAAGACATACAAGGGCGGACTTATCCCTTACGGGATCTCTTCCAGTCAACCTTAGACTTTAGAAGAGGAATTACATTAATAATTTAGGTGGAGCAAAGGCTACAAACACGACTTATAAATCTTATAAATAACACATCTTAAATATACATATTTTAATATATAAATAAATATTAAATATAATACATACAGTAATATACATACAATAATAATATAAATATAATAATGAGCTCAGGAGCCAGGGTTGGGACTCCACAACTTTTTGAGTGAGGACTTAAAAGTGGCGAGAGAGGGACTCAACCTGACGTCGGGTGGGAGATCATTCCACAGGCGGGCGGCATGTACAGTGAACGACTTGGTGTAGATATCCGTGCTATGGATCGGAATCGCAAGCGAAAGGTTATGGCTGGAGCGGAGTCTAGAGTTCATGGCCGTACGGAAGCTAAACCTGTCGCGAAGATACTGTGGAGCCGCAGGGTTGAACAACACATTTTAAAGGAGTGTTAAGATATGTGTGTCCCTACTTTGGCGGATGGGTAGCCAGTTCAGTTTCACACGATACTCCGACACGTGGTCATACTTCCGCAGGCCAAATATGTAACGAATACACAAATTTTGGAGACATTTTCAGCTTTAGTAATGAAATCCTCAATACATTTATTTACATCGTCCTTCCCTTTTACGAAATAAACACTTCTGTAGTTAGAAAAGTCATCTTTCAATATTACAAAATACCTGGAGCCCCGTATGGACGGCACTTCCATAGGGCCGCATGTGTCAGCGTGGATCAATTGACATGTTTTGGTAGATTTACTGTCACTTGAACTAAAAGGCAGGCGTATTGCTTGTATTTTGGCCTGCAAACAACCCACACATTGTTCACTCGAACTGTCTTTTACTTAAATGTTATTTTTCGCCAGAATTGTTTTCACCGTTTGCATGTTTTGATGCACAAGTTTTTCGTGCCACTCACTCAATATTCCCGATTTCAGCTGTGTTAAATTAGCCGAACTAAACTTATAACGCATGTCCATGTAATACATATCACCAACTCGTTTTGCAATTGCGCCTAACTTGTTTTGTTTAAAAAAATTGCGTAGGTTATGATCTGTCATCATGACATAACCTCTATCTGCCGCACAGTTCACAGACAGAATAAGTTCGTTTGTAGATCGGGAACGTACAACACATTGTCTATGGTAGTATCAACCCAATCTTGCCCGTTATAGACTTGTGCTACCACCTGTCCGCAGCCTAACGCACTAATCGCAGTTCCATTGCCAACTATCACCGATTTTTGTGATATTGGCGAATATGTCGTAAACAGTTCGCGATCACGGCACATGTGTTCACTTGCACCCGTGTCCACTAGCCACTTTGACTCTTGAAAATGTTCATTTGACTTTTCAAATGTCTCTAACACCACAAACGCGTTACTGTCTTTGTTTTTTTTGAAACGGCACTCACTTTTGACATGGCCAAGTTTATTGCAGTAAAAACATTTTTTATTTGAGCCACTAGTACTGTCAGAGTTATGATTGTACCGGCTTTCACGATTGTTTACAAAACCTCTGCATTCTTTTTGAAAATGTTCAAGTCTATTACACTTAAAACACTTTATCTTCTTTTTATCAAATTTCTTGGCAACAAAGGCAGACGACTGTTGTCCATTCTCTCCTCTTTCTTTCAGTCTTTCTTCCTCTATCAACAATCTAGCGGCCAGGTTATCAAAGGTTTGTTTATCATCTGGCGCAGATTCCCACGCAGACACAAAATGCTTATAGCGATCCGGCAATGACATTAATACTTTAGTCATTACAAACTTGTCTGAGATTTCCTCGCCCATTTGCTTTAGTTGGTTCTGCATTTCTTGTATTTTGGATAAGAACACAGGCATATCCGTACCATCTTCATATTAAAATTGGAAGAATCTTTGTTGCACAATATGTATGCTAGTTTCTGACTTCTGTTCATAAACTGTAGCGAGCTTTTTCCACATCTCAGCTACTGTACTACATGTTATAATATGCAGCATCACTTCCTCCGTAAGCCTTGTTACAAGCATTGTTTGCGCCTTCGCATTCATTTTGCGGGTGGTAGGACCTTGTGCGAGGTCCGTCCGGATCGCTACCACCATCTTACTCGCTAATCCTGCCGCTAAGCAGCAGTGCTTGCACTGTTGTGTTCCGGTGTGGAGAGTAAGACAGCCGAGGAAATTACAGGCACAAGAGGCATTTCATCTTAGCCCTCTAGGTTGGCAACGCATCTGTAATCCCCTCCGGGGTTGCAGGTGTCTATGGGCAGTGGTGATCACTTACCATCAGGTGACCCACTTGCTCGTTTGCCTTCCTTATCACATAAAAAAAAGAAAAAAAAAAAAAAAAAAAATTCGCATCCCATACCAATGCAGCTGCTGTATCTTTTGGCTTCTCAATCTTGCCTTCAACTATACCAAAAAGTCCTAGGCCTCGCAATAAAACGGTGACCTGGAACTTCCAGATGTTCCAATTTCTAGATCCTTCCAGCTTGATTACACTCGATGTTTGTGCTTCCATGATGCTATATTTTGCCTTCCTGCTCGCTCTGACCCTCCCTTGTCCGTCACTAGACAAGTATTCCTTCCCGGCGGCGTCACAGGTTTCCTAACCTCTATGCACGTGTTCACACGCACGACACGATACGTCACCGATACTTTTCGCGTAGCAGTTTTCTGTCCTCCTACTTTTCTGAAACCTGCAACAGAGCTATGTGCCTAGGCCCATAACCTGAAGCAAATTAAAAGTAGATTTTGAATATTTTGAACACTTTTATTGAAAAATATCTTTTACACCATACAGGCAGCCATCACCGATTTTTAGAGAAGAAAAGAAGAAAAAAGTTACCGGAACCATAAACTTAAATATTACATTGTTTATTTTAACAATAATAATACAGGCTCATAAGGCTACCTCACCCCCTCCCCGTATGACTTCTAAGTAATCAGTTATCAAGAGATTGGTAAAGACAATTATATTTTCATAAGGAGAGACGTAATAGCTTCTAAGGCTATTCAGCCTTGTCTCGTGTATAGAGTATTCACTTCAATGAAAATGTCTGTTGCAAAAGTCTGTCGTTTATGTCCATATCTGTTGTTAAAAGTTCTACTGTTTTCGGAAATAGCAATTAGGTACTAAAACGTCAGCATAACAAAAAGAAGTGTGACCTACGACATGGCGGTATAACCAAGAAGCCTTAGCCTAAGCAGCTTTAGATACTCACACACTCATTAACACGTGTACAGACATGAAGAAGTGTCAAATAACGCGATATTTGTATGAAGTGTCCGGAGTGTGATGTTACGCAATATCTTCGCCCATTTTAAACCGATCTTCTTCTTATCGTGTGGTATGTCCATATCTGTTGTTAAAAGTTCGCTTGGCTTCGGCGGTTATCTGGTATTGCACTTAGCGTCACCCACGGTCACGTGCAGGGCATTAAATTCAGTCATAATGTTACTTTGAGGTTTGCAACTTTAAACTTTGTACTTAACCTTATGGCGATCATTCGGTGATGGCTGTAGTCTTCCCTGTGGTTATTTGAGTATCCGCGGTACTTATACGCATTAGGACCTCTTTTATCCAAAGCAGGCTATTAGTTATATCATTTGGGTGATTGATGGTTATGGTGTTGTTAACTTATGAAGTGCATCTTGTGTTTGTTTCTAATCTTAGCATAAAATTCTGACATAATATAGATTAATTCTACCAGAGAGTAGACAATAAATGGTACCAAGTGGATTAGCGAATCTGCATTCAAGTATTTTATCAGAATTTTGGTTTAATAATTAATAATTAATCTGAAAAGCATTCTATCTAATTAAAATTATATAAATTGGGTAATATTAAAACTAATAAATTATAATTAATTTCATTTGTTGAATTCCAAAAGGAAAATTTGTGTATTGTATTTAAAATGTGTATGGTTCTAGAAATATTTCAGCATTAAAGGAATTCATTAATCTGAGTTCCTTACTTTTAGAAGTAAAACATCCGTATTGTTTTATTTCCTTTTTGAGCCCTTTTATGGTGGTGTATGGTACTTACAATTTTAATCATTACTGTCTATGTGTATACTGAGCAATAATGATAGAAATGTATCAAAATATAGGAAAACAAATTAAAAACTTGTTAGTCCCTATACAAATAGATAAACTAAGATCTGTACTTACATGTCAGATCTACTGAAAACTAAAAATTTTCAGTCCATTACTCTAAAGTGTTCGCAGGCACTTTTCAACATAAATACAGCTACTATCTCCATAGCTCCAACTGTTAGGGACCGACTCCATCAAACAATGAGAAACTTTTTTTTTATCTTCAACTTTAATGGTGGGAGAGAATAGAAAGAGAAAGAAGATTGACCACCTTAATTTAGGTGATATTTCAATGAAATTTGTGAAAATATTCAGGCTGTTATTATTCGAGTCAAATATGATAACTTTTGTTTCACTATTTAAAAAAACGATAAAAAAATTCTACATTTGACTGCGGGTGTTGCAAATTCCAAAACCAGGCAACCGCTATCTATAACTTGAGAGATAGACGATTAATAAATATGGTTGATCTTTTAGGAGTTTAATGATCAGTTTATAGTAGAAAGCAGTTTATATTCAGTTTTTTCTACTTCAAAAAAAAACTATTACCTAAGTGCCACACGATAAGAAGGAGATAAAAAATGTTATCGCGCTAGTGAATAGTGTCCCTAAGAACCACTAGACAGCCAATGCCCACTGCAGGAGTGTCGCGCAAACACATTACGTACTCCACTCTGTCCGAACACGCTCTCTTTGGCCAAGTATGGAAATACAGTTCCCGCCTTTTAATGGGGAATCCCAATAAAACAGTATCGACAGTCTTGCTTTATATCAAGATTCAGAAATGGTCGAGTTATCGGTGGTAAATGCGATTTTTCATACAGCAGTTTATGTACTTTTAGTTCACTTCTAAGCGAACCAGATACTGTCAATAATGTTGACTTTTTTTAACCCTCAGTTGGTAAGCCCTTGGTATCATTTCATCAATATATCATAATTACTATCAACAATCTCATAATTATATGAATACAGTCTGTCCTTCATTCCATAGCAACCACTACTCTGTCAGCAATAGTAATATTGATGAAAAATATTTTCATATTATTGATAGTGTCTGGTCCGCTTTACAGCATGAATATACTAGACATTATAGTTATTGTGGATCTGTAATATCGTAACAGATGTAAATTAAAGGTAACCTGAAGATTAAAATTTAAAAAAGTCTACTCAGTCTGCCCGACAGACCGCTGAGAATTTATATAAAATTGTCTGTATCTTTTTCTAGTGCGTCAATTTTCCTATACTAAACCAATTTTATCGAAATCAGTTCAACGATTTAGCTGTAAAAATGCGATATATACAGAGTGTACCTTCCCGAGTTATTGGAAGAGACCCGTGCCCCAGCAGTGGGGACGTTATGGGTTGTTAACCATACATAGTGTTAACACAAGTGCGTTTGAAATTTTAAGGGGTTACTCAGAATCAAGTATAGAATACAGGAAAACTATTTAAAAAATCCGACCTACAACTTTTTTTTCAGTTTCTCAAACTAAATCTAAATAGCGAATCACAAGTATATATATATATATATAAGGTGCTACTTTATTAGTGCCCGATATTTTAGTCAGTGCTCCTACTCCTGATTCTGATCAACTTTCCCCAAGGAACCCATAGTCAAATCGCAATTTTTTTGGGCTCTTCATACTAATTTAGCCGCTCGGCTGATCGATTTGTATGAAGAGTCCAAAAATTTTTTTTCGATTTGACTATGGGTTTCTTGGGGAAAGTTGATCAGAATCAGCAGTAGGAGCACTGACTAAAATATCGGGCACTAATAAAGTAGCACCTTATATATATATATATATATATATATATATATAGGGTGACCCTAAATTAGTTCTTGATACGAAAGGCTATGCATGTGCTCATGATAACGAACAACTTTCCCTAAAGAACCCATAGTCAAATCGCAAAAAAAATTTGGACACTTCATACTAATTTGGCCGGTCAGTTCATCGATTTGTATGGAGACTTAAAATTTTTTTTGCGATTTGACTATGGGTTTCTTAGGGAAAGTTGTTTGTTATCATGAGCACATTCATAGACTTTCGTAACAAGAACTAATTTAGGGTCACCCTATATATAAAGTTGTATATTAGTTAAAAAATCCGCTCTTAAAATTTCTTTACAGATTCCTAAACTAAATATGAATAAATAGTAAATCAAGAATTTGTATGGAAAACTGAGAAAACAAACTGGCCAAGTGCGAGTCGGACTCGCGCACCGAGGGTTCTATATAAATTCATAATCACACATGTCTTGAACTCTATATCAAATTATCAGGTACGCAATTCCTTGAAGCTGTGAAAAAATCAAACTTGTATGCCAACGCAATCAAGAGATACGGCCAAATATGCGGCAGAAACGGCCGTATCTCTTGATTGCGTTGGCACATAAGTTTAATTTTTTCAATTTCAATTTATTTTATAAACATAGGTACAAGGGATGACACATACAAAAATATAAAGTATATTGATCTCTATGTTTCGCCAATAGGCATATAAAATTACAATTATAAGAGGTCATGCACAATTCCTTAAATATGTCACTAATAACAATAAATTATATTAATACTATTAATTTTACAAAAAAGATAATAATCAAATAGAATTACAGATTCAAATTTAATTATAATATCATTAAATGTCACAAGATTCAATTTAATTAAATGTATAATATTAATAACACAAAATGTCAGTATTTTTAAATGTAATATTATTGAAAACTGTCATTCATGTATACATCAATAGAAAAGTATGATTTGTTGGTAAAAAAATGTAATGTTAATGTCTTAAATTCCTTAACGTTTGTCTGTGGGCAGTTTGTTATATAACTTAGGTGCCATGGCAAATACACTTTTATGGAAAAGTGCAAAACTGCAAGAAACCAAATGAAATTTATCAGTTCGTCATTGTCTCGTAACTAATTTAAACAGATCAAGGTTGCATTTCACAAAATTGACTACTTCATATATAAATAACGCCGGAAATGTCAGGATCTTAAGCCTTTGAAAATGTGGCTTACAGCTTTCTGTTCGTTTTAGGTGACATATTGCTCGAATGCATTTTTTTTGGGCAATAAAAACATCTTCTTTGTTTGTTGCATTACCCCAGAATATGATACCGTATCGTAGGAGCGAGGCGACATAACCATGATAGGCTGCTAGAAGTGCATCAAGATTGGCAACTTTACCTAACATGTATATGTATACAGTGCATACGAAAATTGACTTAATTTATTACATGTGTGATCAATTTGAGTTTTCCATGTCATATTATTATTTATTTATTTATTTTATTTTATTGTTTATTGTACACTGATACATGATAAATACAAGGATTGTAAACGTAATTACAAATCATTATCTATGTATATTCCTAAAAATTTCGTCATATAAGTTTACTGTACTGTATGTCCATTGTAATTTATGTATAGTGTGGTTGTGTCCTTATGCCTTAGTTTAAATTTCATAAATTTTGTTTTATTCAAGTTAATTTTTAGATTGTTTGTGTTGAGCCAATCAATAGTTTGTCTTAGAGTTACGTTTATATCTGTTTGCATTTTTAGGTAACATCCACTATTGAAAATAACAGTGCTACCATCAGCAAAAATACACATGTGATGCTGTGTTACTTGCGGAAAGTTTTTGTTTTTCACAGCTTCAAGGGATTGCAGGCCTGAGTATTTGATATAAATTTCAACTTGATACGTCTACGCGTTCCTGAGAAAAGGGGTCTTGATAGACAGACAGACGGACGGATAGACGAACCGACGGACGGACAATTGTGATCTTATAAGGGTTCCTTTTTTTCCTTTTTCCTTTCCTAGAGGTACGGAACTCTAAAAAGTGGTAGATCAGATTTTTTCAATATTTTTCCTGTTGTGTACCTTTTTAACACCCTGTATAGTTCCGTATTGTATTTGTAAAAACAGGCATTTGTAAATGGGAAGTGTCTGCTACACCCAAAACACAAGTAAGTAAATTAGTAGGTATGGGTTTGGGAGATGGATCAGTCTGACTCACATTATGTATGCACAAACAGATGACTCTATGTATGTATTAAGATCAAACTGGAGTCTTTGAATCTTTTTATTGAAATAATTGTTTTTAACTGACTTCAGAAAAAGGAGGAGGTTCTCAATTCGTCGGACTCTTTTTTTTATGTATGTTCACCGATTACTCGAACACGCCTGAATCGATTTGGAAAATTCTTTTTTTGTTTAAAAGGCCTCCTCCTTTTTTTGAAGTCGGTTGATGAGTTTATATATCAATTAAAATCTTTCTTTCGAGATGGAATCGTCATAAGGTGCAGGACATTTTACCTAGAGCATTTTTGTTGTATTTGATAAAGTGCATCTTACAGAATGTTTTCCTCTATTTAGCATTATAAGCATAATCTGAAGAGTCAATAAAAATAAAAAAATGTGTTTTTTGCGACGTGAAAAAAAATTGGAACTTCAATCAAACAAAATAAACATAGAATGTGGAGTGCCAACCCTGGCTCCTGAGCTCATTATTATAATTATATTATTTATATAAGTATATTACTGTATGTATTATATTTGATATTAATTTATATATTATAATATGTATATTTAAGATGTGTTATTTATAAGATTTATAAGTCGTGTTTGTAGCCTTTGCTCCACCTAAATATTTCAATGTAATTCCTCTTTAAAAGTCTAAGGTTGACTAGAAAAAATCCCATAAGGGATAAGTCCGCCCTTGTATGTCTTGTCCTTGTTTTATGTATTGTACTTTGTTCTTTCACAATAAAGAGTTTACAAACAAATAAACAAACAAACTTATACACTTCAAAATCGTACAATGCACTGAGATCCAATTTAAGATATCATTTCCAAGATAAAAGCTAATCTTCTTTCCACATGTCATTAAATTTATCTTATCAAATAATGTACCCTGACAGTAAATAAAATGGTTGTAAATAAAATTAGTACCCATCGTTAGTCAAAGCGATGACGAGATATATATCTCGAAAACATGAAAAAATGCAACAAGAAAAACCTTTTTGTATCATTAAATTCCTATGCGTTTATTTTTAATTAATTTTTGTGCATATTCTGATCTGGTCATATAAAACCCAATTTTCCCTTTTTAACTTTTATTTCATCTTTTCATGTAAGTACTTTTTCTAAATAGAACCATAATCTTAAATGTATACAGGGTAGAATGTTGGAACGCCACCTGGAGGAAAAGTACTCTAAATACTGGAGATAGCAAATTTTACTCATAGTAAACATTCCTTTATTTTTAAAACAGAAGTAAAACTACATTCAAAGATTTTTGAAAAATGAACTGGCTAAAATCCGAAAAAAAAATATCCTGTACTTTTATGGTATTAATCTATAGGATCAATCATAAGGATCAAATCTCTCTAACAAACATGCTAAGTTGCTCTAAAAAAACACAAGATTTCATATGAACCATGAATTTTTAATTTAACATAAGTAATTCGATGAATCCTTGAATAATAAAAAGCGGCCAAGTGCGAGTCGGACTTGCCCATGAAGGGTTCCGTAGCAGCAAGTAACATAATATAAATGTTCTTGTAGTTCGTTGTAGGTAAATTGCGGTTTACGATTTATGACGTATTAAAAAAAACTACTTACTAGATCTCGTTCAAACCAATTTTCGGTGGAAGTTTGCATGGTAATGTACATCATATTTTTTTTTTAGTTTTATCATTCTCTTATTTTAGAAGTTACAGGGGGGGGACACACATTTTATAACTTTGGAAGTGTCTCTCGCGCAAACTATTTAGTTTAGAAAAAAATGATATTAGAAACCTCAATATCATTTTTGAAGGCCTATCTATAGATTCCCCACACGTATGGGTTTGATGAAAAAAAAATTTTTGAGTTTCAGTTCTGAGTATGGGGAACCCCCAAAATTTATTGTTTTTTTTCCTATTTTTGTGTGAAAATCTTAATGCGGTTCACAGAATACGTCTACTTACCAAGTTTCAACAGTATAATTCTTATAGTTTTGGAAAAATGTGGCTGTGAAATACGGAGGGACAGACAAACAGACAGACGGACAGACAGACATGACGAATCCATTAGGGTTCCGTTTTTTGCCATTTGGCTACGGAACCCTAAAAAGTGCTTTAGTGCTTGAGTAAAAGTGTCTCATTGAATTTACAAGTTAAGTTTTCATGGTTTTCCTTTCGTTTGACTTACCACGTTTGTCAGAGAGATTTGATCCTTATGATTGACCCTATAGATTTTAGCCAGTTTGATTCCTGGGTGTGACAATGGTATTTTCAAAAATCTTTAAACGTAGTTTTGCTTCTTTTTAATAATAAAGGAATGTTTCCTTTGAGTATAATTTGCTATCTCCAGTATTAAGACTACTTTCCCTCCGGATGGCGTTCCAACATTCCACCCTGTATATTGTCATATTGGAATGCAAAACCCGGTTTGAGTGGTACCGAATTTTAAATCATGATGCCATGCTGGTGATGACTTGATAGGACCGCCATCAATCAAACAGCCAGGATTAATCGGAGGTAATGTACCACAGCTAATGTTATAAATGTGAAATGAAAGTACGATCTTTGTTTGTTCGTTTGTTTGGTAGTTTGTTCATTTGTTTGTTTGTTTTACTTTCACGCCGAAACTGCTGAACGGATTTGGATAAAATTTGGTAGGTAGATAGATAAAGCACTCGGGTAACACATAGTATAGTTTTTATTCCGGAAAACTTAAGGAATGCTTAAAAGCTCAAAATTTTCACTTCGTAACAATATGGCTCCACTTTAAACTTTTCTTTCTCTCTGAACCTGTGCGATCCAAGCCTAGAAGATAGGTAAAATATAAAAATTCACTCATTATTTTTGTATCTACCTCCTGTTTTGTTTTGTGAGATCCCATACAGGCGGCCCTATACGTCGGTTGCCAGTCGCGCAACGAACACTGCGCTTTACACGTCTCTGAGAGCTACATCGTATGTGCTATCTTAATTTCTTCCAAAAACCAACCGAAATACGCCGTGCGTGTTATCTGAGGTGCCTGGACGTTCTGGAGATCCCTTCAAGGCTGGTTGTGGATGCTGGAATGGTGAGTGAATTGTTTTTACCTATCTGTAATTTCGCAAGGATCTCATCTACCTCTACACCTCTAAAATTAAGCACTTTAATAGCTAACAGAACCCAATTCTGAAGTCCATGCAGACGAACTTGTGGGCGGAAGCTAGTATAAAAATATATTTCGTAAACAATATTTCATAATGACTGACTGACTCGGTGGCTAAGTAGTTAGCGATCCTGACCTCTAATCCGAGAGTCGTGGGTTTGATCCCCACACAGGGCAAACTTTTCTGTGATGAGCAGAATTGTTTGCTCTGAGTCTGGGTGTATAATATCTATATATGTATGTTCGGGCGCAACACTAGCAACACCGGAAGGGGGTGTTGAGGCGCGCGGGGCGGGCGATTCGGCCATTTTGTCGGATCTAACTACTCAAGACGTACGTACATCTTTTTACTGTAAAATCCATTTTTGATTAATTTGGAGTCAGATATAGTGTTATCCAGCCCGTAAGGAACATGGTGACCCCGACGTGATAAAAAACGAAGTGAAAAATCGTGACTTGCAAAAAACGTGAAGCAGTCGGACGGAACCAAATTGCTGCGTCATTGCCACGCCATCACGCACGAACTTGCTTGAAGCCAGCCGGTCAGCCAACAGCCCACGAGCAGCACCGCAGCCTCAGCTTAGCCAGGGGAGTGCTCCATCCATCCTTCATATTTCCCTCCAAAACATTTTTTTTTTTTGCCACGTTGTCAACTGCAATCATCTCGTCACTTTCCATCCATTTTGCACAAATTGCTACAAGTACCTACCACTTATAAACGCAGCCCATTGTATTTTAAGGCCGTTTTGTACAAAATAACTAAATTGAATTGTCAAAAATGCTAAAAATCGTTCATGTCATGTCATTTTTGCTTTAAAATAAGTGTCAATCTGCGTGCACAAACATAACCTCACCTCTTTTATTTGCACAAAAACACGTAAATATCACTTGCTATTTGCAATAAACTGAAAATAAAACGCTTTTAACCTGCATTCCAGCACATGTGTCGGCGCATGATTGCATAACGCCACGCTTAAGCATCGAGCCTATCTATTGTTTTCTCGTGAAAATCAGCTGCGCGGCCGCCGACCTTGACCTGCAACTTGCTGGAGCATAAGCCGGGGACAAAGTTACGTAACGTTATCACTTTGTTACCTATTTTATTTCTGCGTGTTTTAATTTGTGTTGCTGTGACGTGTCATCAACATGTCGACTAAAGGTGAGGAGCAAACAAAGTTACCAAGTGAGTTGCAAGACCTCAATATAAAACGAAGTTCCATCAAAGGTCGAATAACAAAGTATAGGAACTTGTTAAATAAATATATAAAAACTGATAAAATGTCACCAGGGGATCTATGCTCGCTAACTCAACGGTATGAGAAGTTTCAAAATATATGTTCAAGCTATGATGATATCCAAAACCAAATAGAGTTATTAAATTCTGTAAACTTGGACTCTGAGCTTGACATTAGGGAAGATTTTGAAGCGGATTTTTCCTCGCTCATCGCGGAAACTCAGTTGTTATTTGAAAAGTATCAACCAAAACAAAAGGTACAGTCACAAGATTCAGATGCGGGTTCTAACTGTAGTCACTCTTGTCACAACAATAATGTAATGGGATTTAAATTGCCAATAATAAAAATTGCAAACTTTGATGGAACTTATTTTAAATGGCTTGAATTTCGGGACACATTTACGTCACTTATTCACAGCAACAACAGGTTAGAACCTATACATAAATTTCATTATCTCAACTCTTACCTAGTAGGGGAGGCTTCTAATGTCATCAGCAATCTTGAAGTAAGTGCTGCCAATTATGAGGAAGCCTGGCGTCTCCTCTGTGAGAGATATAACAACGAGAAGCAATTGATAAATAATCACCTGAACTCATTGTGTAATATTCAACCAGTAGCACGTGATTCCGCCAAAGGGTTAAGGTTTTTAATCGATCATGTGTTTAAAAACTTACGTGCCTTGCATACTCTAGGTGAACCAACAGAATCATGGGACACCTTAATTATCCATATGGTATCAGCCAAGCTCGACACCAGCACAAGCTTTAAGTGGGAAGAGTATAAAAATAGCTTTCCCAAGTCTCCGTCACTGAATGATTTTTTTAGTTTTATTAAAAGCAGAGCTGATATTTTAGAATCTGTCAGGCATAACAAAACTGAACGTCAAGGCAACTTCAAGAGTGAGCCACATTCTTCTTCTTTTCACAAAAGCGAGAAGTCCCACGCAAAGTCATTTGCAATTTCAGCTGCTGAGTCCTCTTCTTCTTCTTTGCCTGCATGCATCCTGTGTAATGGCAGTCATCGGTTGTACGACTGTGCTTCATTTCTGGCGAAGCCTGTCGAGGTCAGTCTCCGAAGTAATGCGGTTGAAGCTTTGCGTCAACTGCTTACGTAAGGGACATTCTTCACGTCAATGCAGGTTAGGTCCTTGTTCTATTTGTAAGAAGCGGCACAACACTTTGCTACATAGGGAATCTTCTCAGGCTGTAAATGTATCCAATGTAAATGCATCCATTTCCACGTCCGAGGCCAATGTCGAGGAGGATAATGACAATGAAAATGATGATTATCACACAGATGTCATCAGTATGGCAACCAGTGCCAGCGATAATGTCCTTCTTTCAACCGCACTAGTTGAAATAATCAATCCAAACACAAACAAACATCTAACTATTCGTGCCTTGCTAGACAGCGGGAGTCAGTCTTCTCTAATTACTGAACGGTTAAAAAATATGTTAAATTTGACTCCTCAGCCAACCCAGGTTAACGTTTTAGGTGTAGGCAACATATCGTCTAACTCAGTACAACGTTGTGTCGTTGAAATGAAATCTAAATGTGGTAGTTTCGAAACAAAAATGTCATGTCTCGTATTGCCAAAATTAACAAGTAATTTGCCTAATAAAACAATTGATATTTCACAAGTAAAATTGCCTTCTAACATAAAACTAGCAGATCCTAGTTTCAATCAGTCTGCACCAGTAGATTTGATTATAGGTGCTGATGTATTTTGGAATTTAATTGAAGCGGAACGCTTAACACTTGGCCCCAACCAACCCATAATGCAAAAATCCAAACTGGGGTGGATATTGGCAGGCCCATTGTATACAAAAAATACAAATAGTAATAATTCTATAAGTTGTAATCATGTTTCCATAGAATGTCATGACAATTACATTTCTAATGAAAATCTGAATCAAGAATTAACTAAGTTTTGGGAACTGGAACAAATTCCTCAATTAAACAGTCACAAGACCGCAGAGGAAATTGAATGTGAAAAACATTTTGTTTCTAACACATATAGAAATGATGAAGGCAGGTTTTGTGTCAAATTACCCCTTCATAGTGAGCCAAGTTGCTTAGGAAATTCTTTTAGGTCAGCTAAAATGCAATTTCTAGGTTTAGAAAAACGCTTTGCCAAAAACCCTGAACTTAAAGCATCATATTCACAGTTCATACAAGAATATTCAGATTTAGGTCATTTGTCTGAGTCAAAAACTTTAATTCCAGAGCAGTCTTACTTCATTCCTCATCATGCAGTACTAAGGCCCTCTAGTGAGTCTACTAAGTTGCGTGTTGTGTTTAACGGCAGCGCCAAAACGACCTCTGGTTTCTCGATAAATGATTTACAAATGACAGGACCGTACATACAAGACTCTCTGTTTAATATCTTGTTGAGATTCCGGCAACATTCTTATGTACTGTCAGGCGATATAGAAAAAATGTATAGGCAAGTTTTGATACAAGACAAAGATCGCGACCTTCAATTAATATTGTGGCGTAATAATGAAACTGATCCAATCAAATCTTTGCGATTAAATACTGTGACCTATGGTTACACTAGCTCAAGCTTTCTAAGCACTCGCTGCTTGTGGCAACTAGGAGAAGAGTGTTCTGATTCTAAAATAAAAACGATAATACAAAATGACTTTCTTGTAGATGTTCTGCTGACATGGAGCGATAGTCAGGACGAGCTAATTTACATAAAACGTACCATAGAAAGCGCGCTAGCCGCTGGTTGTTTCAATTTGCGCAAGTACCGATCAAATGTACCGTCCATATTAGTCGAGTCTCAATCTGTTCAGCGCGATTTAATCATAAGCTCATCGTCACACACATTAGGTGTAGGGTGGAACCCTAACGGTGACTTCATAAATTTTCCCAGTAATTATACAAACACGAAAGAAATTCCTACAAAGCGATCAATATTATCAGATTCGTGTAAAGTTTTTGATCCTCTTGGCTTATTGAGTCTTTTAACAATAACACCAAAAATATTAATTCAAAAATTGTGGATTAAAAAGATAGATTGGGATGAACCGGTCCCACATGAAATAAATAGATCATGGCAAACTTTCATTCAAAATATGACACACATACAAGACTTGCGTATTCCTAGGCACAGCCTATGCAACTCCCCCGCTCATATTGAATTACATTGTTTCTGTGACGCATCAGTTAATGCGTACGCTGCATGTATCTATCTCAGGTCTGTGAGTAGGCAAGGTGACGTCACCATACGACTTCTTTGTTCTAAAGCTAGGGTAGCTTCCGTCAAGCCCACCACTATTCCCCGACTTGAGCTATGTGCATGCGTGCTAGGAGCTCAACTCGCGGGCGCCGTGTGTCGCGCACTGCGATGTATAATTACACGTAAAATATTCTGGACTGACTCATCCATCGCGCTAGCCTGGCTAGGAACTAGATATGACAAGTTAAAAACTTTTGTGGCTAACAGAGTGAGTGCCATACTGGAGATAACTGACGGATCTCAATGGAGACACGTCCCATCCAATTTGAATCCTGCCGATTTGGCTTCGCGTGGTGTGGATGCCAGCAAAATTAATAATTTAGATTTGTGGTGGAATGGCCCCACCTTCTTACTTCAACCTGAATCTCAATGGCCTACATTTTGTAACAAAAAACAAAGTACTGATGAACTACCTGAAGTAAAAGTAAATATTACTACATGTAATGAAAGTAGCAAACAATTAAATTTAATCGATTTCAATCGCTATTCTAAATTAAATACATTGCAACGCATGTTTGCATACTTACTTCGTTTCATACATAATGTTAAAAATCCTACAAACAAAAAAATTGGATGTTTACAGCCTCACGAACTCACTGATTCATTCCGTGGTTTAGTCAAGTTATCTCAGGAAGAGAGCTTTCAAAAGGAATTAAATATCCTCCGCTCTAAAAAGAGTTTAAATTCAAAAAATTCCCTTGTATCTCTAAATCCATTTTTAGACAATCAAAGTATTTTAAGAGTAGGTGGGCGATTAGAATCATCTTGTTATCCTTTTGAGAAGCGGCATCCCATGCTTTTACACTCGAAGCATCCTCTTACCAAACTGTTATTTCAGCAGCAACACTTGCGTCTTCTTCACGCTGGTCCACAGCTCCTTTTGTCTTCTGTGCGAGAGTTCGTTTGGCCAGTAGCAGGCAGGGATCTCGCGCGCACTACTGCGCGACAGTGTGTCGTGTGTAGGAAGGCGAGCGGCAAAACATTGACCCCTATCATGGGCGCGCTTCCTGAGCAACGTGTGAACCCAGGCTTTCCATTCGCTTGTGCTGGTGTTGATTTCACCGGACCATTCCTAATTACTGACAGAAAGGGTAGAGGGTGTAAGATAACTAAATGTTATTTATGCATCTTCATTTGCTTACGATATAAGTGCTTGCATTTAGAGGCTGTAAGCGAGCTTTCGAAAGATGCGTTTATTTTGTCTTTGCGTCGTTTTATTTCTCGCAGAGGCAAACCCGTTGAGATATTCTGCGACAATGGGCGTAATTTTGTGGCTGCTTCTAAAGAGATAAGTGAGTTTATAGCTTCGAATGCTGATGACATTACTAGTTTCTCCTCTGGTGAGGGAATTAAATTCAAGTTTCAACCGGATTATGCTCCTCATTTTGGTGGACTATGGGAGGCTGGCGTAAAATCGGCCAAATATCATTTAAAACGCATTTTAGGTAACACGCACTTAACATTTGAAGAGTTGGCAACTTTATTTAGTCAAATTGAAGCTATCCTAAATAGCAGACCCATATGTCCGCTCTCTTCTAGTCCTAATGACCTCAGTCCTTTAACCCCGGGGCACTTCTTGATCGGCCGTCCACTGGTGTCGCTGCCATCGCCGAGTATGACCGAAACCAACGTAAACCGATTGGATCGCTTTCAACGATTGGAACTAATTCGACAACATTTTTGGAATCGCTGGCAATTGGAATATATTTCCGAGCTTCAACAAAGACACAAGTGGCGTGTTCCAGACAAACAGTCGCGTGAAGGCGACTTGGTGCTTTTAAAGGAAGAAAATACCCCACCTATGAGCTGGAAGTTGGGGCGAATCACTGCTCTGTTTCCGGGCAAGGATGGAGTGGTGCGTGTGGCTGAGGTCAAGACTGCTACTGGAAGCTATCGACGTGCAGTAAAATACTTATGTCCCCTGTTAGAGCCAACAGAGGATACTTCTTTGGAAGCTGGAGCTTCCAAGGCCCCCGAGAATGTTCGGGCGCAACACTAGCAACACCGGAAGGGGGTGTTGAGGCGCGCGGGGCGGGCGATTCGGCCATTTTGTCGGATCTAACTACTCAAGACGTACGTACATCTTTTTACTGTAAAATCCATTTTTGATTAATTTGGAGTCAGATATAGTGTTATCCAGCCCGTAAGGAACATGTATGTATTTAAATGTATATGTGTATGTATATCGGTCTCTGATTCCCAAGATACAGGGAATCCTAGTTTGGGGCCAGATGACCGTGTGTGATTTGTCCCGGATATTATTATTATAATTTATTTTTTATAAAGTCAACTACCCTATTAATTTGTTGGTAATTACTGTCTTAATTAGTTTTTATAGAACCGAATTTCCCAATACTTGTATTTTTATTATCTCTAATTCAGTCTATTGCCTTAATAATGTTATTGTAGTTAAATCAAATTTACTTTACATGTTTTCTTAGAAGCTAAATCTAGTTTTATTGAAAGCTAATTGTTTATCTAGACTTTTTAATAAATGCAGCCGATGTTCGGTAATTATATTGTAAAATAAGTATCTAACTGTTTTTTTACAGTAAGTAGGTACCGATTTTTTAAATGTTTACTTTCGTAGACGTACATTTTATGGACAAGAATAATTTTTTTTTCCTTAATACTCGCTACCCGAGTACTCTACTCATCAGTCACTCGAAAGAAAAAAGTGCTATGGTACGAAACAGACAAATAGGCCGTAGATATGCCATAACGATCCAACTGACTTCAAAGTGACTAAGGGCAAATGTACTTTATGTCAACAATACGATGTGATTTAAACAAATCGGCGCTTTTCGCTACATAAACCAATAATTTGACATTTTTTAAATTAAAATTATAAATTCCCGAATACCCGGGAACGCAAAAATTATTCCCGATTCCTGGGAATGAAAAAATAACCCGGGGATCCCGAAACCCTAGTGAGCACCTCGACTCGAACCTGCACCCGTTTGGTTTATGCGTCCACCATCTGTACCATTAGGCCACAGCAGCCTCCCATTAATAGACAGTGAAATATGTCATTGTTTTCATGTCTAACTTCGACAAAGATGGATAGTAAAAAATAACCCACCAAAAATATTCTGTAAAAATGGGCCAAGGTAGTGGCACAGATTAGATAACAGTACTGGACTACTACGCCGCTTGAAAAAGTAGTAAGATCTGACGAGGAGACAAGAGTAAGGGATTATTAAATTAGGAAAGCAAATGATTCTTACTAAATAACCTGCCTTATTTTATATTATAAGTAATAATTCATATGTAGTTTACTAATTCCAAGTTGTAAGAGTAACTGAACCTACAATTCTTTATACATAAAAAATATCAGAGTCATCTATTTATTCTAAAACAGTCGGATTATCATGTCCTTGACCGATAAATATATTAGCAACAATGACCAATATTATAGATATATTAGCAACAATGACAAGTGAACTATGAGCTGATCAGATGCTACAGCCAGGGTCGTCTCTTCAAAGTGGAACTCCTCAACGGCTTACGGCAGACACGCGGGATTTGAGCTAGATTGTACAGTACCTTAAGACAAAAATAATGAACTATGAGCTGACCTGATGCTGCAGCCAGGTCTTGCTTCTGGGAGGGATGGCTCTCGATGGCTCCCGGGCTCAATACACTCAGAACGGCCTAGGAACCAACTATGCCAAGTTTGAGCGCCGGATCTAAAATAAAACGGTTCATAGCACTAAATCCCCCACTAATTAGAGAACATCTTTTAAGCCGGGTTTTCACTATACGAGTCCTCTCGGACCGAATGCACTCGTACGAGCTAGATCACATCACATCACCCGGAATTTGGTTCTCACATGTTTACAATTCAGCGTCTTAGTAGTATTTGTCACCTTGCACAATAAGATGACGACAACTGATCTGCTGCTGCGAGGTATAGGAATTAATGCAAATATTTTAATGGCTGAAGTACAAAATCATGATAGGAAAAGTAATCGAAGAAAGAAGAAAGATTTGGACGTGTAAATGGATTTTAAAGCGTGACCAACTGGGTGATCTAAGTAATTTTATTCATGAAGTGGAAGAGGAAGATAAAGACCACAAAGTTTCATGTTCAGTCCCCTTTTTCTTGATTTTAGCTTTGTTTTTTTTTTTAGTTGCCGCCATTTTGTTTTTGTAAAATTATACGAGTCAACTCGTAAAAATAGAGCTGCGTCCAAGTCCACTCTGATCGGATGCCGATATCCGAGTGCGCTCGGATCACGTGTTTACACGGTATGAGTAGCATCCGAGTAGTCATCTGAGCGCACTCGGTCCGAGAGTACTCGTGTAGTGAAAACCCCGCTTTATTGTATTTTACCTTAAAAAGAGACTGTTCAATTCAAAATTACACTTAGATTATTTTCACGTTTATTTTTATTTTATCCACAATTGGTAAGCCCTTGGCATCATCTCACCTGGTGGTAAGTGACGATGATGCCGAAGATGGAAGCGGGCTTACCAAGATTCCCCAACGCAATGGGGAACTGGTTATCTTATCTTCATGGCGGAACACATCAATGCTGTCAACATTGATGTTTGGTGGCAAGACTTAGATAAGATGGTGGTAGCTAGCCAGGCGGGCTCAGAAAATGCCCTACCACCAACCAAACCGAGTCCTACAAAGTTGGACCCCGCCGGGAATCGAACCCGCGACCCCTGATGTGAAGCGAGTGGACTAGCCGCTAGGCCACGGAGGCGGTTAAAAATGATTTTACATGATTTAATAAGGATTATTTTTATTTATTTTATGCAAGGTTGCTATACCTTTTTAGAAATCTTAAAGACGTTTTTTTAAAATCTGCATGCTTAATGTACAGGTATTTTTTAAGAAAATCCTCTATTTTTTCAATAAATTGTAGAAAATATTTTATTTTAATATAATTTAATTTTATGCTGTAAGTTCTGAATATTTATACATATTTTTTATTTTACTACTGATTATAAACCATTCGATCTTCCCCCCACTAACCCTACAAGTCCCGCGTGGTAGGGACTTTGTACTAGGTAGAAAAAATATATGATTTAAAACCAAAGCATCTATTTAAATAAAAAACATTTTGAGTTTGAGTTTATGCCCCAGCACTACACCTCAGTTCGCAAGTTCCCCAGATAATATTCCGAGAATCGACGTTAAAGATAATCTCCCGAAACTGCAAATCTCCAAGAAGATTATAAATATTTTTCGTGGAAGTAAAACGACTAAAACGATTTTTTCGGCTCCAAACCATAAAGTCGGTATAAAGAAAATATTGCTTCATTTGCTGCGTTCATGCCTTTGCGAAAATCCTGATGGATTGCAGGGCAATTTCCTGTTTCTTCTTTCGATAAATAACAGATCTAATGAAATCAGCGAAGAATAGAGTAGGAATAAATTAGTTCATATTTAACTTTAGGATATTTTACTTAATAAACTTTAGCTACTGTTTAGGACGTAATGTCTCACTAATATTATACATGCGAAAGTATGGATGTTATTTGTTTGTTGGTTCCACTTTCACGCCGGAACTACTGAACTAGTGTGTATATCGCCACCATATTCGCACCTTGGACCGATTCCACCTCATTTGCCTGCTTAAGATCATGAAAATCAAGTGGTCAGTAGATATTGTTTTATTGGGGATTCCCCATTAAAAGGCGAGAATCGTATTTCCATACTTGTCCAAAGAGAGCGTGTTCGGACAGAGTGGAGTACATAATGTGTTTGCGCGACACTCCTTTGTGGGCATTGGCTGTCTAGTGGTTCTTAGGGACACAATTCACTGGCGCGAGAAAATATCTTGTCTCCTTCTTATCGTGTGCACAATGAATCATTTTTGAAGTGGCAAAAACTGCAAAAAAGTGCTTTCTACTATAAACCGATCATTAAACTCCTAAAAGATCAACCATATTTATTATTCGTCTATCTCCAACGTACAGATGGCAGTTGCCTGGTTTTGGAATTTGCAACACCCGCAGACAAGTGCAGGGCCTTAAGATTTACACCTACGGCACGGAAGTGTGAAGAAACGGTCGTGGCACAGTGCGGCTTGCGTTGGTCGCGTCGATCGCGCAGGTTAACTGACTACAGACACGGTCATAGCCTGGATGGATTTGACTGTGCATTTATCTCGACCGTTTCCGTGCTTCGCAAGGCACGTTAAGCCGTGGGTGCCGGCTGCTATCACTAGATGGCAGTCGTTAAGCCAAGTCGGAGGCCTTATAGGTGGCTTGAAAACTTCTGACACTGAGGTTGGCCACTAGCCCCATAGCCTCCACCAATCCGGACTTGACCCCCGTGTGTGGAGTATGGCCTAACCTTCTCGAGGTATGGGAAGAGACCCACGCCCCTGCACTATCATAAGTTATTAACATTAAAGAAATTATACGTACACATCTATAAAATAATTTTACCACTTCACTTTACAAAATTAATGGTCTCCACATAAAAAAGACTATTATAATAAATTCAAAATATTAACAAGGTAAGGTTTCGAACGTGCCTATATTACACTGTATTTGATTCTCATGGCAAAGTTGTCAAAGTAACGAAGCCTGATGGAACAAGCCGTCGCAAAAATATTACAGAGAACAAACAAACATCGATGGAATAAGCCGTCGAAGCAAGGTTTTCGCAGTAACGTAGCATTGAACAAGAAATACATCGAAGAAAGAGCGTATCGCATTATCATACTATGATTGACTGACTCGGTGGCTAAGTGGTTAGCGATCCTGACCTCTGATCCGAGAGTCGTGGGTTCGATCCCCACACAGGGCAAACTTTTCTGTGATGAACAGAATTGTTTGCTCTGAGTCTGGGTGTATAATATCTATATATGTATGTATTTAAATGTATATCAGTCTCTGGTTCCCAAGATACAGGGAATCCTAGTTTTGGGCCAGATGTGATTTGTCCCGGATATTATTATTTCTGGATAAAAATTGGTAAATATAGTCACCGATGTAACGTTTTTCGCAGAATCAAGTTCCGACATTAAGTGGGGACCCATGAAGTAGAGATGAGGTTAGTTTATTTCCTTTTTTTTTAGACTCTTCGTCATATTATATCCACACGAATGTAAACATATCCAGGCCATTAATTGGATCAAAAATATTGGTCTCTCATACAAATCCATCGTTGAATTGACCATTTCTGTATGCACGGAATTGAATTTATTTAAAATTGTATATTATTACTATTTGAACCTACCAAAAATAATTTATCATAACATTATCTGTACCTGTATCTATAATATATTCAAATACTATACAATATTGTTTGATGAAAAAATGAAATGAAATGTCTGAAAATTTTCTTTTATTTATTGGACCAAAGGTTGTGTTAACTGACCCCAATAATATACTTGTCTGAACTTATTTACAAACGTCATTTTTTTTAATGTGATAGGTGGCAAACGAGCAGACGGATCACCTGATGGTAAGCGATTACAGCCGCCCATAGACACCCGCAACACCAGAGGAGTCACAAGTGCGTTGCCGACCTTTGTAATGGGATGGGGGGGTGGGGGGAATGGGGAGGGGAAGGGGTTGGGCCTCCGGTACCCTCACTCACTCGGCGAAACACAACACAAGCGTTGCTTCACGCCGGTTTCCTGTGAGGCCGTGGTATCACTCCGGTCGAGCCGGCCCATTCGTGCCGAAGCATGACTGTCCCATGGTCAATAAAATATCACAACTTCTTTCTCTTTCTATTCTCATCCATCATTAAAGTTGAAGATAAAACAAGTTTCTCATTGTTTGATGGAGTCGGTCCCTAACAGTTGGAGCTTTATACATATTACATACAATATTTATCTTAACACACCTGTGTAATCCATAAAAGGTTTATAATAATAATAATAATAATAAAAGACATTTATTTATCTGTTTACATGCACAATTTCGGTATAAATTTCAGAATATATAACTTTAATCAGATAAAATGGCCAAAGCCTCAGCTAGAGCTGATTTTCAGGCTTAGCCAGCGCAAAATGGACAAAATGCATAGATATGAATGAAAATTTAAACGTAAAAAACTAAATACGAGTATCTTCATCACAATGCTATACAATTAAACATAGAAATAACATGAAAGAAAAAAGAACTTAAATATGATTGAAATACAAAATATAGTTGCAGCAAACGCCTTAGACTATACATACTGACTTTGTATTTAATATATTTATTTAGATTATCCCCCTTAACGGTTATAGCTTAATAAGACTAAATACAATAAAACACCAACTGAATACACTATCAGTGAATGCCCACTGGTAGATGAAAGACAACAAAGATGCTACAAATAATATAAAATTACAATAACGTAATAAAATAATAAAAATTCAATTAAATACTAAAGATTATACATACTGACCGACCTATTCCATGACATTTGTCCAGCAGCAAGCGGACTTCTGCTGGAAAAGAAGCCAATCTTTGCACTTTGATTTAAAAGTGAAAGAGGTCTCTGCGTTTTTTATTGGAGGGGGGAGGTCGTTCCAGCACTTGCTAGCAGCGAACCGAAAACTGCCCTTAAACAGCTGTAGCCGAGGAACCTGAGACACTTGCAATAACGGGAAACGTGTAAATTTGGATCGACCTTCGGCTCGATCGTTCCAATTTAGTTTTTTCGCTAAGTAGGGAGGAGTGCCACTACATCTGATGTTAAATACGAAATTAGCCATTTTTAGGGTACGCCTGTTGAACATATTCAATATATTGTATGTGTTGAGAAAGGGTGTAATATGCGAACGTTTAGGAACATTGTAAATAAATCTAATACAAGAGTTTTGAACTTTTTGAACTTTATTTGCGGTCTTACGTGCAATGCAAGTACCATAAACAATATCAACGTAATCTAGATTTGACAAAACTAATGCTTCCGCAAGTCTGTGTCTTACAGGCACTGTCAAAAATGGTCTAATTCTATAAAGAGTCTTCAGTGCACCATAGCACTTACCCAGTTTGCCGTCAACATGCTTATCAAACCGGAGAGCGCTGTCAAAGATAAGGCCGAGATTCCTTGTGTCAGGGGCTTCAGTAATGGAGTGGCCTCCAACAATAATGGGTGGAATGTGTCTACGGAGTGTTTCTGTTTGTTGTTTAGTGCCTAGGATCATGTATAAACACTTCTGTGCATTCAAGACGAGGCCGTTTTTATTGGACCAGTGTACAATTGACTCTAAGTCCGAGTTGAGCCTAGATACAGCTTGGCATGCGTTAGCCTTATCAGGTGCCGTAGGTATTATGATCTGCGTATCGTCGGCATACATATGCACTAAAGTAAACTTGGGACACTGAAGTAAATCGGCTGTGTAGATTGAGTACAGAGTAGGTCCTAAGATAGATCCTTGAACTACACCACGGTCCACCATCAGAGGTTCAGATCGCAAGGTATTACCACTGAGATCCTGACACTCTACAATCTGCGTTCGCTTAGCAAAATAACTTTCAAACCAGTTCAGTGCAATTCAAAAAAAATTCAAAAAATTCAAAATTATTTATTTGCCTTAAACATGGTATACAGAGGTCTTAAATATAATACATAGCACTCATGTTTAGCCATTTCTTAATAGCATGCAAATAGTCTTAATCTTATTTAATTAATTAAAAGTTCTTTAACATTGTAAAAATTTTTATCAGTCAGCCAACTATATAATTTAATTTTAAATTGTCTCTTATTCAATATCTTAAACTCTAGTGGTATTTTGTTATAAATTCGTATGCACATCGTCAAGCAGCTTTTATCGTAAACAAATGATCTGGGAATGTCGTCAAATATAAGCCTATTTGGGTCTCTGCGGGATCTGGTATAGCCGTCACATGCTGTTTTAAACAATTCACCGTTGTTCTTTACAAATATACAAATTTCATAGATATACAACGAGGGCAGTGGCAAGACACCAAGTCTTTGGAAGAGTAGCTTACAAGACACATAGGGGGGGATTCCATATATAGCTCGGATACACTTTTTTTGAGCTATAAAGGCTCGATTTACATTAGTACTATTTCCCCACGCTACAAGACCGTAACGTAAGACTGACTCTATATATGCGCGATACGTTAATATGGTTTACATCATCATAATATCATTACATCCATAATATCGAAGCTTAGAAATTAGTGTAAACACATTTAAACAGTCAAAAGCTCGGCTATAGTCAAGTAAAACAAGAATCGATGGAAGATTTGCATTAGAAGACGTGAGTATCTCATCTACGATATGCATCAGGGCAGTCGTTGTACTGTGTCCCTTACGAAACCCTGACTGACCCTCTGGGATAATTTGGTGACATTCAAGGTATCGGGTAAGTTGGTAATTTACAACTTTCTCTGTCACTTTAGATAATACAGGAAGAATGCCGATAGGTCTCAAATCTTTAATTGTCTCGACATTCAACTTTTTAGGAATAGGTTTTATGATGGCGATCGTCCAAGAGCTAGGGAAATGGCCGGTTGTTAAGGAGGAGTTGATGATATCCGTTATGGCTTCCAGCGAGTAAGGTAGGGTTAGCTTAATCATTTTAATAGAAATGCCATCGGAGCCTACGGCATTCGAGCTGATTGAGTTAATATTTTTTAAGATTTCACCACACGATACTGATGTTAACTGAAACTGAAAACCATTACCTATGTGAGTGTTCTGGTCATTGTAATAATCATTCATAATAGGCGCACTAGATGTAGGTACAGAATTCAGGAATTGTTGATTAATTTCATCTGGATCACAAATATCTGGTGGTAGGCTGCTATGACCAGATTTACCTAATACTTTGTTCAATTCGCCCCACATTTTTCGCGGTTGATTGACGGTCCTATTAATTTGATTTGTAAAGTAATGTTGTTTTTCGTTGCGAATAACATCTGTGACTGCGTTTCTTAAAAGCTTATATGTTGAAAAACTTTCACCGGTTTTACCATCTTGTTTAGCGCGTCTACACGCATCGTCTCTATCATCCATCATAGCTTTAATACTGTCCGTGATCCATGGCGAAGGTGGTCTTTTAAATACTCTGGTGCGTTCGGGAACGAAATGATCAAACAAGTCTAAAATAAGTTTGTTAAAACATTCTACCTTCGAATTGACATCTTCGCATAGCAAAACCCAGTCCCATGGAGTGATAGAGGAAGCAGAACGGAATGTATCATCATCAAATTGATGAAAAGGTCTGTAACTCACCTTTCGGGGAACAGGTTTAACAACGTCGATAGGAAATCGTGCTGAAATAAAAGCGTGGTCACTTAGGTCGTCATTGTGTTTTATGGAGACGTTTTTCGCTTTCAGTTCTGTACTACAACAGATCACATCGATCAACGAACGAGTTGTGGGAGTAACACGTGTAGGTTCGGAAATTATAAGACGGAGGTTGAAATTATTGAGAAGATTAAAAAAATCTTGTTGTTTTCCTCCTTCACAAGTGTCGAGTAAATTAACATTAATATCACCAGTTAAAAAAACATAATCATATTGTGGGCAAATAATAGACAAGGACTCGTTAAGCTGTTCAATACAGGTATGGAAATTGAACTTAGGTGGCCGGTAGAATACACCTACAGCTATTTTATTCTTTTTTAGTTTAATATTGAACCACATTTGTTCAAGTTGGCCCTCAGGTAGTGGTATAGTTCGGACTTTAATTTCATTGCGTATATAGAACCCCAGGCCCCCACCCTCCCGCTTCCTACCTGTTCCTCTAGGTCGATTAAAAAATCGATATCCAATGATATCATAACAACTCAGGTTACACGAAGTACTTAGTCGAGTCTCTGTAACTGTCAAAACGTCCGGTTTTTTAAGATTCACTGTTTCTAATAATTCATCTCTACCAGTGTTCAATGACTGTGCATTCAGAAGGGCGATACTCAAATTACAATTTTTTGGAGCCATTTTTGTGCAAAAATAAAACAAAAATAAAACACAATTCAGTGGCGTTCAATAAATCTAACATACAGGGGGTGTACATCTCTGTATAGGGATACCGTTGCGGCATTAAAGTTGACATTAGTGAAGCTTTGTTTAAGTATTTTATAACTAAACGGAAAAGCGTATGCCATGATACAATTGCTATTTTAGACATAATTGCAATATTAAGAACAAAGTAATAAAAGTGAACTAAATTCAGTAGTCATATTACGAGTATAAGATTTCTTATATCTTTAGGGCTTTTAATATGAATGATCGGCTGACTGTTAGATTTTCTTACAAATATTTTAGAGTTATTCACCCAGACATAAGAGTAACCCTTAGAGGTAGCCGTCTCTTTGGTTGTTCGTAGGAGACGCTTACTTGCAGGAGTAAGGTGATCGTTTATGTAGATCCGGCGGGGGTCACCCGTAAGCTGGGCGTCATCAGTTGTGAGAGCAGCTCCGGCGCGGCGTCGTTTTGCGACTGCAACCATTATCCCTGACTTAACCTCGCGGCGGCGTATGCGCGCAACGATACGCGCTGGCCCCATACCTCTTGGTGCTCCTGCTACTGCCGCGAAGGAGGCTTCAGCAGCAGGTCCAGGTTCAGCGCCGCCATCGGCTGCTCTTTGTCCCGACTTAACCCTGTAAACCCACTCCAAGTCATCACTTTGCATTGTAAGGGTGATGGCTAGGTGAGTTATAATTTCGGATAAATCTTCGTTTGGTGTTTGTGGAATTCCTACTATTTCAATGTTATTGGTACGTTCTCTTTGATCCCGCATATTCAGTGCGTATTCCAGCTCTTCATTACGTTCTAGTAGTTCTTGCACTTGAGTCTCTATTCCGTCAATGCGGTATGATTTCCGTTCAATCTCCTCGACTTTCTCCTTCATAAGCAGGACTTCATTGTTAAGAATAGAAAAACAATTTTCTAGCTTCTGAAGAGCAACGTTTTGTTCATTAAATCTGAAATTCATTTCCGCTCTTATTGCTCTAAGCTCCGACAAAACAAGATCAGTAGCTCCCTCTGTTGATACTGCCTGTTGAGACGGTGGTAGTGATGTTGCACCAAGTAGGTCCTTGGAAATCAAATCGCTGACTTGCGGTTCCTCTTGCAAAGTGACGGCCGATGGCATCAGAGGGCTCTTCGTTGGATCGTGCAGTTGGAAGGATGGAGAAAGCGTTGCCTTTTTGTCTGGTAAAGTGCAGGCGGAGCATTTCCAACTAATTCTGGCGCTGTTGCTGGTTGAGGTGAAATTGACACAATCTGAATGGTACATTTTGTTACAAAGGCTGCATTTGACTCTTTTTTGTGTCACATTTATAGGGTTTTTGCACCCCGCGCAAATACCAGATATGTCAGAAATGATGAAGAAGCAAGCAGTATTTAAAATAATAATTTTCTTTGTCGCTATCGAGATTCGATCCTGGACCTCGCTGGATACGGTCCGACACGTTAACCGCTAGACCACGGCGCTCAGTTAAGCGTATTACGAAATACGGTATCCGTTTCACACGAACTTTAACGCTATTTTTAGTTCGGTGGTAGATGTAAAATGATTGTGAATTTGCACTTGCTCACACTGGAAACAACCGTCACAAATCACACTAAAATCACTGTTTTTATTAGGAAGTTTTATTATATACTCTTGATTTTTTAGGTAAAACAACAGTTAATGAGCACAGCATCACAAAATGAAGAAGTTATGTACAATATGTTTGATAAGTACGCAGAAATTTATTTAAAACTGAGGAGCAAAGATTTTCTGGTCTATGCACTTTGCCCGCCCCGCGCGGAATATGTGCAGGTGTGGAGTTCTGTTAACATTGCTGTTTAAATATTATAATGGGTATTAGTTTAAACAATTTTATAACAGGTATTTTACATTCATGATATCTTGTTCTAGAAAATATTTTTTTACTAAGTTTTTAAAGTTATGTTTTGTTAAGTATACATTTATAATATCCTCAGGTAAACTATTTAGTAAGTTGGGCAGTAAGTATCTGTAATGTCTCATTCCATAAATATTGTTGATGTTTTTATTTGTAAAAATGAATTTATTCTGATTACACAATTTTCTTAATTTTTGGTTCCTTATTTTTATTTCTAAATTTTCCTTGTTAACGTGTTCTGCTTTTAATACTGGTAATTTTGTTTTACTTTGCACCGGCAAGATACCACAATGTTTGAAAAGGTTGGAGTATGATTCGCGAAATTTAATTTTTATATTCTTAGGTACAATGGTTTTTAGTAGTCTTATTTGCAAGTTATAAATATTTTGTAGGTATGTTTTAAATGTCCTCCCATAACAGCATAAACCGTAGTCAATAATAGAGTCTGCCAGTGATAAGTATAACAGTCTAAGTACCTTATATGGTATCTTATTTTTAAGAATAGATAATTGACTTAATATAGCTCTTAACTTGTCACATACATGATTAATATGTGCTTTCCAATTAAATCTGTTGTCAATTATAAGACCCACATACATATGTTCTTTGACTTGTTCTATTGCCATGCAGATGCAAGTGCTATTGTTTTCAATTTTTTTATGTAAACAAGTATGGTCATGTGCAACTATATTTAAATTATAATTAGATTTATTTTGTGTGGAATGGAAATGCATCAATTTAGTTTTCTGAGCATTTATCACTAGGCCTACATCGTGTGACCATTTACATAGCTTGTCAAAGTTGGACTGTAATAAACGTTCTGCTCTTTCAATGTTTTTGTCTGCTACTAGTATACAGGTATCATCAGCGAACTGGTATACGGAGCCCTCAGTGATAACATTGCACATATCGTTAACGTAGATCAAGTACTCAGTAGGACCGATAATAGAACCTTGAGCCGTGCCCTTTTTAGTTATTGTACTAGTACTATATGAATTAGATATTTTTACATAGGTGGTTCTGTTTTTATGATAATCAATAAACCAGTCTAGTAGGGGTCCCTGTATACCAGCCTGCTCTAATTTCAAAAATAGAGTTTTATAATTTAACATATCGAAAGCTTTGCTGAAATCAATGAAAACAACGAGCACATGTTTTTTTTCATTCATGTACTCATTGACCTCATTAGTAAATTGGCAAAGCAGCTGGGAAGTACTGCGATTTTTTTGAAAACCATACTGTTTCTTGTTAATTACTTGGTTTTTTCGTAAGTAATTATTTATTTCGTTACTTATGTATCTCTCAGCTACTTTATCAATGACAGGTAAGATTGTTATTGGTCTATAATTATTGTAATCTGAATGACTTCCTTTTTTGTAGATGGGTCGAACAATTCCTATCTTTAGTTCATCGGGATATTCAGATCTAGCAATGCTGGTGTTAAGCAGATGAGTGATCACAGGCGTAATTTTTTTGTTGATGGCTTTTAGGTCTGTAGGACGGATTCCGTCGTAGCCAGGACTTTTTTTGTTGTTTAAGTTTTGAATAATTTTATATACAGTTTCTTGATCTGCTTTTTTTAGCCTCATAGCTACCTCTGAACATCTCGAGAACTGTGTGTGATCAAGTAAATATTTATTACATTTTATTGATATATTATTTATATTGTTTTGAAATTCACTGGCAAAGTTATTAGTTAAGTCCTTTTCCTTAAATTTAAAAGATTTTAATATGAGGTTGTCTACTGATATTGATAATTTTCCACACAACTGATTTACTATACTCCATACTTTTTACTGTTCTTAAAATTGTCATTTATTTTTAGACATTATGTATTTATTTTTTACAAAGTTAATATATCTGTTAGTTTTATTTCTATAATTATTGTACAGGATTCTTTTTTCTATATTTGTTTTGTCTTTGCTCCAGATATGGTGCAGTTTGTTTCTTTGTTTACACATTTTATTAATTTTATTATTACTCCATTTACATATATTTCTTATACTTTGTTTACATTTGATGGTTTTTTTACATTGGTTATATATGCTTTTAAATTTTAATATAACAAATTTAAATATATCTTTTGGGTTATCCAGAGTAAGCGCCACATCCCACTCCACATTTTCCAGTTCATCCAACACACGCTTGTTATCTAACCTCGTGATAAGGCGGGGCTGCGGATTGCAATCGGGATCGGAGCCCGCTCGTGGGTCTGTCAGGACTAGGCCGGTTATGTAATGGTCAGCTATTGACACATTAATAACGGCAGAATGCGCCTCATAGCCACTTGTATTGCGTAAGAATATGTGATCTATACATGATTTTGTCAGGAAATCTCCTTTTTTTTCTATTCGGGTGTAATGGTTTATTCTACATGACATACCCAATTCGTGAAGCGAATTTAGGTATAGGGTTCTAATATTAGTGTTCCTTTTCAGGTCTATATTTATGTCTCCAGCTACAATTATGATATTATTATTATTAGCAGTGTAATTATCAATGAGTTTATCCAATTCGTTTATGAAGCGTGGTTTGGATGAGTCTGGGGGTCTATATATAGCACATAATATTATTGAGGATGTATCACTTAAGCGTAGTTCACCCAATATTGATTCACAGTGATAAGTTTTGGTTGGAATTACATTAAATGATATATTTTTATGGGCATAAATTATGAGGCCGCCACCTCTTCGATGCTTACGTAGGTTAGTGTACATATTGTAGTTTTCAAGTTGAAATAATTGTTTACAGCTTTCCGATATATTTACCTCAGTCAATAGAATGACATCAATTTTACATAGGCTTTTAGCAAGTAGTTGCTCTAACTGGGAAAAGTTGAGTATTATGGATCTTATATTAACATGGAAAAGCGTGAATATTTTATTTTCTGTGTGTATAGATTTTATGAAGCTATTCCAGGTTTTATAATTACCGTCCTCTATAGTCTCCGTGTTTCCATCCAGGATTGAAGTTAATGAGTTACACAGTTAGTTATTTTGCCCAAGATAATCACGAGCAAAACAAAAAACAATAACACAAGGATAACACTAACACAATAACACAACACACACTTTCACTTTTTATTCAGGGCTGACACCCACTTGTCAATGTCGCCCTCCGACCTTACGACGTGTACCTTTTCTTTTTCTGATTTCCTTATCAGCAGGTTTCCTCGTTTGCACCACACGTAGCGTACCAGGTTGGTTTCCTTCAGTTCGGTCTTGGCCCGCCATAGAAGGTGAGCAGTGGCTGGTGTAAGCGCCTCCATTAGAAAGATCTTAAGGTCGGAGCCGTATCCCAGGTCATGGCCCGTGATTGTCACCGATTTGGCGTTTTCCAGCCACTGATCTCTGCATCCATCGCGAAGACTGACCACCACGGTTGAGGATGTTCTTTTCTGGCTACTGGATGACTTGCTTTCTTTTCTATATATTTTGATTATGTCCGTCGCTTTTTGGTCAATTTTTACACATATTTTGTTCACAATTTCTTGTAAGTTTTCGTTGTCAATTTTCTGAATACCGGATATTTCTAGTTTATTTTCCATGTTTATTTGTTCAAGGTTATTTATTTTTTGGTCCAACAATTCGCACTTGTTCTTCATATTTGTGTATTTGTTTTGTAGATCTTTATTTTGATTTTCTAATATTTTCACTTTTTCCTCGTATTTATCTATAATTTCTTGAAAATCGTCGATTTTCTCGGAGTAAAACTGAAGACTGGTTTTTATTTCCTCTTGTATTGTCTCTCTGATTTGACGTCTAATGTCAGACAGAATTTTTTCGGTCATTTTTGAATCACACGTTGCCGTTTGCGTGGGAGTTGGTGTATTATCCACATCTGAGGTATAATCTTCTTCAGGATCTGGCAGTATAACGGATTTGCGCTTGTGTTTGACGTGGCCTACGCACTCGCGGCATTTCCATTCTACCGCCTCATTTGCATACATGTTCAATTGTTCGTTGGTTATCGCGACGCAGGCTGCATGCGACCATCTACAACACTTACTGCATTGCAGTCCAGGTGTTTTCTTGTTGACTAATTTAGAACACTTTAAGCATTTGACCATTGTAACGATGTTTTGCTTCGACACACGATTTGAACGAATAGCGATATGTAGGTATTCCGCGCACGCGCACTTCGAGTGTGACCGCCCGTGACGCGCGCACTGAGCGAACTGATAGGGTCTATTTGTATAGGGTCTTTTTTTAAATTTCTTTTCCTACATTTGAGTACTTTTCTATCATTGTTGCTCAGTACATAACATAACATAGACAGTAATGATTAAATTTGTAAGTTTTGGTGCATATTGTGATTGCTACATTTAAGTAAGTTACTTTTTTGTCTTCTTTGTAAGTTTTTATGTTAGCAGTCTTAGGTAAACCGAAGAAAGAAAAGAAAAAATAAATGAACCGAAACTTTTTTATTTAAACAGGAAATACTAAACAAACGTTCTCCAAGAAAAAAAAGGGTTTTTTTTCTACTTTCCATACTCATGGCCAAAGAGGTGATAAACTTGTAACAATAGTTATTTGTTCAACTAGTGAGCAAAATTATTTTTTGCTACGAGTGCTGACTTTAAATCACAAACTAGCGAAGTATTCTATACTGAGCACAGTGAGTGATTTAAATAATAATAATAATAAAATTTATTTTCGACCAACTTTGGAGAGGCAACTTTAAAGGCACGAGACATAAAAATAACTTGCTCTCGTGTTAAACAATTCACCGCGACCAGCGAGAAAAGTTAAAACGTAGTTGATTAAATTCTCTTTGGAGACAATATGGTTTTTTTATTATAATGTTTTAAATTTAGAGGTTGCGTTTGGAAACTGCGCTGCTTGTCATTTTTATGAAAACCTAAATTGAAAACCAAACATGATATTTTTAAATAAGCGATATTTATGTTTACTAGTACATATTTATTTTAAATATTACGTCTTTAAAAATGCAATAGCAAAATGTATAAACTTAAATTTCATTACATAACGGACACCATTTTGTGCCTATGAGTTTAATCACTAGGCCAAAAAAAAGTTTCTGAACGACCTATCGCCCATATTTTTTTCAGCACCGCGCAAAAGATGGTGTTCGAAATTCGAATCACTTTTTCTCACGATTGCAGCATAAAGCGTTTTTGCTTGAGTTTTTAGGGACCAAAGGCACCCTTTTCGTGCTGGAGAGGTGAAAAATCTTGTTTCGTAAATTGTGTTCCTTGGAGAAAGTTGGTCAGTTTCAAAGGTAGAAGCCCCAGTTTAAATAGTCTCAACTGATTTTTATTAGCCTTATATACTTTATATGTAAACTTACAACACAAGATTCTCATAAAATATTTTAAAATACTGTTTTCCCGAAAAAAAAACTCCCATTTACCAAAGTGAAAATAAAAATGTAGTGTAATTTTTCATTTTAATTAAAGTACGAAAAAGTACGTAATGCTTTCTCTCAGTCTTTCTTCCTTATTTGTTTGCATCATTATTATAAGCACCCTTTTCGTGCTGGAGAGATAACAATAAATCTGAAACTGTAATAAAAAAAAACTGGACCGAACATAATATGTAGTAGAAAAGCTGATTCGTCAATTTTCAAGATAGGTACGATAAGTCTAAAACCTTTTTTTGCATATTTTATAATGAAAATATTTTATTCGGAGGTACACGTAAGTGTACCATACACGACCATAAATTACCTAAAGAAGCAGAGACGTGAAACATTTGGTTTTTAGCTTGAAGGAATATTTTAGGTTATCTCCCAATTTATTGGTGCGCGTAATCGACAACTTATAATGTTAAAAGTGTAAACTTTTCGTATGCTTTTCGAAGGTAATTCTTATGTCTACCTAATACGAGGTACCTACCATTCGGAACTCATATTTCTGCAAAGTATACACGAGGAAAATCATATGTATATTTTAGACCAATTATATCACCACTTATAATAGGGTCTTTCACCATTTTTTGAAAAGTATCTCAAATTGATCATTAGGTGGGAAAAAGTCAAAAATATTTTTTTTATAATTTTTTGAAACCTACAAGTACCCCAAAAATACATTTTAAATTACCATTCCCGAAGACCGCGCGAAAACGCTAGTCGCCATGATGTTTTAGGTTGTGACGTCATTTCAGGAGTAAACAAGACAGTTCTACGTACAGTTAAGCTACATTTAGTGAAAATTTACGAAATTAATAGTGAGTTACAATCCCGTATCGCTACCGGTGGTGTACAGTTTAAAAATACAAATGTTAAACACTAGGCAAGTTATGGATTCAAGTGATAGATAGATAGATAGATAGACGTGGGAGAGCCATGCTTCGGCACGAATGGGCCGGCTCGACCGGAGTGATACCACGGCCTCACAGAAAACCGGCGTGAAGCAACGTTTGTTGTGTTTCGCCGAGTAAGTGAGGGTACCGGAGGCCCAACCCCCCCTCCCCCTCCCCCTCCCCATTCCCCCATCCCCCATCCCATTTCAAAGGTCGGCAACGCACTTGTGACTCCTCCGGTGTTGCGGGTGTCCATGGGCGGTGGTAATCGCTTACCATCAGGTGATCCGTCTGCTCGTTTGCCACCTATCACATAAAAAAAAAAGATAATCCGTTTATTGTATTGCACACGTTACAAAAAAACCAAAAGACATAAAAACTTTAGATACAAGAGACAAAAATAAAGTAACTTAAAATTACACTAATAAATATACAACAAAAAACAATACAATACAACAGGGCCATAGATCAGTGTAATTTTGCCTTTAAAAAGCAAAACACTGGTATTCTGCTACCACCCGAACAGAGTTGCGAGATGAATTCAATTCACTGATATTTGTGTGTGTGTGTGTGTGAGAGAGAGTGTTAACTGTGATATAAGTATATTTCTATAAGAAGCAGTGCTTATTTTAGATGAACAGAATACGGCGGAGGATAATGATGTAAGGAAATATGTATTACTTGTAAGGAATATACTACGCTATTAAATGGATATTCTACCGTATGCCACACGACAATCCAAAAGTTGGAAAAGTTGTGAGAATAAGGAGGAAGAAGGAGAAGATAATTTTCGTCACGCAACAACATTGAATTGTCTATCGAGAAGCCACCTTTTCATGTTACTTTTAAATGAGAACTTAGAAGATAAATGACGAAAAGGAGGAGGAATGTTGTTCCAGCATTTTGTTGCTGCCCTCAAACGCAACAGTTTTATGATTTTCTACTGCCAAGGGACAACGCGTTGATCGAGTACCGTACATATTATGAAAAGGGGAGAAAGTTAATTTTGAAAACAAGTAGGCAGGGTTTTTAAATTTTATGACATCAAACATGAGGCAGGCTAGATGAAGTTTTCTACGAGAATCCATATTTAACATGGAGGCACTATTAATATAAGGCGAAATATGAGTTCCAAGCCAAGTGCCAACAGATACAAATACCTATCAAAAACACTTGGATAAAACTTGCAAGAAGAGATCCAAAGTTATTGGAAATAAAATATACTTTTGTGAAGATCATTTCAATGTAAGTATCTATAATTTATTGCCAATAAGTAAATACGTACATACTTATTAATTTCGGGGGCGACGACTTCATAAAAATAAAGGTAGGACTAGGGCGGAAAAGCCCCGCTGATAATGGCATTGGTGGAGCTTGGCATCCCCAGGCCCTATAGACTCGGCGCCAATGCCTATTATACAAAACTAAATAGTTCTTTGTCTTACTGTGGTTTTGTAATCTCATCACTTGTTTATAGGTTATGTTAGGTACATAAATGAATTTGTGAAATTGTTAATACATACCTACCTAACTTTTTTCACATCACAGATGGAATCCGGCATGGAAAATTATATGCAATACCTACAAGACAATAAGTATAAAAAATGCAAGTTAAATCAGGCTGCATATCGTCCAGATTTGATTACACAGAACAAGGAACGCTTAGTGAAACTTGACTTGTATTCATTAAAAGGCAAAGGTTGTCTATAACTAAGTAGATTAAAGCGAGCCTGGAAGATGAAGTTGAACCATCCTCACCTTGTAACCAAGATTTACCAAGTGCAGAAGATGTTTCTTGTCATGACAGAAAGTCTGAATAGCTAACCTAGCAGTTCAGTCCCAAGATCATTAAGCAGACCACCATATAGAAGTGAATTTATAAAATTGTGAATAATATAATGTGTATAGTTGTATATTTGTGAGTTAATATGTAGATAAGTGTTTTGGGTGGAATACAAAACCAATATACTCGATATTGGTTTACCTGTAAATAAATTATTTTGTTATTAAATTTTTATTCCTTCTTTCAATGGTCATATTGTTCCCGAGGCAAAAGGAGACAATGAGATTCATTACCCTTTGTAGGCTATAAAACTAAGTAAGTACCTATACAATTTTATAAGTCACATTCTAAAAGAGGCTTTGAAAATGATTTGTACTAAAAAAATATGAAAGTGTGGTGGTTTTTGAGGTACATATTTATATATACTCAGAAATTATGAGATTCCTCAAAAACCATCATGCTCATATAGTGCTGTTTAGTAACATAGCCTAGTACAAATTATACCTATATAGGTATACATCTATTTCATTACTACTGTTACCACCTGTAGTTAAAGCGGCTGATATATTTTGGAGTGATATGATAAGTGTAAGATTTTTATTTTTAGTAACATTAGCTAATTTGTTAACTTTCCTAAAACCCTAAAATAATGCAACTTGACAAAGCGATAATATAATTAATTAAACAACTAATTGGCATATATATCAGGGAGTGGGAAAATAGGATAGTCTTATCCCAAAAAACTCAAATTGTGTATTACATAGGTTTATAAAAACAAACTGCGGGAAAAGCATAGATTACCTACTATAAGTAGGTACTGTTTGTTTAGTTAAAAATTCCAATGTTTTTTACTTATTCTTAGAAATAAGAAAAAATAAAATGCAACAGTACTGGACAGATTTTTTATTAAATACAAATACATATTTTTCTTTCTTCAGGTTTTTGTCTCATAGTCAACAAATTAATAATTTCCTCTATAGTAAAGTAGCTATCGAAGGTCACTGAAGTTATGCAGCCGTATGCATTGCCACCTTGCAACGATGCAGCCTGGGGGTGGTTATCTTTCCATCTATATGCATGTTTGGCATTAAATATCTGTAACATCACAAAAAAATAATAAGAACAATCAGCATTTAATGTTTAATATGGAAGAGGAATAAATAACCCTTAAAAATACTTTAGGCGTAACACTTCATGCATATGCAGCGTAGGGATTCCTCAGACTTGGTGGACCGACGACCTGATGAAGGTTACAGGAAGCCGCTGGATACGAGCAACCTAGGACCGATCGGTGTGGAAATCCTTGGGGAAGGCCTTTGTCCAGCAGATGTCTTTCGGTTGATGGTGATGATGATTAGGCATAACAATTGATTTACCTGTTGAATGATACAGTTGCATCTTGGCCAGCTGCTTTATTTGGTCATTTGCATTCCAAAAGGATTTCAAAGTAACCTCTATTTTGAAGCAGTAGGCATCTTATATGTATAGGTAAGAAATGTTTGTTACCTGATATGATTTAGCAAAGTATTAACAAGTATCCTTGTGTATTTGTTAAAGTATACTTAAAAAGTAATCTACTTTTCCCAATGACTTTTCGAGGCTGATCATCATCGTTGCAACAGCAAGCCAACGTTATTATCCTGCACCATCAACAGACACTGTACTGTATCTGTATGGGTTTTTGTTTGATGTTTGACATCACTGCTGTTTTATTATCGTCATATTCAAATTTCAACACCTAAACACAAAAGCACAGAAATACGGCAAGCCAAATACGTTTATAATTTGATGCATTGACGTTTGTGTGCAGAATTACAGATACATAGATAGTAGTAATATATATGTAAAAGTATGGTACCTATCTGCCAGACACGTTCGTTTCATTCATTTCGCGCGCGTATCTATTTTTGTAACGAATTTTGCACAGTTTTTTCAATATTTTACTCTAAAATAAAAAATGCGAAAAAAATTAAGTTGCAAATACATACTTACATGCATATTCGGCAGTCGGGATTAGAAGCAAAAACTTTGCCACCTTAAATGTAGGTATTTATTCTCGGCAGATTCGTACTTTCTGCTTTCACAAAACCGTCTTGCGTCATGAAATTTCAAGTGAATTTACTGGATACAGGTTATCTTTTCATATTTTTGAAATTAGGCGAAAAAACTAAAATTTTGCCACATATTGCGAACAAAACGTCACTGTTTACTGCTATCGTGACGTCACATCCACAACCAGCATGGCGGCTGGTGTTTCAGATATTATTTGAATAACAGATTAAAAAACTTGATTTTTGTAAATCAAAAATAAAATGTTTTTTCTCATTTTATTATATAGAAATCATATTTATTCGATTACTTATTACAAATACTATCGTAAATAAGTAGTTTTCGATTTCTTCTTGAATAGAGTGAAATACCCTATTTAGCTATGTAACAAACAGGAAGAAAGAATGTTCCCTTTTTATAATCAAAAGGAAACAGAACAAAAGACGGACCAATTTTCCAATTCCGAAACTCCAATTTATGTTGGAATAGTATCGATTATATACCTACCTATGTGCCTTTATATTTTTGATCTTCCTCTTTGAGCTCGTCGCTTCGTCAGTTCGGCAAGAGTTACTTTTGCTTTTTAACGATTTCCGCTTTTTTACACTATTTCTCATTTTCCTCTTTCATAACTGGAGCGTGAACTCATGATACCCAAATTGAAGGAACTAAATGTACACTTCTATTTTTTTTTTTTTTTTTTTTTATGTGATAAGGAAGGCAAACGAGCAAGTGGGTCACCTGATGGTAAGTGATCACCACTGCCCATAGACACCTGCAACACCGGAGGGGATTGCAGATGCGTTGCCAACCTAGAGGACTAAGATGAAATGCCTCTTGTGCCTGTAATTTCCTCGGCTGTCTTACTCTCCACACCGGAACACAACAGTGTAAGCACTGCTGCTTAGCGGCAGGATTAGCGAGTAAGATGGTGGTAGCGATCCAGACGGACCTCGCACAAGGTCCTACCACCCGCAAAATAATTTGAAAACTCAATTTTTGCTTCGTCCTGTAAATAGTAGCGCAAAGGTTGAAATGATTATAATTATGAGACGTCTAAACATAATTAAGAGATTTGCAGATATATGTAGGAGTCACCCTTTAGGTTTATTTAAAAAATGTAGCTGATGTAATATTTTACCATACAGGAAAATTCCGCAGTTAACTGTTAACGATCGATCGATTAATAAATAAATGATAATTATACAATAAAAGTAGGAAAAAGTCGTGACTGTATCAAACCCACTAATTAATATAAGTGCTTAATTGTAATAAGGAGCAGTATATTTGCAGGTTGAAAAAAATTGCATGTGACCGCAATTAGCAAGAAACCAAACCTGATAGTTATGAAGCAGAAATTTATTATACTTACATGAATTATAAATTATGTAATGAGAAAGGGCATAGAGTATTTAAACAGTTAAACAGGACCGTAGTCAAGAAAATGATTATATATTTTTTTAATTTATTGTTTATCGTAGTAAATACTCTTTATTAAGTTATTATCTATTAGTTCTTTTTCTTTCTATTTTAAACATCACTTATTAAACATTCTCTACGGAAAATAATTGCTTACAATGTTTTATTTAATTTAACAACAAATCGTTATTAGCACGAATGAAGAATAAGTAGTATTTTTGAGTTTATTTTAAGTAGTGTTTATGTTTTTAGGGTCCGTACCTCAAAAAGAAAAAATGAACCCTTATGGGATCACTTTATTGTCCGTCCGTCTGTCTGTCTGTCAAGACCCGTTTTCTCAGGAACGCGTAGACGTATCAAGTTGAAATTGTAAGTTTCTATGAAAAATACCTAACTTAGCAACCCTGCTTTCATAATTGGCATAATTGGCGGAGTAATCGCGTAACAAACATAAAAAAACAACATACAGTCGAATTGAGAACCTCCTCCTTTTTTTTGCAAATTAGAAAATTTAAATAAATATAAATATCCGGGACAAATCACACGGTTATCTGGCCCCAAACTAGGATTCCCTGTACTATGGGAACCAGAGACTGATATACATACACAATACATATACGTTTAAATAGATACACATATAGGTATATAATACACTCAGACACAGAGCAACCAAATCTGCTCATCACAGAAATGTTTGCCCTGGGTGGGGATCGAACCCACGACTCTACCCACGGATCTAGTAGTCAGGATCACTAACGACTGAGCCACTGAGTCAGTCAAATAAAGTAGTTATAAAAACTGTCGCAGCCGTTTATGCCCCACTCCGATTTATGGTAGATCAAGTTATTTAGTTTACTTGTTTATCTACACAGGTAAATCTCGCGACAACCTTTTATAGCATATAAATTGTGCATTTTTCCTTAAATAGGTAAACAATCTAACTTTTATTTGTAGAAAGACAAACGCTCATTTTCGTTTGAATTCTTAAAAGTCTGTGAAGTTTCCAAGTTTTTAAAATGCCGAATCGGTATTCTTTACAACACGTTGCTGACATTCATCTTGTGTATGTTTATTGTAACAGAAGTGCTAATGCGGCCATGGAAGACAGCGATTCATCTAACACTTAGTTGAGAATCTCTGGTAATCAGTCGCAATATCAATATAACACACACACACACACACACATACACTCATTTCTTCATTTAACATTATGATCTAAAAAAAATGTTTTTTGTTACTTGTTACTTTTTGTAACTGATAGCCATCCTGTATAATTTGTATAATTTTTATTTAAATATTTCCGCGGAAATCTTTTACAGATTAGATTAGATTAGCTATGCTATAAATAAGTCCTTGTATATTATAATAAGCATATTATAATATTATAATAAGCTGTTGATTTCCCAAATCTGTAAAATAATATAGAATAAAAAGAAATATATCTTCTTCATCTTCCGGAGATAACAGGCGATCACGTTCATTGGTTCTTTGGGTGACATCCGAATGCCGTTTTCGCCTAGCGTTGATATGGGCGTCAATAAATCTTTGACGACTCGGTTTAGGTCTCTTGGAGTATCATCTCCGATATTCTTTCACTCCCATTACAATAACCATTACCAAAGTTAAGGTCAGCAATGTGCTGTGAAGAATACCGATTCGGCATTTTTAAAACTGGAAAGCTTCACAGTCCTTCAAAGAACATAAACGAAAATTAGCGAGAATTCATATTCGAATCTCCGAACCTTACTTGTAAATTAGAACTATAAGTTTACAATAAAAACAAATTCAGTCTCAATGCAGCCCTGTTTGTTTTAAATAATATATAGGTAAGTCTATTATAATAAAAGACCTAATGAAAAATCAGGCTCAGTTTTAAAGAAAAAATTGACCACATAGGACGAATAAAATGGAAATGTATCCAGTAAATAAAACTAAAGAATTCTTTTATAGATTAACAAGGTTACTTTATGTTTTTGGTGCTCCAAACTTTTGGTTTGAAGACTTAAATTTTTCGGAAAGTTTTATTAAATTTCACAATAAATTTTCATTAACTTTAACAGTAACGCATTTGATGTTGATTGTAACACAATTTACTTCGCTATTCACTCAACATAATCTGTCTGCAAAACAAGAAACTGACCGACTCATATTTTCATTTTCAAATCCATTATTGTACATAGAGGTCATTAGTGTGTATTTTTACAAGGACGATATAAAAGAAGTACTCGATATTTTTACAGTAAAAATGAAAAAAGTTTATAATGATCTTGACACAGAGAAGAAAATGATAAGGAAAGCCAAAGCTTTTTCTATAACTCATGCATCTTGCGTATTCATACCTTTTTTTTTTTATGGAGTTGCTGGTCTACAACAGGTTTTAACGAAAGGTACGTGTATTTACATTAATCTAAAGAAACTATAACTTTTAATTTTTATACTGATAAATTGTAATTTCATTTTATGATACATAGTTATACAATGATATTTATACAAACCAAATAAGGTCTTGCTTTCAACGGTTTTTCACTTTTACTACATACTAGCTTCCGTCGGCGACTTCTGCGTGGACTTCAGATTTGGGTCCAGAGAGAAAAAAAATGTTATGGTGACGCCATCCATTTACGAAGTGGAAATTTTTGCGTTTTAAGCATTCCTCCCGGAACGCTTTAGTTTTCCGAGATTAAAAGTATCGTATGTGTTAGCCGAGTGCTATGTCTATCTACGTTCCAAATTTCATCCAGATCCGTTCAGTAGTTGCAGCGTGAAAATGGAACAAACAAACATCCGTACTTCCGCATTTATAATATTAGCGAGTTGAGATAAATAATACACACATCAATATTCGCAACAGTTATGTTTACATATAGTAAGTTAAAAATATTATGTGAACTGTTTATGTTTATGTTTCTCTTCACGCTTTATGTTAAAAAATAGCAAAATACGTTTTTAAAGAGATGGAAAAAAAGATTCTGTATTATTTAGTGTAGTACAATCTCTAGTGGTTCTGATGTCTGTTTATTGACTTTTTAAGTTTGTATCAGGTGGCCCTAGCTGGCTTGAAACAGTTTTCGCAAAGATATATTTAATGAAATGTCAACTGGCTAAAAATAAATAAATAATAAATTATTACCATGTTTCAGAACATTTCAATACTTTCACATTAATTGCTGATGGCAAGACTTAGGGAATTACTCTAAAATGGTCTACTATCAACTAAACTGAATCCTATAATATTGTCTCCGTCGGGAATCCGCGACCCTCGATATGATGCGAGCGGACAAGTCAAATTTAATTTGCTGTTTGCATGAGAAGTTTAAATCTGTTTTTTCTGGATAGGCCATACGTATTTTCTTTGGCGAAATTCAGTTTTGTATTATTGTTAACTTTGAAAATATTTTCTTTACTTGGTATTCTTTAAAAGTTATACCTTGAAAATAAATAAAAATAAAAATTGTATCCCTTTTGGCTGCGTTCTTTTCCACACGTAAATCTTGACTAGTCAAGTGCCTAGGGCGCCCTGTGGCAAAGTAATAATCCTCATACAAAATGTACTGGACATGAAATTACTAAAAATTAGACACCCATTTTGTTATCGTTATCAATCCATATAGTCTCTTTTCATACCTTGGGAAGATTAGGCCATACTCCACAAATGAAATTTAAGTCTGGGTTGGTGGAAGTTGTGGGACTAGAGGCCAACTCCAGTGTCAATAGTTTTCAAGCCACCTATAAGGCCTCCAACATGACTTAACGGTTGCCATCTAGTGATTGTAACCGGCACAAACGGCTTAATTTTCCTTAATTGCTTAACTTAAGTGCTTAGCATGCACAAAAAAGTAGAGATAAATGCCATTAATAGTCAAATCCATCCAGGTTATGACCGTGTCTGCAGTCAGTTAAACTGCTGCGACCACGCAAGCCGCACTGACCCACAGTCACTTTCCACCTAAGATACCATTGCATTTAACTATTTCAGAAGGGACTTTCACTACAATTGTACCAGCCTGGCCTGATGTAGGACACAAAAGCTTACTAGCTGACGTCCAAAGGGTAGTTCTCTACGTAATCTGGTGCAGTTTCCTGATTCGAGTGGAAACCATCTATATAACCACGATCTGCTTGATGACATTCCTAAGCCATCAGTACAAACATATGCAGAAATACTTCGACAGCCTGAATACAATTTTCGAAAATTTAGAATTGAGTGAAGAAGAAAGGGAACAAGAGTTTGAGAAAAGATTGAAAGTTGGAATCATGCTGCACTCCGATACGCTAAGGTTGTTGATTGGTCACATAACAATATTGCCCAAGGAACCTATACGCTGTTAGCTAAAAAATATACTGACCTCTAATACTAAGTCGATGATCAAGTTGTAATAAACGTTCTTATGCAAAGACTATGGATTCCTTAGGGAAAGTTGTTCTGTTTTATGAGTAAGGTGGAATCTATACTTCTTAATGGCAGAACGCATTTGCAGTTAAATCCTGTTTAATACCAGTGGAGTTCTTGAAATATTTCGTACATCTAGCAAAATTTTCATACTGACTTAGAATCCATATTTCACTAACTTGGAAGTTGGTTAAAACACTGGGATAATTTATAAACATCATCATTATCAGCCAAAAGACGTCCACTACTGAACAAAGGCCTACCCCAAGGATTTCCACATCGACCGGTCCTGCGGCTTCCCGCAACCTTTACCAAGTCATCGGTCTAAACTATAAACTTAAGGCGCTAAGAATAGCCAAATCTAAATATTCAATTCAAATTCTTGAAATAATGGTTAAAGCTATCACCATGGAAAAAATATATAACATACTTCAAACAATGAAAAACAAATTGTATTGAACAGAATCATAAAAATCACAAACACTTTGATGAAAAAAAATATCCTGTAGACCCTGTATTTTGCATTAATTGCAAATTCTTTCGGAAACACAATATTTGATGTTGAAACCAACACACAAAAATCGGCCATTTTAATACCTTCAATTTATCTTGAACGGTTTTTTTTAAGTTATTTGAAAGCCAAAAAAAGTAATAAAAACATTGAAATCTCAAGAATTTTGCGTTCGGCCTTGACGTAACCGCCGCGATGGTACGCACACTGATCTGAACTAAAAATGAGTAGGGCGTTACGGTCGATATTATTTTGTCATGCATCAACCTGCTCAGATTGAGTGTACTTCGCGCCTTAAGTTGGTTTTATAAACATTAAGGGATTATTATGTTCAAAAAGTCAACAAGTTTCCCAAAGAACCTAAATGACAAAAAGGCATGTAAAAAACTTCGATCTAACTCCGTAGCGCCTTTTTTCTATATTATTCCGAATTATTTTAAATAATTGTTTAGTTTGACAGTGTATTATTAATAATTCTTTTCAATTACAGGTGCACTGTCAAATGTGAGAAAATAACCAACAGTTTATTTGGAGGAAATACTATTCTTAATGTGGCAGTCCTCGCACTTTTTGTGGTACAAATGATAGTAAGTGTTATTGTTTTCAACCCCTGATTCAAAAGAGAGTGAAAAGGAGGTAGGCCATTGGGCAGCTTGTCAACCTTCGACCTGGTCTTGGTTGTAAATACTTATTATATTATTTACCTTTCAGAATTCCAAAATAACTCTGGTCAACATGTTATCTAGCATAACCGGTGCAAGCTGTGTAATTTTGAGTACTGGACTGATTATGCTTAGCGCCGGAGATGTGACAGAAGAGGTAAGTTAGACATGAGGATCACTAAACTGTTTAAACTAGTGGCTAGTCTACTTGCTTCACATCAGGGTGTCGCGGGTTCATTCCCGGTGGAACTTTGTAGGACTCAGTTTGGTTGGTGGTAGGGCATTTTCGGAGCCCACGTGATTAGCTAGCACCATCTTATCTAAGTCTTACCGCCAAACATTAATGTTAATAGCATTAATGTGAGACAGAATAGCCAGTTTCCCATTGCGTTGGGGAATCTTGGTATGCCCGCTTTCATATTTGGCATCATCATCGCCTGCCACCATGTGAGATTATGCCAAGAGATTACAGATTGCAGATAAAAAAATGAAAACTCTAAAAACTGTAAAAAAGTATTTGTAAGAATCTACTTTTTATCTGCTGTTGCGTTTGGCATACCCAACCTGGACCTACTTAGACCTACCTAATATGAATACACGCCACACGGTTACAAATCAATACAAACTGGTGAACCGATCACCTGGTGAAGATAGCGGGAAGCCGATGGATGCGGGCAGTGCAAGACCAGTCGTCGTGGAAATTCTTGAGGGAGGCATTTGTCCATCAGTGGACGTCTTTTGACTTATTATTATGTAATAAGAAATCAACGCCGTGTAAAAAATGCTGGTCACATGCTGGGCGCCAAGTATAAATTGGCACCCACCGCGGGAGCTTTAAAAGGAAACAAGAAGTGGTCAGCAAATTAATCTGCAGCCTGGATTTACGTTTTCATTACTTAAAAGTTATTAATTATTTTGAATTCCGCACTCTTTCTGGATAAAATTAGTCTAGAAGTTGATATTTTCTAGGTGTTCTAGCGTTAAGCGATAATGCCATTGAGACAGGTTTTACTATTAATATCTCAGCTTTCATGAGACTACCAGTAGTTTATAGCTGCTGAAGTCCCTTGGTATTATCTTATCACATGGATGTGGCGGCTCTTGAGCCACTGGCCTACGATGGTTTCACTAAGCAAAGACTCTTCATTTTTTGTTACTTAAAAACTAACATAAGGAAAATTCCCATCTTACCAGGCATCCTTGCTACCAAACGCCATGTTCCATTGTGGCTGGCATCACTGCACAGGACAGACCCTCGCAAGAGTAAAACGTCTTCTGTTAATATCTATCGCACAAAGTCAGGTGAATTTACAACATTTACATGTTTGTTACTCCCATTTTTACTTTCGAGCGACTGAGGAGTGAGAACGTAAGCAAAGAGTAGAGCAAGGCCATTTTTGAGCATATTTTTGAACACACACACACACACACACACATTTATTTGTTGTCTTTTGGGCTCTATAAGTAAAAGAGGATCGATCCCCATCAAAATCTCAAGTTCGATTTTTTGCCATGACAATACTTTCTTACTCTTTCGTCGCTTGCTCGCTCCTCAGTCGCTCGAAGTAAAAATGCATTTACTGTTCGTCAAAATACATAATAATTAAATTTTATTCCAGAGACCTGTGATAATAAAGAGTCTTGGATATATTATAATTTCCTATTCTTCATTTCTTCAGGTTTGTACCTTAGACCGTAGTATTTAATGTCTTAAAATTCTGAGTGTTGAGTGTACAAGTTCCGCGTGGTAGGAACTTTGTACTAGGTAAAAAAAAAGACGATTTCAAAGTATGTGCAAAACATCTACTTAAATAAAAATTATTTTGATTTTGATTTTTGATTTTGATTTTCTGTCATAATAGAACCTTACTTTTTGTTTCAGATCATAAAGATGTCATATTCAATGTTTTCGTTACTCTACTAACTTACATTAATTAAATAAAATTTGTTTAATTTAAATTTAATGTTATTGAAACAGCGAATTAAAAATATTGTAAAAAATCTTTTAACAGATAGTATTAATATTATTTTAAAATTATGCAGATATTGTACATTCAAAATTATTTGTTACTACAATGCACATAACGTGATGAGTTTAAACAAATTGTATTAATTTATTGTATTGTAATTTACCTATATTAATGAATTGATTGTTTGAAATTTTTATTATTTTATTTAATTTAATTGTATTACAAGTTTTTCATGCTTTATGACTAAGACGGTCAAATGCGAGTTACGGCTGTCTCACTAACGAAATGGCTTAGGTTATATACTCTCAGAACGGTAAGCATATCGTGGCAGAGCCATGCTTCGGCACGACCGGAGTGATATCACGGCCTCACAGAAAACCGGCGTGAAGCAACGCTTGTGTTGTGTTTCGCCGAGTGAGTGAGGATACCGGAGGCCCAACCTCCCTCTCCCCCAATTCCCCCCATCCCCCATCCCATTTCAAAGGTCGGCAACGCACTTGTAATCGGTAAGCGGCGGTAATCGCTTACCATCAGGTGATCCGTCTGCTCGTTTGCCACCTATCACATGAGAAGAGTCTGGTCGTATACCCTGCCAATGAAACTAAATACACTACCTAAAGATTGGATAGATTTATTATGGGCAAAAAATTCGAAGCAAATAAAAAACAACTGGTAGGAACTTTGTACTAGGTAGAAAAAAAGACGATTTAAAAGTATGCGTACAGCATCTACTTAAATAAAAAATATTTTGACTTTGACTTTTACTTTGACAATCTAAAAAAACTGTATATACATGGCGCGGAATGCACTCGGACATTTCCCTCATAAACTAATTAATTTCCTAGTTCCTATACAACGCGTGTGTGTGTTGTGACCCCTCAGTCGCACACAATCTATTTTACAGATTATGCGACTTGAGTAAGTATGTAATTTTATGGTGTAACTTCTCCTTCTGAAATAAACATTTTAATTTTTTTTTCATAAAAAAAAACATAACAAAACATGTCAGGACTTGTGGAATGACCCGATATGATTGTTTAGCGCATCCTTAAGTATTTGAAGTCCTAAGGGAGAGTTCCCTGAGACCCTAATGAACTGATTGATAATCTTGCCTTAACTCTCTCGGAAGTCCGAAAAACTAGAGACCTTTAACTTTACCTAGAGATCTTTAAGTCCGGCGGTGTACGCTGGGTCACAAGTTCGATACCCAAGACAGGCATTTTCTACCTTAAACCAGTAAGAAACAACTTCCTTGTTTTGTTTTTAACCAAATTTTGAAAAGGAGGACTCCTCTTATTAATAGTTGAGCTAGTCATCCGAATTACTTTTAATTAAATGTTACAAACGACATTTTGTTTAAAAAAAATGAAATAGTAACCTAAGACGTCATAATTTCATATAGCCGTATCTTTATAATTAAAAAAAATGATTCTAGGTATACGGAAAGTACCATATAGGTTTTGGCGCGAGTCTCCAAATATGCGGCATAAACGGCCGTATCTTTGATTGCGTTGGCAAAGAAGTTTGATTTTTTCACAGCTTCAAGGGATTACAGGCCTGAGAATTTTATATAAATTTCAACTTGATACGTCTAGGCGTTCCTGAGAAAAAGGGAACCCTAAAAAGTAAAAGCTATTTAGTGAAAAAACCTCATAATTAATTGTTGATGTAGTTAATTGACTTATGTTACGCCACAAAGTTTCCACTCAGGTGCGAATATTGAAGGTGTGAATCACGGAAGTGCGAAACATTTTATATCAAATAGCTGAATTTTGACAGCACCAAAGTGCGGAATTGGCGTCTTTTTTTATCATAATTGATAAAGCTTTTCGCATTGACTGTATTAGGACATTATACAGTATAGTATGGACACTCCCTGCCTGAAGCAAATTAAAAGTAGATTTTGAATATTTTGAACACTTTTATTGAAAAATATCTTTTACACCATACAGGCAGCCATCACCGATTTTTAGAGAAGAAAAGAAGAAAAAAGTTACCGGAACCATAAACTTAAATATTACATTGTTTATTTTAACAATAATAATACAGGCTCATAAGGCTACCTCACCCCCTCCCCGTATGACTTCTAAGTAACCAGTTATCAAGAGATTGGTAAAGACAATTATATTTTCCTAAGGAGAGACGTAATAGCTTCTAAGGCTATTCAGCCTTGTCTCGTGTATAGAGTATTCACTTCAATGAAAATGTCTGTTGCAAAAGTCTGTCGTTTATGTCCATATCTGCTGTTAAAAGTTCTACTGTTTTCGGAAATAGCAATTAGGTACTAAAACGTCAGCATAACAAAAAGAAGTGTGACCTACGACATGGCGGTATAACCAAGAAGCCTTAGCCTAAGCAGCTTTAGATACTCACACACTCATTAACACGTGTACAGACATGAAGAAGTGTCAAATAACGCGATATTTGTATGAAGTGTCCGGGGTGTGATGTTACGCAATATCTTCGCCCATTTTAAATCGATCTTCTTCTTATCGTGTAGCACATTTAACCGTCTTATCCACAAGATATAGGTGGTTGTCTGGTGTTGCACTTAGCATCACCCACGGTCACGTGTAGGGCATTAAATTCAGTCATAATGTGACTTTGAGGTTTGCAACTTTAACCTTTGTACTTAACCTTATGGCGATCATGCGGTGATGGCTGTAGTCTTCCCTGTGATTATTTGAGTATCCGCGGTACTTATACGCATTAGGACCTCTTTTATCCAAAGCAGGCTATTCGTTATATCATTTGGGTGATTGATGGTTATGGTGTTGTAAACTTATGAAGTGCATTTTGTGTTTGTTTCTAATCTTAGCATAAAATTCTGACATAATATAGATTAATTCTACCAGAGAGTAGACAATAAATGGTACCAAGTGGATTAGCGAATCTGCATTCAAGTATTTTATCAGGATTTTGGTTTAATAATCAATAATTAATCTGAAAAGCATTCTATCTAATTAAAATTATATAAATTGAGTAATATTAAAACTAATAAATTATAATTAATTTCATTTGTTGAATTCCAAAAGGAAAATCTGTGTATTGTATTTAAATTGTGTATGGTTCTAGAAATATTTCAGCATAAAAAGAATTCATTAATCTGAGTTTCTTACTTTTAGAAGTAAAACAATCCGTATTGTTTTATTTCCTTTTTAAGCCCTTCAGGCGTTTAACTTTCATGAAGTTTATTTCATTTCATTATTGTGGTCCGCGATGGATGGTATTAGTATGGAAGAGGACGAAGGGAGGCTATTTGTTTTATTTGATAGGTGGCAAACGAGCAGATGGATCACCTGATGGCTAGCGATTACCGCCGCCCATAGACACCCGCAACACCCGAGGAGTCACAAGTGCGTTGCCGACCTTTGAAATGGGATGGGGATGGGGGAATAGGGGGGGGGGGTCCGGTACCCTCACTCACGCAAGCGTTGCTTCACGCCGGTTTTCTGTGAGGCCGTGGTATCACTCCGGTCAAGCCGGCCCATTCGTGCCGCAGCATGACTCTCCCACGGTTTAAATGGCGGCACGGCTATGATGTATCCTCCTGCAATCCTTTAGGATCGCGGTCACTTAGTGATGTATAGGTCTATAGCCTGAGTATGGTCCGCAATAATTTAATTATTTACATAAGAATTTTATAATTCTAAAGCTTCATGATAGCATCAAAGCGCTCAAATATGAGTTACGGTTCTGTTTGTTAGCTCCGGATTTAATTACTAAATAATATTAATTATTTATTACTTCAAAAGTAATTTATCCATACTTGCTTCTAATTCCTACTAATTTCAGTTACCATTAACACTCTAAAAGATTTTAGGTTACTTTTACACAGCGTGGGTTCCTTACTAGAAGATCTTGCCAAAGTTTTCTTAGATGTTTTTTTTTAAATTAATTATTTATTTTATATTTCACCGTCTCATATGATCTGGAGAGGGAGGATTACAGTATATAAGTCTCGGGTTACCATAGTACAGGGAATCCTAGTTTGAGGCCAGATGACCGTGTGTGATTTGTCCCTGATATATGTATATTATTATTGTATTTTATGATTAAATAAATAGATTATATTTACCAACTTACGTATGAGGCATACTGTTGTGGGATACGTCCTTTCCAGATGTGGAGCTTCTTCTATTTTTTTTTCTAAAGTTTAAATTGGTTAAGAATTAAATTGGTTATGGTGTTAAAGGTTCAAAATTTTAAATAATGTGTAAAATGAGTTGAGGTTGACTTTACGGTTTTGGTACTAGGTCTTCAGTTTACGGGTTTTACATATCTTTTGTTTAACGCTTCATACAACTTGGTATACATAGATCTTAAAAAAAAAAGTTAAAAAATCAAAATTAAATCAAAAATAATAGTTAACATCGTATATCCTCTATCAAGGAACTTATTTATTTAAATAATTTTATTGCAAATACCAACATCCTGTATAAGAATAAGCAAAAAGCAATCGATCCCAGGTATCATTAGGCAGCGTCGATCAGCAACAGTTATTTACAACTGTTACAAAAAATATTAGGTTATTTTGTTAACAGTTTGTGAACAGTTACGCTAAATCGTTTACTTGGGCTTCAACAATAAATCACATTGGTAATTTAGGAAAGGGAAAATTTGTTTGTTTTTTTTTCATGGAAAAAGTGGAAGGCGTTCGTAGGTATTCATAAGATGAATATGCGTACAGACAGATTAAGCGAAGTAGTTTCTAATATGATCCGGTGTCGAATACGATCCGATGTCCTTTATGATCTACTAGCTTCCGCCAGCGACTCGGTGACTGACTCGGTGGCTAAGTGGTTGGCGATCCTGACCTCTGATCCGAGGGTCGTGGGTTCGATCCTCACACAGGGCAAGCTTTTCTGTGATGAGCAGAATTGTTTGCTCTGAGTCTGGGTGTATTATCTCCATATATGTATGTATTTAAAAGTATATGTGTATGTATATCAGTCTCTGGTTCCCAAGATACAGGGAATCCTAGTTTGGGGCCAGATGACCGTGTGTGATTTGTCCCAGATATTATTATTATTATTTCGGAATATAAAATTGGGCTACTCTGCACACTTGGCGCTAGGTTAAATGGCAGGAGCTACTCCAGCAGAAGCACAGTCGGCTGGAGGTCAGTGCGACGAGGAGAGAAAGCGTCGGACAATCCGGGCATTATCGAGGAGGACTGCCTTTTGTATAGCCGCTATTATCGGTCTGCCTCGAAGTCCCAACCGTCTTAGGTTACGATCCAGGTCAGCGGGGATCAAACCATTAACGGACAGGACTACAGGAATGATTTCAGTGGATTGCACTTGCCACACATCCGTAATCTCGTGCGCCAGATTAAGGTACCGCAACCTCTTGTCGGGATCAGCTTGCACGAGGTTTCCGTCGTGTGGAATATTATTATTATTTTGAAATATGAATTTGGGCTACTCTGACCACTTCGCGCTCGGCGAAGTGGCAGGAGCTACTCCAGCAGAAGCACAGTCGGCTGGAGGTCAGTGCGACGAGGAGAGAAAGCGTCGGACAATCCGGGCATTGTCGAGGAGGACTGCCTTTTGCATAGCCGCTATTATCGGTCTGCCTCGAAGTCCCAACCGCCTAAGGTTACGATCCAGGTCAGTGGGGATCAAACCATTAACGGACAGGACTACAGGAATGATTTCAGTGGATTCAATGATGAATCAAGTTTTCTATGGACTTTTTTAACCCTCTTTGCTAGACCTCCAAAAATAGCCTTTGAAATGAAATGAAATTATTTTATTCGTAGTAAGTTGTAATGTACACTTTTTTTTACTATCCACAAATGGCAAGCCTGAGTCATCATCTTACATATATGGTAAGTGATAATGACGTCGAATATGGAAGCAGGCCTACCACGACCCCTAATGGGACTTGCTATCTTATCTTATGTGCCGGAACACATCAATGATGTTTGGCGGCAAGGCTTAGATAAGAAGGTGGTAGCTAGCCAGGTGGGCTCAGAAAATGCCCTTCCAACCAAACCGAGTCCTACAAAGCACCCCGCCGGAAATCGAATCCGCGACCTCCTTATATGTTTATAGCGAGCGGACTAGGTACTAGACTACCGAGGTGGTTCAGCACTTTTCTAAGGTCATTATTTTTTTTACCTAATACCTAACTTTCTTCTTCTTAGCAAGTCGATCCTTCAGCTTTAAATTTTTGATTGATTTTTGTATTTTTTTTTGTTTTTTTTCCTTTTTTTAAAATTTTTTTTTGCTTTTTTTGTTTTCTTTTTTTTTGCTTTAAGAGTATTTGATTTGATTTGATTTGATTTTTCTGGACCAGTACTCAGACTAACTTTCAAGGCCGTCAACGTTTGCACAGCCTGTATAGGCGGGGCTGCATTTTTATCGCCTCTCCCACACTGGTGGACTGCCACATGTATTATTCATACATGCGACGTGCGATAGTCCTTCCATCTAAATCGTTTAATTGATTGCTATGGACCAAAGAGATTGGATATTACATTGGAGAGAAAAGTTATTAGTGAAGAAATCATGTGAGACGAGTATTTTCTGATCTATTATAGAGGGATAAGGTTATTAATTAATTTTGTTTTTTTTTTTGCAGAAAAAAATCCAGCATTTGTTGAAGCTACCGGTGCAATTAATGGTTTTGATAAAATTTAAAACCTAAAAAACTTAAATAAAAGCTAAAACATAAAAGCTAGCTTAGCTAAAATACTGTTGAGTGTAAGATCGTTTATAATAATCTTTCGAGGTTTCAAAGCCATATTTAAGCCTAATTTGAGTCAATATAAATGCAAGTTTTGGACAGGATGTCAATTATAGATCCTCCAGCTCATATTATTTTTTGATGACATACTTACGTTGTAAAAATATGTTGAAGCAAGTTTCTTTTGGGCTCGACGTATTTTTCTTGATTCACTAAACTTAAAACTCTACTTAAATAAAATAAAAATTCAGTTTTAAAGTTGGGAATTATAATTATCACCGTATCATACATATGGATGTCAATAATTCGTATACAGGGTGTAACAAAAAGGTGCAGTAATACTTCAAGGTGGGCTTCTGCTCATCAAACTGAACAACTTTTGTTCTACAAGTTTGTTAAATCGCAATAAAATTTTTGGACTTTTCATACAAATCGATCAGCTGGCGGGCCAAGTTTGTATGAAAAGTGATACAAACCACCCACCTTGATGTATTACTGCACCTTTTTGTTAGAAATAAAGTTTTCAATAATTTTCCGAGATTAACAGATAGATGGAGGGATATGAAGAAATCGTAACGGTTTAAGCCTCCGGAGTCATAAATATAGTTATTGTAAAAAATACCTTTTATAAAAAAACGAATTAAAAATTGCCTATTTATGCTTCGCTAAATATTAATCAATTACATTTTGAAGGACAACTCCAAAATATATACGTATTATCTAAATTTGCACTTTCCCACAAAGAATCTCAACAAATCCCAACAATCCCACAAAGAATCTTTCTTATTGTTCACTCCTTTCTTCTTGCGCATACTAGACGTCCAATTAGGAGGCTTTGACCAACATTGCAGAAAAGTGCTACCTATTTTGTACGAACGCCTGAAGACTTAAACGTTTGCACAATTATGTACTGTAAACACACTGTACGTAGCAAAGATTTTTTTAAACTGAACGAACATACATACATATTTTGTTCAGTGTTCTACAAACTCCTCAACGTAAACTTAGCTCCTCTTAAACTAATTATGAATCCATTAAAATTGCTTCGAAAAAGCCGAAAGCCAACTGAAAAAAATACCACCCACCAAACTAGACCATCAGCTGATCAGCTTGTTACAAATTCGTTATTTTTTTTTGTGAACTGACTGGGTTCCTTACAGTTTTACAAGTCGAGTCAACTTTTTGAACGTAGGTAGTTATTTTTCAGTAACGTTTCTACAGGATAAAGTTCGATTGAACTACACAGTCATCGAATGCCGATCGAGTTTTTGTAGCAACTCTTTGAGACTTTGAGACTCGGTAAAATCGCGCCCAAGGTAAAAGGAACGACGGCTTACGGGATGCAGTTAGCGTTGGTAAACTGTGAACTGTGCAGTGTAAGATTAAACCTAAACTTTTGCTACGATATCGGAGACGGTAATAAATATAGGTACTATCTATAGCTATTGACTGACTCGGTGGCTAAGTGGTTAGTGATCCTGACCTCTGATCCGAGAGTCGTGGGTTCGATCCCCACACAGGGCAAACTTTTCTGTGATGAGCAGAATTGTTTGCTCTGAGTATGGGTGTATTATATCTATATATGTATGTATTTAAAAAGTATATGTGTATGTATATCAGTCTCTGGTTCCCAAGATACAGGGAATCCTAGTTTGGGGCCAGATGACCGTGTGTACTTTGTCCCAGATATTATTATTATTATTATTTAAGTGTACTGTACAGACTGGATAGGGTAGTGATTAGATCTTTGTAGGAGTATGCTATGCAAAAGGTAAATATGACGTTAGTTTATTATTCTAAGAAATACGATAAAACAATTGGTAGTCAATTTAAGTTGGTACCTCGCCCCGAGTGTACGATGATGTAAAAAGCTTGAAGAATAAAATATCTATAATTGACCACGCTGAATACGTTAAAAACAACCGACTTCAATCGCAACAACTCCAATTTTTCTATGTTTTTGTTGATTTTCTCAAAAACCGCTGAATCGATTTCGATAAAATTTATATGGGACCACCTGTGAAGTATACCCTTTTAAACAAAAAAAATAATTTTCCAAATCTGTTCAGGCGTCTTCGAGTAATCGGTGAAAATACATAAAAAAAAAAAAAAAGATTCCGACGAATTGAGAACCTCCACCTTTTTTTGAAGTCGGTTGAAAACATATTAAAGTGTAAATAAGTTCATCGATCCCTATGTCATTAAATATAATATAATTCTACTCACAGTATATTGCTCCATTCAACTCAGAATCGTATCGCAAAAATATTGTCTTTAAAAAGATGTTGCTAGGTTGTTTCAAGTCGATTACGAGTAAATGATGCTATGAAATAATCATTATTTTGCTCTAAGAATCCTTACAGAAAAAGTTATTATTATTTTTACGATAATTGACTTATTGTGTCTTATGTAAACATCACTTTAGCTAAAATCTTTATTTTTGTGTTCTCCAAACTTTTCCAGATAAAATTGTAAAACGGTTTTCTAAAACAAACAAACAGCTATCGTTTGATATGTAATCATTGGTGTAATAAGAGTTTCATACTCTCTTATTATACCTATTTTCGGCATGGGGCATACTGTTCACTTGTCCATTATCTTTCTCAGTATTTTTTTTGACATATTATACATATATACTCTTTAATTTACTTACTTTTCTTCATAGTTTCCGTTTTTTAAATTCAAAGTTTAAGTGGTGAAACTTCCTCAGTCTTTTATAAGGTAGCTCGGTGGAATTTAAAGCGAAGCGGTCTCCTCAAAAGTCGTAGTGTGTCCGTACTATATCATTGTTTGGTGCCAGCTCTATGTCTCAAAGACTGTTTGTGACCACAAAACTGCAAATAAATTTATGTTTTCAAGAATATTAAGTTTAGAATCTTGTTAGTTAGGTACTAAAAACAATGACCAAGTTGTTTTTGTCTTGTTCCCAGGAAAGTTTGTAATCTTTCAAAAGTCCGCAAACACTTCACGAAACGGTGGGTATACGAGTTCCGAGAGTGGTAGGAACCTCGTATTAGGTAGATAAAAGAATGACGTTCGCAAAAGTGTACACTGCTACCTACTTCGAATAAAATATTTTCATTTTAATTTTCAACATAAAAGTCTTAGAAAATGTTCAGAAATATATTTATTATATCTAATAATTGCAACTTGTCATCGGTCCCGTCATTCAGTATCTGTAAAATAGGCTATAAAATCTATAAGAAATCAAGATTTGGGATTTTTAACGGTTAAAGGTAAAAGGTCTATTTGCTAAAAAATAATTCGTCAAATTCAACTCCCATACAGTGATGAAATCAAAGTATTGCATTCATTCATTCTAACGTTTTGTTAGTCAATAATTTTGACGTTGCAATGGTTATTTCATAGTCATGTAATCTTATCTTATCTCATCCCATCTCACTTCTCACTAATATTATAAATGCGAAAGTATGGATGATTATTTGTTTGTTACACTCTCATGCCGAAACTGCTAAACAGATTTGCATGAAATTTGGTAAGTAGATAGATAAAGCACTTGGCTAACACATAGGATACTTTTTATCCTGGAAAACTTAAGGGATCCCGGAGGAATGCTTAAAAACTCAAAAAAATCCACTTGGTCACTTGATGGATCTTAACACTTCTTTCTCTATGGACCCAATTCTGAAATCTACGCAAACGAAGTAATAATAATAATAATAATAGGGTATGTTGCAGAGCATTGGTGTGAACGAAACGGAGGTAAAACAGGCAGTATGTGACGTGTTTTGGGAGCGCCTGACAAAAGTTTTTAATAGCTATTTGTCGGGCGTTAACAAGATACGTGCAATCAATGCTTGGGTCATCCCCGTTCTTCTGTACACCTTCGGCATACTCAGATGGACACAGACTGAATTGGATGCCCTGGATCGGAAGGTCCGCACTACTATGACACTCCACAGAATGCATCATCCGAGGTCGTCAGTGATGAGGCTGTATATTCCGCGGAAGAATGGCGGTCGTGGCCTTCTATGTGCAAAACAAATGCACAACCGTGAAATATGCAGCCTCCGAAGCTATTTCCTGGCGAAAGTCGACAGTGATTTGCATAGAGTTGTCATAGTATGTGATAAAGGACTAACCCCTTTATCCATGGCCCAAGAGAACTGGCAAGCGCCGGCTGTGAATTTTAAATACATACATATATATTGGGCGCGATTTTACCGAGTCTCAAAGTCTCAAAGAGTTGCTACAAAAACTCGATCGGCATTCGATGACTGTGTAGTTCAATCGAACTTTATCCTGTAGAAACGTTACTGAAAAATAACTACCTACGTTCAAAAAGTTGACTCGACTTGTAAAACTGTAAGGAACCCAGTCAGTTCACAAAAAAAAATAACGAATTTGTAACAAGCTGATCAGCTGATGGTCTAGTTTGGTGGGTGGTATTTTTTTCAGTTGGCTTTCGGCTTTTTCGAAGCAATTTTAATGGATTCATAATTAGTTTAAGAGGAGCTAAGTTTACGTTGAGGAGTTTGTAGAACACTGAACAAAATATGTATGTATGTTCGTTCAGTTTAAAAAAATCTTTGCTACGTACAGTGTGTTTACAGTACATAATTGTGCAAACGTTTAAGTCTTCAGGCGTTCGTACAAAATAGGTAGCACTTTTCTGCAATGTTGGTCAAAGCCTCCTAATTGGACGTCTAGTATGCGCAAGAAGAAAGGAGTGAACAATAAGAAAGATTCTTTGTGGGATTGTTGGGATTTGTTGAGATTCTTTGTGGGAAAGTGCAAATTTAGATAATACGTATATATTTTGGAGTTGTCCTTCAAAATGTAATTGATTAATATTTAGCGAAGCATAAATAGGCAATTTTTAATTCGTTTTTTTATAAAAGGTATTTTTTACAATAACTATATTTATGACTCCGGAGGCTTAAACCGTTACGATTTCTTCATATCCCTCCATCTATCTGTTAATCTCGGAAAATTATTGAAAACTTTATTTCTAACAAAAAGGTGCAGTAATACATCAAGGTGGGTGGTTTGTATCACTTTTCATACAAACTTGGCCCGCCAGCTGATCGATTTGTATGAAAAGTCCAAAAATTTTATTGCGATTTAACAAACTTGTAGAACAAAAGTTGTTCAGTTTGATGAGCAGAAGCCCACCTTGAAGTATTACTGCACCTTTTTGTTACACCCTGTATACGAATTATTGACATCCATATGTATGATACGGTGATAATTATAATTCCCAACTTTAAAACTGAATTTTTATTTTATTTAAGTAGAGTTTTAAGTTTAGTGAATCAAGAAAAATACGTCGAGCCCAAAAGAAACTTGCTTCAACATATTTTTACAACGTAAGTATGTCATCAAAAAATAATATGAGCTGGAGGATCTATAATTGACATCCTGTCCAAAACTTGCATTTATATTGACTCAAATTAGGCTTAAATATGGCTTTGAAACCTCGAAAGATTATTATAAACGATCTTACACTCAACAGTATTTTAGCTAAGCTAGCTTTTATGTTTTAGCTTTTATTTAAGTTTTTTAGGTTTTAAATTTTATCAAAACCATTAATTGCACCGGTAGCTTCAACAAATGCTGGATTTTTTTCTGCAAAAAAAAAAACAAAATTAATTAATAACCTTATCCCTCTATAATAGATCAGAAAATACTCGTCTCACATGATTTCTTCACTAATAACTTTTCTCTCCAATGTAATATCCAATCTCTTTGGTCCATAGCAATCAATTAAACGATTTAGATGGAAGGACTATCGCACGTCGCATGTATGAATAATACATGTGGCAGTCCACCAGTGTGGGAGAGGCGATAAAAATGCAGCCCCGCCTATACAGGCTGTGCAAACGTTGACGGCCTTGAAAGTTAGTCTGAGTACTGGTCCAGAAAAATCAAATCAAATCAAATCAAATACTCTTAAAGCAAAAAAAAAGAAAAAAAAAAAGCAAAAAAAAATTTTAAAAAAAGGAAAAAAAACAAAAAAAAAAACAAAAATCAATCAAAAATTTAAAGCTGAAGGATCGACTTGCTAAGAAGAAGAAAGTTAGGTATTAGGTAAAAAAAATAATGACCTTAGAAAAGTGCTGAACCACCTCGGTAGTCTAGTACATAGTCCGCTCGCTATAAACATATAAGGAGGTCGCGGATTCGATTTCCGGCGGGGTGCTTTGTAGGACTCGGTTTGGTTGGTAGGGCATTTTCTGAGCCCGCCTGGCTAGCTACCACCTTCTTATCTAAGCCTTGCCGCCAAACATCATTGATGTGTTCCGGCACATAAGATAAGATAACAAGTCCCATTAGGGGTCGTGGTAGGCCTACTTCCATATTCGGCGTCATTATCACTTACCATATATGTAAGATGATGACACAGGCTTGCCATTTGTGGATAGTAAAAAAAGTGTACATTACAACCTACTACGAATAAAATAATTTCATTTCATTTCAAAGGCTATTTTTGGAGGTCGCGCAAAGAGGGTTAAAAAAGTCCATAGAAAACTTGATTCGAACAAAAAAAACGGTTGGGGAAGTTAAACAAATATTGCCCTCAATTGTAAATTCGATCACTGGTTTAGGCGCCACAGCATCAGTTATACGCTCACGTATTTTGTAGGTTTTTAGACTGTAATATTATTGTACGTATTTACGTAACAATGAATAAGTTCGTTTTTTGCCATAGCAACACTACATTTCTCATTCGTCACCGCAGCTGGATCAAGAATGTTATACATAGTTAGTTTAAGTTATCTAGACACGCGGCAGTGTGTCAAGCCAAGTCCAAGAAAACAGAACTAGTGAGCAGTTCTGTGTGTCTAAAATATTTATATTATATTAATCGGTATATATTAGTATATTATGAAGCTGCGGTGACGAATGAGGAAGGTAGTGTTGCTATATTACACGAATCGTTTTTTTAAGTTAATGAGAATTTTGTCACACCTGTATATCGGTTACTGTGGTTCATCTAGCTAGAAATTGAATAAAGATGGCAAACAAAGGTTTGTGTTGGATCTGAATTCATTAATCAATTGGATACACAACACTGGGTGTAGCAAATGTGTCGGATCCGTTATCTGTGGCTTTAGTCATCATACTGAACATGTCGGAGGCATTATAGGTGGCTTAAAAACTTCCGACACTGGGGTTGGCCAAAATCTCCACCAGTCCGAACTTGGCCCCCGTGTGTGGAGTATGGCCTAACCTTCCCGAGGTATGGGAAGAGACCCGTGCCCCTGCAGTGGGGACTATATGGATTGTTAACACTGAACAAATTTTATTGTGCATATTTGAGAAAAACTTTTGCAGACTTCATACAAATTAATTAGCTGGTTGTGCAATTTTGTATTGACAATCCAAAAAAAAAGAATTAAAATAATCTGTATTCGAATTCGAAGAATCTATGTAAGTGTCACTTCATTATATTGTACTGTGATATGTTTTTTTTGCGAAGTATATTTCTTTTCCACCAACATCATGTAAACTATAAACCATAATATCACTTTCATCCCTAAGACCAAAACAAACTAAAACAACACCTGTATAAAAGAGAAGATAAGTTCGAATTTCTTTTGGACTCGACGTTTCTTTTCGCTCCACTAACACTTTCTGAATGAGTGTACAAGTTCCAAGTGGACAAGTTCTGAGTGGTAGGAACTTTGTAATAAGTAAAAAAGACGATTTAAAGGTATGTGTACAGTATCTCTGACAGCATCTACATTAACCGTGGGGGAGCCATGTTTCGGCACAAATGGACCGGCTCGACCGGAGTGATATCACGGCCTCACAGAAAACCGGCGTGAAGCAACGCCTGCGGTGTTTTGCCCCGAGGCACCGTAGGCCCAGCCTCCCCCCCTCACCTCCCCCATACCCCAATCCCATTTCAAAGGTCGGCAACGCACTTTTGACTCCTCTGGTGTTGCGGGTGTCTATAGGCGGCGGTAATCGCTTACCATCAGGTGATCCGTCTGCTCGTTTGCCACCTACCACATAAAAAAAACGTAAAAAACATTTTGACTTTGACTTGTTCACTGGCACGCAGAGTAGGTAGGAACGTAATAATATTTGATTTAATCATTTAATTACTGCCTATCTAATAGCTCCTTTCATCTAGAATACCTATGGTTAGTCGCTTGGACGTTTCACGTGTTTATTGCTTGCAAAGGGACCACGACTAAAACTAGTCAAAGGTGAATAAGTTGAGGGTATACCAAGCTAAATAAGCTTACAACGCTTTAAGAAAATAATTTCAAGAATATAAAATTCAAAAAATTCAAAATCATTAATTATTTATTTACGTAGGTACATTAAGCACTTTTATAAACGTCATATCATTTTTCTGGAGGAACATTCCAAATGTCATTATCATTAAAATAATCTACAGTCTTATAGTATCCTCTTGAACAAATACAGCGTTTTATATGTTTCTTAAACTTATATTCTGTTAGTTTTCGGAATTTTGCTATAAAAGCGTACCTACACACTGCCCCACAAATGATTTTTTCACCTTACTAAGTCTCGAGAAAGCTATGTCAAGATTATTTTTACTTCTCAAATTACGGTTATGTCTGTCACTATTTTTGAAGAACAAGTTTAGATTTTTACGAACATACATGATATTTTCGTAAATAAACTGACCGGCAACTGTTAGAATATTTATTTCCTTAAATCTATCTCGAAGTGATTCTCGGGATCGTAGTTGGTATATAGCTCGGACTGCTCTTTTTTGTAGAATGAAAATGGTTTCAATGTCTGCTGCGTGTCCCCACAGTAAAATGCCATAAGACATTATACTGTGAAAGTAACTGAAATATACTAATCTGGCAGTTGTTACATCCGTCAATTGCCTTATTTTGTTGACGGCGTAGGCAACCGAGCTAAGCCTCCCCGCTAGAGTTGCAATATGTGGGCCCCACTGTAACGTGCTATCTATAGTTAAATGCCGAGAAAAACTGTACTAGGAACAAAATCTAATTCGTTACCATTTAATATTACTTTATTATGAGTCTGTTTAACATTTGGCAAAGAAAACTTGATGCATTTTGTTTTTTTCGCATTTAGTAACAAATTATTAGCAGTAAACCAGTCCAGTAACTTAGAATATAAATTGCCTATACTTCTGATTACTAGATGTGTACAGAGTACAGAGGTCGCTTTACTCACGTTCGCAGGTGTAAAGCAACACCAAGCTACTATCGTCTGTATCTAAATTGTTCCACGCGATAAAAGAGAAAAATGACAAATATTAAAATTTTATTTTAAAGTTTTTTTCTAGATTTTTAAAGAAAAACACAGACAAAATTACATAATATATTTATGTACAATAAAATGAATCTTGGTAAGCCTGTTTCTATATTTCGGTATCACCATCGTTTATTATAATATTAAGTAGGTGAGTTAATGCCAAGGACTTACCGAATGCCAATAAAATAAAAAAATACAACAAACGTTTAAAAATAATAACAAATTACTGACCGTTGGTTGCTGTAATGAAAACAATTACTTCGCTAAATGTTCCACAGGTCACAGTTTAAAACGTTACCCCTTTGAAGTTGCAAAGAACTTTGCATTGAAAGTTAAAAACTTTAAACCTTGACAACTCTGATGCTTACTGCACGAATAGTTCATAAAACATCCTGTTTCACTTTCAGCCCATTAATAATGTGAGTTTTAATAAACATCACTCCAAGTCTTAGTGTATCCTTAAGTTTTTTTTTTATATCATAGGTGGCAAACGAGCAGACGGATCCCCTGATGGTAAGTGATTACCACCGCCCATAGACACCCGCAACATCAGAAGAGTCACAAGTGCGTTGGCATCACCTGATGGTAAGTGATGATGATGCCGAAGATGGAAGCGGGCTTACCAAGATTCCCCAATACAATGGGGAACTGGCTATCTTATCTTCATGCCGGAATTGGATGGGCAATTTGCTACCTGTGTGACTTCTAGAAGTCTGCATACAATATGCTGAGTCTGTAATGAAGACTTTTGTCTTTTGTCGAGTTGTCTTTCTAATTTACATATTCATTTATCATAAAATATAAATCAAATGAGACAGGCGATTTTAACTTTGACAGGTATACGATAATGTTTAGTACGCGGTAAAAACCACTGTGTCCTTTGGGATTCTGTGTATTTTTTTTAAATATAATATCCGGGACAAATCCACGGTCATCTGGCTCTAAACTAGGATTCCCTGTATCTTGGGAACCAGAGACTGATATACATACATATATACATTTAAATACATACATATATAGATATTAAACACTCAGACTCAGAGCAAACAATTCTGCTCATCACAGAAAAGTTTGCCCTGTGTGGGGATCGAACCCACAACTCTCGGATCAGAGGTCAGGATCGCTAACCACTTAGCCACCGAGTCAGTCAAAATCCTTTTATTTAACCCAAGAATTAAATAATTTTTGACAAATCTGGTTGATGAAGTGGGTTGGGTGTATCAGGGATATAGTGATAGATGACCGTGTGTGATTTGTCCCAGATATTATAATTTTTTTTTTCTTAGCGGAACCATATCATCATCATCAGCTAAAAAACGATTACTGCTGCACAAAGGCATCTCCTCATTCTTCACTGCTCAGCTTCGGTCATCGATCCACCGAGTGGGAAAGCTGCCCACACTACGTGTTCCGGCCCGCGGTCACCACTCGCGAACTTTACGGCGCTAAGTATAGCCAAATCGCAATATTCAATTCAAATTCTTGAGATAATGCTTCAGCTATCACCATGGAAAAATTATATAACATACTTGAAATAATACAAAATAAATTGCCTTGAACAGAATCATAAAAATCATAAAAACTTTGATGAAAAAAAAAAACTGTAAACCCTGTATTTTGTATTAATTGCAAATTCTCTCGGAAACGAAATATTTGTTTATATTGAAACCAACACACAAAAATAGGCCATTTTAATTCCTTCAGTTTACCTTGAACGGATGTTTTTTAACTTATTTGAAAGCCAAGAAAAGTAATAAAAACATCGAAATCTTGATAATTTTGCGTTCGGCCTTGACGTAACCGCCGCGACGGTACCCACACTGATCAAAACTCAAAATGAGTAGCGTTACGGTCGATATTATATTATCATGCATCAACCTCCTCAGATTGAGTGTACGTCGCGCCTTACGTCCTGCCATCTTATTAACCGGTAATTATTGTAATGAAGTAGAAAAAAAACACTCCTCCCCTTCTACCTCCCCCCTAACCACATATCCCAGAAACAACAACTCGCGTTTTTTATGAAATCTAAAATGTAAAATAAAAACAACCGACTTCAATCGCAACAACTCCAATTTTGCTATGTTTTGTTGATTTTCTCAAAAACCGCTGAATCGATTTCGATAAAATTTATATGGGACCACCTGTGAAGTATACCCTTTCAAACAAAAAAAGAATTTTCGAAATCGGTTCAGGCGTCTTCGAGTAATCGGTGAACATACATAAAAAATAAAAAAACCGACGAATTGAGAACCTCCTCCTTTTTTTGAAGTCGGTTGATAAAGTTAATCCCTTGCTGAGAGCACCATCCATCCTCCAGTACTATTATTGTACTAAATCAAATTACGTAATTCGTTTGCCTACCGTCATGCCTACCGATTCCAATCCCACAAAACATGAAACTAGATTGTAACATTATGTAAATGTACGCCGAACATTAGATATGTGAGCCCGGCTGATAACGGTGTTCTGTTAGTTGTGGCAGAATTAAATTCAATTACGAACAATACCTATTATGTTATGTAAGACAACCTTAACACAGACTTAGTAATGAAATAGAATAAAATTTAATATTAAGTAAATAATTGATTAAAGGGAGTGCCAATACTGATTTAATCATTATAATATGTTAATCATTATCAAGCTTAACTTGACAGGAGTCTCCATTTCACATAAAAAAATATTTCCAAAAAGCAATCCCTGTGTTAGGTAATGGCAGTCGTTAAGCCATGTCAGAGGCCTTTCAGGTGGCTTAAAAGCTTTGACACTGGTGCTGGCCACTAGTTCTACAACCTCCACCAATCCGGACCCGAACTTGGCCCCCGTGTGTGAAGGAATCCGTCTCCCTCCCAACAATGGGAAAGATATGGACTGTAAATTTAGTCCTCGTGTCAGGGTAATGATTATAACTCTCTCAAATTTTATTTATTCGCAATAAAATCTTAGTACCTATATAGATACTGATGTCGGTTTTAAAGTTTTGTTTATATCTAAGCACATTACCGGTTCAAAACATTTCTAGGCCCTCACAAACAAAAGGTAGATATTCCGTTCAGACGGCGCGGCGCGGGCGCGAGTGTCACTACGCTCCCTGAATACGCAACCAAACTATTTACATTCAAAATTGTCGCGAGTACATCTAGCAACAATAATTTTGACGTGTTTTCAAGTTTTAAATTAGGTTCGTAGTTAATTATACAGAAGTATGCTAGTAGTTTGGGTCTCTGTAGTTTACAATGAATGGCACACTCTGCTATGAAATCCATAAGGTTTATTCAATTCCCTCGAAACTTCCACCCAGCCAAATATCTCCATAAAATTTTTGTCTTATACGAAAAAAAAACTATTTGAGACTGAAGACTTTTAGTTTAATTTTGCTACACATGTTCAAGCAGGATAACTTAGAGGCGCGGTGCGATCATAATCCGGATAGTTTTGGAAGCGGCATTTATATCGATCGTTTCTATGCTTCGCCAGACATGTTTTGATGTCGGTTGCTTCACTACATAGCAGTCTTTAAGCCATATTACAAGACTAATGAAGGATGGAATGTGGATTGAAATCTTCTGACACTCGGATTCGCCTTTAGCTCTTCATTATCCACCCATGTGTGTGGAGTGTAGAGAATGACCTAAAATACCTGAAGTGTAATTGATGGAGATATAATTGACCACGCTGAATACGTTAAAAACAACCGACTTCAATCGTAGCAACTCCAATTTTGCTATGTTTTTTGTTGATTTTCTCAAAAACCACTGAATCGATTTCGATAAAATTAATATGGGACCACCTGTGAAGTATACCCTTTCAAACAAAAAAAGATTTTTTGAAATCGGTTGAGGCGTCTTCGAGTAATCGGTGAACATACATAGAAAAAAAAAAAAAAAAGATTCCGACGAATTGAGAACCTCCTCCTTTTTTTGAAGTCGGTTGAAAACAGGCAGTTCACCATTGCGTTGGGGAATCTTGGTAAGCCTGTTTCCATCTTCGGCATGATCATCACTTACCAACAGGTCAGATAATGGCAAGGACTTAGCAATTGTGGATAAAAAATATATGGGAAGAGAGCAGTATCCCAGCTGTATAGACGAGTTATGAATGGTTGGAAAAATATCTTAAAAGCCTCAAGTGTCATATGTATTTTAAACTGACTTCAAAAAAAGGAGGAGGTTCTCAATTCGTCGGAATCTTTTTTTTTATTATTTTTTTTATGTATGTTTACCGATTACTCGAAGACGCCTGAACCGAAATTATTTTTTTGTTTGAAAGGGTATAATTTACAGGTGGTCCCATATAAATTTTATCGAAATCGATTCAGCGGTTTTTGAGAAAATCAACAAAAACATAGCAAAATTTGAGTTGTTGCGATTGAAGTCGGTTGTTTTAACGTATTCAGCGTGGTCAATTATGTGTTATATTACTTTTACAAAAACTTACTTATAATCGTTTAAATATAGCTGATATAAATTTTCAGTATTTTACGCTTAAAACGTGTCATGTTCACTGAATTCGTTCCATACGATAAAGCTTGTTTCTTAAAAATCCTTGCGGCACCGACGTCGATTATGTGGTCTTTTTCGATAAAAAATATTTTACATAAGTTGAAATATATTTTCGGTTTTTGATATATGTACATGACTTAAAAAGTTAACTAGTCTCAAGCTCGTAGAAAAGATGGCCGTTGGGGCATTAAAGTTCTCGAGTAGCGAACGCGCACCGGAAAATGGACCGATGACCTATAGTGAAGGTTGCGAAAAGCCGTTGGTTTCGGGGAGCGCAAGAGCCGTCGGCGTGAAAAACCTTAAGAGAAGCGTTTGTTCAGCAGTGCACATCTTTTGGCTGATAATGAACATTCAAACCCAAACGTGTTCAGGTCTGTAGTCAGTTAACCTGCGTAATCGACGTACCCGCGCAAGCAGGGAGCCATGATCGCTTCATGTAAACCACCCACCGCGTCCATGTTTAAAAATGCAAATGTTTTCCTAATTAAACAAATAACTAGGTAAATAAATACAAAGGAACTCTTGTGAACTTTGTGGTGGACTGTACCTCAGTTTGTTAGTCCTCTAGCTACCGTCAGGATGTGACTAATTTAAATTGTAAAGGGAGAGATTTTGAGTAGTGTTTAGTTTACAATATGGTGGTATTTTGCTAGTCTTAACAGAACAAATACACAAATTTTGAGGCATTCTATTTAATTAAGTTGTTTTATTATTTGATACTTTTGCTTTGGAGGCTATTTATGTTGAACTAAAGTTGTTGAGTGCTCGTGATTATGTACGCGTGTCGCTTAGAATACGAACACTTACAATTCGTATCTTAAAAGCCTTGGAAATTCAAGTTTTCATACAAAGTTTACCACCACTTCGAAGATGCCGCCGATTGCGAGAGGTCTAAAAGCTAGTCCGTTCGCTTCACATCAGGAGGTCGCGGGTTCGATTCCCGGCGGGGTCCTTCTATGTAGGATTCAGTTTGGTTAGTGGATCAACTTATCTTGCCGCCAAACATCAATGTTAACAGCATTGATGTGTTCTAGGTAGCCAGTTCTCCATTGCGTTGGAGAATTCTTGCCCGCTTCCGTCTTCGGCAACATCACTACTACCATCAGGTGAGATGATGCCAAGGGCTTACCAGTTAAGGATTAAAAAAAAGTCGTTTTAAAAAATTAATTCTTTATTTTCACTACCTTGGAAATTGTTTCATAATAAATTCTCCTTAGTGTTGCTTTATGGGAGTCAGCGAATATTTCCTCAAAATTTCTAAGGTCCACTAGTTTAGGCCTATGTCGTCTTCCTCAAGGAAGTAATTATCCATTCCCAAAAAAAAAAACTTTACAGAATCAGTATGTTTTTTTTACGATATGAGGATTAGTTCCTTAAGCCTTGGGGAAAGTTGTGCAGTTTCAAGAGTAATAGATACAGTAATAAACAGATATTTCATATGGCTTGGCTGCAAGAGATCTCTTCATAGAATAAGTTCGCCTTTTTACTTTATTTTTATTTTACTTCTCTTTTTTAACCCCCGACGCAAAAAGAGGGGTGTTGTAAGTTTAACGTGTCTGTGTATCTGTGTATCTGTCTGTGGTATCGTAGCTCCCAAACGAATGAACCGATTTACGTTTTGTTTTTTTTGTGTCATAGATAATTTTATCCCGAGTGTTCTTAGCCATGTTTCATGTTTGAAGATCATCAGCTCTTTTCTAGTTGATGAGGGGATCTGACTAACTTCCTTATGTCCGATCGATTCGAAATTTGGTACCGTGTTACTTCAACGATATTTAAAGAACATGGTAAGGCAAGCGTGAGCTGGTCAGCCGTTTGAAGATCATCAGTTCTTTAATAGTTGATGAGGGGATCTGACTACCTTCTTTATGTCCTATCGATTCGAAATTTGGTACCGTGTTACTTCAATGATATTGAAAGTATACGGTAAGGTAACCATGACCTGATCAGCCGTTTGAAGATCATCAGCTTTTTAATAGTTGATGAGGGGATCTGACTACCTTCCATATGTCCTATCGGTTCGAAATTTGGTACCATGTTACTTCAATGATATTGAAAGTATATCGTAAGGTAACCATGACCTGATCAGCCGTTTGAAGATCATCAGCTCTTTAATAGTTGGTGAGGGTATCTGACTACCTTCCATATGTCCTATCGTTACTAACTCAACTAACTAATCATTATAAATACCTTCCTAATATTTATAGCTACTTTAAAAAGGACAAAATAAAAGTAAAATTAAAATTTTAAAAACCCCCCGACACAAAAAATAAACTCTAAAAACTAAGAAATAATATTTTAAACCTATTATAATTATTATCGTCACATATATTATGTAAGTTAAAATATTTTTATTTTCCAAGCGTCGTCGCGTCGGGGGACCGCTTAAGTTTATAAAGTATTTTTTCATTTTATATTTTTCATAAAGTATTGAGGTATGTGATAAGCGGTCATAAGAAGAGGATTAGCTCGGGAGACAGCTCCGTTTCCGAGTTCCTGCAGCAAACCACCACGTGGAGCGTCTTTAAGTGCCCATCACCCTTAGGGCCGCGTTTTTCACTTGACATTGGCGTTTGGCCATTTTATTTATTGAAGGTTCTCCCATTTTTCACTTAACATTAGCAAAATCACGCTCGTTATGAGATGTGGAATGCCAAATGGAGAAATAGAATAGAATAGAAAAGAAGTAGGTATTTCCTTTTTCTCCGATCAAAACAAAACTTGTTGAACTTTAACCAGCAAAACATTGCCCAAGTTAGCTCTTCCTTAACATTGTCCAAAAAAATAAAGAGAAATTACTCGCGGGCTATTGAGCAGAAACTTGGCGCGTTCCGAGAATCTGTGACTGTTCCCGGATTCTAGCCGTACAGTCGGAACCCTGTTCTGATTATTTCTGTGCACAAGTAGCCATATCTGATGTCTACTGTGAATCCGGTAGTTCTGCCCTTATAAGAAAAATGTCATAACAAAATGTTGTTCTAAATAATCGACAACATACGGGTCAAACTGAGAACCTCCTTTTTTTGAAGTCGGTTAAAAATGAATGAATTAGTGGTTTACATACTAATTATAATACGGTTTGTTTATAAATTTTAAATTGTAAACGTAACGGAAATTCCTCAACCACACACGCAACCTCACTAATCCGGACATGGCCCCCGTGTGTGGAGTATGGCCTAACTTTCCCGAGGTATGCGAAGAGACCCGTGCCCCTGCAGTGGGGACAATATAGGTTGTTAATGATAATTATAACGGAAATTGAAATTTCGTTTTTCTGTAGTTTCAATTAACTAGCTCTTTAATATAACAATATTTCATAATTTAATTTCCACTTGGTTACCTGACTGCCCCAATGAAGATAAATGTTTTTTCGACAGTATGTAAGGACTCTATAGCAAACTTATTAACTGATAATTCTTCTCACGAAAGTGATCAACTTTTGTTCTACAACTTTGTTGAAATTGCAAAAAAATGTGCATATTTTTTGTTGCAATTTTTGTAGTTACCAGATAAGAAGTTTGCATATACAGGGTGTAAGGGACAGGTTTCCGAAAACTTTAAGGGCTTGCTCAGCAGACGAAACTGAACAACTTTCCACCAGAATTTTTTTTCAGGAAACGAAAAAAAAATCGGATTCTTCATACAAAATTATAAACTTAATTAGACAGTTTGTATCGAGAAACCGATATTTTTTCGTTTCCTGAATAAAATTCTTGTGGAAAGTTGTTCAGTTTCGTCTACTGAGTAAGGCCTTAAAGTTTTCGGAAACCTGTCCCTTACACCCAGTATGTACCAGTTAACTTGTTAACGTATTTATGTCTGTTTTATTGTTATTAGAACTAAAACGACTTAATGGATTTTAAATCCCCAGTTGTCGGGTTTTAAACTGTATCAAGTTCGATTATTCCCTAATTTATAACAAATACATGATTGATTGTTAATAACGTGAGAGATTTTTATAAGGCTGAAATCCTATCTAACTCAAAAATAATAATTAATTATAAGTAAGTAATAATAATAATAATTTACTTACTTGACTTTTTTTTGCTTTTTGGTCCGAGACATGGTCGCTTACTATGGGCCTCATAAGAAGGCTCAAAGTCACCCAAAGGGCGATGGAGAGTGGTATGCTTGGTGTTTCCCTACGTGATCGAATCAGAAATGTGGAGATTCGTAGTAAAACTAAAGTTACCATAATAGCTCTCAGAATCGCTAGATTTAAGTGGCAGTGGGTAGGGCACATAGCTCGTAGAACAGATGGCCGTTGGGGCAATAAAGTTCTCGAATGGCGACCGCGCACCGCAAGACGCAGTGTGGGCTTCCGACTCGGTGGACCGACGACCTGGTGAAGGTTGCAGGAAGCCGCTGGATGCGAGCCGCACAGGACCGGTCGGAGTGGAAATCCTTGAGGCCGGGCCTTTGTCCAGCAGTGGGAATCTTTCGGCTGACAGATAGATAGAATGAAGAGTGAGAAGTCAGCAGCAAAACAAACTAAAAACAGTATCACCTTCCTTTTTTTAAAAAATAATTGTTTAAAGTTTTTCATTCGTTATGTGAAGATCACTTAATTTAGGGCTCTGATACTTGTATTGTACGAGTGGATAATTTGTGCTGAATCCTGCGGGATTCGGTGGGATCTCGCTGGTTTCCCGGAGTTTCTCGGCTTCGGAACTTCCCAGCAATTCTAAATTAGCCGTTTCAGTTTCCTTGACCTGTTACATTGGGATTGGTGAGTAAAAACTAAGTTTGTAGGCTTTAGGAAGTTTGTGTTCTGTTGTTGGGCCGCGGTGACAAAATAATTAAAATACAGATTGTTAAAAAGTGCGATTGAGATTTTAAGGGGTTACGGCACGTGTGCACCGGGCGATAAAATAAGAGCCGACAGCCAAGCCACGCCCACCTGTCATTCCTCTTAAAAACTATAGGATGTACGCGAGTGCACTGGTCCGATAAAATAAGAGCCGAATTAATCATTCCACTACTTGAGCCATATAGTAAGCGTCGTCATCGCGTCATTGTTTCTGAATAGAGTTGTGCGCAGTACTATAGAAAATGTGCCCGGCTTTTAGCCAACACCAATTATTGGCTTTATTGTTATAAATACAGCGTAAAGTAAAAGCATAGGTAGGTAACCAAGAGTTTTAATACATCTAAAATGGCGGTTACTTCATAAAACCTTAAAAAATGTAAGTAAATTTCTGTAGGCACAACAAATAAAAACGAACGTTGTATTTTTATTAAAAAACGCAATACATTAATAAAAGCACTTGGGTGGTTACAGAACACAACCTAAATATGTAAATATTATTGAAAATCAAAGTATTTTTTATCTACGTAGATGCTTTACTTACACATTTTCTTAAATCATATTTTTTCCAATTAATACAAAATATCATAATATATCTACACATATACCTATGCATTTGAATATTCTATAAATGTATATTTATTTCTGTAGGAACCTATAAAACATTATCATATTAATATACCATTTAAATCGATAACTAAACTACACATGTATGTCGATAAATGATGCACAACACTTCGTTTCGTCCGGTAAGAATGTTAGTGTCGGATGAGTGCAGCAGTGTTCATAGAAAATTTACAGCGACTAGTAAGAGCCGATAAAATAAGATCCGTTCTATAAGTTATAAGTCTGGTAAAAATGTTAGTGTCGAATGAGTGCACTCGCGCTCATACAAAATGTACAGCGACTAGATCGGACTGTGACGTCATCATCTGTCGGTTCTTACCGTGTCGTCTCAGTGCACTTGCAGCGTTACTGAAAATCGAGTATAGAACATAGGAAAATAAAAAAAAATCCGATCTTCAACTTTTTTCAGTTTCCTATTCAGATTCTTGATTCATTTTTTGGATTTAGTATGGGAACTGAAAAAAGTTGTAGATCGGATTTGTTTTATATTTTTTCTGTATTCTATACTTGATTTCGATTATCGCCTTAAAATCTCAAACGCACTTTTTTAACATTCTGTATACAGAGGGTGTAACGAAACTGGTGTACCATGCTTTCTTTGCTTTTTCTAGTATAAATCTGCACTTTGTAACTCATTTTGACTAAGAAAGAGATTCTCTAGTTCCAATGACTATTTACATTATGTATATACATTGTTTAATGGCAAATAATATTTAATGGTAAACAATGTAAATTTAAATTTGAAAACTCGTTAACTGAACTGAACAACTTTTGTTCCACGACTTTTTATATATTATTTATTGTACAATACAAAAAGTGCAATGTAAAGCAAATAAAAAATGGACTCTACATAAAATTGACTTAACACTGATCACTCTGTATAAGGAGACATATTTTTTTGCGAAATCAGTAACGTAGATCAGAGGTAGTTTACTTTCACAAGTATAAGCTGAAAATATTATGAATGAATGAATGAATGAAAACACTTTATTGCAAACAAAACAGGAAAATAAAAAAAATAAACATTTAAAAAAAGTTATACAGTTCTGTATTATTATAATAAATATCTCGGCACAAAATCTGGCCCCAAACCAGGATTCCCTGTATTATGGGAACCAGAGACTGATATAAGTACATAGATATAATATACCCAGATACAGCAAACAAATCTGCTCATCACAGAAATATTTGTCCTGGATGGGGATAGAACCCACGACTCTCGGATCAGTAGTCAGTTACATTAAAATAATGCTTGACCTTTTGGGTACACAATTTATTTAAGTTTCATTACGCTACTGGAGTGGACATTCCCATAACATAAAGTGGCATAAAACCACACCCAAGTTTAATTCATTTAGTTCCACGTTCTCGTATACGACGCTGTTGAATAATACATACATCAACGCCTGCGCCCGTCCTCTTTGAGGTGAACGTACTGGGTCCATTTTGAAAAACAGTCTGACTACAATCTTTTTCAATAAAAAAAATTTCGAAACGCCAATGTCAAGTGAATGTCACGGCTCTAAGGGTGATGGGTACTTAAAGATGCTCCACGTGGTGGTTTGCTGCTGGAACTCGCAAAACGGAGCTGTCTCCCGAGTTAATCCTCTTCTTATTATCGCTTATCTCGAAATCGGGATCACAGCTTAAAAATAACGTTGACACTATTCTAAAACGTTAGGTAATAATTGTAAAGTTAACAGATGTGTGCTCAGTACAGAGTCCCGGCAACCAACTGACATATATTTCATAGTTATTTTTCAAGATGGCGGCGTTAGTTCCGCTTTTTTAACTGACTTCAAAAAAAGGAGACGCCTGAACCGATTTGGAAAATTCTTTTTTTGTTTAAAAGGGTATACTTCACGGTATGCTCCCATATAAATTTTATCGAAATCGATTCAGCGGTTTTTGAGAAAATCAACAAAAACATAGCAAAATTGGAGTTGTTGTGATTGAAGTCGGTTTTTTTAACGTATTCAGCGTGGTCAGTTATGACCACACACTAAAAGATCGTAGTCAGACTGAAAAAAGCATAAGTGGGTCCATGGTAGTAACTTCAAACTCCTAACCAGAGGGTCGGGTTCGAATTCTGGCCAGTGCACAAAAGAATTTTAGAAACTTACGACTTGACTACCTATATTCTCATACCAATTGCTTAAACGGTGAAGGAAAATTTACTAAATGTGTATGATGGTCGCGTTGCACACGTCCGTAGGTGTAAATCTAAATGCCCTATACGTGACCGCGGGTGATTCTAAGAGCAATACCAGGCAACTGTCGTCTATGCCTTGTGATAGCACGGTTAAATGTGCCACGCGATAAGAAGAAGATTTTGAAATAAAATTTAATCCTTTTTGCTTCAAGGGTTTCCATTGTTAAGGTCAGTTTAGGTACCTAAAAACAGTACTGTAGAGTCCAAAAGTGCATCACTTTTACCGTTGTCGCACTTGGATCACGTTTTAAAATCCATATGTTTACACAGTAGGATGTAAAAATGCATAACAAATAACGAATATCGCTAAAAAAACAATCTAATTCCATATGTTTCCTTGACATCATAGTTATCTGGTGTTACCACTGATTGTTACAATCATTTTAAAGATGGAAGCGCAACGCAATTGAACACTGGTATTCTTTATGGAGAAATAATAAGTCTTGGAGCCTAACAAATTTCAAACTAGTTTATCTATGAAATTTGTTTTGCGTTATTGGGTATGCTAAAAAAACCCGGCCAAGTGCGAGTCGGACTCCCGCACTGAGGATTTCACATAAATTCATAATCACACATGTCTTGAATTCGATATCAAATCAGGCCTGCAATCCCTTGAAGCTGTGAAAAAATCAAACTTCTATGCCAACGCGATCACGAGATACGGCCGTTTATGCTGCTTATTTGGACACTCGCGTGGGAATCAAAACCTATAGGGTACTTCCTGTTGACCCAGAATCATGAAATTTAGCAACAAGCTATGCTTGTAGAACTAGGAAAGGATAAGTCCGTAAGCCAAAAAAATTTTGTAACATTGAAAAAAAATTTTGATGTAGCAAAAAATTTTTGGTTTTCACTCAAAGTCACTAAGAAAAGTGTGCGAGCACGTGACGTCACAGGGATACAAATGGTTTTTGTCTTTTTTCGATTTTTATACTCAATCCGTTACTTTTTCAAGTGGGAAATAAAAAAATATGTCTTTAAATAAAAATATCTCGAAATGTTTTATTGTTATTTATATGCCTTATAAATAAAATTGCATACCCACCACTTGTTGCATGTTGCATCGCGTGACGTTTCGTAAAGTCTTCAAAGTCAATGTAAATAACGAGATAGAGGATTACGGAGTGCTCTGAAAAATTACGATTAATGTACTTAATATAATAGTATAATTGTTATCTTTATTTATGTATTGTCGTGGCTAGTGCATATATCACAAACGAACATGGATCACAAATACGCTGATCGATTAGTATAAAAATATCTATACTTTTTTATCCGACTGCGCCAGAAGAAGGGTTATGTTTATCGAATACATGTATGTATAATATGTACATGTCTTTGGCATGCTCTTAACCTAAACGGTTTGATGGATTTTAGCTTAACAGGTGTCGTTAGATTCATCTCGATCCCCAGATTGACATAGGATACATTTTAATGCAATCGGTTTTTAGGGTTCCGTAGCCAAATGGCAAAAAACGGAACCCTTATGGATTCGTCATGTCTGTCTGTCTGTCTGTCTGTCCGTATGTCACAGCCACTTTTTTTCCGAAACTATAAGAACTATACTGTTGAAACTTGGTAAGTAGATGTATTTTGTGAACTGCATTAAGATTTTCACACAAAAATAGAAAAAAAAACAATAAATTTTGGGGGCTCCCCATACTTAGAACTGAAACTCAAAAAAAATTGTGTGGGGTACTATGGATAGGTCTTCAAAAATGATATTGAGGTTTCTAATATCATTTTCTTCTAAACTGAATAGTTTGCGCGAGAGACACTTCCAGAGTTGTAAAATGTGTGTGTCCCCCCCCCCGTAACTTCTAAAATAAGAGAATGATAAAACTAAAAAAAATATATGATGTACATTACCATGCAAACTTCCACCGAAAATTGGTTTGAACGATATCTAGTAAGTAGTTTTTTTTAATACGTCATAAATCGTAAACCGCAATTTACCTTTCATTCAAGTTACAACGAACTACAAAAACTTTTATATTATGTTACTTGCTGCTACGGAACCCTTCATGGGCGAGTCCGACTCGCGCTTGGCCGCTTTTTTTTTAATATGGTTAAGTTATTACAATTTCAGCAAAGTTGTAAAACAAAGGTTGATTATACAACACTCCCAGGCACATCTATCGGCCCACTTTGCATTTTATGATTTGATGGTCTGTCAAAAATAAATGTTAGGTGGAACAAAAAATTTTAATGCGGTTTTAAAGCTGGCACATTTGTCTTTGTATGCTAGAGTCTAACAAATGAAAGCGTAACCTGAGGAAGCGCGGCAAATTCAAAAAATCTTCATGTGGTATCACCAACCTATAGCAGGAAATATATATTTAATACTTGTGTGATAAATCTTTATTAAAATATATTTATACTACTTGAAATTACAATTTACAATTCGCTTTTTACAATTTTATTGACTCCTTGTACATCTTGTTTATAAATATAAACATAAAAATAGTCTACTTCATAAACTGATTTTGATAATATGCAGTTTATTTCTGCACTGAAAAATCTGAAATTACCATAAAATCTATAATTTACGAATGGCCATTACAAATAATATCATTATATCATTTCTTACGCTCAACAATACAATAAATAATAAACATGAATATTCAACCAACAAGTATCAATAATTGGCAGTCATACTAACATTCAACAGTGACAGCCTCTGACAGCTTATTTTTGTTGCCATGTAAAAACTTTAAATAAAAGGCCAGATTACGCTTTCATTTGTTAAACTCTAGTGTTATTTTTTTAATTTCGAATACAGAATACTTAAAAAAATAAGAGTTACATTGCATTGTGCATTAATGAAGGATAAAAAATGCACTGCAAAATGCACTGCACAAAAATGGACTTTTGAAGAAAACAAATGTTTTGTCTCCGATTTTTGTTATTCAGTAACTTGTATTGCCTTAAAGGCATCTACGACAGCCCATTATGCCAATCATGCAATTAGGCATAGAGTCAATCAGTTTCTCTATGAAATTTTGTGGTATAATCTCCCTTTCCTTTTCTATGGCAGTTTTAAGTTCCTGCATCGTCTGTGCAGTCGGCTGGCGAGCTCGAACACGCTTTTTCTACTCGTCCCATAAGTGTTGAATTGGGTTAATATCTAGGCTTCTTGCTGGACAGTCCATAACTTCGATACCCACGTCTCGAAGATAACCCCGGATTATCATGCATGAAAATGAAATTTGAACCCACATGGTAGGCTTGAGTGGTACCACATCGCGTTCTTTCAACCTTCTTCAAACAGTTCGAGCGCTTACAGATACTCCATGAAAGTCACGAAGTTGGTTTTGAATTTGAACAGAGGTCAGGTGACGATTTCTCAAGCTGTCGTAAAAATGAACCGGTCTTGCCTTTCAGTTGTCATTCGAGATCGTGATCTTCCTTGACGACGAATAAAGCCGCCAGTCTCGAGGTACATCTGGTAAATCTCCGTACAGTAGAACGGCTTAAATTAAGTTGTGCACTGGCGTTTCTCTGGCTAAGCCCGGCCTGCAGAAGTGCTACAGCTTGGGCGGCTATTTCGGCTGGAGTATGCATTTTTTTTGGTCAAATTTGACCCAAATTGCTGTCGTAGATGCCTTTGGAGGTAATACAAGTTGCTAAAAAATAAAACTCAAACAAAATATTTGTTTTCTTCAAAAGTCCAGTGCATGTCTCATGTCTCATGTCCAGTGTCTTATCCTTCATTAATGCACAATGCAATGTAACTCTTATTTTTTTAAGTATTCTGTATTTGAAATTTAAAAAATAACAATAGCATACAAAGACAAATGTACCAGCTTTAAAACTGCATTAAAACTTTTTGCTCCACCTAACATTTATTTTTAGCTAGAGACCATCAAAGCATAAAATACAACGTGGGCCAATAGATGTGTCCGGGAGTGTATATCTGGAGGTAACTTAATTTCTATGTGTTTTTGATCGACTAATGAAGTGTGATAAATGCTTTTTCACTAATAAAATGTATGTCATTACATTGAGAATGTTGATAACAAATTTAAAAATTAGATCTAAATAGTAATCTTTTTATTCCAGTACCTATATCTGTTCTATTCTTATTCTATCATTAGACAAAAAACGATTTTTTGTTTTAACCTTCGGCAACTTTGAATAGAACGGCCGCGAAACCGCAAAAACTTCATCTAGATTAGGTCTCGAAACAGACAGGCTATGGGGCACAGCAACCGTATTTCAAACTCCCGGGTAAACTTGGATTAAGCCGAGCCAAGTTCAAAATAATCTGTTTATACTCGCCGACTGGAGAAACGACGAAGAACTTTGTAAAGTTCTTAAAAACTTTACCTGCGCCTTAGTAGTGATGTTCTGAACTCCTTCAAAATCATACTATTACTAGCTTCCGCCCGTGACTTCGTCTGCGTGGACTTCAGAATTGGGTCCAGAGAGAAATAAAATGTTAAGGTGGCGCCATCTTTGAGTTTTTAAGCATTCTTCCGGGAACCCTAGTTTTCCGGGATAAAAGTATCCTATATGTTACCCGAGTACTTTTTTATCTATTTAGTAGTTTCGGTGTGAAAGTTAATTAAACAAACATTCATACTTTCACATATTTTCCACGTCACCTTTTACTGTCAAAGGCAGGAAGTTATTGATTGATGCAGCTTGTAGACTGTTTTATCGATTCAAACACAAAACATTTTTACCCATTAATGCCTGTAACTATTCGTAGATAGCAGTCATTAAACCATGTCAGAGGTCTTATAGTTAGGGACCCCTCTTTATCTTTAAATCTCTTTATCCTCTTAAAGGTAGACGGCTTGTTAATTTCTGATTAGAAGGTTGTTAGGCAGGGTTGTCGTTTGAAAGGGTTCCTTACGTGAAATCGAATTGAGCCTATTGGAAAGGATTTTACTATAAGGAGAGATCCGTGCCCCAACAGTCGATTGTTAATAACTATTAAATTAATAATTAGCTTATAATGAACAACTGCTACATTTGTATAAGAAATTTATAGCATGGTTTTGCAAATTATTATCATCATTACCATATCAGCCATTTTGAAAAAAACCCTTCATAGAATCATCACGACTTTGAATCACATGCATTCAACGACTTCTTGCAAGCGTGCGAATTGATTTATTATAGGTAATACTTACTTAAAGTTCATTCCAATGAAAAAAGCAAAAGGTTAACTTACTATGCAACCAGTGGCGTAGCGTGGGGGGGGCCGGGGGGGGCATGGCCCCGGGCGGCACATGGATAGGGGCGGCAGGCGGCACGTGGATAAGGGCGGCAAGCGCCGAATTTTTTATACCTAGTGTTATTAGGCGTCGATGAACTGCACTTAGATCACGCTCCTCAAGATATTAATAGCGAAGATTACAAACTTGAGTGTGTACCTACGTCTTCGTACTTTTGTAGCTGCAACAGATCCAGACTTTAAAAAAGAACTACATAATTATGTCTGGTTCACGGGGCTTAGTAAAATGTATTATGAACTTGAAGAGGGGTTACCAAATATGATTTTGAACGAGTTCAGAACATCACTACTAAGGCGCAGGTAAAGTTTTTAAGAACTTTACAAAGTTCTTCGTCGTTTCTCCAGTCGGCGAGTATAAACAGATTATTTTGAACTTGGCTCGGCTTAATCCAAGTTTACCCGGGAGTTTGAAATACGGTTGCTGTGCCCCATAGCCTGTCTGTTTCGAGACCTAATCTAGATGAAGTTTTTGCGGTTTCGCGGCCGTTCTATTCAAAGTTGCCGAAGGTTAAAACAAAAAATCGTTTTTTGTCTAATGATAGAATAAGAATAGAACAGATATAGGTACTGGAATAAAAAGATTACTATTTAGATCTAATTTTTAAATTTGTTATCAACATTCTCAATGTAATGACATACATTTTATTAGTGAAAAAGCATTTATCACACTTCATCGAAACGAAAATTGAGTCACTTGAACAACAAGCGCGCCAATGTAACCTTGAAATCGGAAATATACCTGATAGACGAAGTGAAAATCTCATCACACTCCTCGAGAATCTGGGAACAACAATTAAACACAATATCACGCTAAATGATATAGCAGCCGTGCATCGCGTACCTCATGCTAATTCATCAAGCACTCATCCCAAAAACATTATAGTGAAATTTCACTCACGGATCAAGCGTGATAACGTACTGGCTGCCTTTCGAATGGCTAAGGGTATCAGTACTGATCAGCTGGGTGTCTCCGGTGAACCACGAAAAGTATATGTAAACGAGCACCTGACTCTCTCAAACAAAAGACTATTTCGAGAGGCTCGTGAGGCCGCCAGAAAGCATGGCTACCGCTACGTCTGGATCAAGCATGGCACAGTACTCGTTCGCGAAAATGATACCTCCTCAGTTATTGCTGTTCGGTCTACTGATGATGTGTCCAAAATTATTCCTAAACCAGCTTGAGAACCACCTAACTTATGTGAAGTGTGTCTTAAATAAATTAGTGTTCAGTTCAGTTCTAATCTCAGTGCTATTATGGTTTATGTGCTTTTGCACCTTCTACGTAAATTTTGTTCGGTCTGGAAAAACTGGTATTTATATTATCAACTTTATTTTAATATTTTTTTCAAAGTAAAATTAATTCACTGTCACATGCAAAAATTACTAAATCTGACATACCGATGTTGCTCTGTCTCTGTAACTACTCTGTGTTCACATTTCTGCACAGTAACTACTTAATACCTCTGTTAATACGCAATAGTAATCTGCCTTTGTTACTTCATTTAATATGCTCTAACGATTATTACTACATTAATAGAATATGTTTATTAACATACACACATTATTTTCACCAGCATTGCTCCTTGATTAATTATAAAACGGTAATTATATTTATAAAAAATCAATTCACATTAACAACTAATTACGACTACAGATTTGTACAGTGCCTATCGCCCCTTTTTTCTTACGGAGCATTTATTCATGTCAAATTATCCAACTTATTATACTATAATACTCTTATTTTAACAACGAATTCGAACGAATATGTTTTAATATGTAATACTACCTTCAATTTTAATTTCTTCATAATAACTTGTGGGAAATTATCAGCGTGGGCTACCAATATCTTAATATCCCTTCGTGAATATCTCAATATAATATGTATGAACAGTAAGGATGATTTGCTATATTATTATGTGATTACTACATTTGCATCTCTTGTAATTGGGCGAACTAGGTACGTATTATGCTATAAAATATGGATTTTCTGTGCGCTGCCACTATCACTGAATACATCTGCTATTGTTTTTAACTGCAAGCACATCGTAGATAAACATTATTTATTTATTAGCCGGCGCGGGCGCAGGTGACAAATATCGGATAAGCATTTACTATCAAAACTGCAGTGGCATTCGTACAAAACTGAACACCTTATATATGAATATTTTATCTCAAGATTTTGACGTGATAATTCTAACCGAAACCTGGCTCGTTCCTAGCATATGTGAAGGTGAGTTTATTGACGATAGGTATGTAGTGTTTAGATGCGACCGGGACCGCGCGGCGAGCGGGCGGCGGGACGGCGGCGGCGGGGTGCTGGTGGCCGTGCGCCGTGCGCTGCGGCCCGCCGAGCGCCGCTTGCCGCCTGCGGCCGAGTCTCCCGCCCCCGCCGCCGCCGCCACCCTACTCGACCATGTACTCGTCGAGTTGCCGCCACCGCCGACAAAACGCTCGGTCCGGGCTAGTCCGCACCTGATCGCTGCTGTTTATATTCCACCACAACAGCCGGTTGAAATCTACACCGCATATTTTGATAGTATTAGCGACTTCATAACTTCGGAATGCCCCGAATTCTTTTGGATAGCAGGTGATTTTAATTTACCCGACATATTGTGGGACAATAGTGGAGGTCCACGATGTATTCCCATCACTGATTGTTCTACTAATTCAGCCAGTAAATACTTAATTCTTTCTGTCTCAAATTCGTATCAGTTTAACTATTTGAAAAATTTTAATTATCGTACCTTAGATCTCCTTATCTCTAATGCTGAATGCCATCTTTCGACTTCTCTAAATCCATTACTACCCCCAGATCGTCACCACCCCCCTTTTACTGTTTTAACTCAACTCAATATTGAATCGAATTTTATAAAACAAAACAAAAGAACCAACTACTGTTTCCGTAAGGCAGATTATAGTAAAATAAATTCAGATATTTTAGAAATAGATTGGAATACATTGTTTATGAACTTATCGGCTGAGGATGCCGTAAAACTATTTTATGAACGTATTTATGCGCTTATTAAACTTCATGTGCCTATGACTCAAATAAGAAAATCCAATTATCCTGTTTGGTTTACTCCTTCATTAATTCATATTTTTAAATCAAAGTCAAAATATTGGGTCAAGTGGAAAACATACAAAAATATTAGCGACTATGAAATATTCTCTGTCTTCCGTGATCGATTCAAAGATCAATGCAAAAAATGCTATGATACCTATATAAATTCCATAGAAAATGAGCTCCACAATAACATGAAGTATTTTTGGAACTATATCTCGACCCGTAGGACTAAGCAGGGAATACCAACCACCATGTATTATAAAGATGACACTGCTAATGACCCTAAATCAATCTGCAATATGCTTTCCGACTTTTTTCAATCAGTCTATGAAGACTCAACGCTTAACATTGATAACTGGTCATGCCCCCTCGATAGCGCTAATCATGATGTTTGTATTAGTTCGATTGAATTTTCACTTACTGATATCTTAACTAATCTTAAATCACTTGACGTTACGAAGGGATCTGGCCCAGATGGTATTCCTCCCTCGTTTCTGAAGCTTACAGCTGATAGCATATGTGTCCCTCTCTGTATATTATATAATAAATGTATTTTAGAGGGGGTGTTTCCCAGTATATGGAAGTTGGCTAACATTACCCCTGTTTATAAAACCGGTTCAAAATGCAATGTTGAGAACTATCGCCCTATCTCAATTTTGTCCACCTTGTCGAAACTCTTTGAGAGACTGGTACACAGTGCCATATATCCGCTGCTCCATAATATCATAACGCCTGCACAACATGGATTTGTTAAACATCGTTCTACTGTAACAAACCTCTTGATCTTTAGTACTTTTCTTTTCGAAAATATGGACAACCGTATACAAGTGGACACTGTGTATACAGATTTCAAGAAGGCTTTTGACAAGGTGGACCATGAACTACTTTTAAACAAAATTGCCTTCAATGGAATTAAAGGTAACCTACTTCGCTGGTTTTCATCCTATATTTCGTCTAGAACTCAACGGGTGGTTGTAAATGGTTTTGAATCTGACACTGTTACAGTATCATCCGGTGTTCCTCAAGGATCCATCCTGGGACCCCTTTTATTTACTCTTTTCATCAACGACATTGATAATTGTTTCCAACATAGTAACTTTCTCCTATATGCGGATGATCTAAAGGTATACTCAGGTATCCGCTCCATCACTGATTGCTACAAATTTCAGGAAGATCTTGATAGATTGTATAGGTATTGCTTGCATAATAAACTACACTTAAGCTTGCCAAAATGTCATAAAATAACATTTACAAAAAAAATGAATAATATTATGTACACTTACAATCTAGGTGGTGTCACACTCTCTACTTCTCAAATGGTGCGAGACCTGGGTGTACTTCTAGATCATCAACTTCATCTACACAATCACGTTGACAAAATTATTAATAACGCTTTTCAAATGTACGGCTTTGTTATGCGTTCTTCTAAAGATTTTAAACGTCCCTCTACATATTTACATCTATACAATACTCTAGTTCGCCCTCACCTTGAATATGCTGCCCAGATTTGGAACCCGCTGTATAATAAATATAGTGAACATATCGAGACTGTTCAAAGAAGGTTTCTTCGGAGCACACATTACCGTTGCTTCCGGAAGAAACTTTCTTATGCTAAATTACTAAGTAAATATTCCTTCTTGTCTCTCGACGCCAGACGTAAGTTAATTGATATGATGACACTTTATAATATTTGTAATAATAACTTCGACTGTGTCAACCTTACTAGATACCTTGCGTATCAAGTCCCCTCTGGGAAACCTCGCGCAGTAAAACGTGAAAAACTATTTTTCACATCCGTTTGTAGGACCAATGCTGGTGTTCGATCCCCATTAAGACGTCTTGTTAGTGCATATAATGAAGACTTTTTACATATTGATTTATTTGCTTCTTCCCCTGGTAGATTTAAGAATTCCATAATAACGTGTTTAAAGCAATCTAGCTTCTGAACTTATATACCTTCTTTTTAAGTATCCACATAAACTTCTTTTATGTTATGTTTTCAGTGCATTTACTTGCATCTATTGTTATTTAAGTTATCTGTTCCATTCACTATCTTTTAGTTATCTCGTGGATTACGTTGTGGGTTATGTATCTAGTTACATAAGTTAAATTAAGACTGTTTTTTACAATTATTGTACATAACTGTTTGTTTTCCCAAATAAATAAAATAAAAAATAAAATAAAATAAAAAAAATAAAAAAAATTATCATAATGTTAAGAATATTTTTAACAGCTGCCATTAGCAATGCCAGTTTTGAAAGAAGCTTCTCTATACTGAAGTTAATTAAAAATTACCTAAGGTCGAGGCACGTCCAGGGAGGCCGCTTAAGCGATCGAAATATATGATAAAAAAATATTCAAAGTTATACAGGATGTACCACAATGGGTAAATCAAATTGCTATGGTAGATACCTTGTCTAACGTCCCACCGGATAGTCTAAAGTTTATTTAAAAAACGACTTGGTTTTTCCGAAAACAGGGAAAAAGTCCGACATTTTTTAAATTTTCGCCTCTAAGTGTCACGTTTAGGGTGAATTTGTACTTTTTTTCAATAGTATTAACAATATGTGATTACTTTACCTAACTGTAAACATTTAACCTAGCTAAAACATCATGAAAACAAATGTTATCGTATGAAGAATGAAACCCGTACATACAGCAAGTCAGCAACAGCGCAAAGTTACTATTTTGCACAGGGCCAGAATTTGGGTCGTGCCATCATATCATATCATATTTATTGGTATAAGTAAAAATACAAGTCAGTTTTGCTTAGAAACATTCTAAGATTAAATACAAAAAAATAATGTAACTTAATGATAAAGGATTACAATAATATGTTAACAACATGTTGTTATTTAATTAAATTAATTCATATTACGTTTATCTTCCAAAAATTCTTTAAAAGTGTAGTAACTTTTTGTTACTAACCACTTATGCAGCCTATTCTTGAACGCACAATCAGAGGACGCTTCCTTTATTTCAGCAGGCAGTTTATTGTACACTGACGACCCTTGGACGTACACGGAAAACTGCGATTTTTTCAACCGGTGGCTGGGGATCTTTAGCGCGTGTTTGTGTCGGGTGGGGTATCTGTGGTGGGCCCCTCGCTGTTGGTATCGGTCCAAATTCTTTCTCACAAATACGCTCATTTGCAGAATAAGTATGCATGGCACTGTGAGGATTTTCAATTTAATAAAATAAGGCCTAGCCGGCTCGTCGTATGGGACGCGCGCTAAAATGCGTATGGCGCGCTTTTGTAACTTAAAAGCTCGCTCCCACTGCGCTGCTCTTCCCCACAGCTCAGTGCCATAGATAAGCAAGGAGTGTATAGTGGCAAAGTAACAGTTCCGAACTACCTTAGCGGGGGCTGTTTTAGACAGGCGCCTTAGCGCGAAGCACGTTTGGCTTATTTTGCAACAAAGTTTTTAGATGTGCGTCTCCCACAGTGACAGTCTCTCTGACGCAGGAAACTTGCTGTAGTGGAACCCCTTCAATAGTCACTTGGAGCGGGGGTTGAGTTTTATTCGATAGATTAAAACGCAAGTAGCACGTTTTATCAAGGTTGAGCACTAACCCGTTTATCTGAAACCAGTACTTTAACCGTTTAGCTACCGATTCTAAGCTACTTTTTAGTGATTCAGCATCAGCCGCTGTAACTAGTGCTGCGACATCGTCGGCGTACATGTATACTTCAGCACCAGGTATTGCTGCTGGTAGGTCATTTAGAAGTAACGCGAAGGTCGTATTTGATAGGCACGATCCCTGGGGTACACCTAGGTCAGATATTGCTGCATCTGAACGAGCCCTTCCGCCATCGCCTACGACTATCTGCGTTCTGTCATTTATGAAGTCACGTAGCATGCTTAAAGCCGGTCCTCTAACACCGTAGTGTTCGAGCTTCTGTTCGACCAGCTGTCTGTCCGCGGTGTCAAAGGCACGTGAGAGGTCGCAACAAATCATTGCGACGTGCTGTTGTTGCTCTCTTGCCTGCAGCACAGTCCATACTATTTCACGCACCATGTCTGTGGTTGACTTTCCGGTGCATCCGTGCACAGACACAGGGCATCGAGCTTATGGGGGCGCCAAGCACCCTGGTAGGTGGGGTACCTACCCTAACTGAAATGGCGGTGAGCGCTCCAAGTAAAAGGGTTTTTGTTGGTTTAACAATTCTTAGATATCAAAAAAAATTTTGCGCTAGCTTCGCTCGCGCTTATCTTTCATAAATTGTGTTTGTTAGTGAGCGAGTGGTCATGGAAGTATACAGGATGTAACAGAAGTGTGTGACAATACTTCAAGGTTGGCTTTTACCCATCAAACTGAACAACTTTTGTTCTACAACTTTGTTGAAATCGCAAATATTTTTTTTGGACTTTTCATACAAATCGATCAGCTGGCGAACCAAGTTTGTATGAAAAGTCCAAAAATTAAATAAATTTAAAAGTAAATTTTTTATTGATTACAGAATTTGGCTGTTTTATTCGTTTTTTTATTTACTAATGATAGTAGGGGCGGAAAATTTTCGATGGGCCCCGGGCGGCGAAAACCCACGCTACGCCACTGTATGCAACTGATGACGTTGACATATTGTGTCAATTTCATAGTAAGTTGGTTTACCTTCTGCTTTTTATTGATTGGAATGAACTATACTTGGCACGATGGCACCAGTCGCGTAGAAGAGGATGAAGCTGATTTTGAGACAGTTCAGCATCGATTTGTAGCGTCTTCTCCCCATTCTTCCAAACAAACCATCGACAGGCCCGGGGCCGTAAAACAAACATACATAGAGAAGACTGTGACCAAGCCAGAAAACCATAAAATCACTCAGAAGGTTATGATATTCGGAGATGAGAAAGGAAGAAACTTGCGAAAACATTTGCAAAATCTACTTGGACCGAAATATTTTATTGAATCTCGACTTAAACCACACGCCCAATTACATGAGGTCCTTCAAAACTGTAATTCTGTCTGTAAAGACTTTGGTAGTAAAGACTTTGTTATAGTCATAGCGGGCGCAAATGATTATGACTTGGGTAGCTTTGAACGAAATCTGCAACGTTATTTAGAATTGCTGTCGAATACCAACGTGATCCTTGCTGAAATCCACGGCAACAGATTGAGAAATAAATTATTTTTTAATTACATTCTAAACCGTCTCTGCGAAACTTACAGAAATGCAGCCTTCTGCGAAGTATTTAAATCTGCGATTAACACTGGCAGGTCATTGTGGCGAGCTATTACACATATCAGTTGCAAATTGCGCAGAGAAGAGGTAAATGTTATTAGCGGTCCAAAAGCTCCAGTACAGATCTGTACAGAGTCGGATAAGTCTGTAGTTAGAACTGGCTGTAGTAAAAATACACCATCCGGGTTTTTTCGACAGGGAAACGGAGACACCAAAATAAAGGATCTATAGCACATGTCAATGTTTGTAGTCTTAACATAACTAAAGCTGCACAAATTGAAGTGTGGCTTAATAGTGATGACGGCAGAAATGTTAAGGTTCTATGTTTGACAGAACATCATCGAAAAAAGGCTGATCTAAAAACCATTAATATATCCGGTTTCTGTCTTGCGGCTAGTTCCTGCAGAGACTCTAAAGACTCGAAAAAGGACAGTGGCGGTACGTGTATATATGTCCGCAAAAATACAGTATATAAAGAGCTCCCATATTTGGAAGCCCTTTCAGTTCCTCGTAAATTTGAAGTGTGTGGTATTGAACTTAGTGGAATCCATGTAGCTTGCGTATACCGACCAAATACAATCAAGAATGATGATTTTATAACTAATATGGAAACGCTATTGAATCATCTATCAGTCTCTATTAAACGTAAAATCATAGTCGTCGGTGACTTTAATGTAAATACACTTACAAACTCCGCTAAGTCTAGGGATCTTATGGCACTAGTTTCGTCTTATAATCTGACTAGAATTATAAAAAGACCCACAAGGAACACGAGTCACAGTAATACTTGCATTGACAATATTTTCAGTAATATTAAGTTGCGCAATGCCAGGGTGCTAGAACTAGCCATTTCTGACCATACATTGCAAATGGCGGAATTAACTAGTAAAATTGCTGAACACCCTCCCAAATACTATAAATGGGTTAGAGATTTAAGAGATTCCAATTTGCAAGCTCTCAAAGAGAAGCTTAGTGCTACCTCTTGGGATTCCGTCTATGAGCCTGGAAATGACGTCGATTCTTGTTTTAGTGTTTTCCATGACATTATTGTAGAGGCTTTTGAAAACTGTATACCTAAAAAAAAAGTGAGAGGAGATGTAGGTAAGGTAGATAGGACCTGGATAAACGATAATATTAAAAAGCTTGCGGAAATTAAAAGATCTTTTTTCTTACAAAGTCAAAAAGATAAAGAAAATGATGTTATTGCTAAAAAATATAAGGAGCTCAGCACAAATCTTAGTAAAATAGTCATGAATGCAAAAAGAGATAAAAATGAGGCAAAAATAGTAAATTCCAGAAATGTTATTCGCACCTCGTGGAATTTGATAAATGAAAATATTAAGGGCCGGGGTTCGGATACGCTGAGAAGTTACGAAGGTATCACTGACGGTAAATATAAAGCATCTTCCAATGAGGACGCTGTAAATATGTTTAAAACATATTTTCAAAACACTTTAAAAGTAAATGCTTCTAACTTAGTACTGCCACCCTTTTATCCAACCTCTATGTTTGTGAGAGCTCTTAATGAAACAGATCTTCGAAAGCTTGTTACTGGGCTAAAAAATAAAAAATCTTGCGGCCATGACGGCATCCCTGCAAAGGTATTAAAAGTCATTTTAGATGAGATAATTGAGCCCCTTTTATTTGTTATAAATTTATCCATTAGTAAGGGAGTTTTCCCAGATATCTTAAAAAAAGCGCAAATAAAACCTGTCCACAAAAATGGTGATGTCCTTGATGTAAGGAATTATAGGCCGATCTCTCTTCTACCCGTTTTTTCCAAATTGTTCGAAAAAGCAATGGCTGATCAGCTTAGATCATTTCTATCACTGAATAAGGTACTGGCTGTGGAGCAATATGGTTTTCAAAAATCGATTTCTACACTCGATGCAATGTTCGACATGATAGAGTACGTGACGGAGACTCTGGATGGGAACGAGAACGTTATAGCGGTATTCTTAGTCTTGTCCAAGGCGTTTGACCGCGTTGATCATGAAATTTTACTGGAAATTCTGGAGCGTGTTGGTATTCGCGGCACAGTTAATGACTGGTTCAGGTCTTACTTAAAATGTCGTGCCCAAAGTGTAGTCATTTCGGTATTTCATAGTGACACGGAAACCGTCGAAAACATAGAGTCGTCAGTATTTGTCAGTGAGCAGGGTGTACCACAGGGCAGCATTCTGGGCCCACTGCTATTCATTATATATGTAAACAACCTACCATCCGTAGTGAAGCAAAAAACTGTAATGTACGCTGACGATATTTCTTTATTTTTTCCATTTCTGAGGAGAAACAGTGCGGACCTAGAGTTACTTGTGGGAGATACATTAAACAAATTGGCTTTGTGGCTTGATAGTCTAGGTCTTATGGTGAATGTCGAGAAAACCAACGTTATTCACTTTAGGAATTATAATACGACAGCTGCAGATGTAAACATTAAGCTAAAAGATCGCAAAATTAACATTGTTGGCGAGGCAAGGTTTCTTGGTATTGTAGCAGATGAAAATCTGAATTGGAAGAGGCACGTGGAATACTTAGAAAACAAGATGAGTAGTTTTTGCTTTGCGCTAAGAAATTTACGACATCTTGTATCCAAAAAAGCAGCAATACAAGCATATTACGCATTCTTCCAGTCTAGGGTCATATACGGCCTAGCCTTATGGGGAGGTTGTGTTGAAGCTGATAGGATATTTATTATGCAGAAGCGATGTATTAGGATTCTAAACTGTATCAGATCCTGTAGGGACTCCTGTCGCGCTTCTTTTATAGAATTAGGATTACCTACACTGACCGCACTTTATATTGTTGAACTGTGCAGGCTGGTTAGACGCTACCCTTGTAGATTCCCCTTGCGAGATTGGAACAGTGATAGGCTCAAGGCTCGATTCCAGCATGACCTGCCAGTGCCATTTTGTAGAACAGCCTCTTGTAGCCGAGCTGTTAAACATAGGGCACCCGAGGTTTACAATGCCCTGCCCGTACATTTAAAATGCCTGTCTGACAAAAAAATTTTCAAACAAATCACCAAGGTTCTAGTCAATTTGTGCCCGTATGATTTGAATGAATTCTTTATTAATATTAAAAATTGTAGAGATTAAATTATAATTATGAATGTTTTTAATAATATTGACTTTGTATGTTTTTGTAAATATGGTTTTTATGCTTAATTTTGGATTTTATGTTAATATGAATTTTATGTTTTATGATAATATTTTGATTTAGTATTATTATGACTACACCACTTGTGGTAAATTGCATTGATACTGTTATAACTATTTAAGAACTTTTTGTTACATGCAGTTATGGTCAATAAATGAAATGAAATGAAATACTTACTCCACTGGCTCAGCGACCCAAAGTGTGTCTTGGCCTCCGATAAGAGAAATCGTCACTGGGTAGAATACGTAAGAAAAATTGCTCAAATTTATCGTAGGTCGTGTCGTGAGCTGTAAAAGAGAACTAATCAGAGTCTAGATGGGCGTTTGATTAGAGAGCGGGCAGCCGGACCGCGGTGGTGTCGCGGTGACAGTACGCAAATGAACGTGTTACAGCCGCTCCAACTCGAAACATCCTGTATAGTCTCCTGGTACAGTCTCGTGCAACTAAATTAGGGTAGACCGGGGCGAATAGGATCACGGGGCAAATCGGGTCACAATTAGAAATAAATAGGTACTTTAAAAACCCGGGCTAGACTGACCGTTGTCATAGCAACACGACGTATAATGTTGCTATGTCAACAGTCAGTCTAGCGCGGTATTTAAAATATTTATTTATTTCTAATTGTGGTCCGATTCGCCCCGGTCTACCAAGTAGTACTAGATGGCACCGCTACCCTGTACACTTTTAGGTGCACGCGACTGTACTATAGAAGTAGTACAATTAAATGAACCACTTATTATACAGGTGAGATTTTACTTCCTAAAAAGCGTTTTAAGTGTTTTAAGATTGGCTCTGAATCGCAAAACGGAACAACTGTCTCAAAGAAACGTGTGATAAATTCGCAAAAAAATGCGAAAAAATCTATCTCTTTTTTTGCGATTTCATTAGGTTGTTGGCTAAGTTGTTCAGTTCAATGAGTCGAAGCCCATCGCAAAGTGAAGCTACACATTTTTTTTTTTTAACACCCTTTGTATAATATTTGCGCAAATATATGTATATCTGCAGGTTTCCTCTGCATAGTGTCAACTATTTGTTTAGAATAGAAAACTTCTTATTTACGGACCATTGAACGTAATAAATAAAAATATTTCTTAACTAATGTAATCCGTCTAGACATAGCGTGTTGTTTTAGGACTAAACAAGACAAAACATTTCTAATTTGAAATTCAAATCGGGCATATCGTGGTATCGGTATCGTCGTTACAATCAGGTACAATGAAAATTGTTTGAGTGGTATTCAAGGTAAGTACTAGGACTAGGTGGCGCAAAAATATATACAGGATTATTTTTGGACCCTCCACCAAAAATTTAACAGTGGTTTCATGAAACTGAACAACTTTTCCAAGAACGAATCGTCAATTCGCAAAATAAAATTGAACCTTTCATACTAATTTGATCACGTGATCGACCTACTTTGTATGGAGATGGCCAAATTTTTTTTTTCGAATTGACCATTCATTCCATGGGAAAAAATGTTCAGTTTCATGAATCGAAGCCACAAATTTTGGTGGTGGGTCCAAAAATAATCCTGTATAGAAAAAAACAAAGAAGATTTATATCGTCGCTCCGCTCCGGGAGCGGGGTGCATGTCTGTGGAAAACTACAGAACATATTATATTTGGACTTAGAGTTTAACAAATGAAAGCGTAACCTGGCCTTTTATTTAAAGTTTTACATGGCAACAAAAAGAAGCTGTCAGAGGCTGTTACTGTTGAATGTTAGTATGACTGCCAATTATTGATACTTGTTGGCTGAATATTCATGTTTATTATTTATTGTATTGTTGAGCGTAAGAAATGATATAATGATATTATTTGTAATGGCCATTCGTAAATGATAGATTTTTATGGTAATTTCAGATTTTTCAGTGCAGAAATAAACTGCAGATTATCAAAATCAGTTTATGAAGTAGACTGTTTTTATGTTTATATTTATAAACAAGATGTACAAGGAGTCAATAAAATTGTAAAAAGCGAATTTTGAATTGTAATTTCAACTAGTATAAATATTTTTTAATAAAGATTTATCACACAAGTATTAAATATATATTTCCTGCTATAGGTTGGTGATACCACAGTAAGATTTTTTGAATTTGCCGCGCTTTCTCAGGTAACGGCGGATGGTGGCGTATCGGGAGCCGGGTCGTTCCCTTCCCTCAAATATGGTTGAGGGGAGCGATGGCTGACTCCCGCGTTATACTCGTGATCGGGTGCTGTCCATGTGAACTGGCCTGCTCTTGTCATTGGTGTTTGGTCACAATAATTACCTGTTTGCATATTGTACTTGTATGTTTTTGTTGATCCTTTCACATTCGTTTGTAATAGTATGCAACTAAGCTAACTATATCTTTGTTGTTTACCTGAATTGTGTAATAGCATATAAGAATTTTATTTTAAAAAATGTGTTGGAGGGAGTTTCTTTAGGGCCCGAAGTTTCTTCTCTCTCCGCAAACACTTCCCGAAACGTTGGGTCTACGAGTTCCGAGTGGTAGGAACTTCGTATTAGGTAGAAAAAATATGACGTTCGAAAAGTGTACAGAGATACCTACTTCGAATAAATATTATTTCATTTCATTTCATTTCAACGCTTTCATTTGTTAGACTTTACAAGTCTTTATCGTTACTGGAATACGGTGCAGCAACATATAAATATACGTATTTCTTTGTTCTTTGTTGTATGTTTTATGTGTGATTTGTCCACTTTGTGTACTTTATATATTTTTATTGTCTTGTATTACTTCCTTGTTCCTCTTTTGTTTTTGTATGTATGTGTGCTTGTCTTTTTTCCAAATAAATGTTTTCTATTCTATTCTTATTCTGTCATAGTTTCAAATTTGACTTTTTTGGTCAATTTTGATGCCGGTTGCGTTAAACATGCAAATAAAAGATTGACTGATTGAAAAATGAACTGTTAACATAAGGTATAAACAACAACCGTAGCAATGTTTTAGAGTAATACTGTACAACTCTGGAACAAAACGAAAAAAAGTGTGCCCCGTTATAAGCAGTTTTTTTTTCAATTTTTTTTTCGATGTCTGCAAATATTTACAACAAAATCTATTCAGTTTTATGAGTAATAATCCATCATTAAATATTGCTGCATTTCAATTACTTGGAGTCAAAATTCCACGGAAAACTCCAAAATTAAACCTATATTTCCTTTATCGAATAAAACATTTTATATGAATACATTTCAGCAGACTGCTAAAAAAGATCAGCACAATACCAGGAAAGAAATCAAAACCGGCTTTTATTTCCCGCATTTTAGAACAACAAAGGAACCCCCGTAAATTAACATCTAACTAACAAAATAAAGCGATTTGTTCACACCGATCCACAAGGGCACGACAAAAGAGATTTCGCTCACAATAAAAGAAATAAAACCGGGACTAATTTAGCTTCTTTAAATAAAACCTTTTTACGCAAAACATTTTTTTTTGCACAAGTTTCGTTCGCGAATTTAATTTGGAACTGGCTGAAACAACGCGACGCTTTAGAAATATCAAAGGAGATTTTATTGTTTCACTGTGAATGAAACGAAGTTTTATTTTTTGATCTTGTTTTATTTTTATGTGTGGCTACGTCAGAATTTAAACGTTATATAAAGCCAAATAAAGGCATCTACCTAATTTTAGATGATTATAAAGTTTTTATTTTTTGTATAAGGTATAAGGTTTAAGGCGGCAAAAATATTACTGTCCTTTCGATGAAAACTGCAGAAAGCTTTGCCATTCTAAAAGGCTACGACAGAGTGCTTCATATGCCAGTAATTACGCTGACTATCTCGCCCCATTCGCCAGAATACAGCACGGTACTTGGCGACAGGTATAAAGCGAGAAATGGTACCCACTCAGTTGTATTTGATACGAAAGCTGGGTCCATTCTCTTCGCCCAAATATACTAGACGCAAGTTGAAGTGTTGGCTAACTCTCGCGTTATATTCGTGATCGGGTGCTAACTGTATGGACTGGCTTGCTCTTATCATTGGTGTATCGTAATTAGCTCAAATAATTAATTGATGGTTTACAAATGTTTCTATTTTATTTTATTGATGATTCTTTTATATTATTTTAAATATAAATAGTATACAACTGTGTATATAATAATCGCCACGAGACAGGCATAGCCTAGTGTGGGATTTTTTCTTAAATCATTTGCTGTTTTTCATGTGTTTTGTTAATAAGCTCATTTTTTTATTTTTATATCAAACTGTAATCAGGTTAATTGCTAAGTACAGCACCAGGCAACTGCCGTCTATCCCATGTGATAGCACAGTTAAATGTGCCACACGATAAAAAGAAGAAAATTATGATAAAAAATATGACAGCTTTAGGCACGTTAAACGCCTGAGTTCATCCCTGTCCCAGTCGCACTAATGATGCGGTGACCAGCAAGTTCCAAACAGCTAAGCGTCTAAGCTCAGTGGCACCGTACTAATTGCTGTAATATACTATTTCGTTTTGCTCTCGAAGGTATCCCACGACTGTGGCACGTATAATTGTATTGCTTTTACCTTTCTGTCTTAGAGTGTACCAAAGGCATACAATCGATATAAGTTATTCAAAAGTGTAATGTCTCAGGGTCCCTTTGTGCGGGGGCACATAGAAAATACCCTTTTTGATATTGGTAAGGCGGGTGCTACACGGTGGCCAACAAGCACCCCAACCAAGGTGAAATTCGTTGTTTCCAACCATGTAGACAAAGAAATTTGGTCACCAACCACGATCTACACGATCGGAAACAACGTATGTCACCTTGGTTGGAGTGCCTGTTGGCGACCGTGTACACCCGCGTAATGAGGACGATGCACACCCGACCACTCGCCGTAATAGCCAGTAGGCGTTTGGCGTTCGCTTCTGCGCAGTGTCGTGCGCGCACCCTGCATTACTTTAAATAGAAGTACAATTCCGAGACGGGCTGCAGGCGGGCGGCAGCCGCACGCCACACTGTGTCCGGCCGCAGCTTGCAGTTGCTGTGTGTAGCCGCCGCATGACGCCTGCCGCGGCCGCAGGCCACATGTCGCCGCGCTCGGAATCACTTTCATAGAGATTCATAGAAACCAGTAGTGTAACTTGTGGTTGATAAATGCAGTCTGTCGCCGGTCTCGGACTTGTACTTATGTGGCCTGCGGCCGCGGCAGGTGACATGCGGAGGCTACACGCAGCGACTGCAAGTCGCAGGACCAATAGTACGGCCGACCGCAGAGCGATTACACGCATTTCTTTTCTTTTTTTGCATATACATAATAACAACAAGTCGTCGTCATCTTCCTCCTCTAACAAATGACACGGTAAATTATTGTTAAACAAGTTCGACATTCTGACTCGCGTGAAGGTACGGAAACGACAGGGTACAAAAGCAGACTGAAGTGCAGTCGCATTTGGAATGACGGCGGCAGCGACATGCGGTCGACTGCAGCGGCCGGCCGCAGTGTCGCGTGCGGCTGCCGCCTGCAGCCCGTCTCGGAATTGTACCTGACGTCACAAATAGTATAAGCAAGTTGAAAGGCAATAATTACCAGAGCCATATAAGTATTTGTAGCTCAAAGAACTGATAATCGACATAAAAGAAAGATTCTCGAGTGCTAACCGCAGGCCGCAAGACATAGACGCAGTTTTAAATGCAGTGATGGACAGCCCCCAACCAAGGGGACTGATGATTTAGTCAGGCTTTCAGTAAGCTGGATGCACGTTTGAAAGCAGCATCTCCTTGGGTGTCGCTGAAAACCTGTGTCTTGTCCTTGGGCGGGATAACAACACTGAACCGTGGTGCATTAGTGATCGCTGCACTAGGTACATTACAGTTAACTTTTTCATGCTTGTTTTTTTTCATTATTGTTTTTTTTTTCTTTTTATGCCAACACTTTTTAGTTTTTAATTATTTATGTTTTGATTAATAATATGAGTTGTATGTTTTATTTTTCCTGTGTTTATAATTTTTGTGTGTGATCGCAGCAATGACAATAAATGATTTTATTTGTCTATCTATCAGCATGCGTTTGAAAGTGGAATTCTGTTGTAGGCCTATGTGTAGCAGTGGGCGTCTTCCAGTTGATGTCATGATGACCAGCGCACACTAACGCTATCACTTCTCTAATTACTTCTTTGACTTTGAAAAATGTAAAAGTGATTGTTCACATAGTAAAGGATTTTGTTACACGAAGAAAAATATTGCCATAATTGACTTAAACATATTAAAAACCACTTTTGTTAATTACATTGAAAGTAACTAAAATATTTAAGGTACATTTCAGTTTTCTAATTAAGTATTAGCACGGCGTACTTTTTGCAATTTATTTTCTAAATCAAAGAAATAATTTTAAAAATATATTTCAGCGCTAGTGAACGGTCGGCGCTCTCTTAAATTGAATTTTATAACTTTTAGAGAAAACTGCAGTTAGAGCGGTTTTAACTATTAACAAAAGGAAAATGTATTGTCCATATTTCAGTAAAAAATAAATTAATGATTATTATTATTAAAAATGGTTACTTGAGAGAGATATTGTAATATGTATGATCTGTTCAGTAGTTTCGGCGTGAAAGCGGAACAAACAAACAAACAAACTGACAAACAAACAAATATACATACTTTCGCATTTATAATATTATTAGTGAGATGAGAAAATGCTGTTAAAAGCACAACATCAATTTTAGCAGTGGACGTCTTTCGGCTATTGAACACAGCTGTTCCAAAATAAAAATGAATATACCAATTTACAAAAAAGGAGTTTCTCATTTTTGAATTTATCGCGTACGATCCCACCTACAACGGGAGGGTTTTTTCGATTACTTATAATTCAATTTAATATACTTTATTGTAATAAATAACACATAATAATATATACAAAAATACAAATAAGAGGCCTTACTGCTAATTTCAATTTCTTCCAGGGAACCTTTGGGTAGGAAAACATCGATAGAATAAGATGCAAATGCAAAAAATAGGTAACATGAAAAAACTTATCAATATATTCTTTCATAAATATGAATGCTTATATATTAAACTTACTAACACCACTGGACCCTGTAGTCTGATTAAATAAAGATAAATAAATAAATAAATATATTAAAATGTCTGATATACTGAGTTACGGAAACACGGCAGTCAATAAAGTATTTTAAAAGTTGTAAGGCAAGAAACTGCCTTTAAAACCACTCCGATTCCTCCGATTCACAACTTATTTCTTACGCATTACCAGTACTCCCCTCATAAGATAGAAAGCCGCAAAGTACATATACAGGGTTATTTTTGGATACCACCGAAACTTCACAGTGGCTTCTACTCATGAAACTGAGCAACTTTCCCTAAATAACCAATGGTCTATTCGCAAATAAATCTGGCCATCTCAATACAAAATAGGCCAATCACGTGATCAAATTAGTATGAAAGGTTCAAAATTTTTTTTTGCAAATTGACCATTGGTTACTTGGGGAAAGTTGCTCAGTTTCATGAGTAGAGGCCACTGTGAAGTTTTGGTGGGGGGTCAAAAATAACCCATTATTATATTTTCCGTATAATTTGCGGCCATTTTTCTTACGAGGGCAGAGTAGGTAACGTTGAGAATAAGTTTTTAAATACCACATTAATCTCTCGCCCACAGAATTAACCCATAGAACACTTTTCCAATTCAGAATTATTTGTACACAATTGACCCCAAAAACTAAAACAGAATATAAAGTCCATGTAATCCAACGATTCAACTTTACGGTGTGGACCCTTTCAGATTTATGGGCTTGGGTTTTAGGTCTCTTCACATGGAGTACACACGTGATGCGTTCGGAATTATTTTAGGATAGCCAAATAATTTTTATAAAGCATATTTTTTGAGAGTAGGTAAAGCAATAGAGCTCAACATGGCAAAGCGGTACTACACACCCAGTCAGCGCTTGCAGCTATACAAAGCTCAAGAGAGGCCACATATTGACTACTGCTCACATCTCTGGGCAGAAGCACCCACGTATCAGCAGAACCACCTGGATTCCACCCAGGGACGCGTAATCAGAAATGTCGAAGACCCTGAGCACACAAGTGGTCTAGAACCCCTCAGCTTCCGGAGAGACTTCAGCTCTCTCTGTGTTCTACCGCTTATACAACGGCGTGTGTACTGAAGAACTGTTTAACATGATGCCTACAACACAGTTTGGACCGTCTACCGTCACCAGATCGTACCGATAGGGGGGTCACCTTTAGAAAACGGCAGGGAGTGTCAATACTGTATGCAGTACTATTAAATATTAGCTTCCACCCGCGACTTCGTCTGCGTGGACAGAATTGGGTCAAGAGAGAAATAAACAGAAATAGAATAGAAACTCATTTATTCAGTGTCAAAAACACAACACCTAATAAAAAGAAAGTACAATACCTATAAGCTAAAGTAAACAAGTTTAGGCGCAACGTAAATAAAATGCGTAAATAACGGTGCCCCATGTAGTGACGAAGTGGAAATTTGAGTTTTTAAGCATTCCTCCAGGATCCTTTAAAGTTTCTGGGATAAAAAGTATTCTATGTGTTATCCGAGTGCTTTATCTATCTACCTACCAAATTTCATTCAAATCCATTCTGTAGTTTCGGCGTTAAAGTGGAACAAATAAACATCTATACTTTCCGATTTATATTAAGTGAGATACTGTGGTTGTTCACTCGCTCGCTCATTTCGAATTCCGCGTGAAAAGTATTCTATGTGTTAGCCGAGTGCTTTATCTATCTACCTACCAAATTTAATTCAAATCCATTCTGTAGTTTCGGCGTTAAAGTGGAACAAACAAACATCTATACTTTCCCATTTATATTAAGTGAGATACTGTGGTTGTTCACTCGCTCGCTCATTTCGAATGCCACCGTGAGACGCAACCTTAAGTTCATTTAGTGCCCCTGACAAATGGTGGCCATAAATTTTTCGAGGACGGTTTATTTTTTAATTTCAAAGGTAAAGGGTTCCGCAGGTATCCGCGATGTTAATTATATTGTTTCCGGTGTTGGGATTATTTTTGTACCTTTTTTGTTAATATTTGTTTTAATTAGTGTTGTGTTAAGAGCACTAATTAAAATTAAGCAGGGTACACATTAAACATTAAACAGGGGGACAAATCAGCACGGTCATCTGGCCCCAAACTAGTATTCCCTATTTTATGGGAACCAGAGACTGATATTACTCAATTTAATTCAATCCAATTTATTTATTTAAAGTAGATACAGCATGTACACTTTTTAAATGTCAAAAACCATAAAATACAAAAAGTTAAATAAAACACATATATGGATATAAAACACCCAAACACAGAAGCAAACAAATCTGCTCATCACAGAAATGATTCTGGCTCTGGGTGGGGATCAAACCCACGATTCTTAGATCAGTAGTCAGGAGCACTAACCACTGAGCCACCGAGTCAGTCAAAATTAGCGCAAACATTGCATCTATTGATTAACTGATCCGCAAATTTTGTATGGGAAGTTCAATTTTTTTTTTAATGGCAGAGGTGGCAAACGAGCAGACGGATCACCTGATGGTAAGCGATTACCGCCGCCCATAGACACCCGCAACACCAGAGGAGTCACAAGTGCGTTGCCGGCCTTTGATTTGGGAGTACGCTCTTTTCCGCTATTGAGTTTAGTTCCCTTATTCAGTTTTGTCGATAGAAGCCACGGTTAATATTTTTACAAATATTCCAGAAGGACCGAATGTTATTTGGGATTTACTAATACACACCGTCTAGCAAAAACACAATCTTACTCATAACTAAGGCTTGCCGCCAAACATCAGTGTTAATAGCAATTAGCATTTATGTGTTCCGGCATGGAGATAATATAGCCAGTTCCCTATTGCGTTGGGGAATCTTGGTAAGTCCGTATCCATTTATTTTATTTCATAATTTATAGTGTACACAAAATAGGCTAAAATATACACAAAGCAACTTATTTCTAAAAGAAATTTATTCCATCTTCGAAATCATCATCATTTGAAGTAGCAGTATAAAAAACGGCACGCACACACACACACACACACACACACACACACACACACACACACACACACACACACACACACACACACACACACACACTATTACAATCTCAGATACTCACTATTTTTAATTTCTCTTTTTTGTTGTTACTCTTTAAAATTTTATTTAGAATATAAATTGTTAATATTTCTGTTTTAAAATTTATTAAGTACACTTGTACTGGTATGTGACGATTTATGTAATGGAGGAGCGAGATATCCTAATACAGGTATTATAATACCTAAAAGGAGTTCTCAACCTAAAATTTGTAAAACTTGGTTGAACGAATAAATACATTTTAATTTCTCACTAATATTATAAATGCGAAAGTATGGATGTTTGTTGTTTGTCAGTTTGTTTGTTTGTTTGTTCCGCTTTCACGCCGAAACTACTAAACAGATCTGGATGAAATTTGGTAGGTAGATAGATAAAGCACTCGGTTAACACATAGGATACTTTTTATCCCGGAAAACTTAAGGGTTCCCGTAGGAATGCTTAAAAACTCAAAATTTCCACTTCGTCACTAGATGGCGCTATCTTAACATTTTCTTTCTTTCTGGACACAATTCTGAAGTCCACGCGGACGAAGTCGCGGGCGGAAGCTAGTTTAATAATAAAACTATGAAATGGAATACATACAAACTTTTAACATCTAAATTTTTAATTTTTTTTAATCACTTACCATCGGGTGAGATGGTGCCAAAGGTTTAAAAATTGTGAATAAAATAAGCCCTTAGGTTAATTACTGATAACTAACTACAAAGAGAGGTAAAGGGAGGCCGAGAATAAGTTACACCGATCAAATGATGTCAAAGTAACAAATACAAACAAATATAAACTGTTAGAGTTAAAAAGTAGGCGGCTCCAGTTGGAAGCAATGTTTTTGTATGGCATCTGTCATAATAGATTATAGATAATAGATTTGACTGTATTCCACTAACCAATAGCTTATCTTACAAAACTCCAATTAGACTTTCTAATCGATTAACACGTGCTCATAAATTATTCTCCAATTCACTTTGTCGTACTAATGCTGGATAAAAATCTCCACTACGAGTATATCGGTGTGTCTCCACTTATAATAAATATTTTAACGACACCGATATCTTTAGTTTACCGGTAAAAAAATAAAAAATATATATAATTGATATTCTAAATAGGACATTATGATCTCGTATTGTAATCAAAATTATTATATGTATATTTGTATACATATATTTACATTTGTACACATTAATATACAATAAATATAAGATAGCTTTTCCTTCTTATTTTACCTGTGGTCAACGTTGTTGGTTTCATAATTATTAAGCTTTGTATTTCTTTATATATTATACTTACCCTTATTATGTTGCTGTTTGTTGATCCTCAATAAAGAAAAAAAAAGTCAATGTCGTGTCGAACCAGGAAGTCAAGGAGTTGGCAAGGAGTAGAAAAGAATGGCGGTTATCCACCGACAAGAGCCTAGCTCTTAAGATAAAGAAGAAGAACTAACTACAACTATTACACAAATATACAGGGTGTTAAAAAAGTACGTTTGAAATTTTAAGGGGTTACTCAGAATCAAGTGTAGAATACAGGAAAAAAAATTGATAAAAGCCGGTCCACAATTTAATTTTTTTTTCAGTTTCTCATACAAATTGTTGATTCACTGGTCAGATTTAGTATGGAAAACTGAAATAAATATTTTTTGATAGAATTTTTTTCAATATTTTTCCAGCTGTATTCTATACTTGATTCTGGGTAACCCCTTGAAATTTCAAACACACTTTTTTAACATCATGTATAGCGACTAACTACTAAATAACTAAAAACTAAAGTATAACAATTGAGTTAAACGAGTAGTTTCAGACGTTAAGACGTGGGAGAGCCATGCTTCGGCACGAATGGGCCGGCTCGACCGGAGTGATACCACGGCCTCACAGAAAACCGGCGTGAAGCAACGTTTGTTGTGTTTCTCCGAGTGAGTGAGGGTACCGGAGGCCCAACTCCCCCTCCCCCTCCCCATTCCCCCATCCCCCATCCCATTTCAAAGGTCGGCAACGCACTTGTGACTCCTCCGGTGTTGCGGGTGTCCATGGGCGGCGGTAATCGCTTACCATCAGGTGATCTGTCTGCTCGTTTGCCACCTATCACATAAAAAAAAAAAAAATGTTTAAATGAGAGGGTTAAATGTTGTAGGGTTGTCCCAAAGGCAGCCGTTAGCTGTTGTCAACCGACAATTGTTGTTCCAACTTTGTACATACCGACAGTCATATTGAGTTTGTATGTATGTATGTTAACAACCCAAATCGTCCCCACTGCAGGGGCACGGGTCTCTTCCCATACCTCAGAAAGGTGGACCAAGTCCAGATTAGTGGAGGTTGTGGGGCTAGTGGTCAACCCCAGTGTCAGAAGTTTTTAGCCGCCTACGAAGGCCTACGAAAAGGCTTAACGAACGCCATCTAGTAATAGCAGCCGGCACTAATGGCTTAACGTGCCTATTTTGTTACACCCTGAATATAGGTGTTTCTGTACATTGTATCTATAATTCAATGACAATCATAAACTTCAAAAACTGTTTTTTTTTGTATAATATTAAACGATGTAATGCATAAACGACAAAAATACGAAGTTTTTGAAGTACACATACGATTTTTAAACTGTGAGAAGGGACCGCGTACTATGCTACGTCTTGTGATTGCGAACCGTGGCTAATTGGCTACGAGCGTAGGCTACGATGTTAAGTTAAAACATTTTTACCCGACTGTGCCAGAAGGAGGCTTATATTTTTCGAGTGTTATATGTATGCATGTATATTTATTTGGCACGCTCTGTAGCCTAAACAGCTTGATGGGTTTTAGCTTGAGAGATGTTGGTAGATTCATCTTGATCCTAAAAATGACGGGATGCATTTTAATGCATTCGGTTTTCAGTTTTTTTTTATATGGTTAGGTAAGCAGTGATCGGAATAGGTAGACTGTATTTACCTAAACTTCGAGGAACAGAGTGGAGAATTCCTTATGACATTTTTTTTCGCGACAATTGTCGCGGGGTTTCGGAACATACTCGTAAGTACATTATGAATTAATGTTATTCAAAACTAGCTTTCCGCCCGCGACTTCATCCGCGTGGACTTCAGAATTGTGTCCAGAAAGAAAGAAAATGTTAAGATAGCGCCATCTAGTGACGAAGTGGAAATTTTTAGTTTTTAAGCATTCCTACGGGAACCCTTAAGTTTTCCGGGATAAAAAGTATCCTATGTGTTAGCCGAGTGCTTTATTTATCTACCTTCTAAATTTCATCCAGATCCGTTCAGTAGTTTCCGCGTGAAAGCGGAACAACCAAACAAACAATCAAACTGACAAACAAACAAACATCCATACTTTCGCATTTATAATCTATTCTGATTCTGATTCTGATTCTGATCTAATTCTGAATTCTGATTCTGATTTTGATTCTGATTCTGATTCTGATTCTGAATTCTGATTGTTTATAAAAATAAAAATCTCGTCGATAGATATAGTCTACCTATTCCAAATAACATTAATTCTTAATTTACTTAAGTGATCTCACGAAACTTGGGTCCTGGAAAAAATGTTGTAAGGAAGTCTCCGAAAGACGTCTCTGTTCTCTGACGAAATTTAGGTAAGTACAGTCTACCTATTCATAGACATAGACATAGGCGTAGGCGTAGGCGTAGGCGTAGGCGTAGGCGTAGGCGTTGGCGTAGGCGTAGGCGTCGGCGTCGGCGTCGGCGTCGGCTTCGGCTTCGGCGTCGGCGTCGGCGTCGGCATCGGCATCGACATCGACATAGACATAGACAATCTTTATTTCTGGCATCATAAATAAATGTAAAACAACAAAAAAATGACGAAATGATGAAAAAAATCCCACGCTACGTTTGCCCATAAGTGGTCTCCACTGTAACACTCTGTTTGTCCACCGGTTGTCAGTTCTTCGACATATATGTCCGGCCCATTGCCACTTCAGTGTGCTAATTCTCTGAGCAATGTCAGTTACTTTGGTTCTTTTTTACTTTGGCGAATAACCTCATTTCGGATTCGGTCGCACAGAGAAACTCTGAGCGTGGCTCTCTCCATGGCACGCTGTGTGATTTTGAGCTTGTGGACTAACTGCACTGTTAGTGTCCACGTTTCAGCGCCATATGTCATCACGGGTAGGACGCACTGGTTGAAGACTTTTGTCTTCTGGCATTGCGGTATTGGCGACGTGAATATGTGACGAAGCTTGCCGAATGCTGCCCAGCCTAGCTGCATTCTTCTACCAGCCTCCCTCTCGAAGTTGTTTCTACCTAACTACATGATTTGCCCGAGGTAGACATATTCTTGAACAGCTTCGAGAGGTTTACCCTTGACTATAACCGGACTCGGGACGATGTGTTTATTGAACATGACTTTTGTCTTGTCCAAGTTCATCCCAAGACCAACCAGTCGGGAAGCAGCATTAAGGCTATCCAACATATCCTGTAGGTCTTGCAGCGATTCTGCCATTATGACGATATCATCGGCAAAGCGAAGGTGTGAGATGTGTTCGCCATTGACATTTATGCCACGTCCTTTCCAGGCTATAAGTCTTGAAAACGTCTTCCAACGCATTTGTGAACAGTTTTGGGGATATGACATCCCCCTGTCTCACTCCTCGATGCAGTTGGATGGGTTTTGATTGACTATTCTATATTTGGACGGTCATAGTGGCGGCGTCGTAAAGACATCTCAGCACTTAGATGTATCGCCAGTCAACTTGGCATCGCTGCAAGGACTCCATTACAGCCCAGGTCTCGATGGAGTCAAAGGCCTTCTCATAGTCCACAAATGCAAGAAATAAGGGCTGATTACACTCCTCTGTCTTCTGTATAATCTGCCTCACTGTGTATATGTTGTCTAGAGTGCCAAAACCTCCTCGAAACCCAGCTTGCTCTGGTGGTTGGAATTCATCAAGCCTACGTGCGAGTCGGTTTGTGATGACCCTCGAGAACAGCTTATAGACATGGCTTAAAAGCGATATCGGTCTATAGTTCTTTAGAAGAGTTTTGTCACCTTTCTTAAAGAACAGGACCACAATGCTTCTATTCCACGACTTTGGAGTTCTCCCGTTTTGTAAAGCGACATTTAATAGATTCTGAAGCCTACTCGATCTCGTCGTGGCTGATATCGGGAAGCTCGTCAGTGAAGTGGCGAGTCAGCGTGGCTCGGGCGTTTGGGCAAACGTAGCGTGGAACGCCCCCCGGCTAGGTGAAGCGATGATCTGCGCAAGGTTGCTGGTAACAGCTGGAAAAATTGGTCCCCGACTCAGGAAATGCTGATTCTATTCCGATCACTGGTTATTAGGCCATCTCAATTGAGATTTAGATAAATCAATTTAGATTTTTATTCAACTCCTTCAGTTCTTACTGGCTACCTTCTTGGGTAGTTAATGTTGCCCAGGTTGAGATATAAAGGATGGTAACAAAATATAGTAGGTGTAAAACCTATATCTAACGTTTATTATGAACCTTCATCATCAATGCAAATAAATGATTTCATTTCTTTTCCAAAAACTGGTCGAATAGCAAAGCGCCACAGAACCTTAGACTTATTTAAATTGTCAGCAATTAAACACAATAGCAGAAATCTTAGTTAGGTATTATAACACTAAAATATCTTTAACTAGCGACAGATGCTATTTCTACTAAGAACCATAAAAAAGTTCTACTGTATCTTTTTATAACGCCAAAACCCAAACTGTAAACACAAAATGCCTAAAATTTTAATCCAACAAATATCCTTTTCAAGTTGAAAATCAACAGCTAAAGTAATAGAGAGTGTTATTCAAATAGCAAACAAACAAAGTGTCGCTTCAGTTCGGCTTAAAGTCGCTTGAAGTTAAGCCGGCGATCTAGCTCGACTCTAAATCTAGTTTGAGCTGAACAGAGCCGGATTTAGCACCGGGCCTCCTTTTTAGGGTCCCTAGAAAGGGGTTATAATTAAATCTGGCAGTGGTTTTTTTGCATCCTGTATATTTTCTTTTCTCTCTTTATAATTACAATTTTATCAATTCGTTACATAAGGGACAGATACTGATTGATATTTACCATCATCTCTGATCACGTGTATTTTTGAACCTTGATAAAGAGGGTTGACAGTAATTTGAAGCCTGCGTATCCTGTGTGTTTGTCTGTGGAATCATAATTCTCAAACGGGTGAACCGATTTTAATTTGGTATTTTGACTGGTAAAAATTGACTATTTTTGAGTTATTCGACTTTTACTGTAAGTAAAGGGTGTTTGTTTTTAGAGTTACACAGTCAACAAGAAATCCTTATAGTTTCGCCATGTCCGTCTGTCTGTATGTCTGTCTGCCCACGGCTTAGTTCAGAGACTAAGGTACCTCCTCTACACGTGATATGGGGGTGATTTTGTCTCGGCTATCCCATATTGTGGGGTGTTTTTGGATAGGTCTTTCAAAAATATTATGGATTTGCTAAAACCATTTTTCAAATCAAAGATCCGTTTTCGAAAACTTAAAAAATCTTTGTTAGAGTCATGTGCCCCCCCCCCCCCAGCCAGCTAAACAGTTGTTTCTAGAAATGTGAAAAAATAACTAAAGTTAAAAGGATAACTATCACAGCTAAATAGACTGTACAATTTAACGAGTAGTAATTAATTTTGTAAGACGGGAGGTTTTTCTCATTGAAGAAGTGTCTGTCGAAGTACTACGGAACCCTACACTGCGCGTGGCCCGACACGCATAAGACCGCTTTCTCTTATTCATATGCCTCTAATTCATGTCCATTATTTTCTCGATGGTGAAAATATAGCTTAGAGATATCTTAAAAGGGCCTCAAATTATTTTCAAAAGTAGAACATTTTTACGTTATATTGCAAGTGGATCACTAACTCCGCCTCTGGCTTCGTGACAGTAAGCCTCGGCGAAATTAACTTAACCCCTTAAACGTCTATCGAGTTTCAGACGAGTCAATGTTTGTGTACCGTGGTGATACAGTTCATATACATGGTGTAACAAAATAGTTTTAAGAACCATTTACTGGGGCAAAACCCAGTGTTCAGTCGATAAACACTATATAAGTCTAGTCACTATTTAAAAATAACAATAGGATAAAAATAACATAGGATAAAACAAAAAATGAACTCCTCAGCTGCCGTCCAAAAATTATCTTATCTAAAACAATTCTCTGTCCGACTAGGCATTACGATGAAAGAAATAAAGTACCTATATTTCAGTACGTTTTATATTTGTGTGCTTTTAATAATTAAAAGAAACAACAGACATAAAAAAGAGTTATTTTTAATTTTATCCATACTCTGTATTAAGATCTTGACCACCATCCGACTCGGTGGATCGACGACCTGGTGAAGGTTGCAGGAAACCGCTGGAGCAAAGGACCGGTCGGTGTGGAAATCCTTGGGGGGGCCTTTGTCCAGCAGTAGACGTCTTTCGGCTGATGATGATTAAAATCCATTCAGTTTCGTTGATCTTTCTTCTTCGATCCCTTTGTCATCCCTCTAAGCCTCACTAAACATACGCTAGGTATGCATATACCATATAATCCCCATAAAGCCCCCATACAAACTCGCTAAACAACACTTCGTTTCTGCAACATCAATCCCATACATTGCAAGCAGGCTCGATCCAATCTTCCAGGGAACTCTTAAAACAATCTTCTACGTACGTAATCGGCCTCCTGGCAAGGCTCATTAAATCTGAATTAGGGCTCAGTGACGGACTCAGGGTTGTAAATTTAAGGGCTCAATTAATGCCAACTTTTTGGGGCTCCCACTGTAATGATGTCTTAGATTAACATTTAAGTGACTAACAATATGGAAAATGTGGATATTAGTTAAATCGCAAGAGATTTTTATTTTATTTTGTTCTATTCATTGCTGAAATTAATATTTTTTCGATACAAATAAGTAATTCGTTGTAAAAATTATATGCTTGATTATCTACTAAAAAACAACGGGCCGAATAAAAGTGTTTTAATTCTATTAATACATATCTACAAAATATCTAGTTCTAAGATACTTTACTTAGATCATAACATGAAATTAAACAACTAGTACAAATTCTGTAAATCAGCTCATCAGATTGTATTAAAAACTCACTTTTGCATTATTAGCGAGGCTGTTAAAAAAAATATGTTCAGTTTGAGGAGTGCTACTAACTATTAGCCTACTCTTGAATATTGCTTGCTACACTTTTTTTTAACTCTATTTTGTCAGCCTTAAATTCCAAAGCATCAAGGTGTTAAAACTAATATTAACTTTACAGTCAAATTTAGAAAATATTGACTAAAACACACATTTATCGAAATAGGTAGACTGCCTACCTTATATCCTTTGAACGATATTGATATTGAATAGAACCAATCTCCTGCGATCATGTCTTTTCTTTGTCGAGACCGATTGCCGCATTGACCCCGCTGATTGACTGTCGCGACACAAGTGACCCCTGCGCTCACTGAATACGTCCACCTTTATCTTGATATCTTCTTGCGTCAAAAGTCGTAAGGCAGGCCATTCTGTAAATGGCTTTCAATTCGGCCACGAGCCCTGGGAGGGAAAAATAAAGGCCTCCTTTTGTACCCAGATGGGACCAGTGTACATGAGCGTGAAAAACAGCTGTCACTTAGTGTTTGAAGAGGATATGGTAGAAGTGCTTCATTTTTAATATGGTGAACTGTAACAAGGGCAGCTGGGGTCGGAATGCTACAATTTATTATTAATCTTCTTCTTAAAACGTGTTGCCATAAACAGTCTATCTTCAAGGTACAGACGGCTTGATTGGTGTTGCCATTAGCGTTTATTAATTTATTATTTAATTCAAATTCAAATTCCTGGTAAGGCCCCAGCTAAATTTAGGCAGGTAGTCATTGCGACCCAATGACCTAAAAATTTTGCCCTAATACTTGAACTTAAATGTGGTTCATTCAGAAATGGAGCCAATATTCAAATCGCAATACGAGTTCGAAAATCAGTACAAATTTTAGGTATTTGTGTCCAAACTACTACTAAACCTATATCCTAAAAATAGGACGTTGGGCCTTACGAGGGTATCTATCATATAAGTTGGATTATATGTTACGGTAAAAAAAAGCGTTATTAATGCATTGTTAGGCGATTTTATAGGATCGAAACCGTCTTTTCTCAAAATACTGTTTATATCTCACTCTCACTAATTTATAAAGCGAAGGTATGGATGTTTGTTTGTTTTTTGTTTGTGTGTTCTATCTACTTTGACGCTGAAACTACTCAAAGGATTTGGATGTTTGGTGAGTAAATAGATAAAGCACTCGGCGAATACAGAATATCCCGGAAAACTTGAGGGTTCCCGGAAGGATGGCTAAAACTGAAAATTTCTCTCTGGACCCAATTTTGAAGTCCACGCAGATGAAGTCGCGGGTGGAAGCTAGTCTGTTATATCGCGGAAATATCTACTCCTTGGGAAAAGTTGGCCATGTGCAAATTTACCCCCTTCTTACGATTTGCAGACTGAAATCCGTAATTTGTCAGTAATATTTTTTTTTCCTATCTCTTATTACTCATTGTCCCAACTTTTTTCGTTGTCATTGTCACTCACAGTGTCACATTGTCACTTATATCACACAAATAATTTGCTATCAATATAAAGTTAAAACCTTTTCCCACGTCACATCAGAGTGGTAGAAAGAGTAATCCAATTTAACGAAACCGGTTTTTTCCTGACCGGTTTTTGATGTCCCTTCACTCCAAACTATCGGGTCAGTAATACTTTCAATCTATCAGCACAGATTGTCCAACTGATCAAACGATCTTTCCTTGATTAGGATTTATACGGTTTCTACTGAAACTCGTCTCTTGATACGTATAATACGGATTGGAAGTCTTTTAGGACCTTTGTGAATGGTTTTTGGGGTTCTATCTGACTACAAAGAAATAATTCTATATAAAGAATCGAGTCAGACGGTTCCGTACCGTCACACTGTTAAAATATATGGGCTGTTAAAATATCACGCACACATTTACATGTGTACAAACATGAATGTTTATGTAGTAAACAGTGTCGCGAAATTTGTATGAAGTGTCCGGGGTGTGGAGTGAAACTCACTGTTTCACTTTTCGGAAGTGGTCTTTTAACACTCTGAATATTTTGAGAGCACCCTGTATATGTGTCAGTCAATCTTCTACAATTAACATACTAACGCTGCAAAGATAATGATTCTCAGTTTGCTAATATTATAAACTGATATCAGAAAACACACGTTCATCGGTAATATTGTCATATTTTGCTACTTTCAAACATCTATTTTTAATTCTTTTTGGATAGTGGTTAAGAAATTGGGATATTTGTGCATGACGCAAATTATCACGATTCAAAATCTAGATAAAAGCCTTCAAATTTAGGGCAGACAGACGGACGGAATAGGTCTAGTAATTGCATGCCTTTGGCACCCCTTGTGAACGGAAGCATAAAAAGGGTCAGTTTTCTGGGCAGTGGCGATTTGGAATTTTCAAATGTAATACGAATTTTGTCTGTGGCGAAATACTCACTTTGTATGTCAGAAGCGAAAGCGTGTTAACCTAACAATATTACATGTGAGTTCTCACATTTTGTTTGTAATTAGAAAACTTAGAAAATGCGTTCAGAACACCACAAACGAATTCGCACTCTCACGAACATTCATATTTTTTCTATCACAGTATGGCCTCTTTCATTATACAGGGCGTTAAAAAATTGCGTTTGAAATTTTAAGTGGTTACACAGAATTAAGTATATTCTTCTTCTTCTTTAGGTTCTGTTACACTTAGATTCAGATTCAGATTCATTTATTTATTCAGGACATACATTTCAAAATACAGAGGGTTACAATATATCAACACATAGATGATAATAACAAACAAATTTTAATGAAGTAAATTGTGCTTAGGTCCTGAATAGGAAGATAGCTCAGCAATATGCGTAGCAGTTTGCACTGCTAAGCGCTGATTTTCTGCCATCACCCATTGAGGTACGAGCAGACAATATAAAAAATAGTAATAAAAGACAGTTAAAAGTTTTTTCCCAACGATACAATTAAATATAAAATTATACAATTAAAGAAACATATGTATAAATGTAGAAAATAAAGCAAAATCAAAACAGTGGAATCATAAAAAAAATTGTACATACAAACTTTAACATAATTTGGAAAATAATTTATCGCTACCTGACCACTGCTTGTTGCTGTAAAAGCCATAATTTGAATTGTCGTTTGACAGTATACTTGGGAAGGGGTTTTCGCAAAGGCGGGGGCAAGTTATTCCAGCATTTACTGGCCTGGTAGCGAAAACTGCCCTCAAATGCTCTAGTTTTACGAAACGGCGTTTCCATGATAAAACACTCTCCTCTCCTAGAGTTGTAACTTTTATGAAAATTAGACCAATTCAGCTTATCAAATAAATATTTTGGGCGTCCAAATTTAAGGATGTCATGCAGCAAACATGTGAAATGCAATTTACGTCGAGAGTCCATGTTCAAGAGGACATTTTTGTTAATATAAGGAGTTATGACTTCGACGAGGGATTTTGTAACAGAATCTTAAACATGCGTTCTGAACTCTTTGATTAATCTTTTTAGTTTTTTCCAACAGGCATGGGCCAATAACAATGTCTCCATAGTTAAATTTGGATAAAATTAAAGTTTCACAGAGTTTAAGTCTGATATCTTCGCTAAGAAGATGTCTAATTTTGTACAATACTTTAAGGCGAAAGAAACAAGCACTAGCTAAACCTACTACATGTTTTTCGAATCGAAGGTGACCATCCATAAGAATACCTAGGTTTCTGGCTTCATTTACATGCTCTAGATTGGAACCTGCCACATGAATAACTTAGTAACTGGTGTTTGTAGTAATATCTTTTCAATTTTGTTGCTTGGATCCCAGTACCATAAACTTAGATTTTGTTGAATTTAGCATCGAACCAGAATTCTTTTGAATGAAGAATTCTGTTGAAGTCACTGTTAATCTTGTCTACTGATGTGTGTGTGTCATTTGGGTTCACAGATATATATAATTGAACGTCATCGGCATACATGTGGTATTCACAGTTAACAATATGGTTTTGCAAATCAGCTGAATAAATGATAAAAAGAAGAGGTCCTAGTATTGAACCCTGTGGTACTCCACGGTTCACCGGCTTGGGTCTGGAAGTTATAGACACACCATTTCTACTACTTTTCAGTTTGATCACTTGACTGCGACCATCAAGGTCTGTGAAACCATCGAGTAGCATGTGTATCAAATCCATAAAATGATAATTTTGCAAGAAGATAAGTACTTATGCTGTCAAAAGCATGCGAAAAGTCTAGCAGGCTTAATATTGCACTCATACAGAGTCCTGTGCCTTTAGAAAATTATCGATAACGTCTAGTAGTGCCATTGTGGTACTGACCCCCTTCCTAAATCCTGACTGGAGTGAGGGTAGGATACATAGCCTATCCATTGCCACTTCCTACGAATTAAGTATAGAATACAGGAAATATATACAAAAAATTCCAAGCTCTTTTTATGACTCACTGTTACTAACACTTAGGTATAAGTTGATACTAACTCTCTGATGGACCTGTGATGTCTGACAATAAATGAATTATTATTATTTAGAGTTCCGTACCCCAAAAGGGGGAAAAAATGAAAAATGAAAATTTGTCACATCACAAAAAATTATGATGTAAGTAACTAAAAGTTTTTGGTTTTCGGACTTTTCTCCTTACTTGTGCTATAAGACATTGCTTCCTGCCAAATTTCATGATTCTGGGTATACGGTAAGTACCCTATAGGTTTTGATTCCCATGCGAGTGTCCAAATATGCGGCATAAACGGCCGTATCTCTTGATGGCGTTGGCATAGAAGTTTGATTTTTTCACAGCTTCAAAGGATTGCAGGCCTGAGAATTTAATATAGATTTCAAGACATGTGTAAATATCAATTTATACGTAACCCTCGGTGCGCGAGTCTGACTCGCACTTGGCCAGTTTTTGTTTCAGTTTCTCAGACAAATTCTTGATTCACTATTTAGATTTAGTATGATAAACTGAAAAAAAATAGATCGCTTTTTTTCAATATGTTTCCTATACCTAATTCTAAGGAACCCCTAAAATTTCAAATGCCCTTTTTAACAGCTTGTATAATATAATAATGTTATAATAATTATAGACTTCTTAAGGCTCTATTTACCCACCTTCTTTTATTTCGGCGCAATTTTATTTTTTGTTCCTCCGTAAACAAATTAGAATTTTAATTGAAGCGTCTGGTCCAAACACGCATTTCTACTAAGTTATTGTTCTTTTCGGCCGGCCATTATAAAAAAATATGATTGCCTGAATAATTTTCGGAAAATGTTTGAACAGTGTAACGTTTTGTTTTTATTAAAGAAATTAATATTAGAGAAAATTGTTTGTAATTGGTAATTATTTACTGGAAAACTATAATTTGATTTTTTATAGTTAAAGTACATGGTGATTTTTTATCGACAACCATATTTTCAAGATTACTCTTGAAACAAGGGATTTCTTGAAATTGGTGACAAGTAACGGAGACAAGCAAAAAATAATTTAAATATATTTAAGATTTTATTAAAAAGAATAAAGAGTTGCAATAAAGAGTTTACAAACAAACAAACAAACAAAAAGTCAAACGATAAAGTATGAAATAATCAAAATTAACTTTTTTGTAAGTTTTTTCAAAATATATTTTTTTTGTGTCAGATCTTTGTCTTGTCTTGTCTTCTATGATCCTTGAAATTTTCATTGTCTACCAAAACAACGCCCTGTTAGTAAATTATATATATCAATTTTCACAATTTCTGTAATTGCTTATGCTCATTCAGATATGTACCTATTTCTAATTGATATTCCCAATTGGAGGCCCTCTCTTGGTAGGTAGTTAACGGCGTAGCAACTACATACCTGTTCAGCAGACCATGAATAAAGGTTTTCCAATTCCATTCTGTTCTACGATATACATATTTCAAAGAAAATATTACGTTGCTAACGTTCCGATCATGGATTCATTTTTAAAAAAAATCCTATCGAGTCAAGATACTCGTAAACTAAGCACGATCCACGAAAATCTGTAGCGCCAAAAGGGAATAAACATAAAAACACATATTCACATTTATAATATTATAAAGTTAAAATGAGAATTTTTTTTATCAGATGTGGTGGTTCAAATTATTAAATACATAATATGTTAAAGAAAATTATATATGTATATTTTTAAAGTCCGATACAAAGAGAAACATATTTTTTACATCTGTTACCACTCAGGTGAACCTGGTAAATACAGCCTGTACCTATTACTTCTAATTTATTTTCGGCATTAAAAAAATATAATATAAGGTGTAACCTAATAAAAAAATATAATAAGGGAACAGGCAACCTAAATGCCTAATTAAAACCTCGGCAAAGTCGCTTCGGAACATTTGTGATAGTAATTACAAAATTCCGTTTAAAATACGAGGCTCGCTTACAAATGTTTTTATTTTTTTTTATACCTAATTGCTGTGAGTAAAAAATATACGAGAAATAATTATCTTAATGTATTATTTAAAGGGTAGGGAAGGCCTTTGTCCAGCAGTGGACATCTTTCATGATGATGGTGATGATTATTTGAAATGATGTAATTCTACGCGGTTATTTTGAACATGCAGTGTAATAGTGCAGTTTAACATTCACTTACTTACATTAATTTATAGTGCAATTTAACATTAACTAATTGTTGCGTACGTCCACAACGATACACAACAGTTAAACATTCACCATAGGGTGGTTCAAGGATAGAAGACACTCAGGCAAGCCCATGAAAACACTAAAGTAACAAGGTATTAAACACACTTTAATAACACACAACACAATATTAATAAGTACCAATGTACTAAACAACACTTAATTTAACTAACACAATACACTTTCAAAGAAAACACGAAGAAATAATAACACAATCGAGGCAATGGAGAAGCTGAACTTTCTATTTGAATTACTACGAATAACACTATTACTTATTTTTACGATCTATACGATATACGTCAAGGTAGTATAACAATTCGAGCAATTATCGAGCAATTATACAAAAAAAAAACTATTTTCAATTTATACCCCTTGGCAATACTGTAAAGGCGACCCCCGGGCCCTCACTTGGCCTCGGCCCAAAGTTCCCTTCTGAGGTTTCTATTTCCTCTTCATATCTCCTAAACTACTCAATATAATACAGTCTAACTTTACATTACACAAACTGACAACAATCTCCAACTATACAAACAATGCTTACTCAGGCTACATACTGCCAACATACCAATAAATTCACAAATACATACAAAAAATACATATTTTCTTAAAAGTTACACACACATCTCTAATTATTTTCAAAACTAATAACTTCTACCTATCAAACCTTATTCCACCCAATAGAATTCCCTACGTTCTACAATAAAACAATACCAAACACAAACATTCATTGTACATTGAAGTCTAAAAACAGTAAAACTAACAATTCAATAAGCAAATTGAAGCAAAGTGAATACCAACAAAACTAGCTATCGTGCGAAACTAAAAACATGTAAATAATTAGAAAGGGAGCAAGATAATATTAGTTATATTATTTATGTCATTCTGGTTCCTGCGTATAGACATTCTGCTCACGTTTTTAATATATGATGGAGATAGGTATATAAGTCTGTACCTTTAAATTGCTTTGCGGGCTATGTCTTGCGTCACTTTTTAATAATAAATCAATGTTGTTTTCTACCACCGGCACCGTTATACCTTGTGGATAGCACGGTTAAACTGTGCCGTACGATAAGAAAAAGAAGAAGAATAGTGTTTTTTTTTAGTAAATTTACGCAGATCTTCCATTACCTAGCTGTAGTTCACCATAACGCAGCAAATTTTTGTATAAGCTTCCTCATACCGTATCATCTCGACTATAGCAACAGTTTGGTCAGCTAATTAACGTCATTTCGGTATTTTTACTTACAGTTTTTATGTGTTTTATGTACTTACAATAAAAAAACAAAATCCTTTTTTCAACTTTTCTGGAGACTATTCTTTTTTTCCTTTGTCCTAAAGGCTGTACAGAATATGGATGTTTTGCGTCAAATCGAATAAACAACTTTTTGATTGAAAATTAGTTATCACCACTTGCCTCTATACAACCTTTAAGTACCTAAAACTCTACCGAAATAAAATAACATTATCTCGAAAAAGTTTTTATTTAATAAATGTAAAAATCGGTTATTTTATTATAAAGCACTATATGTTGAAAATTGAAAATTGTTTATTGTTTACCAAATATTTAAGCATAAATTTAAGGCTGAGGTCTCCTTTTAGGTATTACAAATACCTGTGTTAGGAGATCTCGCTCCTCCATTATTTAGGCTATGGTAATTAATAATTGGTAAGCACAGAAATCTTAAGTAGGTGTACAATAAAACATAAGAATAAAACATGTTCTATTGTCACTTTGTGAGTATGAGGAGTAAGTTGGAAACGCGGGGAGAAAAACAGGTACAAATAACGATCCTTGGGGTACGCCGTATGCCTAACCTAGATCTATGAATCACAGACCAAAGAGAATTTTTAAAAAGCACTTATATGGAAACACTGGGCTACCGCTATACTCCCTCGTGGTAGGGACGCATTTGCAATAGAATTCAGACATAAATTCCACCATATTTTGAAGTTATTCCAAAAATCAAGCGTAATCAAAACTTAGCCAAAGTTTGAGTTGTATGCAAATTACAAAATTTATACCAAACACGTCCAAGCGAGATTTCTCCCATGAGACTTGTGGTTGTTGAAAATTAAGTCCAACAAAATTTGGCAACTACAGAACCCACAAGCGACGAATCAACCAGTGTTTATGATATTTTTGGGGCAAAAAGTTGCCAATATAATATTATATATAGGGTGCTACTTTATTAGTACCCGATATTTTAGTCAGTGGTTCTACTCCTGATTCTGATCAACTTTCCCCAAGGAACCCATGGTTAAATCGCAAAAAAAAATTTGGCCTCTTCATACAAATTTGGCCGCTCGACTGTTTGATTTGTATGAAAAGTCCAAAAATTTTTTTGCGATTTGACTATGGGTTCCTTGGGGAAACTTGATCAGAAACAGGAGTAGAAGCACCGACTAAGATATCGGGCACTAATAAAGTAGCACCTTATATAAAATGGCAAAAAATGTATGGCTTTTAATCATTTTGAATCAATCAATTTTGAATCAATTTATAATACTGTACTTAAATGTTTAGTGAATTTGAAATGAATGCACCAAACTTTAAGAACACTCTTAACATAACGACATCGAGTACACAGTTCTTGTGAATCTACTTACTAGTTTGTTTCAATTTAATTTTTGATGAAGGGTATGGGACAACATCGAACCGAAGTGCCAAAAGTTTAGAAGCTGCCTTTACGACCTTTGACATGGCTTAATGACTGCCTTTATCTCTATCTACCTACTGATACCAAAGAGCCATGACTTGCCAAACATGAGAACTTTTTTATCAAGTTTTTCACGACATTTTGCTAAGAACACGTTAAAAAAATACTATCTGCTTATAACTATGAATTCACTACTCCTCTTTTGGCCCATTTCGTTTAGAAGCTGCTTCTTCGTCTCCTCTGTCAGGTACTAATGGCGCTATTTAGATGTCCCTAAAAGCGCATCTAGCGCTTAAAAGCCTGTCGGTATGCATTAAGCTCCCATCTTTGTAGAAAGAAGCGAACGGTTGGTCTAACACTATTTTTGAAAGCTGAGAAACCTAGATTATACCTAGTTCGCTCAAATAGTTTCGTCCATGTGAATCGATAAGCTAAGTAACCAACTTTGTATGAAAAGTCCAAAATTTATACTGCTCAGATTGAATTGGTTTCTTGTATGGAGATGGGATTTTAAGTACCTCATATTCATCACCACTAACTGTCTGATGATTCCATTGTTTGATACAAATACAAAATGTATGAAGATACATGTTGCAGAGTGAAGTGTGCTAGGGACAAGGTTGTGTTTATTCAAATATCACCTTTCACATAAGGCCATAAGATTAACATGCTTACCTATTTGGAAATAAAGTTCAATTTAGCTCATTTTAGCTAAGTTTCACGACCACAGAGCACGTCGTAACGTGTGCAACGCGACCTATGTACACGATACGTTGACATGTAGGTCTTTTCAAGACATTTTTCTTTCGAGCAATAAAAACAACTAACATTGGTAGTTTTTGCATCTCTTATGCAAACACCAATCTCTATAGAGCGTTTCAACAAATAGTTCCTATGCCGTTATGTTGGCAGCAATGTTTTCCACACACACTACATAGAACTCAGACACACACTACATAGAACGCAGACACACACTAACAAAATCGGTAGAAGCGTTTTCACGTGTTGATGTCGTTGATAGACAGGGGAGCCAACATAACGGCATAGGAACTATTTGTTGAAACGCTTTACCTACTTTGACTACCTTGTCTGAAATAAAGAAATTTATTATTATTATTATAGTCAAATTACCAATATCCAAATTAGAGAATTTGGAGGATTCAGCTTCTCACCCCAGACGTAAGGTAAAGTTTATATTTTATTTAAAGAATATATAGTGCCTAAAAGACGAGATATCAGATGATCAAAAAAGATTTTATTATACTTTTGAGCTAAAATGTAATCTCCACTTTCACTTATTGTACATGACAGCTATGCTCTCAGACTAAAGAGTCTTTATTTCAATGCGAGATTTTTTCGTTTGAAATCTTTTTTTTTTATTAATCTAACGACTCAAACGACCTCTTGTCATAATAACCTCAGGGCAAGGAATATATATACAGGGTGTAACAGAAGTGTGTGACATTACTTCAAGGTTGGCTTTTACCCATCAAACTGAACAACTTTTGTTCTACAACTTTGTTGAAATCGCAAAATTTTTTTTGGACTTTTCATACAAATCGATCAGCTGGCAAACCAAGTTTGTATGAAAATTCAAAAAAATTTTTTGCGATTTCAACAAAGTTGTAGAACAAAAGTTGTTCAGTTTGATGAGTAAAAGCCAACCTTGAAGTATTGTCACACATTTCTGTTACACTCTGTATATAAGTTCTTTGCCTCAGGGCTTATACCACAAAGCTTCAATTTCACAGTAATATGAAGACCAAATACTAATTTAAAATGTATGGACGAGGCCTTCTGAAAATGGAAACCGTTGGGAGCCCGCGATCAACAGTTTCCACTTAGCGGTAGATATGATTAGGTATAGATACTATCCCCTAGTCATAAAATAAAGGAATAAAATTTTATCAACCTATGAATTAATAATTTAATATCTATTCCAAACTTGATGATATGGGTGACAGCTATCAGCTACGTACTTCTAGCGCTGCATCTCAAAAGACGATAATCGATTAACGACTAAATGAAAACGCTATAAGGTATACGCACAAAATAGACACAGAAGGTCCGCTCAATACTAACCACTAAAATCGTAAGCATATACATGCTTATAGAAATATACGGTCGTTCGAGGAAAGGTCACGATCGACCTTGCCTACAACGACCGTATACGTCTATAAGCATGTATATGCTTAGGATTTTAGTGAGCGTATTGAGCGGACCTTCTGTATCTATGTATTTTGTGGTATACGTCCTATGGTAATGTCACCCATATCATCAAGTTTGGTATAGAGTGTAGTATAGTTGTTTCCATAATCATTACAAAGTTTTTTTATAAATAAAAAAATGTAAAAAAAAGATCGTAGTCAGACTGTGCTTGATGGACTGTGTTGGCATGGCCAACTGGTAGAAAAATGAAAAGATGACACCTTATATTAAAATTCACTGTCGAAGTAGAAACAAGTTTTTTTTAAATCGTAGTCTAGTTCCCACGGCTTATGAGAAACCCCACTTTAAGGCCAGATGATTGTGTATTTTTTTCCAGAATATAAAAGTAATTATAGTGGAACGGTCAAAGCACCTAAGCGCCATTTTTTAAACTTAACTGGAATGAAGATTAACGCTTTTTTTGATAAAAAATAATTCGCACCAGATTTTCCACGAGGATTATTTTAATGCTATATTATATACTGATTTCATTAAAACACTCTTCGTGGAAAACGAGTTGTTTTGTTGAGCTTTGAAAATGGCGCTTAAGCGCTTTCACCTTTCCACTGTCTTTAATACTATTAATTATCAACTATAAAATAATCTATATTTAATCATTTTAATTACAATACATCAATATAATTACAAACAGCAAACGACAATATAATTCGATGTTTCGAACAGATCTATCTATAGATTTATGGTTACAATACCAGTTCTCTGGTTACTATGGAATTTAAACAGTAGTTTTGCGGTTATTTATATAGAATCGATCTTCGCATAATCCTTTTATCTGAATCGCGAATAGATGTAATTTATTATCATTATTGGACGATACAATAAGTATAATACAAAATAATAAAGGAAAAGAGCATTAGAGAAAGGTTACACGCTCAGTCTGGCGTCAGTCTGGTCTATCAGTCTTGACTGACGCCAGAATAATGATAATTTTCACGGTACACGGTTAATTTAGGCTGATAGCAGACAGTGGGTTACACGATCATTCTCCGATCATTCTGACCAGACTGATGGACTAGACTGACTCCAGACTGATGCTGGACTGAGCGTGTAACCTGGCTCTTACGTTTCGCCAAAAAACTACAAGGCAATATTTATGTTTTTAATTACGGGTGTACCTACACTGTTTTAGTAAAGCGCATTTTATTTTTATTTATTAGGGTTATCATCAACTGTTTACACCAATACTAGCATTACAGTATTTGACAATGTATAACTTACATTAGTGTAACAGTCACTACAGACGAACACCACATGCATAAATTTGTACGTAATTAACACTTTGTGGCAATACTTAACAAAACTTAAAAAATACAGAAGTAATACATATAATTTACGGAATATATCATTAAATATTAAACAATAGTTAAACAGTAAACAAATTATGATATTTCAAGTAATAGCATTTTAATTATTTAGTAACACTGTTATACCTATAACCGTGGGGATGCCACTACTGAGTCTTCTTGTTAGATCAGTTTGGCCAAGCATTTTATTTTATATTTCATCTGCGAGTACTTAAGAATTGGGCCCAGAGAGAAAGAATAGCGACAAAGTGGAAATTTTGAGTTTTCAAGCATTATTCCGTGAACCCTTAAGTTTTCTGAGATAAAAAGTATACTATGTGTTAGCCAAGAGCTTTATATATTTATCTACCAAATTTTATCCAAATCCGTTCAGTATTTTCAGCGTGAAAGTGGAACAGACAAACAAACATCTATACTTTCGCATTTATAATATTAGTGAGATCTTAAAACATGTGATAATCAGATACTATGGTAAATAAGAGTTATTAAAATCATCTGAAATGATTTAAATTTGGGCTTTTCATATATATGCTCATGAAATTAACAACCTCCGGGACCCAAGGTCTCCCCAATATTCAACTGACAAACATTTTTGTAATTTTTCTGACAAGTCGATCATCTATTCAGCCAAATTAGAATTAGGAGTCAATTTCTTTTGTTAATTTTGTTAACATTGTTTAGTTTCATATATTAAAGTCCCAATTAAAACAGTTACTTTTGTCTTCTAAACTACTACGTTTAACTAAATTGATGTCAATATAAAGTGCTACTTTATTAGTGCCCGATATTTTAGTCAGTGCTTCTACTCCTGATTCTGTTTAACTTTCCCTAAGGAACCCATGGTCAAATCGCAAAAAAAAATTTTTGACTCTTCATACAAATCGATCAGCCGAGCGGTCAAATTAATATGAAGGGTCCAAAAATTTTTTTTGCGCTTTGACTATAGTTTCCTTGGAGAAAGTTGATCAAAATCAGGAGTAGAAGCACTGACTAAAATATCGGGCACTAATAAATTAGCACCCTATATAAATAGCACTAACAAACTCATTGGCTGACTATTAATTACTGTGTAGTTTGTAGCCTTAACTCAATCTCGTCTAAGACACAGAGCCACTTCATCAATCGCCAGGCTGCAGGGGCTCCTACACTCTGATTAAACTGAAACCGGCCAGGGCTGATCAAATGTAGGGGCCGCAGTCTAATGACGTGTGACAGCAAAATTGGATATTTATTATAGCTATGAGAGATAGAAGGGTGAGATAAGTAAGACCGCTTACATTGTACCACCGCATCTTTAATATTTAAAGAAATTGAAATTGAAATTTAGAAGTAGATTTTATACGTACTAGGTAATGGCTGACTCGGTGGCTAAGTGGTTAGATAGATAGATAGATAGATAAGTCGTTTATTTGTTACTACAAACAAACACACAGCTAGCGATCCTGACCTCTGATCCGAGAGTCGTGGGTTCGATCCCCACACAGGGCAAACTTTTCTGTGATGAGCAGAATTGTTTGCTCTGGGTCTGGGTGTATTATATCTATATATGTATGTATTTAAAAGTATATGTGTATGTATATCAGTCTCTGGTTTCCAAGATACGAGTACAGGGAATCCTAGTTTGGGGCCAGACGACCGTGTGTGATTTGTCCCAGATATTATTATTATTATTATTTGGAAGTATACATTTGGGCTACTCTGACCACTTCGCGCTATTATTATTATTATTATTATTAATGGCTAATCTGAAGATATTTAGCAATCATTCTATAGTTTCACTAGCATTAAAAGTATTATATTTATTTAAGAGATACCTAATCTCAGCGAATGCATGTTTCTTTTCTATCTCTACTAATTTTAGTAAAGGCACTTTAAGTAATATGTTTACTTCCTTGTTTGTTTTATTAATTACTCCGTTAAGTTAAAAAAAGGCAAATAAGCATACAGTTACACATTTATAATACACATATGATATAATATTATAAATGGGATTAGGATTCTAATTCTTTTGACTGGTTTCAGAGCAATGCATATTGGTCCATCCGATTCTTTGAAAGCGGGCTATCCGAATGCATAAAGACCATAGTTTTCTGCAACTAAATGCTGTAATACGCAGAATGGAGGTGCATTACGCACGATGCACGACGCTGATGGTTACAGAGTGGGGGCCGTGAACGTAATCCGCGTCAGTGAGATACTATGTTCTAACTGTCGTTCTACTTGTCGCCTGCGGTATTTCCGGACCGATACGACATTCAAACCTTCAAGAAAAGAGCGTACTCCCAAATCAAAGGCCGGCAACGCACTTGTGACTCCTCTGGTGTTGCGGGTGTCTATGGGCGGCGGTAATCGCTTACCATCAGGTGATCCGTCTGCTCGTTTGCCACCTCTGCCATAAAAAAAAAATAAAAAAAAAAACTCATCACGATGGTTGGTACGGACTTTAACACTGTCCTAACCGCCTTTCCTTATTTCTCATTGTCTTTGCATCCTGCCTGATCCAATATATGGCAGTCATTATCACCTTCCGCCAAAAGACGTCCACTTTTGGACAATTACCTCCTCCAAAGATTTTCATGAAAACCCGTCTTGCGCCCAAACTAAAGTATTTTTTAACCGACTTCAAAAAAATGGGGGAGGTTCTCAATTCGTCGGAATCTTTTTTTTTTTTATGTATGTTCACCGATTACTCGAAGGCGCCTGAACCGATTTGAAAAATTCTTTTTTTGTTTAGAAGGGTATACTTCACAGGTGGTCTCATATAAATTTTATCGAAATCGATTCAGCGGTTTTTGAGAAAATCAACAAAAACATATCAAAATTGGAGTTGTTGCGATTGAAGTCGGTTGTTTTTAACGTATTCAGCGTGGTCAATTATTTAGTCAAGCATTATTGTGATAAATATATTTATTTAGTTCCTGAGATAGTTCAAAACTCAAAATATGTTTATTTAAAGTTAGGAAGCAATGTACACTTTTCGAAGATCATTTTCTTTTTTACCTAATACGAAGTTCTTACCACTTGGAACTCGTATACCCAACGATTCAGGAAGTATTTGCGGAGAGAGAAGAAACGTCGGATCCAAAAGAAACTCCCTCCAATCCATTTTTTTTTAATACGGGCCCTCCTTTTTAGCACTTGGGAAGCCCTGACTTAGGCAATAGAGGGTTAATCAAACGGTTACAAAGTGCGGTCCCATTTAGTTTACGGTAACTTGGTTCTGTTAGGCGATGTCTCATTTCCATATGTGTGTAGGCTTTTGAGGAGTAGTTCTCGAGTACTTTGTAAGTGAAAGCAGTGTTTAAGTGAATTGAGATCCTTACCTAGTCTTATCTACAATTAATCTCAGTGGTTGTTGAAATTAGCCAGAAATCGAACTGAACTGAACTGAACGGAACTGAAATTAGCAAGAAATAGAAGTTTTTGAGATATGGTCTTGTAGCAATAATATTTCTTGTATAATTATACTTTAATCAATCAAAAATATTTTTGTTTGTAACGTGCTTATAAATAATGTTCTTGTTATTTAGCAAGTAATGTTATATTAAATAATCGTTAATTTTAACAACCCATATCGTCCCCACTGCAGGGGCATACCTCGGAAAGGTTAGGCCATACTCCACACACGGAGGCCAAGTCCGGATTGGTGGAGCTAGTGGCCAACCCAGTGTGAGAAGTTTTCAACCCGCCTATATTAAATAATGTTTAACTTTAAATACAATATAAAAACTCTAGTCCCCTGAGTAGAGATGTGTTTTATTAAGATTACCACTAGTCTTTAGTCACTGAATTACCCTTATCAGAACCCGGACACCCCATACATATATCACGTATTATCACCTACTACAAAAAAAAAAAAATATGTCGTATGTACACATTAAACGTGCGTGTTACCTCGCTTGTGTTAAAACGTCATCAGTGAATTTAACCGGGGGGGTAAGTTCGCCTTTAGAGGCAGGGAGTTCCCAAACTTTATATAGTTTTTAATCATCATACTAAACAGCTTTTGATCTACAATTTTTCTGAAACCCCAAAAAAATTTAAGACTTTTCATAAAAAGTTATCAGTAAATAATTGTTTGGCCAATTTTGTATGAAGAGATAATACAATACAATACAATACAATACAATACAATACATTTATTCAAAAAACAACACATTACAAAGTTGAGTACACACAAACAAACATGACAAAGGAAAAAAATAGATAAACAAGAAATAAAATAAAATAGGAGAATAACAAGAAAAAGAAAAAGAAAGATATAAAAAAATGTGGTTTCGCAAAGTCGCAGGACCAGCCTGCCAGGTCTGGCAGGCCTCTCACTCGGTGGACCGATGACCTGGTGAAGGCAGCAGAAGGAAGGAAACGCAGGACCGGTCAGTGTGGAAGGCCTTTGTCCAGCAGTGGACGTCTTTCGGCTGATGATGATGATGATGTAGAACAAATGTTGTTCGGTGTAATCAGGTATAATCAGTAGAAGCTCTAGTTACCGGATCTTACGCCGATTTTGTTACATCCTGTATACCAATTTTTTTTTTTTTATAATAATAATAATTCTTTATTTGTTTCTTAAAATTAGATACATATTTTGTGCCGCTCTAGTTCTCCCACTAGGATTCCCTGTGTCGGGAGAACTAGTCTCTTCCATCGGATACAGAAAAAAGAAATGAAAACATTCTATAAATAAGTTTACAGAAACACAATAAGAAATGATAGCAAAAAGAAAAAAAAGGACAATAGATATTGTACATATTAGAACATAGGAACAAATTACATTTAGAAATGTCCGAGTGTGAATGTATGGTGTGTGTATGAGTGTGTGTGATTGTGAGTGTATGTGTGATTGTGTGTGTGTGTGGGTGCGTAAACGTGTTAAATATGTCCTTAGTTTTTGTATAACTACCATATTATAACAATAATTGTGGAAGCTCTTTTGCCACATTGCCACCGATCGTTTCAATGTTTCTAACACACTTTAGGACAGAGATTTAGCTAGCAATAAAACGGACGTAATAATAAAAACCTGGTATTACGATAACAATTTTAGAACTGGCTAGAGTCCAAATATCTTTCCGATTCTTCAATTATCCGTTACGTCAAATGCAGGCTGCACTTGCAGAGAAATAAGTCTGCTGCTACTAAAAAACTATTTTTCATATTTTCTGTGTACTTTTTTATTTCAATCTTTATCCCATAATGAGCTTCTGTGGGATAATTAAATCAGACACAAGGAAAATAATTGTATTTTAACAAAGGCCTACGATGCCTTCACAATAAGTACTGAAAGCTACTACATATTAACGCAGGGTAATTTAGCTACTTTTAAAACATTATTTTTCGAAGTACAAGAAACCACTTTTGACAAAGCTTCGCTTCCTTTGTATCGAAGAAATAAATTAACATATGATGTACAATAAATTAACATATTGTATGCGCAGACATGTTGAAGCAAAGGTTCATTGGATAGGAAATTCATTATATTTCAGACAGTAAATCACTGGCAGTATACAAAGACCAAAACACCACCCTGCAGAAATCGCAGCACAAATCGCATTTCGGTCCATGAATAGCCCGCTTTACCACGTTTAGCTGCGTTTAATGCCGGCCCCGACTGTCTGTGACGAGATTTTAATAAAAGATACCTTTCAAATGAAACTGCTTCTGCCAGTACACTCGCAAAATAAAATACAAAGCCCGCAGACATCTACTTAAAGACCTTGCTGCTTATTTTTAAACCCCGATGCAAAAGATGATCGTCATTACTTTGAAGTCTCTTGCTCTCTCTGTGTGTGTGTGTGTGTGTGTGTGTGTGTGTGTGTGTGTCAATGTCTATATAATAATAATAATAATATTGCGAGACAAATCACACACGGTCATCTGGCCCCAAACTAGGATATTAATTGTGATATCGTGTCTTTCAAACGGTTGAGTGTTATAGAAAGCAGTTTTTAAAACGGTAGTTCTCTTAGCTTATCTTAGCTTAAGAAAATCAGCTTAGCGAGTTATTCGAGTTTTACTGGTGAAGGTGTTTTTTTTTAATTGTGTCATTACCACATTATTTACTCGTATGTATTTTGAAAATGTTCTTTACACAAAATTGTGCTGAACTTTGTTTAAAAACTCCTGAGTTTAGAGATCGCTAATATACATATCTTAGAGGAAAACAAAATAACTGATTTGTACAACATTTGACGTTGCAAAAAAAGCTTTGAAGTAAACGATTCAAGACTACTTTAACAATCAAAACTCCATATTAAGAGAAACCAGTTTACATTAGTAAAAAAGTAAACCTTTAATTTAAACAAAACAAAAGTATTTCTTTAAATTCATGGTTTTGAAACTTAACATTACAGCAATACTTAATTATCTTGGTAAGTGTATTTTTCGGCTTTTAGTTTAGCGACAACACAACAGATAAATGGTAAACCACCTCAATCCTAATAATTATGGTAAATATCGTGCTCTGAATACGTGCCTAATCTAGACAGCAATGGATAGACAGACAGACTGCCTATTTACCGACAGGACAAACAAAGAAGGCCCATTCGCAAAAGCTATTTGGCCTGTCTTTACGAAATAATATGTAAGGTCTTTGCACGCATCCGTTTTAGTGTTTTGAATCAGTTTTGGTTGAATTAGTTCATTTGGTCGAAACTGTTTCGTCGATGTTTCTAAAGATGAAAGTAATTTGAAATCAAACGGAAATCTCAGTTCGAATATATTATACGTATGATGAAACTAAGGTTTCCAAAGTAAATTATGGAAAATTATCTGCATAAAATACGCTAGGGTCACTGATGATTCAGTACAATTATATGGCGCTCAGGTCAAGAAGTATTTAACACCTTATTCTCTAGAACACAACTAAGACTTAATTCTATTTTAATATACGTTAAGGCATAATAAAAATTATCCAGATTTTAGCAATGATACGGTTTTTTCCATTATACGAGTACTCTTACCTACATATCTATAAAAAAAAGAAATTTTAAATCTTCGCGCGTCCGTGTCTCGGAATTTCTTTTTTAGTCGACAATGTCTACAATATTTCTCTTTTTAGGGGTCCCTAGGCAATTTTTTCAATCTTTCAGGTGAGATTATGGCTATTCATAAATGAAATAATATAACGGCTACAATTCCCACGATGAATAGCGGAAAGATTTAATTTTATTTTCTTGTTGGATTTGTTATATATTTTTACGTGTGCGTGGTTATTTTTTCGCGGAAAACGTTAAACTTTACTTCGAAATATTACCGAAAAAGCGTTGGTTCCATGGTAGTGACTTCAACCTCTTAAGCAGAGGTCTTGGGTTCAAAACCTGGCCAGTACACCAATTCGAAACTTACGTGCATTTTTGTACTGACTGCTTTAACGGTGAAGGAAAAATATGAGTACTAGATGTATTCATATTTTTATATGATTGTCGCATTGCACATGGAACACCAGGAAACCGCCTTTTATCCTTTGTGATGGCACGGGTAAATTATGCCACATGATAAGAAAGAGAAGAAGATTAAGAACTAATAAAATAAAATAGCATTGTTACTGGATCAAAAATCAATCTTTAATCATATAATTATTCACTAAACAGCATTTCTTCTAAAACACGGAAAACCCTTATTCTTTCAATATTTTCATTAATTCATTTTAAACCATTAATTGAAATAATTAAATTGGTATCATAGAACACTTTTGTGAGAGTAATATTACCCTGACAGCGGTATAGCCTCTCCTGCTGTAAAAAATTTAAGTGCGAAAGGCAGACTATTGTCAAATAAACCTTACGTCGGTTCTAGAACGGGACCTAAACTGATTTAAGTGTGCCACCGATTTATAAGCAAGAAACCTTCATTGAAATTCCGTCACTGTCTTAGCCTTGTCTAGCTAACTCCTTTAATTTTTAATTTGCCTCCATCACAGAGAACGACTGCCGTCTTGAGTTACTAATTAAAAAAAAAGATGTGATCCCTACAAGGTGGGGCAGGGGGCTGCCAATCTCACTCTGACGGAGATTAAGCTAACCATTTTTTTCTTTTTCATCCTCGTTAATTTCTCCGGCGTTTTTATTTTATTTTTCCACTGACCAAGGAAGTTTTACGTCTTCGTGGGAAAGCAACAGATTTCCGGATGGTTGGGCGATTGTTTTTTTGGCCAGTAGCAGTGCTGTATTTAGAGATTTTCACTTTCTTTCTTCTCTTTAATTGTTTCTAGTTTTTATCTGTTTTAAAGTCCTTGATTGCCATGAGTTACTATTAAATGGACAAAAAAAGGTTGACTTTGTTTTTTTAAAAGAATAATAAATAGAAAGACTTAGATAAATTGGTCCCATTTTGAGACTAACCATTTAACCTTACCCTTTGAAAAAACCTACTTCAGCAAAAGATTATACTAAAATAAATTTTTATTAAGGACATTTCATTTGAAATAAAGGCTACACAAATTTCGATGGTAATTTATTAAAACTTTGTAGGTTCTAGCTTCAAAGGCCTCTAGTACTTGTAAAAACAATAAAACGAAACGAGGATTTTGTCCCCTAATACGAAAGAAAGCCGCAAATTATATGAAATTTCCGTATACTTTGCGGCTTTTTCTTATGAGTTTTCGCTTATATTAGCTAACTCTTTTTCTTGTTATATTCAATGGGTACCTACAAATTGTGTTTATTTATATCAGAATCTAGTATGACACTCCTGGTTTCTTGGAAAAAGATTTTTAATGTTTAATGTCATTAGTGAAACCTACCGTTTATATGTAGTTCTGTTATTGTTCTTTTTAACCGACTTCAAAGAAGGAGGAGGTTCTCAATTCAACTGTATGGTTTTTCTTTGTATGTATGTTACGCGATTACTCCGCCAACTATGAATTGATTTTGATGATTATTATTTTTTGGTAGGTAATACTTCAGAGGTAGTCCCATATAAATTTTATCGAAATTGATTCAGCACTTTTTGAAAAAATAACAAAAACCAAAAAAACATACCAATATTGTAGTCATAAGAGCTAGGTTACACGCTCAGTCTGGCATCAGTTTGGTCCATCAGTCTGACGCCAGACTGATGGATGATTTTCACGGTACACGGTTAATCTAGACTGACAGCAGACAGTGGTTTACACGACCATTCTCCCATCAGTCTCAGACCAGACTGACGCCAGACTGAGCGTGTTACCTGGCTCTTACGATTGAAGTCGGTGGTTTTTAACGTGTTCAGCGTTGTCTATTTATTATTTATTTTATTTTTAGATATTAAAGAAATCAAACAGCCGTTTCTTAAATACTGATACATAAGGTAGACAAATTTTACATTGTAACAGATTTCCACGTATTTACAGTAAGCTAAGACATCTATTAACTTTTTATTAACTAATTTACACGTTATAATGTAAGTATTTTATACACTGTGTGTGTGTGTGTTTGCGCGTGTGTGTGTGTGTGTGTGCGTGTGTGTGTGTGTGTGTGTGTGTGTGTGTGTGTGTGTGTGTGTGTGTGTGTGTGTGTGTGTGTGTGTGTGTGTGTGTGTGTGTGTCAATTATTATTACACGCTATATAAACGACAGAAAAGGTTGAATTGAACCTTATTACGCTACTATAAATAAATACATCCAGATACTTCTTCTTCTTAAAAAGCAAATAAATATAAAGATAAATAAACTTGGACCACAGCACATAAATATAAATATACGTTACATGGAACAAAGGAGGTTCTATTCGGACCATTAATCCCAGTATTAATGGCGTTGACTATGCTTCTTGAGAAAGTAATCCTATAATCAGTCGTAACAGTTACCTTATTATTCGAATAGCCTTATTGTTTTGCGTGTTTATTGTTAGTTTATAGACAATAGACAACATTTATTTTCGACACCACATTAAAAATAAAAGTTACAAGTCTTTTCTAAAAATAAAACAATAAGAAATCAAAAAATACAACAAAAAATTACAAAAAGAAAAACTAAACTTAAACATAAATAATTGTTGGAGTGCTGTGGTGCCAGAAAAATGGACCCTGACTCAGCATATGCTGTGAATAGTGCCACAGCGCTGTTTTTCAGCGGTGCCCAATCGTATGCGCGTGCGAAACAGCCAGCAATGACGGAACAGGGGCACATTAAAAGACAGCAAATAAATAGAATAACTAATTAAAAGAAATATAAAAGGTAGGTAGGTTATGTGTGTGAGTACCTTCATGACTGAAGATGGATAAGTGGCGTCCTTTGGGGGAGACCTGTGTCCACCTGTGGACAAATACTGGCTGGACGATGATGATGCTTTATTGGCGGGCCAGAAAAGCACGTATTACTGGACAGACATTATCATTAATCATTATTATATTAATCGGAAGGCTTTAATTGTTAAACGTAGTTTCATCCTGCACCGGTAGCATGACGACATATCTCGCGTGGGACGCGAGTTTAAAAAGCATTTGTTCCGTTCTAACACTAAGCTAATGAAAGAGACAGCTGAGCTGTTTTCTCGCGTTCGGCGCGACAAACAGCTTTGTCTACGCCCTCATGCTACCCGTGCTGGACGATAATTGTACACGAGTAAATGTCGTGTGTTGCGCTAATTATAAGCAACCGACCTTCACCAGATTTTACCTGCAGGGGATAAAGTGCTCATACTATACGACTAAATACAGGGTGTGAAAAAAGTACGTTAAAGTTTGACATTTTAAGAGGTTACTCGCAATCAAGTATTTCTATACTATAAAGGAAAAATATTGGAAAAACCCGCTCTTCGATTTTTTTTTGATTCTCATACTAAATCTGAATGGTGAATCTAGAATTTGTATGGAAAAATGAGAAAAAAGTTGTAGCTCGGATTTTTTAAATATTTTTCCTGTATTCTATACATGATTCTGAATAACTCCTTAAAATCTCAAACGCACTTGCCGTATAGAGACCTAAAATATCAAGTTAAAAAATATATATTGATGATGTCCTCCGTCGACGGCGAGCGACACCTCGGCTCTGCCTACTGGAGTGCGCACGGAGGTGCCGTGTTTTAAGGAGTTACTCAGAATGTATAGACTACGGGAAAACTATGGAAAAAATCCGAGCTACAACGGGCGAAACCAAACTTGGTCTTAAATATTTTGTTACAGGGCCCGCAATGCAATTGGGTATGCTATTTTTTTTCTGATAGTTTAGACCATTTTGAAAAACTAATTTGATTATTTCATTTTTTAAGACTGTGGATATTTTTAAATACATTTTTTTATATTCAAGCCGTGATGACGTCACATGTTCACAAACTATGAAACGAACAGCCCAAATGTCTGACGATGAAATGAACAGGCCTTAATCTCGACTAACGCCACTTCCAGAACAAGGCAAGATATACCTGAGATAGTCTGTCCCTTTTACACTTGAAAGATTTATAATAGTTTGTCCGGCTGTCAGGTTAAAAATATACTCTCATGAAAGTGTTCAGGAACGCTTTCTAAAACGTCACCTGTCAAGTCGATTGTCATATCGTTTGTTTATAATAAGGCCCGTTCCAGAACAAGGCAAAATATACCTGAGATAGTCTGTCCCTTTTACACTTGAAATATTTATAATAGTTTATCCTGCTGTCACGGTAAAAAATACTCTCATGAAAGTGTTCTGAAACGCTTTCTTAAACGTTAACTGTCATTTCGTTTGTTTATAAACAAGGGACTTTTTGGCGGGAACTCGCGGCAAGAGTTTGTCATTTTTGTTTTATTATCCGATAAAATAGATATCGTGGTTTTTAATGCATAATATTGATAGTGTATTGTTCAATAAAGTGCCATTTAAGTGTCTAATATGTAGGATAATGAAATAAAAGTGTGTAGACTGTGTTTCGAGTGCTCTCAAGAAGTCCATGAAATCTTCATCAAAAGTGCTATCATTTTGCTGAAGAATAGGAAAATTTAAATACAAAAGAAATGGCTTTGGCCTCAATTGAATTTTCCTATAAAGACGAAGAGATACGGAAGAAATGGCTTTTAGCCTTTAAATACAACAGCAGATTTACAACAGACCAGGCTGTATGGCTCTGATCCTTTGCCTTCCCCATCTCGGGGTAAAAAAAAATTGTTTATAAACAACTCAAGGTAACACCAAAAAGTGTGTGAGCATGTGACGTCACAGGGATACAAATGAAGGTCTTTGTCATTGTCTTTTATCGATTTTTATACTCAATCTTTTACTTTTTCGATTGGGAAATAAAAAAATATGGCTTTAAATCAAAATATCTCGAAATGGTTTTTTTATTTCCATACCTTACAAAAAATTTAGAATACCCAATTTTCTGTGTCAACCTAAAATGAATCTACGTCCCAAGTCCCCAAATATAGATAGAAGACGATCCGCCTGAATCTATCACAGGTCCAAATCCCATATAATTCTGTGCAGGTGTCGCCAAATAGACAAGTCGTTCTGTGATAAGTCCCAAAACAAACTGGTCGCAATGGTCCGAGATACTAATATTGAATTCAATTTTTTTTTCACGCCGCTGCTTTACAAAAATATTATTAAAGTGTCCTTTGATACGGAAGTACTTTTACACTCGATAAGAGACAAATATGATTTTTTGAAATGTTAATTAATAATTGTTTTTAATTAATACATAAATTTAAATTTGCCGTATCCTGTAGAACAACAGCGCATTATGTTTATTTCCATCTTATTACTATGTTCTTGCAACAAAAATTTTAAGGTTGACTTTAAAAAAAATTAGAGAAACAAATAGAGATCTACTTAGGAGATATACAATATCTTGTAGTGAGAAGAATTTCTCAACATAAGAGATCTAGAGAGAACTTTTCATTTTATTGTTAATGAGATAAATAGGAAGTGGTTCGAATTACTAAACAAGAAACAGTAGGATATAACTCCTTGTCAGAATGGAAGAGATTTGTAGCGACACGAATTGCCCAACAATAGAGAGAGTGAGAGAACTGCATTTCAGAATTGGATGACTTTGTATTGGGACGAATTACTGATCGACCCAGATAGGGTTGTGCCGTGCATCCGGCATTGAAATAGGATCCTCTATCCGTACCCGGACCCGCTCGACTCTCACCGAGCATCCTATCGGATCATCCGCGCACTCCTTATTTGAAATCTGTGTTCTGAATGCAGTAGATTTGGCTGAATCAAGCCAGTTTGCTGCATTTTAAACCGTAACACGAGGGCGATAAGAAGCAGCGTTGCCGAGTACTGGGTGCATGGGTGTAAAAACAAAAATCCGCATACGTTAGGGTTGACACATTCTAGTCCTAAACTTGATTTCTTATGACCCTCTTTTTAACGACGATGTTACATTTCCTTACTTTTTTCTAGTTAATTGCCTATTTGTTTATGACACTTATATGTAGGTGGTATTAAATTTAACAATAATCAAATATAATGATATAATCACTTCCATGACAGTTCAAATAAGCCACTGAATCTTGAAATAATACTATTTTAATTAATGTACTTAAATGAGAATTTTGATTTGATTTGTATGAAAAAGTTATAATAATAAGCAGTAAATTAAAACACCTCATGTTATAGTAACTAAGATTTTTATGAATGATAGATAATATTTTTGCTTCTCCTTATTTTTACTTTCTCGCATTGTAAAGATCACATTAATAAAGGAAATACAAAAATAAAATGTTTTACGCCACTGACACATAAATTGCCGATTCCATGTAACCAACAATCTGAATTTCTTCCGCGGCGCGTGCAAATTGAAAACGTCATATTACAAATTAGAACTTGACAGCCCTGGATTAGAATCTCGCCGTTCCAATTTTGAAATTGTTTGGCCCAAATGGCATTGGGTTCTGTGCTTTTTTTTCTGGCTTTGAGTGGTGAAAGTTTGTAGCCATTCAGTACTAGAGGAGGGGAAAATGGAAAATAGAATTTGTGGTGGAAACATGGAAGAGCTTTTGGTTTTTGCACTCAGCATTGGTTTTAATTTTCTTCTTTTTCCATTTTGGTTAGTAAAAATTTTGTTTGATGTATTTGGGAGAAACTGGTTGAAAAGAAAATGATCATTAAATATCTAGTACTTACAACTATTACTTGAATAAAACTAAAGTTGTTTAAAACATACCGCTAAGTCGTGCGCATATTGTAAACAAACAGTTTTTTTTTAAATGTAAGTATATGAATAGTCCTTTATTTTGCGTATACAGTATTAGTCCTATGAGAAAAGTTGCTCAGTTTTCATGAGTTGAACACCCTGTGAGAGTTTCTGGGAATATAATTTTACATTCTGTATACAGGTTGTAACAAAATACTGGGGACTTTTCTCTCACTCATAATAAATAATAAATATTTCAATATTAGTTAAGTAAAGTAAATAAGTAAGCATTTGTTCGGTACCAAACAAAAACAACATAAATATCAGCACAATTTGTATAATGACAAGAAGTTCCCACTCAGGTGCGAATAATGAAGGAGCGACTCACGAAAGCGCAAAATATCTGAATCGCGAATACCTGAAGTTCGACGTCACAGAAGTGCAAAAGCATAAAAGTGCGACTGCATGAAAGTTCGATAGCATGATATATACTACCGGACACATCTATCGGCCCACCTTGTATTTTAAGTTTTAATAGGTTTCATCCACAGACTTGCACCCCGCTCCCCCTCCTATAGACTGGTAATACAGGGCATCGCATCGGCCGCTCGCCGTAAGGTGAGCAGATGGCCAAGTTAAATTGAAATGTCATTTTTGTTCACTTTTCATCTTTCAGTATATTTCTGTCAATGGTCGAGGTAACATTGAACAAAGTTTGTTTTAATTTATCGTAATAACGCCAAAATTCACTGTTTTTTGGTGCGGAAGCCGCACCGGGCATCTCAATAAATCAAATGTGCGGGTTTCATACCAGAGGTAGTAGAGGAGGTAGAGGTAAATAACTTCGTTGGTAGTGATGTAAGACTTCATCGACTTTTCGATAGATTTAGCAAAAAGTTTATCAACAAAACATATCCGACTGTATATTTAGTTTTATCCAAAGTAGACAAGAAATGTTTTTAACATTTTTTTTTCTCCTAATTATTTTCTGTTATCGAAAGCAGCCCTTATAAAAAAATATGAGAATTAAGACTACGAGCAGACATGACAGATGGAAAATTTGCTCTAAACATTTCCGCCTAGCTTTGCTATCGATATGTTTTTTAAAACTATGATTTAGTTTGACGTTTATTTTGAAAATGGTTTTTTTTTAATGTATTTTTACTGTATTATATTTATGAATTTGTATTTGTATTGAGAATGTACAATATTGAACAACAATATTAAGCAACAATATGTTTTTTTTGTTTTCCTCATATTACAAAGTATCGTAAAAAATATCGACATTTGTGATGTTTTCTTTTACCCCCATCACTAGATCTTTCAGTTGTATTTTGAGTTTTGTCAGTTTCAAATACTTTATTGTTATTCGACGATTTAAATCTTGACATCTTGTGGTGATTGGTCGTAATTCAAACACATGTTCTTCGATTCAAAAACTCAGCTCATGATAAAGCTTTCCCCTCCCGTATCCCCGTCCCTTCCCCTCGTTTCATAGTTCTAAACTTAAAAACTTCTTTGGTTTCATCTATAAATTGGAGAAAAAAATATGTTCAGTATGAGCAGTATGAGAATGAGTAGAAGCTTAAGTTAAAGGGTCTTTCACCCCTTTTGTAAAGTTTTGCAGAGGTGTAATAGACAAAATTAAGGGTGGGTCAAAATTTTAGGGAAAATTTTGTCCACTACCTAAAAGTTAGTTAATTTAAACATATAACGACAAACGGGTTTTGAGAGTAGGTAGGCAATGTCAAGGGAAAGTTTATAATGCGGAGTAGTTTAATAAATCTACAGTAAGCTTACACGGCTACAGAAATTTTCTGTTTCGAATATGTAGAAAAAGTAAATAAACTAAAATAAATTCAATTATTTTTTGTCACCAGCAGTCACTAATAGGTGACAATAGATCAATAAAATAGGTGTCCACTAATAGCTACACTTATGAATAGGTACTTTTCGTTTGTTCCTTTGTTCATTTTATAGACTTAAAGATATAGGCTTACCTTTGTAAAAAAGTGGTTAATTAGTTAATTGTTGTTGTAGTTAATTGTGTACCACTCGACTGCGACACGCACTACCGCGAAATGGTCTACTACGACAACACGCAACTGCGAAACATGGAACTGCGACAAAATGCTATTTCGACACATTTTTCTCCGAAAACATGGAACTTCGACAAAATGCTACTTCGACACATTTTATTCCGAAACAAGTATCTACGACCGACAGTCCCAAAAAACCAGCCAAGTGCAAGTCGGACTCGCGCATGAAGGGTTCCGTACCCTCGTACAAGAAACTCAAAAAATACGTCTCTTGTATGGGGACCCCCTTTAATTTAAAACGAATTTATTTAATATTTTTTTATTTAATTAAAAATGTAATGAAAATTAAAGTGATCAAGGTTTTCAACACTCGGCTAACACATAGAATACTTTGTATCCCGGTAAACTTAAGGGTTCCCGGAGGAATGCTTAAAAATTCGAAAATTTCCACTTCGCCGCTGGATGGCTCCGGATCCAAATCTTATGGATTCGTCATGTCTGTCTGTCTGTCCGTATGTCACAGCCACTTTTTTCTGAAAATAAGGACTATACTGTTGAAACTTGGTAAGTAGATGTATTCTGTGAACCGCATTAAGATTTTCACACAAAAATAGAAAAAAAAACAATATATTTTGAGGGTTCCCCATACTTAGAACTGAATTTTTTTTCATCAAACCCATACGTGTATCTATGGATGTGTATGGATAGGTCTTCAAAAATGATATTGAGGTTTCTAATATATTTTTTTTCTAAACTGAATAGTTTGCGCGAGAGACACTTCCAAAGTGATAAAATGTGTGTCGTCCCCCCCCCCCCCCCCGTAACTTCTAAACTAAGAGAATGATAAAACTAAAAAAAATATATGATGTACATTACCATGCAAACTTCCACCGAAAATTGGTTTGAACGAGATCTAGTAAGTAGTTTTTTTTAATACGTCATTTACCTAGAAGTTTGCATGGTAATGTACATCATATATTTTTTCTAGTTTTATCATTCTCTTATTTTAGAAGTTACGGGGGTTTTAGAAGTTATTTTAGAATTACACATTTTACCACTTTGGAAGTGTCTCTCGCGCAAACTATTCGGTTTAGAAAAAAATTGTATTAGAAACCTCAATATCATTTTTGAAGACCTATCCATAGATACCCCACACGTATAGGTTTGATGAAAAAAATATTTTTGAGTTTCAGTTCGAGAAAACAAAAAGGTTTGAACGAGATCTAGTAAGTAGTTTTTTTTAATACGTCATAAATCGTAAACCGCAAATTACCTTTCATTCAATCAACTCAAATATAAAAAATATAGACTTCAAGACATGTGTGATTATGAATTTATACGGAACCCTCGGTGCGCGAGTCCGACTCGCACTTGGCCTGTTTTTTTTTATAACAAATGTACGGCTTGACAAAATCTTGAAAAACTTTTTTGTATGTCACGTCGTTTTTTTTTTAAGATAGGGTAAACAATCTCTTTGGTGCATTTCATTTTAAAATGACACTGCCTAGACCTCAGACTAAAGGATTTGTATGCCTAGTTACAGTAGTTAACCTAATTAATGGTTATTCTAAATAAAATATTTAGTTTAAAAAATGTTTTTATGCATACTCGCAAGACTTTGTTCATAAAGTTCACGAAAAGTTTATAGTATGTCATACTGATCCTGAAATCCTGCAAGAAGACTGTATATCTGTGTCCTGAAACACGTGCAGTTGCCATGGAAACGGCACAGCCAGCTTACTTTTATCCTATTCAAAATCGAAGTTGAGTCGAGAAGTTTATCGCAAACGATAAATGTATTTCGTAACGCAAAATTTTACCTAACTTGAGAGTTATTTTGTGGTAATTATTTGGTGGTTGTGATTTGTATAATTATGATTAACCTTGCTTACTTTTTGATTGAAGATGCAATTTTCGGAATGATAATTGAACCTTGGAAAGCGGTAATTTTTATGAAATCACCTTTCTTTATTAACACTGGTAATTCTCAAACTAAATAGAATCTTATTCGGCCACTCTTTTAGAAAATAGGTACTTAATTAAGTGGTAATAAATTCCACTAACTATGGTAAGAAAATGTTACATTTAATTTCGGTCATTTTGGTAAAACAAATAACAGCTATTGCAAACAAACAACTTCATTGCAGAATTATAAAAGTTACATAATATTTTTTTTTATGTTATAGGTGGCAAACGAGCAGACGGATCACCTGATGGTAAGCGATTACCGCCGCCCATAGATCACCAGAGGAGTCACAAGTGCGTTGCCGACCTTTGAAATGGGATGGGGGGAATGGGGTGGGGGTTTGTTGGGCCTCCGGTACCCTCACTCACTCAGCGAAACACCAACGCAAGCGTTGCTTCACGCCGCCGGTTTTCTGTGAGGCCGTGGTATCACTCCGGTCGAGCCGGCCCATTCGTGCCGAAACATGGCTCTCCCACGGTCAAATCTCACATTTCTATTCGAAATTAAAATTTATAACAACACTGTTAGTCTGTTAGTACTGTTGGGCTCCAGATCATGACAGTTTGGCATAGTAATGTGGAAAGTTAGACTATATAGCCGTCAGTTTGGACCCCACAGCACTAAATTCAGCCTAATTAGTTAGCCAAACAAACCGTCCAACCGTCATAAGACAAAAGGCCGCAAAGTGAAGGAATCTCCATATTCTTTGCGGCTTTCTTTCGTTTGAGGGCAGAGTTAGCGGTCGATTAAATTATGTACAGTACGCCCATAATAATTATTAACTATAAATGGAGGGATAATTTTATGGTACAGGATGTTGAAGGGTAAAATTTATTACCATATTGTAGTATTTTATGAAATGAAATCATTTATTAATAACTATTTGTTACACGTCAAGATGTGTATAAACGTCTAAGGGATATCAATCAATGTAAACATCAAATAAAATGACATGCTAATAATTGGGATTACAAAATATTTGTAACAACTAATTTGTACATTTGTCATTAAATAGGTTTTAGGTCGTTGTTAAAGCTATAATAAAATTAAAAGCTATATAGTCATAAAAAATCTATCATGTAACCAGTCCCCGTTATTTTTCATGTAAAAGTTGGAGGAAAAAATATACCTATCTGTAACTATCTTTTTTTTTTTTTTTTACCCTCAATTAGTAAGACCTTGGCATTATCTCACCTGATGATACGTGATGATGATGCCGAACATGGAAGCGGGCTTACCAAGATTCCTCAACGCAATGGGGAACTGGCTATCTTATCTTCATGCCGGAACACATCAGTGCAATTAACATTGAACATTGATGTTTGGCGGCAAGACTTAGATGAGATGGTGATAAATTGCCAGGAATCGAACACTCGACCTCCTGATATGAAGCAAGCGGACAAGCCACTAAGCTACGGAGGCGGTTAATCTGGAACCGGACTACCCGGACCCACGAGTTACTAGCTACTATAGTCATTTACTAGCTGTCGTGGGTCAGTGCCGCTTGCGTGGTCACATCGATCACGCAAGTTTACTGAACTGAGTTTGACTTTTAGTGGCATTTGAACAAAAACACGTGGAATATAACTTTTAAATAGGCCTTAAACTTCCTTTGACACAAGAAATACACTTATTTGTGAATCAATTATTATTTTCTAACTTCATATTGAATACTGTACAGCGCTATTTCCAATTAACTATCTCACTCGAAGTTCAAAAATAGACTGACGCACAGTCGCTTGTGCAATATTCCCCTCTACTTTTGATCTGTGGCGCCTTCTGTGCGTCAGTCGATCTTCAAGTTTTACATTACTTGATTTACTCTTTATATTATTTTTAACTGTAAATATATTATGTTTTGACAATATTAAGTAATAATTATAGTGATTATTTACAGTACAACAAAAAATAGCTAACACATTTATCTCGACCGTTTCTGTGCTTCGCAAGGGACGTTAAGCCGTTGCTGCAGGTCACTAGATAGCAGTTATTCGTCTGTCATATGTAAGGTTTGTAACTACTGAACACAAATTAGCAATTAAACATGAGCCTTCTCAGAATCGCTAATGAGAAAAAGTCATTATGAGACTATAGAAAAATAACAAAACATTGGTTTGTAACAGTTGGTTTGAGATTAGAGTTTTCTCGGAATATTAATCATGTTTATTTAGACCGAATAAAGGTAATGTTTCGAAGTCAAGTAGGGGACCCTCAAAAAATAGACCTAATATCCAGAAGGCACCTCAGTCTGATTTTCCTAGAAAGAAAAAAGAATAATTACGCAATGGACGTTATACAGGGTGTATGGGACAGGTTTCCGAAAACTTTAAGGGCTTGCTCAGTAGACGAAACTGAACAACTTTCTACAAGACTTTTTTTCAGGAAACGAAAAAAAATAGGCTTTTCCATACAAACTGTCCAGTCAAGTTTATAATTTTGTATGGAGGAGCCGATTTTTTTTTTCGTTTCCTGAAAACATTTCTTGTGGAAAGTTCAGTTCAGTTTCGTCTACTGAGCAAGCCCTTAAAGTTTTCGTAGACCTGTCCCTTATACCCTGTATAATGTCCACTGCGTTATTTTTTTTCTTTCTTGGAAAATCCGATCATCAGTCCTTAAAGTTTTCGAAAACCTGTCCCTTACACCCTGTATATATCTAATTAGTATCGTAAAATTCATGCTCAAGCCCCTAAAGTATTTTTTTTGATATTAAAGTAAATGATTTGCGCATTCATTTAATTATTTTTTTAACCTTGTGCAAAGTTGCTAGCACGAGAAGTGTTAAAGAAGCAAGAAAAAATGTATAGAGTCCAAAAGAAGTTGCTTTAAAATATAGAAAAATCTTTTATTTCTATTAAAATTTACGTCATCGACACAATTATGATCACAATTATGGAGCAATACAATGTCCAAACATATTTTTCATTTTCTTTATCTAGTCTTTAATTAAATAATAATTTAATCTAAAAAAAACGTAATCTAGTCTTTAATTAAATAATAATTTAATCTAAAAAAAGCGTTATCTAGTCTTTTGAAGCCCAGATATTTCTTAACATGCATTTTATTTTATTTTTCTCTGGCAAATTAATTACATTTATCGTTTTTGAGCAAAATTTTAAAGGTGAAAGTTGTGAGGAGCTACTATACTCTGTTCAGGGAAACGAGATAGTATCGGCGATATATGCTGGCAGCGCAGAAACATTCGGTGTGTGGAAATCCTTAGAGGTGGCCATTGTCCAGCAGTGGACGCCATATTTTATCTCTTTTTAATCCTTTCTTTATTCTCATTTTTGTATATTTTATTTACAGACATGACATTGTATAATTCACTTATTGATCTAGCATTAAAATGTAATAGAATATAAGACTTTTTTTTTAAATGTGTTGGAGGGAGTTTCTTTAGGGCCCGCCGTTTCTTCTCACTCCGCAAACACTTCCCGAAACGGTGGGTATACGAGTTCCAAGTGGTAGCAACCTCGTATTAGGTAGATAAAAGAATGACGTTCAAAAAGTGTACACTGCTACCTACTTCGAATAAAATATTTTCATTTCATTTCATTTCATAGCTGATGATGATGATGATGATGTTAAAATATGATAGATTCAATTTTTACTATAAATTACAGTAGAAAAAAACGGCTAAAGTTAATAAGAAAATATTGTGTTACACTTCCATCTATGCATCACTGCTGGGTATAGGGCTTTTCTTGTGCAATGTGCAAGCCTTTTTCTCGGTCCTTTGCCAGTTAGTCCAGCAACGTCCACGCGTTGTCATCCGACCATCGGGCAGCTGGTCTACATACTGATCTTCGCCCTGGTCTGTTGCCACTTTGTTAAATCCCTGTCAAAGTGATAATAAAAAAAATAAAAATATTCCACTTCATTAAAAATAACATAAATACTCTTTATTGCACACAAAATAAGTACAATTTCATTGATAAAATGATAAAATAAAATAAAATATTATAATTATAATTATATTTATTAGAATGACAGATTTTTAAATACCCTAATCGAAAGCAAATAGGTTTTTTACATGACAGAACAAAAAACACCCTGTTTATCATACTAGCTTCCACCCGCGACTTTGTCTGCGTGGACTTATTAAGCCAGCGCCATCTAGTGACAAAGTAAAAATTTAAGTTTTTATCCATTCCTCCAGGAATCATCGAGTTGTCCGGGATAAAAATCCTGTATTTTAGCCAAGTGCTTTATCTCTCTACCTGAAATTCATTTCATCCAAATCCGTTCAGTAGTTTCGGCGTGAAAGTGGAACGAACAAACATTCATACTTTCGCATTTATAATATTAGTAAGATTAGTGAGAAGTGAGAAATGAGATGGCCCATATTTATCGGTTTGCCGTCCGAGCGTTTGGCTATATTTTCACGATTAAGGCGGCTTAGTCGCAACTGCCAAGAACTATTGAATTCGCTGAAAGACAGTCGTATTCAATACTAACTAACCATGACATGCATTTTAAAACTTCTCCAGTAAATAATATTCACACTTCTTTGAGATGCAAAAGAAGGGTACATTTTCAAGTGTACGTTTGTATTCATATTTGATCGATCCTGTATCCTAACAGAAAGTAAATGATAAATTTTAGAGGGCGGGCTATCGTTCAATTCGCATTAGTCCCCCCTGAGTGACGTTTTCATAGTCAGTGGTTTTAAAATCAAAATCAAAATGTATTTTATTTAAGTAGATGTTTTGCACGTACTTTTAAATCGTCTTTTTTTCTACCTTGTACAAAGTTCCTACCACGCGGAACTTGTACACTCAACGTTTCGGGAAGTGTGTCCGAAGCGAGAAGAAACGTCGAGCCCAAAAGAAACTCGCTTCAACACATTTTTTTAAATAATACTTAATTATTAATACAATGTATATTATCAACTATACAGTTATCAGGAAGAGCAATACATTTCCAAATGTCTTTATCATTCACATAAAAAAAACCACACACGTTAATAATTAAAAATGTGTATGCCTGTAAACTGATTCTTTTCAGTTTTGTCAGATTCAGGAGTGCACATACTATAGCAAGCATAGCGTGTATCGAAGTACTTACCTCCCCTGCAATTTTTATAGAGCTTAAAGTAATAAGAGATACGATATTAAGAATTCGTGAAACTTAACATACCTATCTACTAAGTTGTGCCACAAAAAAAGGAGTGCATGTAAGCAACACTGATGACGTTTTATACTTACTGCTGATATAAACAACATGAGAACTTAAAACTGTGCCCAATCCTTTGTCCTTACATAGAAAAGCTATCAACCATCTGCCGCTAAGGCGTTTACAGTAAATAATGGAGAAGTCTGCCACCAAATTTATTGTGACCCGCTGGCATTCTGTGGGACAATAATGCCTTTTTAATGATATTTGATAGTTCAGCATCTACTGTGGCCGGGCTGATGTACGGAGTATTTATCTTAAGCGTGGTCTTCTTCTTATTATGTGGTATGATTAACATTATAATGTTATGATTAACATTATAATGTTATATTGAGGAAACAGAGACTTTGGTATCAACATTAATTTGTAAAGAAACATAACTATTTGTTGCCATTTATACCGAATTTGTGTACGTAAACAGATAAATAAACTATTTCTACTCTGACCACTTCGCGCTAGGGGAAGTAGCAGGAGCTGCTTCAGCAGAAGCACAGTCGGCGGGAGGTCAGTGCGACGAGGAGAGAAAGCGTCGGACACTCCGGGCATTGTCGAGGAGGACTGCCTTTTGCATAGCCGCTATTATCGGTCTGCCTCGAAGTCCCAGCCGCCTAAGGTAACAATCCAGGCCAGCGGGGATCAAACCATACAGCAACGATCAACCATCATATTATTATTATTACGCTTCCATATTCCTGGCTCGTTATTATTTTCTCAAATAGTTTTTATTCACTAGAGCATTCAGATATTTTATATGCATACGCACCAAATAAATATACAATTACTGCTTTTCGTCAGAACACGTTTGATTCCACACGTCACTTAACTAATTGGTTCGGTTGGTGACAAAGCAATGTCTGCATTATAGGTACACGTGTGGTTCAGGTATATTCCTTGTAGTTATGATTATGATTAAACTGCCTTTGTCCAGCAATGGACGTCCTTCGGTTGATGGTGATTAAACTAAAATACCTAAAGAGCTCAGGCATAATTATACTGTCTCCTTGTCTCGGAGTTAGTCGGGTTGTACTGATTTTGGCTTATTAAAAACACATGGTAACGAATCATGGTAAGTAATAATCAATAAGATAAAATCGTAATTTTTTTATTTGTTCAATGTGTGGATCTTGGCTGGAAGTATTGTTTCGTTTTTATTATGGGCCTTATTTGGGTAAATCAATGTGATTTTTCCCCATTTCCAAATCCAACATTGTACACTCATAATAAACAAAAAAATATTAATAATATCCGGGACAAATAAATCACACACGGTCACCTTGCCTCAAACTATGCCATTTTAAGACAGTTTTTTTCAAGATAAATATAATTTTCTTATTTTTCGTATTATAGTGGTGAGAGATGAGTGTCACTTCTTTACATTCGTATTATAAAAAAATGTGAATTTTAATTAATTTTTGCACACTTTATACTCACTGGTGTCTAAATATAAGGTGTTAAGAAATTAGTGATCATTTACTTAAACTCGGGTGGAGTCGGCTTAATTTGGTCCAATTTAACCCCCCTAAGACACAGGTTTGCGCGTTCACTGCCAAGAAAATGTCATTTGTCGTATCACCTCGTTTTGAGGACACTCCCCTTAATGCCTCAGCTAGTATCGGAATCCTTGGTGTCGAAATATCGACTGAAGTCCAGTTCCGTGGTCATCTAGAGGCTAAATTAGCCTCGAGAAGCTTGGTGTGCTCAATAGATCGAGACGGTATTTCTCTACGGCCCATCGCTTGTAACTTTATAAAGGCGCAGGTTCGACCTCATATGGAATACTGTACTCATCTCTGGGCAGGGGCACCCTAGTACCAGCTTCTCCCTCTGGACCGCATTCAACGGAGAGCAACTTGAATCGTCGGCTGCCAGGATATTTCAGATCAGCTTGACTCCTTGGCGCTGCGTAGAGATGTAGCCTCGCTCTGCATTCTATATCGCATGTACAATGGGGAGTGCTCCGAGGAATTGTTCAGATTGATCCCTACCGCCTCTTTTCGCCATCGTTCTATGCGACAATATATTCATCCCCATCACATAGATGGTTAGCAGTCCACTCCACAACTGTGCGTTTCACTAGAAACTTTCTGCCTCGCACAACCAAACTGTGGAATGAATTGTCGCCTGCGGTATTTCCGGACCGATATGACATTCAAACCTTCAAGAAAAGAGCGTACTCCCATATCAATAGCCGGCAACGCACTTGTAACTCCTCTGGTGTTGCGGGTGTCTATGGGCGGCAGTAATCGCTCACCATCAGGTGACCCGTCTGCTCGTTTGCCACCTCTGCCATAAAAAAACTGAGGCTTCTACCAGTGAAACTGAACAACTTTTCCCATGGAACCCATAGTCAATTCGCGAAAAAATTTTTGTACTTTTCTAATAAGTCGGTCACCTGATCGGCCCACTTAATATGGGAAGTCCAAATCTTTTTTGCGAACTCACTATGGTTTCCTTTGAGAAAGTTGTTCACACCTTGTATATGTATTTTATTACATCTCATGCCTATTAGTAGCACAAATAGCACAATGCATGCAGGAATGTCTCCTTTGATATTCAGAGTATTTTTAAATCTGAACTGAAATTTCTACCAATTTTTACGCAACCCTCCTATCCAAAGATCAGGTCCCATATGGTAGGAGTTACGTTTTAATAGTAGATTTTGTGAAAGGGTCCAAATTTTTCCGATGATAGCTTCTTGGGGTATGGTACAAGTTTTGACCTTTCTGCCTAACGTTACGTTTTTATCCACAATCATTATGAATATTGTGGTTGTAAATCTCACTAAAGATATCATCACTCATATCAGATCACAAGTCTCACTAAAGATATTGTTAATATAGTTGCTTTTTTTAAATCATACAACACAACTTTAACAATTTCATTACTAATAAACACTTGGCTTCTTTAACTTTAAACCCTATCTTAATCTGGGGCTTAAGAGGAATCTAGGGGTTGGTTGCCGGGACTTTGTACCGAGCACACGTCTGTTGAGTTAATTTTTCAATTATTTCCGTTTTAGAGTAGTTTCAACTTGTGATGGGGAAATAGCTGTGATTCAGATTCAGAGATAAGCGGTCATAAGAAGAGGATTAACTCGGGAGACAGCTCCGTTTTCCGAGTTCCAGCAGCAAACCACCACGTGGAGCGTCTTTAAGTGCCCATCACCCTTAGAGCCGTGCCTTTCACTTGACATTGGCGTTTCGCCATTTTTTTTTATTGAAAATTCTCCCATTTTTCACTTGAAATTGACAAAATCATGCTCAATACGAGATGTGGAATGCCAAATGGAAAAATAGAATAGAAGAGAAATCTAATGACAGCTCGTATATGAAAATCTCTCAAGCCGTTTTGGCTACAGGCGGTAACAAAGAAATATACATACATATGTTTCTTTTTTGTTTATTTAAGCTTTAATTTCTCTGTACACATTCTCTTAAATGTCGTCATTTTCCCGTTATTATAATTTTAAATGTTTTTATGTTATAGTATACTAGAAGTTAATATATACTGCTCAAAAGAAAATAAGGGTCACCAGGGATTTTGTTATGTCAGTAGACCATCATTACTAGACCCCTACTGAGTATTATTTGAAACATTTATTAGCTTTAATTTTTAACAATAGCATTATTTTGTTTAAACGTAGATAAACGTAGATATTTTATTAAAACGAAAATAATATATTATTACTTTTATTATTTTGATGATATGACAAAAACCCGCTGGACCTTATTTTCTTTTGAGCAGTATAACTATGCAGGGTGGAAGAAGAGATCTAGAAACTTACAGAAACTTCTAATCATCATATTAAATAAATACTTTTCCACAAGGAACCTATACAGGATGTAACAGAAAGGTGTGATAATACTTCAAGGTTAGCTTTTACCCATCAAACTGAACAACTTTTGTTCTACAACTTTGTTGAAATCACAAAGAAATTTTCGAACATTTCATACAAACTTGGTTCGCCATCTGATCGATTTGTATAAATCGATTTGAACAAAGTTGTAGAACAAAAGTTGTTCAGTTTGATGGATAAAAGCCAACCTTGAAGTATTATCACACCTTTCTGTTACACTCTGTATATTGTGAGCTCTCAAAAAATTTATCGACAGATTTATTTTATGAAATTGTAAAATATTTTTTGGGAATTTATAATGGCTTTCTTTGGAAAGTTTGTTTAATGCGACTAATAGAAGTTTACGTTTTCATTTTCTTAGGAAAGTTATTTTTTTTATGTGATAGGTGGCAAACGAGCAGACGGATCACCTGATGGTAAGCGATTACCGCCGCCCATAGACACCCGCAACACCAGAGGAGTCACAAGTGCGTTGCCAACCTTTGAAATGGGATAGACGGATGGGGGAAATGGGGAGGGGGGGGGGGGGAGTTGAGCTTCCGGTGCCCTCACTCACTCGGCGAAACACAACGCTAGCGTTGCTTCACGTCGGTTTTCTGTGAGGCCGTGATATCACTTCGGTCGAGCCGGCCCATTCGTGCCGAAGCATTATTCATATTTCAAGAAAAAACTCCAAAAAAAGCTTATTACATAGACCAAACCCCATATGAGCCAAAGGGTAGCCCTCACGACTATAACTTGATTTTAGATTTTCACGAACTGTTGAGCAGAGGTCCCTTCCTTTGATATTTTAACCAAAGCTTTTTTGAAAACATAGAACTTTACAATCGCCGCTTATTAATTAATGTTTGTTTTCGAAATAAAATTATATTTTTATACCATATTTTATTTTGATTTGTTAATACATCCGTATAACGGTTACTTACCAGTTTTTTTTTTAAGTGAAACAGAAAGGGGTTTCAACTTTTAAGAATGGGTCAAGTCAACAACCACCATAACACTTTTTAATTAGCTCATTAATTCAGTTTTAGAAACGATATGTGAAAAAGCAACTGCACTGATTGCAATTATAGGATTTTATAAGACATATAACGAATATATATATATATATCACTTTAAAACTTAATGACAAGAGTGGCAACCAAGGTCATAAAAGATTTTTTAACCACAGTTTACGACAGTTACACTGACGTACTTTTAACTAAAAAATCGACTCAAGATTTGTTGCTCGACTTTTGAAAAAATAACTCAAGTCTACAAAACTGCTAAACACTAAAAGCAAAAAACTAGAAAACCATCAAACTAAAATCATAAACAGTAAACACACAGTTTTTGAACTTTTGGTTTAGTTTTATTTTGCTAGATTGAGTTAATTTTCCAAAAGTCGTGCATGAAACTTTGAGTCGTTTTTTTTGTCCATAAGTATATTTTTTAAGTAATCAAAGAAATAATTAAAGTAAAAAAATATATAAAGGCTTTGGGATGGTCGGCGCTATCTTAATGAAACAATTACTTTGTGTAAAAGCCAGGTTTCAGAAAGCCTTTTTAACCGACTTCAAAAAAAGGAGGAGGTTCTCAATTCGTCGGAATCTTTTTTTTTTTTTTTTTTAGTATGTTCTCCGATTACTCGAAGACGCCTGAACCGATTTGGAAAATTCTTTTTTTGTTTAAAAGGTGGTCCCATATATGTATCGAAATCGATTTAGCGGTTTTTGAGAAAATCAACAAAAAAATAGCAAAATTGGAGTTGTTGCGATTGAAGTCGGTTGTTTTTAACGTATTCAGCGTGGTCATAATTTTTATTGTCTCCACGCGTGGTGTTAATGTTACAGCTAGTTAAAATCCCATTGTGTCAAACGAAGGTCATTACCAACAGGGACGACCTTGTCACTTCACATCCCATATCAGGCCCTTTGAAGATCCCTCCACGTCCTACCCGCCCATACCGTCAAATACAGAACCCTCTTTGCTCTTTGCCTACAAAATGAACTGATTAACTTAATGACCATGAATTATGTTGTTAATGAGACGGAATTTGTTTAAGTAAATTAGGGTACTTGCTATCAGCCTTTGCAAAAAAAGTCTAATGGGGTTACCTACTTATTTTTATTTCAAAGTGTAAGGTTTTCTTATGTGAATAATGAACAATATTTCACAGGAATTCAAATCGCTTAAACATCCATAACCAAGTTTTAAAGAAACTTGACGATTTAAAAGAATGTGTAAAGCATCTGCTTAAATAAAAAAATGGTTTTGAATTGTGATTTCGACTGAAAGCGCGTGGCTTATTGAAACCCTCATGGGTGCGTCGGTCATGCAGGTTAACTGACTACAAACACGATCATAACCTGGATGGCTTTGACGGTTAGTGGTATTTATTCTGACAGTACCGTGCTTCGCAAAGCAGTTAGTATCGGTTACCTAGTACCTAATGATAATTAAGTGGCAGTCGTTACGTCAAATATCATTGGCCTTAGAGATAATAATAATATCCGGGACAAATCACACACGGTCATCTGGCCCCAAACTAGGATTCCCTGTATCTTGGGAACCAGAGACTGATATACATTCACATTTACATTATACATACATATATAGATATTATACACCCAGACTCAGAGCAAACATTTCAGCTCATCACAGAAAAGTTTGCCCTGTGTGGGAATCAAACCCACGACTCTCGGATCAGAGGTCAGGGTCGCTAACCACTTAGCCACCGAGTCAGTCAATTGATTGAAAACTTCTGACAGTCACCACTGGACTAACCCTATCAAATACCAATCCAATCATACCAACCAATACCAACTACAACCTCTACCAATCCGGACTTGGCTCCCATGTTTGGAGTATTTGATGTAACATGTTGTTTTCGAAAACGATGGTGGAGTAAAAAATATTTTCGGTGGTTCCATAAGCAAAGGGGTCTACTGTTAAATGATTTTTTCCGTCGTCCCATCAATGGGACGTCCAATGGAACTACGGGAAACAAGGGGATGTAACCTTCCCAAAATCTTGAAAGGTACCGATGCCCCAGCATTGGGGACCATAACATGCGTTGTTAACCTATACATACTTGGTCCAGGATCGTATTTTCGCATCACACATTCAATTTAAACTTTTCCTCATTCCATACCAGGGTTCGGAAACCGGTTTTTTGAAAATACTGGTTTCGGTCATTGACCCCTATATCGAAATAATTTCGGTTAAGGTTTCGTTCAGGTTTCGGTTACCGGTATATTTAACCGGTTTAACCAAAACCGATATTTTTTCGTTCGAACGGAATTAACCGGTTAATTTGAAGAATATGCGACTTTGTAGGCATGTTTGCCGTGTGAAATCAATTGAAAGCGTACGAGAAAGTGAGCAGAAGACTCGGGCAGTGGCACCCGCGCGACGCGCCTGTACTTGACTAAGTTTGGTTTTAACCGGTTAATTTAGTTCTTATTTCGGTTAGAAAACCGCTTCCTGATTAACCGATATTTTATTCAAATTTACCGGTTAAGCTGGAAACCGGGTTTAACCTGAACGGAATCGTTAACCGAAATTCGAACGAAATTAACCGGTATTTGTTAACCGGTTCCGAACCTTGTTCCATACTATGAGTATTGCATGAAGAGCGCTAACCATTAAAAACATTCCCAAAACAAGAATAAAACTTTGACGTAGTGGCCCTTATAGGCTCTTAAGTGACCTGTCATATTAATCCTCTGTACAAATATATTCACAGCTCCTACAAAGTCTTCTAAACTTAAACGTACATTGCGGAGTTTTTAATCGAAAATTTGTGGAGGTTAAATGTTACGCAGCGATGAATAGTCATTACATATATATAGAACTCGATTATTTTTTAATAAGCAAGCGATGCTAAAGAAGAGTAAGTTGTTAATGTCGGTACTGCGGTGTTTTATTACAGCGAGACATATTTTAATAGACAAACATAAAATATTGGATTCCACTGCGAATATAATTTATATTTTCACTATATATTGGTATTAGATTTTCCATGGAAACATATGCATATAATTTTTTTTTTTTTAGAAACAACATTAATCTGTATTATTTAGGTTTCTACACTTGATTAGCATAAACCTACTTTTTGTTGCTTACCCATTTTTTCATCAGTTTTTCAAATCTTACCGCCTCCGTAGTCCAGTGGCTACATCAGGCAGGAGGTCGCGCCGCCAAACATCAACCCGCTTCCATCTTCGGCATCATCATCACTTCACAAAAAAACTCGAATTTGAGATTTTGATGAGAACAGAGATCAAAAAATAAAAACATGAAAATGCCGCTCTCTCTCACCCTCTGTGTGTGTGTGTATTTGTGTATGTGTGTGTGTGTGTGTGTGTTTGTGTGTGTTTGTGTGTATGTGTGTGTGTGTGTGTGTTATACAAGTCTCTTTTTTGCGAACTTATTGATATGGACATATCATTAGTTACGATGGTTTAGTACGTAAAGTGATTTAAGAATAATAGCAAGTTAAGGCACTTAATTAAATATTCGAAGGAAAACCTACTTTCGAAACTTTCTGCCTCGCACAACCAAACTGTGAAATGAATTGTCGCCTGCGGTATTTCCGAACCAATACGACATTCAAACCTTCAAAAAAAGAGCGTACTCCCATATCAAAGGCCGGCAACGCACTTGTGACTCCTCTGGTGTTTCGGGTGTCTATGGGCGGCGGTAATCGCTTACCATCAGGTGATCCGTCTGCTCGTTTGCCACCTCTTCCATAAAAAAACCTATTATCAACACTTAGTTTCGTGCAGAAGCTAAACTTTCGGAACTATATCACTTTTGTGTATAACATCCTTCAAATTTAAGAGCTGTTTTCTTGTCTGTGGAACTTAGTATAACTTCCGATACGACACGACCTCAACTTTTTTTTATTTGGTCCATGTATGTACGTCTACGTCTTCCCGTTTAATATCTTAGCCTTACTAATACTATACAGCGTTTTTTGGGCCGTTATTTCAGCCTCAACCTGTACTGGCAAAAAATATGTAATTAGAGAACTGTTAAGTACTTTCACATGAAAAAAAAAAAATGTTTTTATTTGTTTGTTCTCTGACCTCAATCAATCTTGATATTTGGCACGTGCGTGGCCATGTAACATGGAAAAGGATAAAGGCTGTCTTTATCCCGTTTCCTCAAGTAATTCCCATAGGAATAAAAAAATTTCGAGACCGAAGCCGCTTTTAGAAACCTATTTCGGTAATAAATGTGGACAAGACAGGTTTTTTATCCTGATCAAGATTTCGACCTACTGAAGGTCTACCTACTAGCTGGAGGTCACTGAGATACTACTGAGATCCGTGTAATATAGTAATAGGTAGATTATGTATATTTTCTTAATAGATAGATAGATATGCTCGTTTTTTCTTTTTCTTTTTTTAATACATAACTGTTTATAAATCACATTTTTCTGCGTTTTACCGTTACGCTTTAACTTTTTTTGTTGTTAGATACAGCATGCTATAAAAACAAAATTTGATGTTATTACATTTAAGTTTTTTTTCTTTTATCGTGTTGCACAATTTAACCGTCCTATCCGCAAGGTATAGGCGGCGGTTGCCTGGTGTTGCACTTATCATCACCCTTGGTCACGTGTAGGGCATTTAAGATTTACCCCTACGGACGTGTGCAACGCAACCATCATACACAACTAGAAATCAGATGTGCAGGTTTCCTGACGATATTTTCCTTCACCGTTAAAGCAGTCGGTATGAAAATGCACTTAAGTTTCGAAAACTCATTGGTGCACTGGCCAGGATTTGAACCCGAGACCTCTGGTTAGGAGGACGAAGTCACTAACTGCAGAGCCACCGACGCATTATATTTTAGCGAGGACGGCAGATAGTCTACTGCATTGTTTACATGATTTAAAAAATAGATTCATTACTTTATTGGACTTCATTTTCGACAAAATAATATTTCCGTTTACTATGCATGCGACGATTTGTTAATTAGATATTGTGCGTATGTTTCTACGTATTTTAATTTAATAACCCTTTTTAAATTCTTAATAAGTCCCTCATTAACTAATCACTTACACTTTCTACATAAAAACTGTGGTTTTCAAAGGTTTATCATCATTATTTTGAAGAGTGTCATACAGAAAAGACTTGCAAAGTCTAGAGTGACGAGTATTTATTTATTTAAAATGTCGTTACATTCCCAAGTGGCGCCACCTTGCCGGTGCGAATTTGTAAGTGTCCTGTCTATTCGCTTTATATTGCTTCAATATTAAGTTTTTTTGCATCAAGCCAACGCGAGTCAAAACATTTTTGGAATATTTTTTTAGAGAGTACTTGAGATAAGAATTTGTACAATGCCAGTGCAACAAACACCCATAAGAGCAAGGTTACACGCTCAGTTTGGCGTCAGTCTGGTCCATCAGTCTTCACTGACGCCAGAATGATGGCAGATGCTCTTAGAGCCAGGTTACACGCTCAGACTGGCGTCAGTCTGGTCCATCAGTCTGGTAAGAATGATCGGAAAATGATCGTGTAACCCACTGTCTGCCGTCAGTCTAGATTAACCGTGTACCGTGAAAATCATCCATCAATCTGGCATCAGTCAAGACTGATAGACCAGACTGAGCGTGTAACTATGCTCTAAGGATTTATCCGTGCACCGTCATTTATCATTATTACGCAGTAAAAAAGAAGAAAAATAAATAAATCGCTTACTAGTGCTTCTGATCTATACGTAAATCGATTTATTTTTTCTTTTAATTATGACTACTATAGAGAAACATGTATTCCGTGGAGACTATAACTGTCTACCTATTTATGTTATAAGGATACAAACCCTGTGATGTATTGCTAGACAGATGGATTCCGTAGGCTTAGTAGGGTCACACCCCGGATCTCCATACAAATCATCCGCGCTATTTACTACGACCTCCTTTTCGACTGTATGAACCGTCACCAAACACACACGTACATACGGTGTGAATCCTTCGGTCCTTCAGAGAGCGGCAATGTCCATACTATGTTTAATATAATCATTATACTATTTTAACTATTTCATATACTGTGGTAGGGTTCCGTAGGAGCTCTGCGTGGGGAACTCTAAATAATATATGTAATAATTATGTTATTTATTTACTTTCTCTATCTCCGTTACAAATATAGGTCCTATTTTATATTTATGTAACTATATGAGCTTTTTATAACTGGTACTTTTTCTCAGGTCCACCGTTGGCTCGACGCCCACCTTAAATACTTTCCGTCACCGGCACCAGTACTTCCGTCATCAGGTATACCATCATCGGGTATATCATCATCATCAAGAGCACATGTTCCAGTGGCATCAGTCCAACCAGTAATGCGATCACCAAATCTCATCACCCCAGTCTCGAGCCGAACCTTCGGGCCTAGTCAAGTGCATTACCACTACAGTAAACCAATCGCTGTACAGACCCACAGAGAGGTCGCTTTACCGTATATAACTCCTGCGCCACATAGAATATCACCCATGACCATGTATAGAAGCACCTATGTTTAAGAGCACTAAAGATTGCATTTTTTCAAATGTTTTTGTATGTAAGGACATTAAAAATAAAAAAGCTAAGTACTTACAATCCTGTATTTTTATTATTTATAAATGGCACAAGGGACACATTGTTCAAAAAAATTAATATGAAGCTATGACGTCATAATTTATTAAATTCCTTTCCATACTCATTTTTTTAGAGGTGTTCCAAAAACGAAATACTTTCGTTTTCTACCTTATTTCATTTTTAGGGTTCCGTAGCCAAATGGCAAAAAACGGAACCCTTATGGATTCGTCATGTCCGTCTGTCTGTCTGTCTGTCTGTCTGTCCGTATGTCACAGCCACTATTTTTCCGAAACTATAAGAACTATACTGTTGAAACTTGGTAAGTAGATGTATTTTGTAAACCGCATTAAGATTTTCACACAAAAATAGAAAAAAAACAATAAATTTTGGGGGCTCCCCATACTTAGAACTGAAACTCAAAAAATTTTTTTTCATCAAACCCATACGTGTGGGGTATGGGTTTGATCTATGGATAGGTCTTCAAAAATGATATTGAGGTTTCTAATATCATTTTCTTCTAAACTGAATAGTTTGCGCGAGAGACACTTCCAAAGTTGTAAAATGTGTGTCCCCCCCCCCGTAACTTCTAAAATAAGAGAATGATAAAACTAAAAAAAATATATGATGTACATTACCATGCAAACTTCCACCGAAAATTGGTTTGAACGATATCTAGTAAGTAGTTTTTTTTTAACACGTCATAAATCGTAAACCGCAATTTACCTTTCATTCAAGTTACAACGAACTACAAAAACTTTTATATTATGTTACTTGCTGCTACGGAACCCTTCATGGGCGAGTCCGACTCGCACTTGGCCGCTTTTTTTTATATTTTCGGTAAAACTCTTATATACTGGTACAATTTGAAATGAGCTCACTTCGCAGCTAAAATGCAATATACTTACAATATTTTTTTGTAAAGCGAATGTTCGTAAAACTTTTAACATTTTAAAAACTGCACTTGATGAGCATATTTTTTAGAAAACATGCCAGTATAGCCTATTATTTTTTCTAGTATAATATATTCAAAGTTAAGGGATTAAAATTTGAAAACCGTAAAACAAATTTTTAAACCATTTTTTGTGATCAAACCTTAGCGATTAAAAAACGCTTTGATTGCTTTCGATAGTCGTATTCCTCTGTAATACTGAGAAAAAACATAATAACATTTTACCTGTAGACCACAGACATGCACCCCGCTCCAGGAGCGAACTTCTTTGCTGTAGACGTATAGCACGGGTAATTTTGTCCTAGGTATAAATTTTCTAGTATTTAATAAAAGTGCCAATTTCTTTTTACTAAAGTGAAATGTACATTTTCTGGCTAGTTAGAACCTATCCCATGTATGTATATCAAAAATCGCACATTCAATTAAAATCTAAGCGAGAAAGTTTTTCTGCTGTTTGAATTTAAAAAAAAAGTGTTTAGTGAACATTGATTTATCTTTGATGCATTTATCTTTATATTTATATTAATTTTTTTAAAGTTCATAGTTGATTTTATTCACAGTTCATTTATTCAATTAAATTGTATTTGAAATTTCCTAAAATTATTGACAATAAATCATTTTAATTAAAATCCTAATTATATGTCATGCCCACGAGAAATTCATTTCACATTAATACAATATTACAAATTAATAAAATGTAACGAAATAATAAAATTATTAAAATAAAACAAAATAAATGTCAATAAATTAAATTCATGTAAAAATCTTAAATCTAGCTAAAAAGTTCTAGCATTTAAACTCATCTAAGTAGATATTTTATTTACGATTAAAATTATAGGTACATATAGACACAAAGGTCGATGGTGGAACAAAACAAGATCTTACACCTCTAATTAAGACACCTGCCTTTCTACAAAGCTAACAGGGAATCTCATAAACACATTAACACAATCATTATTCATTTAACAAACTTACCAACCAATTACCCTAAGCACACAGTCGAATGAGTAACATTGTTGCCGATTGCATTAATAATAGCGTTTTTATTAGCTACCATTGAAATCAAAATGAAAATATTTTATTAATAGAAATAGAAAAAAAATGGAAAAAAAAATTCGTGGTAAGATGTACATTGTAACAACACTATATAAGTAAATATTAAAAAGAAAACGTATACATGGATGATCCAATTCAAGAAATCACTAAGTCCAAAAGTTACTTTTGACATATTGATGTTATTATGTTTTAAATGTGTTCTGAAATAATATGTGCAGGTTAAAAATATAATGAAAAATAAAAGTAATAGAAAAAATTTTGTAATTTTATTTGTTAAAAGAATCATAACCTCGTTAAAAAAATAAAAAACCGTCAAATTTGGACTTGTTGATTGGTGATTTCTTGAATTGGGTCATCCACATGCACTATTTTATTCGCTATGCTGTTGACCGGTGCTGCATCAAGCACCTCCTACCAAGATACGGTCTTCACTCAGCATAGTGCCGCTTTATTGATGACAGTAAAATGACGCTGATTTTCTGCGATATTTCGCAGCTGTTTACATTTCTCGAAAGGTGTTTTTTGGCTGATACCAAACTCGTAGCTGCCTTTTTGGGAAGTGTTTGCGGAGTGCACAAGGAATCTTTTTTTTTCGTGGCGGAGTGAAAAGAAACGTCAGGCCCAAAAAAAATCCCTTCGACATTTTTTTTTTTCAGAAAGTCTTACGTCATATCATACTCGTACACATAATATCATAACTCAGGACAAAAAACCTGATAATGTTATTTTAAAATTGAAAGAATCGGAAAATTGTGTTAATTTTATTTAGACTGACTCAGTGGCTCAGTGGTTATTGCTCCTGACTACTACTGATCCGAGAGTCGTGGGTTCGATCCCCACCCAGGGCAAACATTTGTGTAATGAGCAGATTTGTTTGCTTATCTTTAAATATCTATATTTAAACGTTTGTGTGTATGTGTATGTATATCAGTATCTGGTTCCCATAACACAGGGAATCCTAGTTTGGGGCCAGATGACCGTGTGGGATTTGTCCCGGATATTTATCATTTATTTATTAATTTACAATAATATTATCACCTAGAAAGGTTTGGTTGTAATTGACTATGTGTTCCTAGAAGAAAGTTGTTCAGATTCATACTCGTATATGAAATGAAATGAAAATATTTTATTCGAAGTAGGTAGCAGTGTACACTTTTCGAACGTCATGCTTTTATCTACCTAATACGAGGTTCCTACCACTCGAAACTCGTATACCCGCCGTTTCGGGAAGTGATTGCGGAGTGAGAAGAAACGGCGGGCCCTAAAGAAACTCCCTCCAACACATTTTACTTTATACTGGGTCATATTACATAATAATAATTTACATATGTATATTTTAACCAGCCAATTAAAAGGTTGCGTAAATAACGGAAACTTGATTTGCTTGTTTGACATGGTGGAAATAAGGTTAAGATCAAAGGGTTTAACCCGAAGGGATGTTTAAGGCTTCCATCCAATGTTTTTCTTTAGCGCTAAATGTTACGTAATGGTTTTGGATTTTTGTTTCCGTATTTATGTAGGTAATGCGAGATTGTGTTTTTATGTATGTACGCGTAATTTTACTAAAAACTGTATTATATTTAATAATTGCCGAATATGTTTAATATACTGGAATTACATAATCGATTCTTTATCGCGTACCACGTTCTTACAGAACAGAACGTACACCGTATTTTCATATAAAAAAAAAAATATATGTGCAACCATGGAAATAACCACATTATATATCAAGTTATACAATTCGATGATCGAAAAGTGAATAAGACGTACTCGTATTTGCGTATTTAAAATCAGCTCATGTAATATTTGTTAGTGGATTTCAATGGAATAAGTAGTTAAAAAATTAATTAAATAAAATCGTTTACTCTGGGTATGTATGTCGTTTTTAGGCTACCTAGTACATGCTAATATGAAGTGCCTACCACTTGGAACGTACACCGTATAAAAATACGGTCTAACTTACCTAACTTATATCTCAAAATCTTAAAAAGTCTAAAATATTATTATTACTTATTGGATCAGAAAGGGTTAATGGCCCGTTTCAATTTCAACAAATTAAGGCCGTTTCAGGCTGATTGCGGCCATAAAACAAACAACGTATCCCTAAGGGTTCATTCACGCAAAAACCCGACGAGATGTTTTGAAAGATAGCGACGCGTAGATGCTTTGAAAAATCAGCTGCTTTGTTCTCGCTTTGTTTTTAAACTAACGACTTTGTTTGCGTGGACTTCAGAATTGGGTCCAGAGAGAAAGAAAGGTGGCGCCATTTAGTGACGAAGTGGAAATTTTGAGGTTTTAAGCATTCCTCCGGGAACCCTTGAATTTCCTAGGATAAAAAGTATCTTAAGTGTTAGCCGAGTGCATTATCTATCTACTTACCAGATTTCATCCAAATCCGTTCAGTAGTTTTGGCGTGAAAGTGGAACAAACAAACAAACATCCATACATCCACGCATTAATAATATTAGTAAGATAAGAAGTAAGGCAAGGAAGATAAGATGTTTTCGATATAATATAATGAAAGCGCACAGAATATAAGGTTCATATGAATTGCTAAATTAAAATGTCCGCGCGTGCAGAGTCACGTCTCAGTGTGACCTGCCCCTAAAATTGGGATTTTTTTCGTATCCTGAAATAATTTATCCACGCTAGAACGAGTAGAAAAATACCGTAGTTATATTGAATAATAAAATAAAACCTAAAGCAATTAATTCTTTACCACATAAACAGCCGAAAGCTCCCAAAAAGAACGAGCGAAGATTTTAATCCGGCTCGCTTTAACCGGGTTTAAATTACGGCGCCGGGCAAAAATGGACCGGATGAGGTATGCGTTCCTCTGCATACTAGATTGATTGCTAATCTATTATTTAAAAAAGTCTGTGGTTCCACGGTAGTAAGTTCGACCTCCTAACCGAGATCACGGCTTAAAATCCTGACCAACAATGAGTTTTTCGAAATGTACCTATATTACATTTGAAGGCAATTATAAGGAAGGATATTTTATCATATTTTGAATAGAAATGCACAGCAGTTCAGCTTAGAAAACTTCATTTCAGCTTAAGGGCTTACATTCGTACAGCCTACTATAGTACAACATAAAATATTAATTATTATTATTATTTTAAGATTTCATACAGATTGCTTCAACTTTTCATACAAATTGATAACGGTTTTGTCCAAATTTTTGAAATTTTGAGAAAATTCGTAGAACAAAGATTGTTCAAAATTATGACTATAGTCCCAAGTTAAGGATCCTACACCTTACCAATTATATTACAGCCTGTATAGATAAGATATACTTTCAAATACATGGATGGAACAGTTTTGTGGGAAACTTTATATTATCATGGCATGATCAATGGACATTCGCCCTAATGGTTGTTACGATGTGCCCAAGGATTATTCGTGCGGCGATATTTGGTCTTTTATGGGGACATCGAGCTAGATTACTTGCTTGGCTGGTTTCGGAAGGCGTGGGATTTTTCCCGCCAAAAATAGGCATGGATTTAAGGTCTTAAGGTATTTCGGTTCAACATAGGCAGTAGATAGGTTGTCAGTTTCCGATGTGGAAAGCTTAATAGAATAAGGTAGATAACTGGATATATTGGAAATAATATTTGGTCCATGTCTCTTTGTTGTACAAAATGTTCTTTTGGTCGACAACAACCATTCGGGGGACGCTGAAACTGTTATAATGAAATGATACTGATGAAAAAAATATGTTTAAAAAATTTGCTTCTCAAAAAGTTTTTATACAAAATTGGCCGATTTTCATGTCAAGTTTAATTTTGTTTTGTAAACCAAAATTTTTAAAAAAATACCATTAAAATCATGGTTAATTTTCCTTAAAAAGGGGGGGGGGGTATACTTACAACAAAAAAAGAAACACTGTATAAACGTTGTTATAACATGGATGCCAAAATGGCTGAAAGCCTATATAAATGGGCCTAGTCACCTCTTCTTTACAAATTTCATATTAGTAATCCATAAGGTAAACCTCAGGTGTAGAAAATATTAAAACTCATTTTATATACAATAGAATTTTTACACCATTTTAGGAAAACATATACCCGTAAACAAAAATGGTGAACGGATAAGATGTTTTTTTAGAAGCTGAGTAGATCGACAGCTTTTCCCTCAAAAGCAATGTTATTTATATTTTTGGTAGGCTTTTCTAAAAAGGAGCAATATTTACTATAGCGGGTTTTTTCCATTCTCCGTCCGTTCAGAATTATAACGTTTTAGTTTATTGTTCGCGCCGCTTGTGAACGTCCAGATTCGGGGATTTGGAGAGGCTGGGGCGAACAAAGACTGATAAAAGCTATGAGATGTATATTGTATACTTTGTTACCTTAAAATAAACCTATCAGATAACATTAAATACCTATATATTTAAGGGATTTTCTTTTTTTATTAAGTAATATGATTCGCCTCCTAACGAAAAATGGACTGAAATTTCTGACTTGTATTTAAATTCGTTTAAATGTGTCACTTAGAAAAAATCATATAACCTATCAAGTTATTTAAAGTCACTAACTGAACTTGATTAAAACGAATATGTTGTTTTCTTCAAATGATTCAAATACTGTCTGAAATTTTGCTTCCTTTTTGGTTACCCAATTGCCACAAAGAATGGGTTGATAATGTTTTAGGATGTTTTAGGATCTTTCTATAAGCCTTTAGCGTAAATAAATTGATGAATTTGAGTGGGTGAGGTTTTCCTACCCTCAATTGGTAAGCCTTTGCCATCATCTCACCTGATGGTATGTGATGATGATGCCGAAGATGGAAGCGGGCTTACCAAGATACCCCAACGCAATGGGGAACTGGCTATCTTCATGCCGGAACACATCAGTGTTGTTTAACATTGATGTTTGGCGGCGGTGCCGAAAGTCTTTTCCTTCTTATTGTATTTTAATGTAAGTATGTATGTAATGTATTGGGGTTGTTTGTATTGTATTTTAAGCAGTGACCCTTTTTTAAAGTTATTTTATTAAACAAAATACCTGCTTTCTTAATACGGAGCTCAAACGAAATCAATAATACCTTCATATAGAAAGGAAATTTCAAAGTGAAACCTTGTGAAGACCCCTAAAACCTTTTCTTGTCCGCTCCGAAGTAAAGAATATAATTATACTGGTGACCACAGAAATAAAATATTTAAATGGAACTGGCTCTGTAAATGATCTTATAGTTAGCATTAGAGGTTCTTTAATAATACAGTACTTTGGAAATGAAAGAAATTGTTAATTCAAACGTTCGTTTCAATATTGTGGTTATAAATTCGCTTAACTTGGAACATATAATATAGTTTTAATACGAATAGATATGGGCACTTTTGAGCCAGGTATAAGTCGGGGGGGCCTTATAGACTAAGGCTTTTGGCTGTTTTCTTTAAATATTACTGTCACGTGGACTGGCTAAATAAATAAACTCAAAAATTACTCCTATATCAATGCTTTTCGAGAAACGCATACCTATTCATAGGTTTCGCCTTTTAAGACAATGCAAAAATCCACTGTCACCCTCACCAAGCATTACTAATATACAGAATATATTTATATACCCATCTTTTTACAAATACGGACTAAATCCAATCAATATGACGAATAGATTACATTAAAACAGCAGTGAGAGCTTCATTATGTAAATATTCATACATATATTTATTTATTATCTGGTATTTGGTTTTTTAACAATCCAACGTAGAAATACTGTAACTGAAACCATCTAAACTTCTGATTTAAGCCTATGAAAATGTTCTTCATTAGTGCTTTCGAAATTCGGGAAAATAATTTAGGTTATTCCGGTTTGTCCCCACGAGCCTGTCCCCGAATGGGGACAAACAGAACTTTTCGTTTTGTTTGTCCCCGAATCTTTATGTGGGGATAAACAGGAATTTGTCCCCGAAAATTATTGTTATCAAGAATTTAACTCTTTGAACATTTCTTATTCTAAATAATATTGAAACTGGTGATTCTATTAAAGGTTCATAATAATAATTTAATGACAGTTTTAATGTTATTTAGAATAAGAAATTATAAAAATAATTTTATGGGACAAATTTCTGTTTGTCCCTACATAAAAATACGGGGACAAACAAAACGAAAAGTTCTGTTTGTCCCCATTCGGGGACAGGCTCGTGGGGACAAACAGAAATAACCCAATAATTTTATGCTCTTAGCTATAAAGAGTCACCGCTCGAACACACGGTGTAACTATATTCTCACACAAAAAGTGTTTGTTACCTTAGCCACCAAACCACAATATTCGCTCTTTATACGCGGTCCTCTTTAATACCGTGTATATTTATTGAGTCAGCCCAGGAGTTGCCCGCATAAAAAATAATTATGAAATAGTGATGAAATTCAAAAATCAAAATCATTTATTTACGTAGGTACATTAAGAACTCTTATAAACGTCATATCATTTTGCTGGAGGAATATTCCAAATGTCATTATCATTAAAATAATTTTACAGTCTTACAGTATCCTCTTAAACAAATACAGCGTTTTATATCGCTTTTGGGCTCAAAGGGCGTAAACTTAAATTTTCTTAAATTTACAAAGTAGTCGTCAAGCCATGTCAGAGGCTTTATAGGCGGCTTGAAAACCTGACACTGGTGTTGACTATTAGCTCCTTTATAGAAATAGCAGAAAAACTTAATCGTTTGGATTTTGATAACGTATATGTAGTTTAATTATTTTTTTATTTATGAAAATGACATAATTAATATTGAACACCGACGTTATCGTTTGCTATTTCGTTTTTGAAATTTAATTCAAAGTAAGTTACTTATTTGACTGACAGTCATCTACCGGAAACGTACGTTACACAAAATAGCAAAGCTTTATCCACTATCCACAATGCGTTTAACATTTCTATGTTAATTGTAGTTCTGTGTAACAGCCGGGATTATGAATAATTCAGTTACATCAGAAAGAAGTCTTGCCGTACGCGAGATGAATGCGATAATAATCGGACTGGACACGTCGGTATGACCCGCTTTACATATTTCGACATCCGTGGCTGATGGTTTTCAGGATAAGAAGAATATACCTACAAAAGAAAAAAATTGAAGAATTATATTTAGGAACACGTTACTTCTATGAAAAAATAAAATGTTATTAATTCTACATAGTTTGTAAGTTTCTTTTTTTATTGGTTTAGGATATGCCGCAGTATACAAGATGTTAAAAAAGTGCGTTGAGACTTTAAGGGGTTACTCAGAATCAAGTATAGAATACAGAAAAAAATATTTAAAAAATCAGATATACAATCTTTTTTATAATCCCATACAAATGCTTGATTCACTATTCAGATTTAGTATGGGAACTGAAAAAAAGTTGTAGATCGGATTTTTCAATATTTTTTCTGTATTCTATACTTATACAGGGTTATTTTTGGACCCCCACCAAAACTTCACAGTGGCTTCTATTCATGAAACTGAACAACTTTCCCCAAGAACCAATGGTCAATTCGCAAAAAAAATTTGGGCATCTCCATACAAAGTAGGTCAATCATGTGATCAAATTAGTATGAAATTGAAATCGCGGAGCAAATTTGGATTTGGAATAAATACGATTATCCATCTATCTTACTGACTCGGTGGCTAAGTGGTTAGCGATCCTGACCTCTGATCCGAGAGTCGTGGGTTCGCTCCCAGCACAGGGCAAACTTTTTTGTGATGAGCAGAATTGTTTGCTCTGAGTCTAGGTGTATTATATCTATGTATTTAAAATGTATATGTATGTATGTATATCAGTCTCTGGTTCCCAAGATACAGGGAATCCTAGTTTGGGGCCAGATGACCGTGTGTGATTAGTCCCGAATATTATTATATTATTATTATATACAGGATGTAACAGAAAGGTGTGATAATATTTCAAGGTGGGCTTCTACTCATCAAACTGAACAACTTTTGGTCTACAACTTTGTTGAAATCGCAAAAATTTTATTGGACTTTTCATACAAATCGATCAGCTGGCGAGCCAAGTTTGTATGAAAAGTCCAAAAAATTTTTTGCGATTTCAACAAAGTTGTAGACCAAAAGTTGTTCAGTTTGATGAGTAGAAGCCCACCTTGAAGTATTATCACTCCTTTCTGTTACACCCTGTATATATTATTATATATATATATTATTATTATCTATCAAATTTTAACTTGGCTTCTAGGCATGATACTCAACAAGTTTTTCTGACCAACTAATTTAGCCGGAGCAAACATTTGGACTTTCCATGCAAAGTTGGCTACTCGGCTCATCGATTTGTATGAAAAGTTAAAAAAATTTTGCTCCAACTGAATTGGTTCTTAAAGAAAGTTGTAGAAATTCATGACTTGAAACTACAGTTAAAATCTGGACCGCGATTTCAAATTTCACCTGTACTATCTCTACACACAGTATAGACACTCCTTTCCCCTCTCCAAGGGCGACTTCACCCCCTCTGCGGATGAGTTCCGGTGAAGGTTGTTTATCGCCAAATACAGAACAAACACGTTTATGAATGTCATACTTTTATAGAAGATAGCTGAAAAAGGGTTCTATGTACAGTCTCGTGAAACTAAAAGTATACATCCAAGTAGTGCAAGTAGTACTAGATGGCACCGCACGATTTCATATACTTTTAGGTGCACGCGACTGTACTACAGAGAGGCCGCTCAATACAAACCACCAAAATCCCAAGCATATAAATGCTTATAGAGGCACACGTTCGCTGGAGGCAAGGGGACGATACTGTGCGATCGTGACCTTGCCTAGAAAGACTGCACACCTCTATAAGCATGTATATGCTTAGGACTCTAGCGATCTGCACCGACCGGTCCCTCTGACCTACTCTGTGACTGTACTTTGCCGAATTTATTTATTTATTTATTTATTTTATAAAATCAATTGCCTGCTACACTTACAGCGAACCAAAGCGTGTAGCAAGGCAGTTAACTAAATAATAAAAAACAGAATTGCACAAAATTCTTAAAAGTAGTATGAAACAAGTCAACGGTTGGGTACTGAGCAAGCAGGGCATCAGTAGGATGATCGCGCGGGCCGTTGGGCGCGTGTCGCGCGGTGGCAGTGCGCGCGCGCGGCCACGGCAGCAGCCGCACGCAGCGCAGGCGGCATGCGCGCTGCGGTGCAAACAGCATGCACTGAGACAGCGTGTTGCTATCGTCTATACTACGGTAGTATTGTATCAACAGGGCGGTTTTGCGTCGCAACTCGAGAGTATTGAGGCCCACCATACCCGCTACGAACAGAGATGGAAACAAAAAAGGGTAGTATCCGTATAATTTGACCGTGAATGGTCGATGCTTTTCATAAAACTGAAATATTTTTCCTAAGCAACCTTTTCAGTTGGAGCCAATCAATTTTCGACTTTTCATTCTAAAGAATTACAATAATAAAGTGAACATATTATAAAATCCATATATTTTTTTTTGTTTCGATTCTATATGTTCCTCAGGCAAACTTATTAAGTTTCATAAGTACCAAGTAATAACCATTTACCGTTTGTCACCGAATGAAATATTAGGTGCTTACCTATGAAATTGGCGTTTCAGTTTTGAAAGTTCAACAGAATAATATTACCCCAAAAATTAATTTACTTCCATTAAATTATATATCATTTTCCGGCTACATTCAAGGTCTTTCATGAATTAGTGATGTCATGTCTCTCGTGTAAAAATTGACTGAGAAGGGTTTCATTAAATACTGTATTGGCGTTTTCTTAGAGGTCAATTTAGTCAAATTTTTTTTTACAAAAAAATAATCGAAATTATCTGAAAATTGTGAAATATTATGCGCAATATGTTCAAAAATACATATGGTAACGAAGAACACACGTCAGTTTCATAGGTAAGCACCTAATATTAACAAAAGACAAAAGCAATGAAAAAAACAAAAGCAATAAACCTCGCAAGCATTCGCTAAGATACCAAAAAGCCGTACCTTGAGTTAACAAAAAATGCGTTGCCCTATAAAACAACGCTGTATTTACCCGGGGAACTACTCAAAACGACAGGTGAGATGGATGAAGCTGCGAAGATTGATGCCCCTTGAAGGTCAACAAGGACGTGAAGGTACAGTTCACAACAGAAAACAGGTGTTTTATTTACATACATACCTACGTAATGATGAGAATGACGAATATGGATAAGGTTTCCCAACGAAATCAATCATATTGGAAGGGAGAAGTTTCACGGGACTATGGAGCTTGGGCCTGGTCTGTGTACGAAACACCATAGATATATCATTTGAAACATAGTCTTTTCTTACGGTATATTTCCTTTGATTTACCTTCGTTGCGAGGTACATCAAGATTCTCAGATTTAACAATCGCAACACATAAATCACCCAACATGGCGAAGCGAGAGCATAAATTGTCCATTTTACGTTCAGAAACTAGATTTTGCGCTACATTTACACGACCTACATACCTTGATTGAAATTAATGATTTAATTGTCCGAGAAATAACTCGGAAGACCGGTGGTTATGCTTGTAAAAATGGCAATGCTTATCTGCAGATTTGAAAAATCGTACATCAATGTCAAAAGAGTGTTCAGTTCAATCAGAGTCAGTGAAAGCATCTTAGAAATATGTGGATGATGCTGTAATTTCTGAAAGTGACCCACCATGGTTACGTACGATGCAAGCCTCGGTGTCCCCATTACTGTAAAAAGTGCTGACAAAACATTACTCTTGTACCACGTATCCCTGCTTCTGATATTTTTTTCAATATTTTTCCTAGAAAGCCTATATTTTTGGTACTCCATACAGTGTCCAGGCCCAAAATATAACGTGTCCTTTGGATAATTTGTAGCTAAGTCGGCTTTTATTCATGAAAGTGAACGTCTATCATTCTAAAACTAAATTCAAAAATAAACTAACTGCCTAACTACGCACTGTCACCGACATTCATAAAAACCATATCCACGCGGGTGGATCCGCGGGTTAAAACTAGTAAAAATATAAATTCGTACTCGCACTAACGATATCCAGTGAAATAAAATGTTAAGGCAGCGCAATTTAGTGACTAAGTAAACATTTCAGTTTTTAGCCATTCCTCCGGGAACCCTCGAGTTTTCCAGGATCCTGTGTTACCCGAGTGCTTTATCTATCTACCTACCAAATTTCATCCAAATCCGTTCAGTAGTTTCAGCGTGAAAGTGGAACAAACAAACACCCATATTTTCTCATTTATAATATTAGTGAGATGAGATCCTCGGTGCTCGAGTACAATAGCACTTGGCTAGTAGTTGCTCACTTCAGTAAATTTCATTTACAAGGAATTAAATTCAAGAGTGGTAATAGTATTATAAAAATTAAACTTGTACGCACCCTGGTCTTCTCCATATTTCTCTATGGCGCCGAAAAATGGACACTAAGAAAAGCCGATGGCACCCGCATAGACGCCTTCGAAATGTGGTGCTGGAGAAGATTGCTGGGGATACCGTGGACAACACGACGTACCAACGTGTCAATCCTGCATGAACTCAAGATCACTAAGAGGCTATCATCCATCTGCCTTCGAGAATTCTTGAGTACTTCGGACATATTGCTAGGAAGAGCGGAGATAACCTCGAGAAACTAATGGTTACTGGCAAAATGGAAGGAAAGAGACCGCAGGGCTGCATCCCGATACGTTGGACTGATCAAATACGTGCCACTCTTGTTACCAACCTTCACGATGCTCTGCACATTCCTGAAGACAAAACGAAATGGCGAAAGATCATCACCGAGAATGTGTTGCCAAAGGGAGGTCACGAGCCTCATCACTGAGGAATACGACGCGAGAAGGAGGAGGCACTAGTATTAACCAGTACTTCGCATTCCGAGTGTACAGTCAGCTTGAAACGAACGCATTTGTTTTTGGGTAGGTGTAGTTTAGAGCTTTGAAGGTCGGGTGTCAAGAGATACCATTTTCCCGAGATTAAAGGTAAAGGCTACTTAGACTTACTTACTTTTAGACATGACGAATTCATCAAAAACATAATGGAAGGAAAGACTGAAGGAAAGCGGGTAAGGGGAAGACCACGGATAAATTATATAAACCAAATTAAGAAGAAGGTTGATGAGATGTGGTACAGGGAGGTCAAAGAGAAGGCCCTGAATAGGAGTGAATGGTGTGAGCTACACCGACAAGAGCCCAGTTCTTAAATTAGAGAAGAAGAAAGGTAAAAGAGGAGAAAACCTCGATAGTTGATTATTATTCATTAGAGATAAGTACCTTTTATCAAATGTCAAAAACGAAATTTTGTTGCGAAAATGTTTGAAATATGTAGTGAACTATAAACTCATTATTAAATACAGTCGTTTTCATTCTTATAACGAGTTCTTATAAATTAATAAATCCGGGAGTTGACTGCATTAAAAATAAATTACGAAATATTATTCACTAAATAGCTCTTTTATTGAAATTGTTGAAAAACTAAATCACTTTCATCACATACATTTTCAATTTTTTATTTATAAAAATTTCGTAATAAGTATGCAAACTACTATATTGAACAATGACGTCATCGTTCAAAATTTCAAACATTTTTGGAACAAAATGTCGTTTTTGACATTTGATAAAAAGTAACTCAAATGACTAGTAGTCAACTACCGGATTCTACGTGTATTAACATCTTTTTAGATCCAATTTAATCGTTTTGAATCTATAGATTTCATATTAATGGGGCGCTGAAGTTCGCGAAAAGCTTAGACTTAAAAAATCTTTAGCTAGTTTCAAATTTTTAAGAAATTACAGTAAGTAACTGGTTAATTTTTAAAGTAGTTTTAATACCGGTAAATGGATTAAGTTTATCTATATCGGTACTGTGAACAGTGTTAATTTTTTGAAAAAGTGAACTGAAATTGTATAATACAGACAATACTACTATGAGGCTCGATGTCTGTGTATGATTTGTCCCAGATTATTGTAAACTGGAAGTGAAGTATAAAATTGAAGTTTCACCAAACAAAATCATAGAAAAAGTACATAAGTAGGTAATGTTTTAGTCCTTCATGTCGAATACCTAGACAGAACCTAAGTTATTATTCTATTCTATTCTTTGCCTGAGGACACTCAAAAATAAATTGGACCGAAAACTCGCTGAATAGATAAGCACAAAGAGCAAAAATGCGTTGATAATAGATAGGTCGGTAGCCCCGCTCTTTAGTGGGCACGTAAAATTTTAATGGCGCCATATTTTATCGGCGGAGAGAGCCGTTTGATTAAAAATCCCATTCGTATCTCCCGATCGGCTGGTCGATAGCTCGGTAATTAAGAGTACAGTAATTTCGCTTCTCAGTGAAAGAAATTACGTTCTTTTTTGGCTCTGATAAAATTGGAAATGGGATGGACGCTTAGTGGTGATTTGGTTTAACGGTCAGCGGAAGTGAAACTTCGCCTTGTCTCACTAATATTATAAATGAGAAAGTATGGATGTTTGTTTGATATACATAAATGCGAAATTATGAATATTATTACTTAACTTTTAAGCAAGGAGCAAAAACTTATAAATTTTTTCATTCTAACCCTGACATTATTTGCCTAGAACGGAAACCATTTCAAATTAAGTCAGCAACACCTATTCACAAAATTATGTTAGTATGTAAATTAAAGCTACGATCAGTCTGTAGATACACGTGGTGTACACAGCCTGTATACACCAAGGACTGTCATCTTAGTAATATAAACAATCACTACCAAATGGCTTGCGACTTACAAATCGCTCTAGTTACTCCGAATGACAGTATATTAACGTTCAAAGGAGCCAGCGCCCCAATACTACACACACATATAGGCTGTACCAGCGTTAAAGCACAATCACTGAATTCATCATATAAACACACGTACTGTCATTAAATGTGTACGTGTATCGACGGCAAATGACGTCACGGCTCCACGATGAAACGTAAAATATGCCTTCAGGCATGAAAAGGCAGGAATTTGTGAAGGGACCAATATCTTTTTTATCATCACCGAAAACGTGTGAGACTTAGTGCTTTTGTGTGTCCCTGAAATTTGTCTGAAAGGACCTTACCACGTTTATTCAGGATATTTTTAACCGACTTCAAAAAAAGGAGGAGGTTCTCAATTCGTCGGAATCTTTTTTATGTATGTTCACCGATTACTCGAAGACGCCTGAACAGATTTAGTAAATTCTTTTTTTGTTTAAAAGGGTATACTTCACAGGTGGTCCCATATAAATTTTATCGAAATCGATTCAGCGGTTTTTGAGAAAATCAACAAAAACATAGCAAAATTGGAGTTGTTGCGATTAAAGTCGGTTGTTTTTAACGTATTCAGCGTGGTCAATTATTGGTTTAACGGACAATGAGAAGAGGATTTTCTTGCTTTAGGTGGTTGGAACTTAGCAACTTTTTTATTAGGGTAGGAAAGACGGGGTTTCCAGACGAGACGAATAGCTTCTCTTTCATATATTTTATAGCTTATACGTTTATATTATAGCATGTTGCATAATGTAGGCGTAGGACCTTAACTGGAGCTTTTATTACAACGTTGATCAAATTGCAAAAAATAAATTGGGGCATATGAAAATTATTATGTATTATGTATGGATTATGTTCGCTTATTATGTATGGAGTTCAATTCTTTTTGCGGTTTGAGCAAAATATTACAATACAAAGGTGTCAGTATGATGTGCAGAAGCCCCCATTTAACGGTGTGTTTACAAACCCATAACGTCCCCACTGCAGGGGTACTGTTTCTTCCCATAAATTGGGAAGGTTAGGCCATACTTTATACACGGGGGCCAAGTCCGGATTGATGGAGGTTGTGGGGCTAGTGTGGCCAACCCTAATGTCAGAACTTTCAAGCTGCCTATAAGACCTCTGACATGGCTTAACGACTGCTGTCTAGTGATAGTAGCCGGCACCAACAGCTTAAGTTGCCTTGCGAAGCACGGAAACGCGACTACGCAAGCCGCACTGACAAATGACGGCTTCAACTTCAATTTAACGGTGTCACGCGGGAGTTGTACGGCGATGAGCGTTGCCGCCACATCGCCACTCTGCACGCTTGGAACGTACGCTTGTTATAGGGTTATGTATAGGGTTATTTCTAAACCCCCCACCAAAACTTCACAGTGGCTTCTACCCATGAAACTGAGCAACTTTCCCTAAGTAACCAATGTTCAATTCGCAAAAAAATGTTGGACCTTTCATACAAATTTAATCACGTGATCGGCCTATTTTGAATGGATGCTCAAAATTTTTTTGCGAATTGACCATTGGTTATTTGGGGAAAGTTGCTCAGTTTCATAAGTAGAAGCCACTGTAAAGTTTTGGTGGGGAGTCCAAAAATAATCCTGTATTTTGTTACACCATGTCAGGGTACAAAATATTGGTTCTAGTCATAAAGAAGTTTTTAACTAAGATTTCTTGGGAAATATTGAGCAGTTTTATTAGTAGAAGTTCTCGGTTAATGGCTTCAGTTGTAGTAAAAAAAAATTGGCACATGCACACGCCATTATTCTAATAATAATAATGTCATCCAACCAATTTCGGCGATGGCGACTTTTTTGGATCGGCTAATTATTAGAGCTGTGTTGGTCTGCCCTATGATTTGCATGTATTCAAGTGTATGTATTGCGTGGTTAGGGGACTGTTCCAAAATCAGGTTATTATTACTTGATATGAAAAATAGGCTATTATGTCATCAGGGTAAAAAAATAACTCCCACATAGGTAGTTTAATGGTCATGTCAAATTTCGTTCCATATTTAACAAACGTAAATAAAATTCGACAACATTAACAATATTAGCTGCGAACTCGACGCAATATCTGTAGCTGAGTCCGCAGTCTGCGACATCGACAATTGCAGTGCGCTGTCGCCTGTCAATCAATATGCACTGAAAATTATAAATCGGAATATACGGAGCATAAATTGCAATATGTCGAGTTTTCAAACACTACTTTCACGTAGCAAGGTTGATTGGGATGTCATTATACTCACTGAATGCTGGTTGCTATCCGCTCCGTTCATACCAATACTTGATGGCTATAACTATTATTCCTCAACCAACAATAAAACTCAGAATGAAGGCGTGGTGGTCTATTTTAAAAATCATCTTATTGTTGGTTTAGAGGAAGCAAATATTCAAGACGCTAACAATGTAATTCTTACGATCGAAAACCATACGGTTATCATAGCTGTATATAGACCCCCATGCAAGACTGACACTGAGGATTTCATAATATCCCTAAATGATTATCTTACCACTCATTCCTATTTTAAAAACATCATTATCACTGGAGATATAAATATTGACATCGCAGAAAATAATACTGATTCACGTTCATTACTCTATCTCAATATGCTAGCCTCACATGGACTGATGCCAGCTCATAATATCCCGACACATGCGCGTGCTTGTCTAGATCATTTTATCCTAAAAACTAGAAGGCAAGCTTATTGCTATGTTGCACATGCGTCAATAACTGACCACGACTGCACTTTTTTATGTATCAGTCTGGCTTCTAAAACTGTCCCCCCACCAAAAATAGCCAGGAGCTTAGACTATGATGCTTTAAAAAGATATATGCAACAGATAAATTTTGATTTTATTTATTCAATGAAAGATGTTAATAGCGCAGCAAATTTTCTGATCAATTCACTAAAAAAAGGAATCGACATTAATACTAAGTTACACAAGGTCCCAAAACGTAAACAAATACTCAAGCCTTGGATTACTCCAGGACTCTTGAGGTGCATGAAAAACAGAGACCGACTACATAAAAAACTGAAAAAGACACCAGATAATGACATACTCATCCAAACTTTCAAACGTTACAGAAATTTCTGTAATACGATTATAAAAAAAGCTAAAAGGGAATATGAAAGGTCACAAATTAAAATGGCAGGGTCAAATACTAAAAAGCTTTGGGAAGCAATTAAAACGATCACACACACACATAAACACAAAAATAAAGCTACACAACTAATCTCTAATAATAATAAGGATCCACTGCACAGGGTGAACGAAATAAATCACTTCTTCGCTGGTATTGGTAGGTCATTAGCTGAGAAAATTCAAACTCTATCGTCAGACTACCTTGACGTATCATACAGTGCAACCACCACACAAACGCACTCCTTCGTTCTACTACCCACAGACGAAGATGAAGTTGAGAGACTTATACTTAATCTAAGGAATGATTGCGCCGTAGGGACTGATAACATCTCAGGGCCCCTACTCAAACATCTTAAAGATATACTAGTACCACCTCTAACATATATCTTTAATCTGTGCTTCGAAACCGGTGTATTTCCATCTGAATTTAAAAATTCTCAAATCTTACCCATACATAAGAGTGGGGATAGAGACTGTGTCAATAATTATAGGCCTATATCTATACTCCCCACGTTATCTAAGTTACTAGAAAGACTTATGAATAACAGACTTGTAAAGTTTCTGGAAGATAACAAAATTCTTTCCCCATCCCAGTACGGTTTCCGTTTAGGTAAGTCCACCGATGATGCCGTTCATGAGGTAACGAATTATAATTCATAATTCATAATTCATAATTATTTATTGCAATCACAAGTACAAATTGTTGTTACATTTATGAAATACAGTCCCATTGTGATACCTTCATAGGCACAGCAATATAGTCGCCTGGTACTGTTAAATATCAACGTCAATACAATAATAATAATTTCCAAAGTCAATTTTGTTAGTACTTATTACAATTTTACGATAGTTATGTCAGTATTACAATATAATTATGAAAATAAATAATATATTACATTAAATTACAATAATATATGTCAATTTTAGGAACTTACTTGTACAACTATTATTTTCCAGTCAAAAAGTCATCTAAATTATAATAACATTTCTCTATTAACAATAATTTCAATTTATTTATAAATGTATCTATCTTAGTTTCATTTTTTATGTCCCAGGGTATTTTGTTGTAAATTTTTATAGCTATGCAATATGTGCTGTTATGGTAGATTGTCATAGTCGATTTAGGCAGTGCCAAGTCATTTCTAGATCTAGTCATTTTTCGTAAATATGTCGATTTTTGTGTGAATAAATGTATATTTTGACGGACAAATATTGCTATTAAAAGAATGTAAAGGGAGGGTAACGTTAACATTTTGTTCTTGATAAAATGTGGTTTGCAGGTGTCGCGATTTGAAAGACCTACTAGCACCCGTAAGCATTTTTTTTGCATAACAAACAGATCGTTTGCATCGGTACTGTTTCCCCATAATATTATCCCATAGCGAAGCCAGCTCTCGGCGTACGCATAATATGCAGATAGTGCAGTTTTAAAATCAGTTACCCTTCTGATCGCGCCGAGAGCATACATGAATCTGGATAGTTTTGTTTTTATTGTGTCAATGTGGTGTTTCCAATTTAAATTACTGTCTACAGTGATTCCTAACAGTGATAAGTGCGGGACTTCCTCAATAGGTATGTTACCAATTTTTAGTTGCAAAGGTAGTGGCTGTTTTTGTCGCGGGTGGAATTGAATAAGTTTTGTTTTATCTAAGTTAATTATCAAGTTATTGTCTTTCATCCAAGTTTCGATTAAATTTATTACATTGTTTATAATTTTATGGTAGTCATCTTGCTTATTAAATTTAAATAAAAGGGACACATCGTCTGCGTATAATACACAGTGGATGTCTTTTAGGTATCTTGGTAATTCATTGATGTAAATTAAAAATAAGAGACATCCGATTATATTATATTATAACTAACCTAGATAAAAGACGCAAAACAATTGCAATATTTCTTGATTTAGCTAAAGCTTTTGACACAGTCTCTATTCCCCAACTTGTACAAAAACTTGAAGCCATAGGCATAAGGGGAGTTCAACTTAATTTGTTTACAGATTACCTAACGAATCGCTTACAGAGGGTAAAGATAGATGACTGGACGAGTGACTATCTGCCGATCTCCTTTGGTGTGCCTCAAGGAAGCATCCTTGGCCCTACTCTATTTTTAATTTACATTAATAATTTGTGTAATCTCCGGCTCCATAATGGCAAAATCATAACTTTTGCAGACGATACTGCACTTCTATTTAGCGGGAACTCTTGGGATGAAGTATATAGTCATGCTCAATCTGGTTTTAACCATGTGTCCAAATGGCTCTATAGTAATTTTTTGACATTAAACGTGGACAAAACAAAATACATCGCCTTCTCCCTTAAAAATTTTAACAACCCTCCTTACCAGAACTTATCAATACTTTCCCATACTGTCACATGTTCCTTTCAAACTTCACAGGACTGCTCTTGTCCCAAACTTGTACGAACAGATAATATTAAATATTTGGGAATTGTCATAGATAACACTCTTAGTTTCAAACTTCATATTGACGTACTTGCAAAGAGGGTTCGTAAACTGATTTTCATCTTCAAAACCCTTCGGCATGTCGCTGATACCAAGATCATCAAATCTGTCTACTTCTCGCTTTGCCAATCAATACTTAGTTATTGCATAACATCATGGGGAGGTGCCCCAAAAACATCACTAATTAAATTAGAGCGCACCCAAAGGGCTGTCCTAAAGGTAGGCTGGTTTTTGCCATTCTTCTTTCCAACTGTGGACCTGTATAATATATGCGACGTACTCACTGTACGCCAAATTTTTGTTTTATGCACAATTGTCAGGAAACACTCAAATATTTTATATGACCCTAGCAAGTTTCTCGAGCGAAGACGGAAACACACTGTCTGCTCCATTAATACTTTTAATACAACCTCCTCCCATAAATTCTACTGTTTTCTAGGAGAATTTCTTTAAAATAAAATAAATTCCATTATACCCATTTATTCACTTCCAAGGTATAAATGTAAACAAAAAGTAACACAGTGGATGAAAACACTTAGCTACGACGATACTGAAAAACGAATGGCAGTAACTGAATAATATCTGTATTTAATTTAAATTATCGACTATTAAGTCACTATCCCACTATCTAATCTTATCTAGTGGTTATAAAAACACCGATCCCAAGACCTTGTATTATGTCGAAGGGCTAGGTGAGATTAGGTATCACAACACAAACTCTCACACACACACACACGCGCACGCACACACACACACATGCACACACACACACACACACACACACAAACACACACACACACAAACACACACACACAAACACACATACTCCTACACACACACACACACACAGCGTGAATGTACAGATCTCACTCTCAAATCTACTTATATTCTTGATTATATTAATCTTTATCTTAATCAGATTATGTATTCACTGCTTTATTTGTTAAGTAACAGTCTGTATTTATTATAATATTATATAAACCTATTAGCTCTGGCTTATAAATGATCACCATTATGGGGGTGCTGGTGCCTATAGCACAGGCCTCGAGCCTATTTTAGGTATCAGCCGTCACCAGATTGTACTCGGCCATCAACAATAATTTTCATTTTTGCTTGATTGTAATAGCTGAAATATGTGTGTACCAAATAAATAAATATTATTATTATTATTATTATTATTATTATTACTCAAAAAAATATTTTTGTAACTTGATATTCCTACTAGCCTACAAAAATATAGATACTTATTTCTTACATAATCACAAAGATAACTCCAGAATTTGTTCAGCTTAATCTTAATTAGACCCTCTGGACCAATGAGATCCGTCGAACGCAAAATAAGTAACTCGAGATAAAGTATAATCTGTGCTACGTTTGCGAAGGGTAGATATAAGATACCTTTGGGACAAGCCATGGCTGTTTGTAAGCTCCCCTGTGTGCCCTGGCTTACGTTTTTGATTCCACCAACTTGTTGGTTCACTGTTAGGAGTATCTGAAATGTGTAAGTAATAAAATAGATCCCAACAAAAACATTGTACCTATAATAATTGACCACGCTGAATACGTTAAAAACAACCGACTTCAATCGCAACAACTCCAATTTTGCTATGTTTTTGTTGATTTTCTCAAAAACCGCTGAATCGATTTCGATAAAATTTATATGGGACCACCTGTGAAGTATATCCTTTTAAACAAAAAAAAAGAATTTTCCAAATCGGTTCAGGCATCTTGGAGTAATCGGTGAACATACATAAAAAAAAAAGATTCCGACGAATTGAGAACCTCCTTCTTTTTTGGAAGTCGGTTAAAAAGTATTGAGATCTGATGGAGAGTAAGGGATTATTATGTTTAAGAAAGCAAATTATTTTGAGTAAATAGCCTCTGTAATATTCATCTGTTATTTCATGCGCCTCCATAGGTACCATTGTTAAAAAAATACTCGCACAAAGACGCAATACAATAAAAAATCTACACCTCAGAGCAAAATTTAATAACGTTAAAACCATTGAACTGATTTTCATCAAACCTAGGGAAAAACCACAGCGACGAAACCTACCTACAAGATAATAAAGCCTCCCCCAAACAAGCACGATTTCTGTGGCGCGAAATTCGCGCGAAACTCGCAGGTGAAGCTACAACGTCGCGTCGCAAAAAGCCGCGACACGTCGCAGGAATATCGCGCGAATCTCGCGCTACAAGTGGCGATACTTCTGCGACACTACGTCGCGACGCGTCGCGCGAAATTTGCGCGAATTTCGCGCGACAAGCGGCGACGCTACATGTGTCGCGCGATAATCGCGCGACACGTGTTGCAATATTTGGCGACGCCACAGGTGTCGCGCGAATATTGTGCAATATTTCTGCGACACGTAGAGGTGGGTTGTTAACAGATATTCCAATAACGTAACGTAACTGACTAACAGTCAGTACCGATAATGGGCTTGGAAACTTTATTTTTACTACTCACAAAGGTAATAAGAGACGTTTATGTGTATTTGTTTCCTCAATATCTCTAAATATTACATTACAGAGTGTAGAATAATAAATAATAATAATAATAACCGGTACAAATCACACACGGTCATCTGGCCCGAAACTAGGATTCCCTGTATCTTGGGAACCAGAGACTGATATACATACACATATACATTTAAATACATACATATATAGATATTATACACCCAGACTCAGAGCAAACAATTCTGCTCATCACAGAAAAGTTTGCCCTGTGTGGGGATCGAACCTACGACTCTCGGATCAGAGGTCGGGATCGCTAATCACTTAGCCACCGAGTCAGTCAGTGCATATACGATGCATATACGATTCAAAAGGTTCTGTAAGTTTTAATTGTCGTCCTGAACTTGGAACAGGTTATATTATAACAAAGATAAATTATACAGGGTGTAACAGAAAGGTGGGATAATACTTCTAGGTGGGCTTTTACCCATCAAACTGAACAATTTTTGTTCTACAACTTTGTTCAAATCGCAAAATTTTTTTTGGACTTTTTATACAAATCGATCAGCTGGCGAACCAAGTTTGTATGAAAAGTCCAAAAAAACCTTTGCGATTTCAACAAAGTTGTAGAACAAAAGTTGTTCAGTTTGATGGGTAAAAGCCAACCTTGAAGTATTGTCACACACTTCTGTTACACCCTGTATATCCGATATGTATCATAAATATCGGATATTTTGATATTTATTATAAATATTGGATATTTTCGAACCCTGGGTATGTCAGATGGTGCTTTGCGGTACCTCATCGCATGCACACCGGACACAATCTTAGAAAAAGTTTATGAAAATAATTACGAAAATAAGAGCGGTCAAATTAAAAGAAGCTAGTATTTAAAGAAGTCAAGCACGTTTCTGAGGTCAACAGGAGTCAAATTGTCAAAATCAATAACACTATATTATTATTATTGCGCAGTTTCGTTTTGACAGCAATAAAAAAATTAAGTTCGTTTTCAAAATATTAAATGTATTTATATTAAATTAAAAAAATTAAGACAGAGGTCTTAATTGGCCAGAGGGCTCCTGGTCTACAGTCATTGTTAAATAACCTCGATAGGTACCTCGATAAACTCTATTAATTCAATGTTTAAAAGTGATAAATGATTTGGAAATTTTAAGAAACGGATGTTATGGGATTTGGATATTGTAGGAAATGGAGCGCAGTCGGGTAAAAAACATAACCCTCCTTCTGGTCCAGTCGGGTAAAAACATAACCCTCCCTCTGGCCAAGTCGGGTAAAAAACATAACCCTCCTTCTGGCCCAGTCAGGTAAAAAAATAACCCTCCTTCTGGTGCAGTTGGGTAAAACATAACCCTCCTTCTGGCACAGTTGGGTAAAACCAGAACCCTCCTTGTGGCACAGTCGGATAAAATACGTAATCCTCCTTTTGGCCCAGTCGAGTAAAACCATAAGCCTCCTGACCCAGTTGGGTAAAAAACATAACTCTCCTTCTGGCGCAGTCGGGTAATGAAATAAATAGTTGCACCCAAAATCGTTATTTGAACAAAAGCTATTACGTACTAGTTACAAAAACGGAACGCAGAACGCGAATCGCGGAGCCACTCTACCTTGCCCCCCCCCCGAGCCCCGATGTAGCAGCCTCACCCCCGTTGTTGCGTCGCAGGAAATTCGCAGAATTCCGCGACAGCGACGCGACGTGAAGCGGCGACAGCGAGGCCCGGGGCCCGGGGGGCAAGCGCGGCGTCGCAGAATATTCGCAGCCACAAAGGGGGTGTGAAGCGGCGACAGCGGGGCCCGGGGGGCAAGCGCGGCGTCGCAGGATATTCGCAGCTACACAGGGGGGGTGAAGCCGCCAACATCGGGGCCAGGGCTGTAGCTGCGATTTATCGCGGCAGTGTGTAAAAGCGACAGCGTCCCAGTACAAAATGTAAGTACTGAAAGTAATTATTCGCGCCACAAAAATCGCGTCTGTTTGGGGGAGGCTTAATTGCATTAAAATCGGTCCACGTATTTAATGCCAATTATGCCACGGTAGAAGTCGAATTTCTACTACTGCGGATAAAACATCTTCGCAACAATTCGACGGCTGAGAGGCCATTTTTATTAGCCTTTTTATACAACACTTATTTCATCAGATGTTAGCAATGTAGGTACATCTAATTAAACAATTGGCCAACACATTAAAATAGTACATTGTTCATCAAGGCGAGAAAGTGACCGATTACCAACGAGAGATGGGAATCGCACTTTCTTCCGAGTGATACATAGTGCTTTATACTACACCCACGAGGAAAATAAAAAACACGTGTTCTTTTTTCAATATAATGTTTGGAAAAGCTTAGTGGTCAGTATCATTTTGCGAACTTGGAGATAAAAACTTTTTTACAATTTACATTTAGTTTACCGACATAGATAGTCTTACCCAAAATTTAAAAAAAACACGTCATAATGGATTTTCATACACTTTTCAGCGCGTTTTCTTCCCGCATATTTGTACGATAGTAATGTACATTCTGCCTCAAATTCGATAAAGTATTAAGGTACTTTCTAAGTAGGTGTAGTATAAATACCTTTTAATTTCAAACGTAAGGACAGTCTTTAAAATATAAGTGATTAGATAAAATATTTTTAAAGGGATCGCTTACCATCAGGTGATCCGTCTGCTCGTTTACCACCTATCACATAAAAGAAAGAAAGATATAAATAAAACAACCAGTATAATCAGCAGTATTATTTTGAATTGCTTTGAATCACAATTTTTTTAGTGTTTATAGATAATAATAATATTAATTACAAAGGAAGATTTTTTGTTCAAATCTCACGTTACCCGCACATACTCTTATCCAATCTCAGAACTATTAATTAAAAACATCTATAAAACAACAATAGTTAATATCACTTTAGTGAAAATATGTTAAGGAATGAAATCTAAATTTAATATCTCAAGTAATTGTACAAGGTACACAATGGTAACTACATTGCTTGAAATCACAGTTACAACAAAATACAAACCATTACATTATACACGTATAAGTTTAATACAAAAAAAGCATAAATTAGGATAAAAATTAAGAGACATAATTACAGATTTAGAAAATCTAGTACTCATAAATACACAACTTTGAAAAATGGTTGAACCTTTAACAGTTTTTTTTTTTACTTTCGTAGACCCAAAATTCGCATTCAGACATCTTTCTTACACTTGGTGTTTTAAAAAACCACTTAATTGGCAGTAAATAACAATATCTAACTCTTGTTAGGGCACAATCGCTGAAATTAGCTATCAGAAATTGTCAATAACATCACTTACATGATTTTTGCTTAATTGCATTAATTAAAAAACGTAATATTTAAATCCAGCTAATAATTACTCTAGAAACAAATCTAAAATTTGCTAATAATACAATACAATATTTGAATATGCTTCTATATGTACCTATACAAAACAGCTTTAAGCAATTATACTTGATGAAGCTATTATGATTAAAAAACAATTAAGTGCCTAATTCCTTGTTAGACTATTTCTTAGACAAACGTAATATATTTCTAACTTACTATAATTATAAGAAAAGAAAGAAATTATACTAATTACAGCGACAAAATTCTGTAGCAATAAAATACTAATTAGGTCTCTAGCATTATTGTAAAGAAAGTATAGCTAATCGCAGTGTCGAATTTTCAAAAATACTTTCGTAATAATCTAAGTGATATGCAATATAGTTTAGGCAGGCTCAATTTTATTTAAGAACTAAAGTAAATTTATTAATAGTCGATTTTCTATAATGAAAGCATGAAAACAGGTAGGTATATCTCTCGAAATTTCGTCAAATAAATTGTTTTAAGCTTTTGACTTCATGGATTCATAAATTAGGAATATTATTTTCTTATATCCTAATGCTGTGCAGATTTTATAATATAATAATTTCAGTAACATGGTGCTTCTAACATAAAACTATGTGAAAAGCTAAATTGATAGAAAATATGATTGTTGATTAGTGGCCTACCCCAAGGTTATTTCTGGGGCCGGTACTATTTCTACAATATTTGTATATGATCATTTACGAAATTTCGAGAAAAATCACAGGTATAAAAACCAAGGACTTTAGTTGTTTATGAATATGTCAAAAATAATAGTATATTACAACATTTTGATTGATTGCCTTTGGCATTATTATTTTTAAAATATATTTATAATACGTCCCAACAAATGAATTGAAAAAAGTCCAACCGTAGTCTCACATTCTCTTTCCAGTACCAATAACGTTTTTTACCATTATAATCTTAGAAGTAAGTTCTTATTAAATACGAAGTTAAAATGTGTGAACAAGCTTTCTTATAATTAGATTAATAAAAAGTAGGTATTAGTTAAACTTTTAAATTCTATATGACTGTATAGATTTCAAGATTTTTATTATTATTTCATGTATAATATTAATTTATCTAACTATATCTACTTCTAGTGCACTATAATTTAGCTGTGGTCAATTACTAAGGCCTACCGCAAGTGTGTTCTTTTTGGCTGTAATTAAATGTTAATTATTTGAAATAAGATACGTTCATACTGTAACACAATACGAAAATCAGATGACAGAAAATCAGCGCCTAGGAGTACAAACTGCTAGGCACTTTGCTGAGCCATCTTCCCATTCAAGACCTATGCACAATTTACTTTGTTATTTATTTTATTATCAGCAATGTGTTAAGTTTGATATTTTGTAACCCTTTCCTCTTTGAAATGTATGTCCTTAGTAAATTGATTGATTGACTGATTTACTGAAATATTTTCAGATGTGAATTATGAAATAAGTTTATTTTTTTGTTATGCCCCGGTCATAAGTTAATCCACAGGAAACCTGAGTATACAGAAGACTGAACACCGATTTCTGATTTCAAAAATCATCTCATAATACGTGCCTCCGTTATCAAAAGTATTATATTTAACTTGGAAAATGATCGGATCCTAATACAAACTTCCACCCCCTTCAATTTTTATTTTCGCGCAAAAGAGTAGCCTATGTCCTTCTCCATGATCTCATCTATCTCCATACCAAAATTCATCAAAATTGATTTAAAAGTTTAAGCGTGAAAACGTAACAGACAGATAGAGAGATAGAGTTACTTTCGCATTTTAGTTTGGATTAACCATTTTAGGCCATCATAAAGACACAATGGAATCAATTAGTTGAACAGTATATATCAAATATTGTTGTAATTCATCGAAAACGTTCTTTAACGTAAACTATTCTCAATTAAGATTCGTTTTCATATTAAAATTTTAGTTAAATTTTAGAATAAGGATGATTAGGTACATCTCCTCTCCTCGTCCTTAGCGAATTACATTACGAGTACAATACATAAATGTGACTTTGTACCTAATATGCAAACTAAACTGATGTAAAATTTTAATATATCCAAAATATTATGATTGCACGAAAAGAACACATCTTGCGGTCGCAATACCGAAGCGCTCTATAAATTTTAACTGTTTTGTGACGATTGCGTAGCAATAAAATACACTCTCTTTGTAACCCGGGGGAATTTCACCAAAAATATTATTATTGCTTACACAGGTTCGCATTTCGGTTAAAAATATTCCTTTTTCTTCCATTTTTTTTTCTTACGTGTCTTTATTTATATTATTTAAATCGCCGCTCCAGAAGCAATCGTGCACGCTTCCCAAAAATATATATGCATGACCACTAGCTAAATGAACTATTCTGTTCATAGAAAATTAAAATCGAGATAATAACTTTTATGAAAAATTAATACATCAAAACTTTTGGCGCAATACTTCTCGAAATACTGATTTTGTATCCGCCGTCACTACATGTACATATATAAATATAACATCTTAAAATTAGCGATCCAAAAATATAAAATATACATGTTGTATTTGCGCGCCCTCAGGTGCCACATGCCTTGCAAGCGAATATTGCCTTTGTCCATTTTGTCCGAATTGATGTTTTCACTTTTTTTAGTAAAGGGACTTTTGCCGTTTTACTACCGGAGGGAGCAAAAGCCGCCAAATGGACGGTTATTCTCAACTGCGTGACATTCTCAGTTTTCTTCTATTGTAATTTTGAAAGTTCAAGCAAGTACTTGTCTAGTTAAAGCGTCAAATTCAAAAGTGATTCAAAATAATCAAGATAAATCCTCCAACTAGACAAGAACCACCTTATTATCTATCTCCAGTTTATCCTTCGCCATTGCTAATTGTAATCGGTAAAGATATTGAAATGTGCATTAATGCATCTGTAATTAGTAATGGACAAACTAGCACCCCCATTCCTATACCAAATCAGGACATTACAGAAATCAAGTATTAAAATGAATGTTGGAATGTCATTGTCAATAAACAGAATAAAGTTATTTTAAAATTATTTACTTATGCGAATACTAACATTCAAACAGAAAACTTTTTTATTTATAACTGAATTCAAATACATAAAATATGAAAAAAATGAAAGAATTCTAATCCACTTCCCTGCACAAGCAAAGCAATCTTTATTCGTTCGTAACTTTGCTTTATAAAAATACGAATCGAAAATATGTTGACGACTGCAGCGTCTTATGGTTAAGCTATGATTATTCCTAATAGGTATCTTAATTATAACTATGACGCTACGTTAAAATATCAGAGAATCAGAAAAGGGGAATATTTAGGTAGTATATTTTCTATAATTTAAGTGGTGCACAACCTTATTTCTTCATGAACGCTAGGTAAGTACGGCATATAGCTTTATCAAGGATCTAAAACAAATTTTTATCTAAACTAAGTTGATAGAGATCAAAGTCCTAAAGTCATTGAAGTAGGAACTAGGGGTGGGCTTAATAAACCAAAAATAACAAATAATATTAAAATATGTCACAGTAGATAAAACCTAATTAAGTACTGACAAAAATATATATTGGAAAAACAAATGATTAAAAGGAACGATCTACATTTAAGCTTTAATAAGATAAAGATCTAAATCTACCGGAATGTTAAGAGTTTAAGAAATTTTTCGATGACTACTAAGGCTCTTGCGTAGATTAGAGAAAATTAAACCTATTTAGGCTGGAATGAAACCTAACGGTAGACTTTCGACCAATTATCAAACTAATGGCATTATAACTTTTTATTTATTTTTTTCTCTTATATACGATAAAATCTCAAAATTCTCACAGCTCATCGGGTTTATTGTTTTATACGCTAGGTGCATCTACTTTATAAGAACAGTGGCTATTTAATAATTTGAATTTGTACTTAACCTACTGCTAAACTCTCTCACTAAGAGTTTAGCCAGATTTAAAAATGAATCACTTTCGATACTTTCCAGCAGATGACAAAATTGCCAACAAATACAATCGAACATTAAAAACAATCGCTGTTTCATAGTTAACTATATGTTTTATAATTACCATAAAGTTTAGCAAGAAAAATGTCTCCAATAAGTGTTAATTTAATTTTGCATGAAATTTTAGAGATTTATTCAAAAATATTAATCCAATAAATACTCTAAAGAAATTTTCTCAAAAATATTTTATGAAAATTTAATACAAACACGATAAAATTTATACTTAATGTAACCCTGTCTAGGACCTGAAGAGATCAAAGTAAAGAAGTTATATGACACAAAATAAAATTCGATGATCAAAAAGTAATGTTTTTGCGTTGAAAATAAAATTAAAAAACTAACAACGAAGAATCTAATATTAATAAAAAGGAAACCCAAATAAAAAAATCTGTATATGTGATGAAAACTAATAACATGGAAATATTAATGAACTAACTACTGAATTACAGTATAACTAAATTCAAACCCAAAAGTCACATTTTATCTGGAGAAAGTGACTTTACTCATTTTGTTGACGATACTGACGTAAATATATTTTATGTGGTGTAGAAGGAAATCACAAAAACTCTTTATTTGTCATCTACGTAGACAAGGCTCAAGTTTTGTCACAACTTCGAGGAGAAAATATTAAACACATCTTTGAAAGTAATTTGCTATTCCTTTGCTTCAGACACTATTCATAGCTCACTAATAAAAGTCAAAATTTTCAATCTTAGGTAACGATCTTCATAAATGCCTCTACTCGTATCAACAAAATCTTCATCATAAAATAAAACATTGACTTTCATGTTAGCAGGATTCGCAATTGCATTATTTTACACACAGGTAGTGGAAGATAAGTTGAAGATTATTGACGTTTCTTTTATTCAAATGTTTACATTTTGAAAAGGAGTTCAAGTAATAAGTCTTCATCAGCGTCCATGGGTGATTTCGGTGCTAAGTAGTCAACGATCCTAAAACAATATACCATAACACTGTTAAGCAATAGCAACTGAAAATAAAAGTGTTTTGATGACATTTTATTGTTAACTTGTCACTAATGGTAAATGATATTCCCATGTAACCAACAGCAACGACACTTCGCACTCCAAAATCTATCAAGTCGCGGTTTGTATGCAGAAACGGACATATACATACTCAAAATACGTGCTTGGGCAGACTTATAAACAAATGATGATAATGATTATGATGTGGATTATGATGATGATGATGTTGATTATGATGATGGTCATGTTGATTATGATGATGATTATGACGATGGTGACTGACCTATTGGTTGTGGTTTGAGTATTGGTGGTGTGCGGCAGCGAGTTTCGGTGGACATCTTGCAACAGCTGGGCCACCCTCGCGTTTTCGGCTCGTGCGCTCTGCAACCTGTTGGCAGTCATCTTGGTCAGCTAATGAACAAGAACGAATAGCATCATTGTTTGACTCGAGAAGGATGAGCTAGATAAAAAGCTATTTTGTAAATGTTGTATGTGAATATATCCAATGGGGTTAAATTTGACAACTACCACTTTTTACTTATAAATGACTCTCAAATTGAGCGTTTTATATAGAGATTCTAACAATTTTTTGACGTTTATTTAATAGCCTGGATATGTTCACGTACGACATAAAAAAAAAACACTCGGTGCAATGGAATATGGATGAGTGTTAATAAATTAAAAAATCATGATTATTTGCAGCTGCACTCTACAATAGTCGTTAATATTTAAAACATAATGTATAGAGTCCTTCTGAAATACCTAAAAATAAAAGAGTGGCTTCAGTAGAAGCTACTATATTCATTAACTTTCAGGTAATTCAAAAAACCCTATATTCTTATCATCAATAACTCAATCACCTAGCCTTTAATTAAAATAAAATTCGGTGACAAAAAATAACTAATAACAGAAGTATCTATGAAAATAATGGAGAAGAAGAAGTAGTTAAACGAAAACAATAAACCTTCTTAAATATTATTACTTGCAAAACCAATATGTAACAACAAAAAACCAAATTCATAATGTACGAGCAAGTTCTTATTATCTAAGCTACATAAACTTACGTTGGTCGCAAATTCTTCCCAAGTACTAGTTGCATGGAAATAATCAGAATTTCATTGGTAACAAACATCTTTACTGAAAGTTTCAATTTTGTCAAAACTTTACTGTTTTGTCAGGTTTGAAATTTCCAAAGTTACGAAAGATGGATTATCGCTTGAAGTATTGTTGGAATCAAAGCCTTTGTGAACAATTTCAATCTGATTTTCCAACCTGTTTGAACTTAAAATTAGTCGTATCGCTTCATAACAAGACGTTTCAAACTTTATTTTTCGAAGAACTGACTGTAATTCGTCAACACAGAATCTGTTTGAACAAAGAAATATTATGGAGGTTTCTTGGAGTTTGTCTGCGAGGCACAGTTAAAACAAATAACAAATTTTCAGACTTGTGTACAAACACGATGATATAAATACCTAGTCGACAAACAAAGTCAAATATAGATGAGTTGACCCATTGTATTTTAATTTTGCGTGTTCTCACAAATATCCGTAATATCGAGGCCTAAGGTTTACCTAAACACACAAACATAAAGTGCATTGTGCAACTTCTAGCTGTGGCAAAATTCTAATTTATTAATAAATTTGTAATAGCCTTGTATTTATTGAAATTTTAAGGTTTCCTATTTATATTTAAAGCTTTCTTCGAAATTTATAAATCTGTTTTTCATAAACTTCCAAAAATTAAAAAATGTTCTGCCTTAACATACAACTGAATCGGTACCAAAACGACAAAAACGTTATTTTGTGAGAACATTATTGGAAGGTCGTCAAATAGAACGTTATATCATCCAAGTAAGGGTCCAGGCGTCAAGTTTGGGCGCCGAGAATTTGCAACTTTCATAATAGACTTTGGAAGTTGTATGCCGACCTTTTTCTGTCCCTCATTATAATCACAGATAACCATGGACCCTTGTGTCAATAAGAGTAAAGGTTACAATTTCGTGACCAAGATGGATTACTATCTTCGGCAAGGCGATATTTAAATGAGAAATGAAATTCCGAAGACGTTGAGAGAGAAAATCCACAAAGGATGAATCAATAAATTTCGTTTCATAACTCATTTGAAATTCTTGAATCATTTAGAAGGCACCGAGATACGAGTGCGATACCAATAATTTATGAACGAGACAAGAGCTAGAGGAATTTACGATATTAAACCTCTAAGAGATTTTCAGAAAATCAAACTGGTAATAGAATTCATTTTCAATGAAAGGTCTTACTTAGATGATTTGCTAATTTGTTAAATTTTTACTACTTCAAATGAAACAAAACAGAAACAAAATACCTACAAGTTTTGCAACTTTATTTTTTAAAATTCAATAATTAATGGTCACTTTGATTTCGTTTACAGTTTTTATAGATTTAACCAATATCGACTTTACACTGATTATGCACAACCGTGACCTGATATCAAATTAGACTTTGATTCCAACAATGATATACCAAATACTGGATTTGTGACCAATCACAATATCAGTAGTAAAAGACAAGACTACGCTTTTACTAATGGAGCAACAGTGACTTTGTCCACGTAGAAATCGAATGTAAGCAACGACGCGTCAAATCCCTTATAATATCAATTTTCCATACAAACATAAACACTCTCTTACACTCACTTATTTAAATATTGTTGATACATTTGATTATATGTTCTTGGTGGAATATTATTTCACTAATTTTGGTTTTTCCCTTATTGTATATAAAAAAATACACTGCACTTTTAGTTATTTAGCGACTGATTTTGGAAATCATCGTCTGCCTGAAGATGATGTGAGAAAACCCTACCAAAATGAGTATTTAAATATTATTTATTAGGGTAATCTACAGACACCTTTTAAGAAACGTATGTTTATTTTTTTTTCTGTTAAGAATGGCTTAGCATTTGTATTGTCTGTTTAACAGTATGTTACGGTACTTTTCTATAGGTATTTATTTTATTTTTTGATAGCATTTTACATCAAAAGGTGCTTTTTCGTAAAATATGTTTCAAACTATTATGTAGTAATATTAATAAAGGACTGAGTACTATTTTTAAGACCGAAATTAATTATAATATGAAAGGAAAACCACTTTGGAGTTAGACACAAAGGTATAATAAATGATACCACATTAGCTATTATTCAAATCTCTATTATGGTTGGAAAAACATACAGTTAAAATCAGAACTCGAGTTCGAATAGGACCTTTAAATAAGCCTTCAATCCCCATAATATGATTCCTACTGCCTAAAAAGGGTTATGTACACATGTCATTTCAGAGGTTATTCAATGACCCAAGAGATATTCTTATTACATTTCATCCATTCTTAGATCGCCTTTATTCAGAAAGGGTTTTAGCCCCTTTGTGAGTTCATAATGAAGTTACCTATATTAGTTCCTGGTAAACAATTCAGTGCCGACGAAGGGATGAAAACGAGGCGTAATCGTATTAATATTTGCGAAATTTGGGTGGAAAGGACTCCTAAAGGATAAATTTATTTCACAGAAAGGATGTAAACTAGATTATACTTTAATGGGCGGTATACACACGAATATGGAATACAACATTACTAAAACGAAATTGCTTCAATTCTTTGAAATAAGCTAGTGTTTTTGTTTTCGATAAAATTGAGTTTTGTTTCAGCAACGTGTGTACAAAGATAATAGTCATTAGATTATTTACGTGTGTTTTATTAGTTTCATTCATTTGGCCAGCATTAGCTTTATTGTTTTTGAATGTACACTGCGTAACTCATAGGACTTCTAAACATTTAATATATTATAAATCTGCATAATTTGTAAAGTGTAAAAGCATAATATTCAATAATTAGCTGCTTATTTATTGCGCTCATTAGTAATTTGATTTTAGTTGTTGTTTTAAAGAAGTTGTTTTTAAGAAGAAGCGGTATTGGCACAGTGCGGCTTGCGTGGTCGCGTCGATCACGCAGGTTAACTGACTACATATACGACAATAACCTGGATGGGCTTGACTATTAGTGGTATTTACCTCGACCGTTTTGGTGCTTCGCAAGGCACGTTAATTAAGATGTTGGTGCCGATTGCTATCACTAGATGGCAGTCGTTAAGCCATGTCGAAGGCCTTATAAGCGGCCTTGAAACTTCTGATACTGGGGTTGGCCACAAGCCCCACAACCTCCGCCAATCTGGACTTGGCCCCCGTGTGTGGAGTATAGCCTAACCTTCCCGAAGTATGGGAGAGACCCGTACCCTTGCAGTGGGGACGATATGGGTTGTTCTCGATAACGAAAATCGGTAACCAGCAGTTTTCTCACGGTTGCTTTTATTACAATCTGGAGAAGTTCGACATATTTTAAACTTTTGACCATAAAATAAGTTAAGGTGTTATAAGTTTGAAGACCACATGTTTCCGTGTATATCTGTAGATAGTTTTGCTCTGGGAAAGGGTAGATCTGTTTGGATGTGATTTTATTTATTTGAAAACGGTGTTCATTGTGATTGTTGGCTAAATTATTTATGAAAATTAAAAAATTAATTAAATTAAATTAATATAAATTAATTATTAAATTAATTATATTAATTTAATTTTTGTTGTGTTATTTTGTCGTACAATAAAGAGTATACAAACAAACAAACAAACAAAATTGAGTTGAGTGGTTGAGTTTATTTTTTCTCGTGTGATAGGAATTTTATACTGGTTAAAAGAAATATATAAAACTTAAATAAAAATCATTTTCAGTTTGAGTTAATGTTATTGGGTTATACTACGACAGTGGGGCATAAATCTTTATATTTTTTCCTATTATTCTCAGTGATATTAAAAGTTACAAGAACCACTGTCGACTTTTTCTACGTCGATGATAAGTAGACAGATAAAACATCGAAGAACTAAAACATTTTAATTTAATTTAGGAATAGTTTACTTACTTGATTTTGGACTGTCTCATGAACTGTTGTATTTTCCTAGCGGCTTGATTCTGTCGTCGTTGCGAATATGTTCTCCTGAAAAATAATTAACGCTGTAATCTACAGTCGTCTTTACTTCTGTTTCTCGATCCTATTGTTTTTTTCTCTTTGTGTATATATAAACTTCTACTCTATTTTCTTTGCTATCTTCTACTCCTACTACTCTATTTTCAAATATGTTTAACTGTCAAAATTTTTAAGTTAATCATCACTAAATTCGATAATCAGATAATCTAGTCTCGTGCAGAGCACAGATTGCGATATTAAGCCTGCCAATCACAGCAGTTTTGCGCAGAACTTGTGCGCAATTTGAACCTCCACACTGTTGCAACGCACATGGATAAGTGGGGCAGTACTTTTTTATGCTGTTTTTTAGTACCAGGTGTAACAAATAACGGTATCAGTTCTCTAGCTTGCAGCTAGTGCTCCTTAGACCCCAAAGGAACAGATCAGCACCGAGGTTAAACGATACCTTATTGTCCAGGGGCTGCCTGGCTTAAAGCGGGCGCTAACTGCCAGTACATAGGGAAGTTTAAATTGTTGCTTTATGTATTGTCGTTAAATCTTACTTGACTGGGTTAGTCGCCATCCTGCGGGCGCGATGTGTGCGGTATCCACGTTGAATTACTGTTGCAGCCGCATGCATTTGCTTCAGGTACGCGAACTGTATACAGACGTTAGTGTTAATTATCTTTATTATTTATGTTATCTATTTATATTGTTAAGGAGCTATCTTTATAATAATAATATCCGGGACAAATCACACACGGTCATCTAGCTTCAAACTAGGATTCCCTATATCTTGGGAACCAGAGACACATATACATACACATTATACATTTAAATACATACATATATAGATGTTATACACCCAGACTCAGAGCAAACATTTCTGCTTATCACAGAAAAGTTTGCCTTGTGTGGGGATCGAACCCACGACTCTCGGATCAGAGGTCAGGATCGCTAACCACTTAGCCACCAAGTCAGTCGAAGCAATACTTTGCAGCAATACTTTATCCTATATTCAAACAAATATGTTATATCATCAAACGCTTATACAAGCTTTTTAAAATTCTTAATTAGTAAGCCCTTGGCATTATCTCACCTGATGGTAAGTGATGAGGATGCCGAAGATGCCAAGATTTCCCAACGCAATGGGAATTTTAATAGCGAACTTATGTGAACTTATCCAGAATATGATTGGGGCTATGAAATATTATGTAAAATTTGACCCAAGCCGCAACTAGATTATGTTTATATGAATTCAGTGATAATCTCTTCAGTATTCAATATTATTTAGTATTATTTAAATTTTCTAGTTTTTTCTATATATTTTTTACCTGTTTATATCGCCTATAACAGTTTTGAATGGTAATGGCGGCGGCCGCAGCCCTCCGTTGCAACTGTCTCCCTCTATATTGACGATACGCTTTCTGGATCGTAATGGCCGCTGAGTAGAGCTCTCTTTGTTCACGATCTAGAGGAACAGTCAAAGGAAGATGTTGTTTTATTCTCAAAGTTATTCGGAGAAGGATGTCTCAAGTTAAGTTTTAGAATTAAGATGGCTAACAGGGTTTATTTTAACCTATTGTTCCCTGTTTAAATAGTGCATTAAGGTAAAAGGAAATCGTTCAAGATTGATTTACTGTAGTATATTAATAGTAATTTTAATGACTTGCAACATAAACAAACAAGAATAGTTTGTCAAATAAAAGCGTATATTTCTTCTAAACCGATGTTACTTATCACTATTCTTCGCACTATTTTATTACCGCCATCAAATTATCCACATTATTATTTCTTCATTTTCAGGATTTATATTGTATTTATCTACTTTTCTTAATTTTTTTATCTTAAAAAAAATATTTTATTTTGCGCTCTGTGTTTGCGCAATCTAGCACCATTCTGAAGAACTATTGAACTATATAAAGCATGCACATTTATTCTAGTAACGATTAGAAATAAATTAACGTACCATTCAATGTAAGACTGGAGAAATGCGTAGTAGCATTGAGGAACTCCTGCAATGTCGCTGATGGCGCCGAGGGGAGGGGGGCGCGGGGAGAGGGTGGTGGAGGGGAGAGCGCTGATCCTGGTGATACTGACCCTGATGAGCAGGGAGTGGAACCACCGCAGTACCTGTCACAAGAGCATACTGAAATTTCAAGGGGCAATACATATCATAGAATCAAGGTGTGTAGCTGAATCTGTTGTAGTACGATAATATAATTGTTGTAGTTAATACGTATAATTGAATAATTATAGTCGGTTTTCAGTCGGCCGGTGACACTGAATCGCGCTTAATACAGACTGAATCCTACATATAAGTTTCACTTCATTAGTGTGGTAAGCACACACTAATACTTTTTTGCATAATGTTTAATTTAATTCCTTTTGAGGACAATTTTTTTTTTTGGCAAAGTGGCACATATTGTTGCAAACAACTTTGGTTCTTTATTGAGCGGTCAAATACTATCCTTTGAAATTATGTTCAATATTAGACATCTTCCGGCTGATATGCCTAATGATGGTGATTTGAAATTTAAAAAGCTATTAATCACCTATAAGTATGATCGCTGAATTCAAAACTGAATTCTGCACTGAACGTAGTGGCATCATCTAGCAGAGGCACCATAAGAGTGTCCTCGCCTCCACCTGTGCCGTTATCCAGTCCACACCCAGAGAGGAGGGATGTACTTTCATTCTGAAAGAGAGTCAATGTTTAAAATTCAAATTGTAACTTTGCTGATGCTAAAATTACCAAATCTGTAACCAGCAAACACTGAAAAAGAATCATTTTCTAAAGTTCAAATTGAACTTTTTACTTGTGCTAAAAAGCACTTTTTTTTACTATTATTTAACTTTCTACCATTTTTTTCATTATATATTTTGATTTATACCTAATTTTGTTTTAAGGTTTTTATACCTCGTATGTCATAAACACTTAAACGATAGCCTTGCTACCGAGCACAAGTTTTTTTTTATTCATTTTACAGTCCCTAAATTCAAATTTTTATTATCAGAACAATTACTGTTACAAGCGATCTGTAAACTCAGGTGTTCTATAGAATGACGAATTGTCTTTAAAATATTTGAGTGCTAGAAGGAATAACGGATTGACAGAACACACTGGATGAATGACTGCTCACAACCGTACTGAGATGAAATTCGTTGGGAAATCTTTATTCAATAGTGGACGTTTCTACTTTACTTTAGATAGATAGTTTGATATAAAACTACCATGTGAAGTATATTGTTATACAAACCTTTATCCTCTCTGGCATAGCAGCAATAATTTGTTCAGCCAGTGTGAATACTCGATCATCCTGCTCCCCTGAAATATCATCATAAAATGAAATAATGCAATCACAATTATTTTTGTGTATATTTTCTGTCTGTAGCTGCGTAAGTGTTATTAAATGTGGTGTCTTTTACGTGGCAACTCTTGTAACAGTCTATTAACTATATAATTAATGCAAAAAGCATTTTATTAAATTCTGTAGCATTATCTTCTATCTGACACAAAATTTTATTTACTTAAAGTGTCATATCTTCTTCATATTTTCGTAGTCTCAGAATTCTTAGAATCCGAGAAATAATTTATATGGGCAGTTTTTTACAAAATATTATAGAAGAAAACATTTAAATGTTTATGATCTCGAAACTTAAGATTTATCGAGTAGGTCTGAAGGTTTGAACTCTATGTACTTTTCTATAAGAGCAATAATTCTAATGTTATAGTCTAGCTTGATAACGATACACTAAAATCACCTCCAACAAGCGTAACTTCTTCAGTTACGATATTTTATTTATCTGTATTATGAAATGTACCAAAATCTAAAATTCGCTATGGTGATATTATTTTTTTATTATCTACATTATTCTTTCTAAACACACTTACCCGTTTCAATAATAAATTTAAACAACTTTAAAGTCTACACATAAAAAGCCAATAATATAGGGTAACAATCATGCAAGCGATTTAGCCATGCAGTGTTACATACTGTTTAGTTTTCTTGGAGTTTTTCGTTTTAAGGGAGTGTTGAATTTTTGACTGATTGATGTGTATACTGGGAAAGAAGAATTGGTAGCCAATCCATGTATGTGTTTAGGAGTAAAATGGCAGTGAACAGACCGATACGAACCATCGAAAGCGACATTGATAGACAACATCGAGTGAGCTGAACCGAATTCGTAGAAACTGATGTGTCAAAAACAAAATAAATATCCTGTAAAATATTTATGAAAGAGATTATAAGCAGTCTTTATATAAATCTAAATTCGGTTCAACTTTCAGAAATACGCTAACACCAACACACATCTCCGCTCTTAAAAATTAAGGATACAAAAATACAGAAGAAACTACAAGTGGTACTATCGAAATACAGGTGTACACGTTCATGGCTAGACTAGCGAGAGAGGGGGACAGAGATATACAGACAACATTGGTTAGAAGAAGAGGTACGAGCGGCCGGAGCGGCGATGCATCTACTACTTTTACAACATCGATTGATTTCACGAACGATACGTTTATTGCGATTGAAAATGGTATGAAATTATCATTTTTATTTTGCTTATTTTTACCTACAAGATTTTATGATATAAGGGTATTCATAATAACTCTGTAAATCTCTGAATGTCCAGATACCAAAATGAACTAATCTTGTATTTGGATAATCCATTGTCCCGATGTAAACTTTAAATATAGACATTGATTTATGCTTTTATGATTGGGACAAAGCAGTATCCGCAACTTTGTGTACGTGGAAGCTAAGCTGCTGAAGGAGACTTTGATAACTTAACACCAAAAAATAGGTACTGTTGGTAGCAATAAATTATTATGAGTTACGACATCAATACTACACACTTTAAAAAATAGCTCACGTGTTACTTCTTAAGACATATTTGTGTTCCATTGATCGTAAAATAAAATATATCTGCCATTTTCAATCGCATCAGTCAGACTGCACGCACTGACCTTCGCCCGCGGGGGGCGGCGCAGGCGGCGGGGAGGGGGAGTGCTCGGATAGCGCCTCCACGTCTATGAGTGGACTTCCCGCGTCTGGTGCCGTCTCGCCTGGACATCGAGTGACTTACAATGATGAACCCTATTTGTTTACGATGACCTATCTCTGTGATTTCTTATGTATTGATGACTTCGATGACTTATGTGATATATAAATTTTAATTTTGCACGTTCTCAATGGCATTGGTCACTTCAAGCGTCTAACTCAAATTGAGAAACTACTTAGGTAACAATAATTATCGTTTATGAAAAACGATACAGCTGCTAATATCAGAGTCATCTCTACCCGACTGTGCACTAGCCACAGATTCAGGAACTTAGAATTTGAAAAGCTAAAGACAGCAAGTAATATCCATCTGCTACAAGTTTGCCTTCATCTCAAACGTTACAAAGTCACAGTGATCGGTGGTACCGTTGACAGAAAAATATAAAATACAGATAGATAAAATAAAAATATAAATAGAGAATTATAAAATAATATTTTAAGTAGATAGAAATAGGTAATGATAAAACAAATGTCAACAATAAACTTAACAATAACGGGAAAATAATTGCAAATTCGAAAACACTATAATCTTGGAACCACAAAGGAAAAATATTTATAAATTCGAAAACACGTGCAGCAAGGACATGACAGACGATGACACGAAAAACGATAGTACGAGTACGCGGCGACTGCGAAGCCGTCTGTACTACGTGAGCGTCATGTGTCACAGCAAATTTGTAGCAGACGCATTGTACTTGTATTTATTTAATTAATAAACCAGTTCTACGATAATCTGAAAATAACTTGAGTTTAACATATATTAACGATCGCTTTTATACGAGTATGGGGCTCAACTTTAAAAAATAATATAGTTGATTCAAATTCATGAAAGACCGACCAAAACCCAAAATTAATAAACCTTATCAAAAGGCGCCGTGCCGAAAAAATAAATAATATCATCAGCAAATGAAAATCGAAGACTATAAGATCAAAAAAGCAACAAGCAAAAGAACTTACAAAGAGCGAGATCCATACGACGACCTGTCTTGGAGTCACCAAGACTATCCTCATTATCTGAATCAAGTGGAAGAGACATGCTGCGTTCCCATCTGAAACAGTGTTAGTAATAAATGTTAGTACATTTTACAATAAATAAATAAATTGTTCATCATGGTCATTGGCGTTTTCGTCTACATAGATGATCCAATCAGTGTTTTGGTAACTGTACAGTTCGATACAAGAAGTGCAGATGAACTATCCTCTCCATATACTATAGATATATTTAGTTTCATGTCGCAGGCCACCCAGGTTCTGCGTCCTCTCAACCTCACTGTTTCTATCCACAGGAACGACGACGAGTTGTGAGCTGTGGAACCAGTTCAGCTGCAGGCTGCAGGAGACGGCTCATCTTCAGTTTGGATCCTACTTGCATCTAACGGAGACCCCATGCTGGGTTTGATTTCAGAGTATTCCTTCTCTTAGATAAGTTGTATAACAATGCTAGTAAGGCCCGGACCATACCTCAGAAAAAATTATATAATTTAATAAAAAAGAAACAAAAAGAGAGTTCACATTAATACCTATCAATTTTGTCTATACTGATCGTCATATTCATAACTTAACAAAATTTTATAGCTTTACAATCCTATCCTTGTCCATTATCAAAATAAGAAAGAATATTTTAAAAGCCTTCAAAACAAACTATCTGGTTCTTTTCTTTTATCAGGATATAAAGAAAAACATACCTAGCAGAAGATTTTCCATCACTTCTTTCAATAGCTGAACTTGATCGAAACGCATCAGCCATGTTAATTCCGCTGTCGATTGAAGGCCTCTTCACAAGGTTACTCTCTACGCTGCCTGCTCTCCCCTTTTGTGATAAACTGTAAAGCAAGAAAGGTTAATTCTAGGTGGGACACAAAAATGCACAAGATTTAAACTTTCATATGTTCAGAATTTCGAAAATTCTACATTAATTCCGTGAGCTTCTTCGTTCTTTCTTTGTTAATGTTTCTTGTTCATTGGCTTTTACTTGATTGTATATTTTCTACTCATTTGATGTAATCTTTGTTTAGTATGGCTTAGTATTGGCTTTTACTTGATTGTATATTTTCTACTCATTTGATGTAATCTTTGTTTAGTATGTAGGTAGGTCCTTTTTGGATTTCCTTTGCTGTACATATTTTAAACTTTTTACCTATGCGGTTTCAGGAACACTCCATCTTTAGGTGGAGGATGTATCCTTTCCAACAAAGCTGCTAAATTGTTATGTCCAGCTCGCCTTGCTGCTACTACAGCTTGTCTCGCCCCAGCTTCTGACCTGGTCCCAGCGCTCCACCGAGCTAGAACCACAGCCGTCTCCACGTGCCCTGCTGAGCTGGCTAGCATCTGAAAAATAAATAAAAATGTTGCCATCATCGAGGGACTGGATATTTGAGGATGATGTTGAAAGGATGCAAGCAAATCAGTAGTTATTCAATTAAAAAGAATTTTAAACTGTGATAAGTATAAATCTCAATACGTAAGTCACAAAGAAATACAGCTTTAGACAGAAGTTTCAATTATTTGTCTTATAAAAATTATGATCACAAACGTCCCACTGCTGGGGCAGAGGTCTCTTCTTAATTCCGATATTTCATATGCGAAGCCAAGTCCAAATAGTTCGCGCACGTCAAAAACTACTATAGTTACAAGATTACTCACCAAAGGTGTACAGTTATCACTATCCCTCGCTCCCAAATTGACTTCCTTCTCCAACGCTAGACTGCTGTCATCTTGTCTCCACCTCAACAGCACTGTAGTTAGCTTCGTGTATCCCAATGCAGCTGCCAGATGTAAAATCGTCGAACTTTCTTCTCCAGGCTCTGTGGTAAAACCTTCGGAGAAGCCTGAAGATCTGGAGCTGAGCGAACGGCAGAAGGACACTAGCCTTTCTTCGAATTTGGGATTTGAGTAGAGCTGGACATCTTCAATCTGGAATTCGAAAAGTGGGTAAACTATATAAATCTGCTTTTACATCGAATGAAAACTTTCTTTGATAGTTATTTTCTTTAATAAGTTCAGCAAGTTGGATGGTCAATCAGAATTGCTTATGAATCAGCCTCAAAACTCTTGCAACACTGAGGGAGACAAACAGTTTTTTTCTTTCTTTGTTCTTCTACGCCTGTGGGTATAACTATCTCTGGTATAATATTAAAAACAACAACCTATTTTCCTTTGTTAATAATTTGTTAAAACTTTTTTTTCTTGCGTTACAATCACACTTAAGAAACACCCGTATACAACAATGCATTCTTTTCACATATCATAATTAATTAATGGTACTGGGTGGGTTAAGCGAGGCACATCCTATACTATTAAACGAGTTAAGTGTCCCGACGATTTCGAAAACGGCTTGAAACCTTTTGACGAAAATCTAGGATTAGGGGTTAAAAATCACCAGAAATCGATCTATGGGGGAATTATCTCCGAAAAATTTCATTTAAGGGAGATTTGAGCGAAATTACATAAAAGCAGAACGCATATGATGCTTATTTTTAACACTATATTCAAGCACGATCTGGCGTAACGGTTCGGTGCTACCTTTCTTTTATGTAGGTCTGGGTTCAAATCCCACGAGACTTCATTGATTTTTTGTCTTTTTTTTGGGTAATTTTTATTTTTTTTATTATTATGTAAATAATAAAAAGACTTAAGAGCGATAAAAAAAATACCATGTGCACGGCACGCGGGATACGAAGTGTGTCGAAAATAGTGTAAGTTTTATTCAGCAATTTTACTTATCGCGTACATAGGATTTATTTATTCTACCATTCTACATTTTAAGGTTTTAATAATATTAACAGGTTGTATCGCGTAGTTGCCATAGCTGGTACAACGTACTTACATTTTGTCAAAGGAGACAATCGTAATTTTGAATGAAAAGCCACGGCTAAACAAAACTATCAAAGAAGTTGACATTGTATTAACTGTTATTTACTAAATGTGGCGCTGTATGTATTTATGATATTTCACTGTTTTTTGAATGAAATGACAGAAAATATATAAGTTTTAACTTTTAGATTGGACAGATAAAATTAAAAAGTTTATTGTGTGAATTTTTATAGTTTTGATTAGAACCAAGTAAAGTTTGAAATGCAGTGACTGAGCTTCTAGGTACCTTATTCAAAGACTCTGACTCGGATCTATTGAAGTTTGCAGTAATTTATATAAGTACATGAACGCAAATTACAATAAAATTATACGTGTCATATAAAAGATTTCAACGCGAGCTGCATTAACAAGTTTTCATATAAAAGACATTAACGAGTGTTACAATGTTTATGTTTCGAATTTACTGTGAATTACATTTGTTTTTTTTTATATCTTTGTCGAAAACGATTCTAACAATAATAATTCTATCGATCTATGGTTAGTTGTTTTAGATCTACAATAAATCTGTGAGAGTCTAAACCTAAACTTATTCTAGAAATAAGATGAATTTATTTTGATAGTACCTACGTAATTTTTGTACATAGGTACATACTAATGTAATGCTAATGTATTTCACTAATGGCGCCATCTTTTGTCGAGTAGGTGAATTACCAGTGAATTACATTACTTGGAGCAGCCCTTTGTTGCTAACATTGACTTTTTAAGCACGTTCCGCGCTACTCGACAACAGATGGCGTGCAGTTCTTGAAAGAATGAGCTCAGGAATGACAGACAACATGCACTGATATTTTCGAGTATTTTTCTGTCATTTTTCATGTCTCCAATTTTTTAAGTGAATTAGTTGTCCATTAAGTGAATTAGTTTATAAACGCTCCGATTGAACGTGCGAAGCTCGGTCAACCAGCTAGTTACTTTTAAATCGATAGCCGTTGGGACAGGAAAATTTCCGAGTGGTGACCGCAAATGCAACGTACGCAGAGTTTCATTTCGTTAAACCGATAACTAGGTGCAGTTGCGGGAAGCCGCTGGATACAGACAGCGCAAAATCGGCAATTGTGGAAATTCTTGGGGAAGGCATTTATTTAACAGTGAAAGTCTTTCGACTGCAAATATGATAGGAGCAAACACTTAAAGGTAAACATTTACCTGTCCATCATCACTAGGTTCAGTCTTCACTTGCAGCTTCTCATGCAGCCGCTGCAAGCGCTGCAAAAGCGAGAACCGTCTAAAGTCTATCGACGGCAGCGGCGCTGACGCGGGTGATGAGGGCGGCGGCGCAGGACCAGCCTTGTATTCGAACACTACGGTGTTGGAGACCACACGGCCACCGCGAGCAACCTGCACTGCTGCTAAGCCGGCTTCGTGTGCTGGAATTTTATCAAGACAAATATTAGATATCTCATTCTTTACATTGTTTCTAATTGTTAATAGCTTCGGACTGAATCTTTATTATTGTATTTTTATGGGAAGATGTTATAGTTTGAAGGAAATTGGTTTATTTCACACCAAATGATAATTAACATGACTTGATTAGAATCTATAAAAAAGACTGATATTGTTACAAGATAGCAAAATAGCGTAGCACATGTTTCATACGAGTATCTTTTTTAATTAAACTCTTAGCTTTTTCATTTCTATTTCTTAAAATTCTTGAACAAAAAAAAAACAATTACTATTACTATTATTTTTTGATAACCAAAAAGCGACTGATCCGAGATATTATGACATATGAATTTTTTGGTATTATAGATTTACGTTTTGCAGAATTGCTGTTTATAAAAAAATCTTAGTCAACATACCTGGACAATAGCATCTCAACAGTCCATTTTGCACCAACATCGATGGCACCGGAAAATCGTCAAATAAGACAGTGTACTGATCAGCCGTCTCCGTCCAGGGTCCAGCTATCAGCACCTTGACACCACCCTCAGAGTAGGCCCATTCCGGAGAGTAGTCTATTATGTTCATGGACTCTTCGTTACAGTCAGTCTGCATTTTTTCCGAGGGATCTTCGGTTTTTGCGGACTTTCCACCTATGGGCTGAAATTAAATAGGAAATATGGTAACTTCTGTTTGTTTATATTCAATCAAAGGCTGTAGTAACTGAAAATAAAGACGATCCTTTTTTTGCTGTAAGTAAAATTAAACAGATAAATGTAATTTAAAATATTCAAATGGCTTAAGTCAATAGTCGCTTTTCCCTCAGTGTTAATTTTTTATTCATTATCTATCTGATATTAACTGACGATGGTGTCCGAGATGGAACTTGCCATTCCAAATAAAAGCTGTTTTATCTCTTCATGAAAAATCATGGATTAGAAGATTCGGTAAACGCCAATTCTTTATTTATTCTTATGTGGATGATAAATGAATTCATTTTAGGCATACTTGGAAAATAATGAAACTCACCACTGAATGGGTAGATATCGAACTTGGATCCAGTGCTTCCAATTCAGGAAAATCTCCAAGCATATCGAAGGCATCTAAATTTACAAATACATTGTCATCAACAACATGCGTTGGTGATGCTACAGCTTCACAACTCTCTATAAAGTCCATCGTATCTATCCCTGACACCATCACATTTGATGTTTCTGTAGACCGTACACCACTTCTATCTAATTCACACGCAGGCATATTTGCTGAGAGTGTCTTCTGTATATCTTCATGGGATAATTCTAATGTTTCATCGAAAAACCCACTGGAAGGGCCCAAGTGCCCATCACCTAGCAACACTAGTGTATCATCACAGTCAGTTAGCACTTTACCTTCTAAACGTTCAACTAAATCGGGATATCTAGACGGGGTTGCTGGAGCGCTAGCTATAACGTGATTCCTATTTCGCGGCTCCATTTTAATTTTCCTATCAAAGTGGTTAACCTCTACTTTCTGTTCTTGGCTCTCTTGGATTTCGAATGTTGAATCTGAGTTGTGAATGCAGGAAGAAGGTTGATTATCAGGTACTTCTCGTTTCAAGACAAAGGTTGGCTTGTACTGATGCCGGTACCTGTCTCTGGGTTCTTCACAAACGAATGAGGTAACCGACAGAGGTGAGACTAGACTTGAATGTTGCTGATTAGAGTTTCCCGCTCCGTTTAGAATTAAAAGTCCGCCGCCTCCCTGAATTTGACCTAAAGATAATAGCAAAGGGGAAGCGGACTGTTGTGAAGGTCTGTGGTCTCTTGTGTATTGTCTAGGTGGTTGCGACATAGGTCTTGGTGAGGGTCCTGTGGTGGAAGATACGTGGTGGTCTGAAGGTGGTGGTTTTGCTGCTTGAATTCTGCGCAGCGGATGAGCACAGGTTCTAGAGTCTTGGCAGGTGGAGTCTGGGCAGCCACATTCCAGTTGTCTCGCTAAGGCTGCTGCTCTAGCCGCTCTTTGCTTTTCCATCAGCTGTCCGACTATAGCTTCAACTGTCTCCGCAGTTTGGAACATCTTTCCCTGAAATTTATAAACGAGGCACCAGTTATTTCTGTCTCTGGAGAGATCGTTCAAATATTAGGGGACATTATTAAAATCAATGCGATGCTTTTAGCTTTAAAACGTTATTTGAGATAAGATAAACACTTACTGATATTTCCAATTCATTGTTCATATCTGGTTCATCTTCGCTGAAGACTGAAATGAGAGAAATATATATTTTTTGTTAAGTTGAACTAAAAGTAAATGTAAATGTTTCGATATAAAAGCGATAGGATAAATTACCACTATTTACATAGATATGGCTATTTAATTTGATATTCGTGCGTATTTCATAAATATTCAATGCGATCCAAGTTCTCGTATACATTTATTTAAAGCAAGTTATTTTATTATTCCGATAACGTCGGAGCTTATTTAAATTTATGCAGATTAGTTAGGGACAGAGAGCATTTGTCTAATTACGATTCATAGCGTTAATTAATCTAGATGATCATTTCGTTATTCATGTTCCGTTACGCTTACAGAATTTCTTTAGAAATTTATCACTGAAGTCGACAGATCTAGACACGCGGAGCGCGGAGCGTGTCCAGCCAAGTTCACGTCAAAAAAGAACTGGCGAGTAGCTCCGTGTGTAATATTACACGAACCATTTGGAGCCACTTTTGTCACCTTCATAACTCAAAATCTATTTAACATAAACACACCAAATTTGGTTTATGTATTAAGACTTCCTAGATAAACGACCACTCAAAATTTTATAAACACAGCTCAAACGGTTGGTATAGATTTTAACGTCCGAAAATCGACATTTTTATGACTGACTCACTGACATATAGATCAAAAAGCTTACCCACTTCCAGATGACCTAGAAAGTTCAAATATTGCATCAAGCTAGGTAATTGTGTGTATGCAAAGGAAAAAATCAGAAAACACTATATTTCTAAGAAAAAAAATTTTTTTCAATACAATATTTTTATGATTCAAAGACACACTCACCGTCATCAAAAAGCTAAGGTACTTCTAGCAAGGCTACGAGCTTTAAATTTGGTGTGCGGCTAGTATTTCATGTACTGATAACGGAAAAATTAAAAAAACCATGTGTTAAAAAAATAAAAAAAGGCTCAAAAAGTAACTTATCGCGGGGCTCGAACTCGCACCTGCGCGTCACATGTGCGACTCCTATATAAAGTGAGCTATCGAGGTTATTATGGTAATGGTGAAATAAAGATAATATTATACAATTTAGTAAATGGAAAACAGGAAAATAGCAAGACGAAACAAAAATAAAAGATTCTTGGAATTGTATAAAAAACCTGTGTAATAAATAAAAGCACTAGCTACTAAATATTTAAATAAAAACTATTACATATAAACTTAATTCATTTAATATAAACAGAATAACAATATATGTTAGCATTTCATTATTACTAACAATAAGCTGAAATAAAAAAATAAATATAAAGTTGCCCATGTTGGATTTGAACCAAGAGTTTTCTCACTGAAGCCGCCCTCTATACCGGCCTACCGGTTGGTCGATTCCTTACGGGGTGAAACACATCTTCTGCAGTAGGTACATAACTTAAGAAAAATTATATCTTTCAAACAGAGCACAGTTACACATAGTAGCCAGTAGGTGTACTGTTGTAAGTTGTATAACTGATAATGATAAGATTCGGTGGGTGCTGCCATGCCCAAAGTAGAAGAGATATCTTGTGTTGATTTAGTAAGTAAGGGATAATGTACTTATGTCAGTGACATTAGACAATACAGAGAGAGCATTCGAAATGATTGCAGAAAAAGTAGGAGAAATTGAAAGAAATCGACAGGAACATGATCACGAAGATGACGGTCTAGAGAACCCGTTGGACTTCTGACCTGTTGAAGCTGTAAATGCAATGGAAGATTTCAGAAATGCCAAAGATTTCATATCAGAAAATGAGCTCGAACAAATGATAAAAGGTCTAAATGTTAGACCAGAAACGTATTTTCGATACAATTTCTAAGACTTTGTTAGACAAAACTGCAGTTTTGGAGAATTTGCTAGTAGGACAGGCGGCACAGGAAAAAGTTATATCAATACCATTAAAAGTTGGGTTACGAAGCGAATGAACAAATTACTTGCAGTAGCTGCATCCACTGGCATTGCCGCTTTAAATATAAACTGACTCACAATACATAGGCTCCTACAGCTGCCGGTAGAACATGGAAATTGTCCTACTAAGTACACTTATCAGATCAAGCACTAAAAGATTTACACATTTACATGTGTACAAATATGAATGTCTATGTAGTAAACAATGGCACGAAATTGGTATGAAGTGTCCGGGGTGTGACAGCGTAAGCGCAGGTTTTTTTTATTATTAGTAAATCACTTTTAAATAATATTAATAAATGTACTCACAAAAAATTATGATATCGCATCAAAAACATAAATGTGAAAATGGGAGCCAAGTTCAATATTATGATATGGTGTGGTTGTCAACTTTACTGAGAAAAGAATTGAGATCTAAATGGATGCCAAGTTCTGTAGGTAATCCTGAAATTTATTTATAAGAACGTATAACATTCTTAATTAAATTTAAAACACAATTTCTTGTTTTTTACTGCTACAACAATGTTTGCTATTTAAAAATATGACTTTCTAAATTTAAATAGTAGAATTATTTATACAAAGCAAATAACTTATGATCTGTTTAACCTCATCATTGACTTGGCTAGTTTTTACCAGCACATGAAATATTCAGAAGAATAGAACCTTATAGTATAAAAATAAGAACTTGCGTATAACATAAAGATGATACGTTGATAAACCAAATTTAAGATGACTAGTATGCGAAAACTAGCCAAGTCAAAGTTGAGGTTAAACAGATCATAAGTTATTTGCTTTGTGTAAATAATTCTACCATTTAAATTTAGAAAGTCATATTTTTAAATAGCAAACATTGTTGTAGCAGTAAAAAACAAGAAATTGTGTTTTAAATTTAATTAAGAATGTTATACGTTCTTATAAATAAATTTCAGGATTACCTACAGAACTTGGCATCCATTTAGATCTCAATTCTTTTCTCAGTAAAGTTGACAACCACACCATATCATAATATTGAACTTGGCTCCCATTTTCACATTTATGTTTTTGATGCGATACTTTAGTACAACACCTAAAACTGAATAAACGGCCAGAGGAAGTGCATTATAGAAAAACAAAAAACACACAAAACTTATGTGATAATATAAAGACCTAAATCGGAATCAGGGATGCAACAACTCTTCGTAGGATGGTTATAGAGACAGAGAGAGAGTAGTCGACGCGTAGATACCTAGAGAAACAAGAAAAATAAAGTCCAATTTTAAAAAGTCTCAGATCAATAGGGAAAGAGAGAAAGAAAATTATGACAAATATGTATTATATACTTATGCCTTTATTCAACTGAAAGCCCTCTGAAAAGAAGTGTTGCAGGCACGAGGAAATTGTATCGAAAACTACAATCGAGCCAAGATCAAATGTCGATCAAACTTCTTTCGGCTGAAATTATATTTACTATAATATATTTTCATTGTTAATATCCCGATCCTAACTAATATTATAAATCTGAAAAGGTGTTTGTTTTTCACTCTCGACACCTCAACCAATATTGACGAAAAGCATTCAATTAGCCCGTGACATGGTTGTATTTTATTGGACACCTGTTTCCGAATTTAGGCTCTTTCTGGTCCGTTATACGTGCAGGCGTGGTTGACTAGTCTAGTTTTTTTTTTTTTTTTACCACAATTGATAAGCACTTGGCATCACCTCACCTGGTGGTAAGGGTGACTAGTCTAGTGTATATATTATCTTTTGTCCTAATTCCTCAAGTCGTTCACAGGTATAAACAATGTTTTGAGAGTGAGAACACGAGCAGAAAGCATTTAATAAATAAGAAAATACTCACACATCGGCTTCAGCTGGCTGACCAGCTCATCCTTCGTCCACTCCTTCTTGTCGGCCCAGAGGGCCAGGCTGGGAGCCACCGTCGCCAGCTTATTGTCATCCGGGTACGGCACGTTCAGGTAGTGCACCAGGACAATGTCGGGGTTCTGGAAGTGAGAGAGAGAAGGCTTGAGGGTTTATGGGTTTTAGAAGTGCGAGTAACTGCAATCGATTTATACTTACTATAGAGTTTTGACTTGCGACCCTTTGTATAATACTTTGCTAAATGCTGCTTATGTGATTGGTTTGACTAGGTACTGTTCGGGTGTATTACTATTTTTTGTTGCTTTTTTAAAAACTTTTGCAATTACATCCAAAATTAATCCTTCGGTTTGAAGTTTCAATATTAAAATTTTATGATTGGTGAAGAAAACATCCTCGGTAATTTTATCATAATGAAAATGAAAATATTTTATTCGAAGTAGGTAGCAGTGTACACTTTTCGAACGTCATTCTTTTATCTACCCAATACGAGGTTCCTACCACTCGGAACGCGTATACCCGCCGTTTCGAGAAGTGTTTGCGGAGTGAGAAGAAACGACGGGCCCTAATGCAAACTGATTTTAAAGAAGTTACAGATTCTTTTTCTGAAAAGTACAAAAGTTGTTGACAGTTAATCCTTATTCATTTTATATTTATTAAACCTCACTCCTAATCTATATTCATAAAAAAATATGAAGAAATCATTTAATATATAACTGGAAACAAGAAATATTATGAAAATTCTCCACATAAAGTAGTTAGTATTGATTTATCTTTCTTTAATTAATCTGAATTTCATTAACATTCAATAACGAAAAACGTGATGTTTGGAAAGGTTTGCTTTATCCTGTCTGTAATACTATACAGGAAGTTAAAAAAGTGCGTTTGAAATTTTAAGGGGTTACTCAGAATCAAGTATAGAATACAGGAAAAATATTGAAAAATTCCGATATATTTTTTGTTTCAAATTCCCATACTAATTCTGAATACTAAATCAAGACTTTGTATGGAAAACTGAAAAAAAGTTGTAGATCGGATTTTCTCAATATTTTTCCTGTATTCTATACTTGATTCTGAGTAACCCCCTTAAATTCACGCAAATTTTAAACACCCTGTATAATCTTTGGGTTATTTTTAATGGAATATAATACGAGCATATCCAGGGTATCTCAGGTGAAATGTAATGACGGAGTCCAAAACTATTTTGTCGTTTATTTAAAAAGTGGTAAAACAAAATTTGTCACATATAACCAGAAGAATAGACTGATTGTGTTCACAATCGCCAGTAAATAATCAACCTCTATAAAGAGTATTATAGTGGACAACATAAATGAAATACGATTATTTGAACGACCTGTGCTCATTTGACCCCGAAGGCCTAACAATGAATACGATTAGTTACATAAATTCATTAACAAATAATTAATTTACTAACTTTTCTTCTGCTTGCTTATTACCTCATTCTAGCTTGTCACCAGAAACGTGCATATGACCTAAGTAACATGCCTCCAGTTTTTGCCTGTCCTTGACTTCTCTGGGTCTAATTAACCTAGCTCAGTACCTTTTCGTTGCTTTTTGTATTCGCAGTAAACCGTGAACCTGCCGCTTGAACCAACAAGTACATTCTTGTTACTAGCGATTTCAGCTTTTAATGTCTTTGAAATCGTCGAAAACGTTTGTGCTCAAATTCTTATAAATTCTTATTTTTTAAGAACTATCAATGTGTCAGTTCAATAACCTAACATTGATAATTCGTAATATTAATTATTTCAAAATCGAGTTGTTTTTGGCTACAGGCGATAGCAATGAAGTGAAATGCAAACAACATACACAAATCGACTCAAAGTTTGTTTCCCGACTTTTGAATAAGTAACTCAGTCTACAAAACTACTAAATACAAAAAAACTAGAAAACCACTAAACTAAAATTATAAAGAGTAAACATGCAGTGTTTTAACTTTTGGTTTAGTGTTTTTTTGTTAGATTGAGTTATTTTTAAAAAGTCGTGCAACAAACCTTAAGTCGATTTTTTGTCCATGAGTTTAGATACATCCAAGAAAACATTACCCTATATTTGGGAAGTCGGGTATGAAAAACGTAAGTGATATGAAACCTTCAAATATTTCAGTATTTAGCACTGGATAGTAACTATTTGACACGTTTCAAAATCGCAGGTTTGTTTTCCGATCTGTAAATAATTGGAACTGGTTTATTGTTTAGACAATTTTCTGAGTTCTTCTGGCTAGCTACGATATAATTTTACTATCTTATTTGATATTATTTAATTACAAACTCTCTTTTTGATGACAATTTATTTGCAAATCTATAATTTACATTACACGTACCAAATGTGGCTCAATAAACACGATTGGACGAACTTGGCTCAATACTTTTTCCTTCAATGTAAGGAAGTTCAAAAATCAAAATAAATTAAAAATTAAAAATCATTTATTTCTTTACGTAGCCGTAGGTACATTAAGCACTCTTATAAACGTCATATCATTTTTCTGGAGGAATATTCCAAATGTCATTATCATTAAAATAATCTACAGTCTTATAGTATCCTCTTGAACAAATACAGCGTTTTATATGTTGCTTAAATTTACATTCTGGTAGTTCACACACGTCATTCGGATTTTTTTTTTTTTTTTTTATGGCAGACAGAGGTGGCAAACGAGCAGACGGATCACCTGATGGTAAGCGATTACCGCCGCCCATAGACACCCGCAACACCAGAGGAGTCACAAGTGCGTTGCCGGCCTTTGATTTGGGAGTACGCTCTTTTCTTGAAGGTTTGAATGTCGTATCGGTCCGGAAATACCGCAGGCGACAATTCATTCCACAGTTTGGTTGTGCGAGGCAGAAAGTTTCTAGTGAAACGCACAGTTGTGGACTGCCAACCATCTATGTGATGGGGATGAATATGTTGTCGCGTAGAACGATGGCGGAAAGAGGCGGCAGGGATCAATCCGAACAATTCCTCGGAGCACTCCCCATTGTACATGCGATAGAGAATGCAGAGCGAGGCTACATCTCTACGCAGCGCCAGGGAGTCAAGCCGATCTGAAATATCCTGGCAGTCGACGATTCGAGTTGCTCTTCGTTGAATGCGGTCCAGAGGGAGAAGCTGGTACTGGGGTGCTCCTGCCCAGAGATGAGAACAGTATTCCATATGAGGCCGAACCTGCGCCTTATAAAGTTGCAGGCGATGCGCCGCAGTGAAATACCGTCTCGATCTATTGAGCACACCAAGCTTCTTCGAGGCTAATTTAGCCTTACCCTCTAGATGGCCACGGAACTGGACTTATAAAAGCGTATGTTTTGTTTGTTATAAAAGCGTACACACTGTCCCACAAATGATTTTTTCACATTACTAAGTCTCGAGAAAGCTATGTCAAGATTATTTTTACTTCTCAAATTACGGTTATGTTTGTCACTATTTTTGAAGAACAAATTTAGATTTTTACGAACGTACATGATATTTTCGTAAATAAACTGACCGGCAACTGTTAGAATATTTATTTCCTTAAATCTATCTCGAAGTGATTCTCGGGATCGTAGTTGGTATATAGCTCGTACTGCTCTTTTTTGTTGAATGAAAATGGTTTCAATGTTTGCTGCGTGTCCCCACAGTTAAATGCCATAAGACATTATACTGTGAAAGTAACTGAAATGTACTAATATGGCAGTTGTTACATCCGTAAATTGCCTCATTTTCTTGACGGCGTAGGCAGCCGAGCTAAGGCTCCCCGCTAGAGTTGCAATATGTGGGCCCCATTGTAACGTGCTATCTATAGTTATGCCGAGAAAAACTATACTAGGAACAAAATCTAATTCGTTACCATTTAATATTACTTTATTACGAGTCTGTTTAACATTTGGCAAAGAAAACTTGATGCATTTTGTTTTTTTCGCATTTAGTAACAGATTATTAGCAGTAAACCAGTCCAGATTATTAGCAGTAGTAACTCCTGCATCTGTTGTTGAACGCCCTTTGACAAAACCAAATTGTTGATTAATATTTCATGTTGATTAATATTTAATATGGATTATTTTGAAAAGAACTTTATTTAACATATAATAGGTATATGATGTTGATATGTTTAAAAAATGTAAATATGGCTTTAATGAGAAAAAATGGAAAATAATGACAGGTAAATTATTACATTCTAAAATGTTTGTATAAAAAGAGCATTTTTCTCAGTACCTGCCTTTTTCGGGAAAATCGCAGCAAGCGACCTTGTGCTATCTTTGTGAACCGTAAAGGATACTGAAAGCGCTATCAACGGTTTTTATTCTTTAATACCTCACCTTTAAAACAGATTAAATACAGCAATGTAGGCGACATTGCTTGTCTTGTTAAACCAAAAGAAGCTCTATTTTATTAGCAACTTACTCTACTCACGCAAGAAAAATAAAAAATCAAGCAATTTCAAAGAAAATTACTTTATTTTTGAACATACAGTGTTTTAATTCGGCCCAAATACATAGTTAATGCGAGCGCTAGACGAATCACCAGTATTATGTCGTAATTTACAACGTTTGCTAATTATTTATGTTAATGGTCCCCATAGCAAAACTTTGGTAAAATACGTGCAGGCTTTTAACAAGGTTAAGACTTAGACATAATAGCATTTTGTTCTTACAACCGGTTTACACGCCTTTATGTAGACTTTAAATTAGTTATTGATACGAAAGGCTATGCATGTGCTCATGATAACAATCAACTTTTCTAAAGGAACCCATAGTTATATCGTAAAAAAAATTTTGCTCTGTTCATACTAAGTCGGTCAGTTGATCGATTTGTACAGAGATTCAATTTTTTTTTTCGCCAATTGACAATGGGTTCCTTAGGGAAAGTTGTTTGTTATCATGAGCACATGCATTGCCTTTTTTAACAATAGCTCATTAATTCGTTAATTTCATTAAATTTGCCAGTTAAGTTCAAATAAATTTTATTTTGTATGATCATAACGTATTGTTAAGGCCTCTTAAAAATATATATATTCCTAGTTATTCGCACCCATTTGTTGACTGAAGCTTGAATATTCCAGTCTACGGCTTTATCTCTTTGATCCCACAACCAGAAGTCACATATTAAAAACCGCTGAGGCTTGAAAATTTAGTGCAAGGGGGCGCGTTTATTCAAAAAGAATGTGGAATACCGAGCGAAGCCTGTGCTCATGAAGCCGCCGCGCCGGTTGAAAAAAAAAGAAAAACGAAAGTGAGCTGAACGGCCCCTAAAGGATTCCCGCCATACGAAACTGGCACTAAATTCGACTCCAGCGCAGTTAACGTATAAAATAAGTAATACACAATATTTTAATTTTCAACGCGAGAGGCGAATGTAAAACGCAACGCCGTAATAACTATCCATTTGTCTTCAAAATGGCGGCAATAAACATGGCTGCCATTATTTATGTAATGGTCGCCGTATAGGGTTGCCACTTTACACGTGTGCTTTTTAGCACATAATGTGGTTTTTCATTAACTTGTTTTAACGATGTATCGTTGTCAGACAAGAATGGAATGGCCGAACTTTATGTAAATGCCTGTGCATTTAAATTTATTTCGTGGTTTAAAAAGTGGACCACGAAAATATGAGAGAATAATTAATTTCAGTTATGATATTCAGAGTGTCGAATTATTTAGTCGAATCAAAGAACATCAAAAAATCAAAATGAAATTAACCAATTAATGTGAAGGAAAATTGTTTTCCGTTTCGTAAATTATATTTATGGAATTCATTTTAGACCAAACATTGTTACTTTTATGTTTTCCCAAATTAATGTGCTTTAAAAACTTTTTGTTATGCTTTAAAAACGTGTTTGTGAACTTTATTAAAAGTTAACGCGGTGAATCGTGCGAGAGGGTGCGATGTTTATTTTTTTACATCCCTTTCCTACAATTCCGTTTTGTGTGAAACTTTATCTGTCGTCTTGTGTAATTATGAAAAATAAATGCCTATGTAAACGTGCGGTTAAAAGACGCGTGCTAACGCGAGCTTAGCTGTAACTGTAGGCTAACAACAGCAGCATAACAAGCGAAGCAAATTCTTTATATTTTATTGCGTACGAGTATAATGTTTTTTTTTTTTTAGGAAAATATAATACTATAGGCCTATAGAATGCCTATGGTATGACTGCAGATGAAGATAAGTACAACATCAGGACACTGACTTCAATCCCAAGCTAAATAGCATGGTAAATTTATTTTATTTATTTATTCATTTATTTCAGGCGACGAGGCCCGTATAACAAATACAAATAAATAGTGCCACACCATGCGACGACGACTGTTCTTTGACCATTTGAAAAATGACAATAAACCATAACAAATACTATTGAGACATCATAATTGACAGCCCTACTAACAACTCTTTTTGTTCAAAGTCGAAAGTTAGTAGCTTTACGAGCTTAGAATGTGCTGGGTGGTGACAAATTTCCAATATTTTAAGTTTTGCTACGAACCTCTGAAATTGTCTACTCAGTGAGTGGTCTATTGGACTTCATACAAAAACATGTCTATTAAAAGACGTACCTAGAAAAAACTATTCACCAAGAAAAATCGAAATTCTGTTTAAGTTTTCTATTTAAATAGGGGCTTTTCTTATAGAAATCAGAAACTGTTCCCTTTTCATACACAATTAAAACAGATGAAATTCCCATACCTACATATAAGTCGTCTGATCAAGACGATCCATGTGTTTGAGAAGTCAAATTTTCTTCGCAGACTTACTGCGGATTCTTGTTAAGATTTAGTCAGATTCATGAGAAGCGGCCCCAATTTTAATAGAGCCAATAACTTATTAGATCCTATTTATGCGATCACTTTATGATTGCTTGTTAGCACCGTTGTCAGTAATTTTTATCTTTTTTCTATAAATAAATTTATTTATTTCAATTAATTTATCAGTTTTCTTATTTATCCTCCTGATAACAAACGAGCTACATAACCTATACATTTATAACCTACTTGCAGAAACCTAAAATAATTCTTCACTCATGTTCTTCCAAAATAAAACCATTCAACCACCAAAACAAGAACATCACTAACCGTTTTCCTACTACAAACATCCCTTTCCAAACTCCAATAGCGTCGAGCTTCCTGCGAACGATTACCGATTTTCCCCCCGTACATTATGAAATGACATTTGGCAAAATGGCACCAACTCCAACGGCAGGCATCCGGAAATGTCGGCCGGTAATTGAATATCTGATGCCGAAGGTGTAACAGGTGTCAAAAGGTCCATACAAAATGTAAAGGCTAAGTTTGTGTTTGAAAGTAAAATTGTAAGCGATTTTAAAATTGTACATCCAAATTGGTTGACGGATGAAGTGGTTCACTGAGAAAAAAATATAGTAGAATGAAGTCCCTCAAAAAGTTTCTGCTTTTAAATAGCAGAAAATGGATTCGAGTAAATCTTTTATTGCAGAAGGTTGACAAACAAACAGATTATCTGATTATGTATTGACCATCATCTTATCATCATCACTCCTATTAAAAAAGGCTTTATCAAGAAAATAGGCCGCTCCCACAAACTTCCAGACAGCTTGCGTCATTCATCAAGCGGCTTATTTGCTAATCTGACTAGAGCCAAGAGAGAACTCCAATTGGTGGGGGGAGGGGCCCCCTTTAACTACGTCTACCGGTCCCCGTTCGCCAGTCGAGAACCTTCCTTCTTCGTCAGTTGTAAGTTCTGCGAGTTATATGACCTGCCTATTTCCACTTTCTATTCGTACGTCTGATCACCTGGTTGCAGATTATGATATCGATCTATCCAACAAAGTGTTATTATTGCAGCTGTAATTTGGATCATCATACCGATACTTCTGGGCTCAAAGGGCGTAAACGCTTAATAGACCTTAGGCGTATGCGCCCTTTGAGCCCAGAAGTATCGATACAATTCACTTGCAAGGATTAAGCAACGCAAAAAATAATTTATGAATAAATGAGAATAAATTAGTGTATTTAAGAGACAACTTTTCAAACAACAATCATTAGAACTAATCTGTGAACACAAAAAATCGCCTCTGTAAACAGACAAACATTTTCATTATTCTACCATTCCCTCGAAGCGAAATCCCTCTTCAAATTTACATATGTATTTCATTCTCAACTACCAGCAACATGACACTGAGTAGTTTAATCTGTTAACATGTCGAGCAAGTAGGTGAGCACGCGCACCGGGGTACAAGTTAATCTTGTTTGTATCAGTGTCAGTGACTTGTTCCTAGTTGGTAGGGAAACTAATAGTGGAACGGCCTAAAAAAACGTATTTTTTTTTCATTACAATAGAGATTTAACAAATAAAAGTTATTTCTGGTTATCTCGATTATTCACTGAAATATTGCAATTTGGAGCATGCTTCGTACAAAGAGTTGCGGAGCAATGAAATTTTGGAAATTTCAATCTTTCGCACACAAAAAAATTTTGATGGATGTCTCACATTCTCTTTTTTAAAATCTATTATAATGTTTATTAACTCTATTGAAGTCTAAAATGTATGCATGTTCAGTTCAGTATTGTAGCGAGTATACGGTATGAAATTCTCAATTCATAACAGAACTAATATTAGTCATTCAATCTTCATGTTCAATTATTCATGGGGCATAACCAGACTTCATATCGTATGACATTTTGATTGAGCAATGAGAGAGGGGTACGTATGTGTGTATCCGCCACAAAAATACACATTGTATAGCGTGTTTTTAGAGATACTAACATTATTAAACTAGAAATTCTGCCTATGAAAATGAACAACTTTACCAACAAACCATATACGAGTAAGTAGTCAAATCACGAAAATTATTTGACTTTGATTGATTTGAATTAATTATTTACAATGAAAAGTTCGAATTTTCATCGCGAATTCATTATGGGTGTCTAAGTGAAAGTCATCGCAGTTTCATGAGTATAGAAACCTTAGTTTAAATAGTGCCAATACCTTTAAAATACTCTATCCATTGCAGATTGGTTGTAGTGTAGACGATTTAAAATCTATATGATTGATTTAAAAAACAACTAACTCGCGAGAGGCGTCAATGTTTTTAACAACCCATTACGTCCCCACCGCAGGGGCACGGGTCTCTTCCCATAAATCTGGAAGGATAGGCCATACTCTACACATGGGGGCCAAGTCCGGATTGGTGGAGGTTGTGGGGTTAGTGGCTAACCCCAGTGTCAGAAGTTTTCTAGCCGCCTATAAGGCCTCCGAGATTGCAGCCGGCACCAACGGCTTAACGTACCTTGCGAAGCACGGAAACGGTCGAGATAAATGCCACTAACAGTCAAACCCATCCAGGTTATGACCATGTCTGTAGTCAGTTAACCTGCGTGATCGACGCGACCACGCAAGCCGCACTGAGCCACGACCACGGCGTCAATAATTTCAAGCAACCATTCCGTTGGTGAAAATTGGTTCAGTATTTTTTGGGGCGTGCATTACCGGTATAGGAATGTAGGCGTTACCGGTAATATTACCGGTAACGCCTACATACCAATACCGGTATTGCACGCCCTAGTAGTTTTCAAGTCATTAAACTCTAACTGTCGGGGGTGATAATACTGATACTAATAAGATTTTCAATTCTTTGTAATCCATACTAAGTATATGAAACAAATTGTATTTTTATATTTTAAATTAAATAACCGTAAGCAAGGGCTAATTGCTCTAAACGTAGAAGACAGACCCACCTAGTTTGGTCACTCCAGTGCGCAAAGGACAAACTTTGTCAATTTATGCTGCCCACGGTAAAGTGGAGCTAACTGTGACGTCACAACCTAACCGAGCACTGTAGCAGTTTCAATTGCTACCAAAATTAGAAAGTTTATTCTCATTCTGCATTTCACGGGGACAAATACGGTTTTCGGAAAACGGAGCGGATTCATTTCTTTTTGGCGAAATACCTCGCATTGTTATTATGGCTTCTATTATTTAGGCACATTTCAAATTATTTTATAACACTCAAGTACTTTCAATTTCACGACACATAATTTTTTTTTTTTTTTTTTAATTTTTACTTTTAGCATTGAAGACAATTTAAATCTAATTAATCGATTGAAACAATAATACACAACAGGGGTACTCGTTTATTAACGTATACGTATACTTATAGAGAAAAAATCAACAAGTTGTATGTTAAGGTTAAAAAGATACAGTCCTATATGACACATTGTCAAATTGACAAATAATGTACGGTCCAAATGGGATCCCGTTAGTCCCTTTGAGGAACCCTAAGGGTGTTTTTATTGTCATGCGGATTTCTGCCCGCATGCGTGCGGCGTTTCCAAAGCGACCCGCGTACGTGTGCCACGCATGGCAATAAAAGGGCCCTTAAAACATCTTATGAAACGATAGGTTGCGGGCGGTACGGCCCGCATGCGGGTAGAAATCCGCCTGACAATAAAAGCGCCCTAAAAACTTCAATGGCAAAGCAATGTCAAGTACCACTATAATTACTGTCGTGTGAACAGAACCTAATAATTATTATGCTGAACTGAGAACTGATACACTTGTATAATTAAATACAATTAATTGGTATTCGATTGGGATTAATAAATAAAATTTCGTGAGAATTTCCCAAATTTTTGAGTCATTAATAATAAATTTCCAATCACCGATACCATAATTATTTTGACGATGAAATTATTGATTTATTTAATTACATAGGGTGTTTAATAAAATGAACAGGTGTAAGATCCATTGATCGGGGCTTCTCGTCGTTATATTCTATTTAATTATTTTCTTCAACACCACAATCAATTCTCAAAAATAAAAATAGAAAATTGGCCAAATGTTACCAGAATTTTATTAAAAAATGACGTAATACTTATTACGTCAAATCCTCCGTTTACGTTTCGTTTGCCTACTTTGTATGCTTGTATCGTAGTTTATTTAAAAAAAACCGGCCAAGTGCGAGTCGGACTCGCGCACCGAGGGTTCCGTATAAATTCATATTCACACAATTTTTTGTGATGTAACAAAAATTTTAGTAACATCACAGTTTTTTGTGATGTAATGAATTTTTTTTGGTTTTCGGCCTTTTTCTTTAATTGTGCTATAAGTATTGCTTGTTGCCAAATTTCATGATTCTAGGTATACGGGAAGTACCCTATAGGTTTTGATTCCCATGCGAGTGTCCAAATATGCGGCATAAATGGCCGTATCTCTTAATTGCGTTGGCATAGAAGTTTGATTTTTTCACAGCTTCATGGGATTGCAGGCCTGAGTGTTTGATATAAATTGCAACTTGATACGACTTCGCGTTTTTGAGAAAAAGGGTCTTAACAGACAGACAGACAGACAGACGGATGGACAACGAAGTGATCCTATAAGGGTTCCTTTTTTCCTTTTGAGGTACGGAACCCTATAAACGCAGTGTAATGATATTATATAATATAGCGTTATTACATACAGGGTGTAAGGGACACGTTTCCGAAAACTTTAAGGGCTTGCTCAGTAGACGAAACTTCCTGAAAAAATCTTGTGGAAAGTTGTTCAGTTTCGTCTACTGAGCAAGCCCTTAAAGTTTTCGGAAACCTCTCCCTTAAACCCTGTATATTATTAAATCCCGTGTGTGCGGAGCATGGCCTATAGAGACCCGTGCCCTAACAGTGGAGACGAAATGGATTGTTAACGATACGGTAATTTTATCATAATATCATGTAAGGGAACGTACCCATACTACGTGACCCGTTCAGGGGGTAGGAGGGTCTTCAAAATACCACGCTTAGTCACAGTGGGGGGGGATGGTCTTAGGTCTTCGTCAAGCAGCCAATATCCTCTTAGGAAATCTCATGCTTTTTCGAGCTTTATTCAAAAATAAAAAACAAGTAATTTTTGTCACAGTATGAGTTCCTGTTACAATATGTTTTACATAAGTAAGTTTTTTCTTGGTAATATTTTTTCACTTGTAATTCTAGCTATGCACTCTTGGGGTCACGCGCCAAGCGTTCGTATTAAAGACAAAATAAGAGCCAAATTTTTATTTGAATTTTCTGTTTACAAAAAATATTTAAAACCATATTTATGAATTACTACGTGAAAACTAGAGGGGGAGGGGGGAGTCTTAGCATATACTACGGGTGGTCACCGAGGAGGGGGGGGGGGTAAAAAAATGAAAAAAATGGGTCACGTAGTATGGGTACGTTCCCTAATGTAAGCTAGAATATCCTGTGTTGAACACAGGCCCCTTCCATGGTTTTTTATTCAGCTTGAAGGAGTAATAAACACACACTCGGAATTATCTGTAGGCATATTATTAGTTTCGTTGGTGCCGGCTGTTATCACTGCATGTCGTTAAGCCATGTCGGAGGCCATATAGGCGGCTTGAAAACTTCTGACACGGGTTGGCCACTAGCTCCACAACCTCCACCAATACGGACTTGGCTGCCATGTGTGGAGTATGGCCTAAACTTCCCGAGTTATGGGAAGAGACCTGTGCCCCTGCAGTGGGGACGATATGGGTTGTTAACGATATAAGTACAAGTTACTATTGTAAATTTGATTTAGCCTTTTCCAAATGAAAATAAAACCAATTTAACCCCCACTACAATTCATCAAGTTGTTTACGTCAGACGCCAGCATATCTGCGATTGTAAATTAACCTGCTCAGTACCGAAGCCAAGAGTCTTGGTGGATGGAAAACTTGACGGTTTACTCCGCTACGTTTAAAAAATCCACACTCAGGACAAATCATTACTGCAATGAGCAGATTTGTTTGCTCTGTATCTGGCTGGGTGTATTATATCTACTATAAAATATGTATGTATTTAAAAACGTATATATGTGCATGTATAGCAGTCTCTGGTTCCCAAAATACAGTGAATCCCAGTTTGGGGCCAGATGACCGTGTGTGATATGTCCCGGATATTTATTTATTTGATGCAAATGACCTCATTGTGGAGGACATTGAAGATCGGGCAAAGTGGAGTAGATTGTCGGAAAGCGGATCCTGGCTCCAGCCGGGACAACGCTAAGTAGGAGAAGAAGAAGGAGATGCGCCGGGGCCTCGGCCGCTCGGAACGCAGTGGAACAAGCTAGCCCAAGGCTTCAGTTAGCTACAGCCGGATTGTTGGCACCGCGCCAGTCGGCGATTAGTGAGTAATAGATTTTAGTGCCTGCTAGAAAGAGAGGTGAGAATTTGAATGGAACGGCGAATTATAGCAGTACTAGAGATAAAATAAAATTGGCGTCATAATATGGAGTATTGAATTCAATAATCGTACTCCTCTTACTTAATAAATCCAGACTGCCGTCGTGTTTATAGTTTATAGATATGAAAAAAGACACGTGCTTCAGTGTTTTTTTAAACTAATTGTCTTTGGATTTTTTGAGGAAGCTGTCAGGACATCCAGTTTAAATAGAATCAACTGGTTTTGTAGGACCTTTTAAAGGACTCTAGTGAAATCGATGGAATTTTGAACTCTCCTTACAAAATTGGTCGACCCGAAAATCGATTTTTATGAAGATTTTAATTTTTTTTTATGGTTTTTCAAAAAGTGTTAGAACAAAGGTTGTCACCTTTGACCAGATTAATAGACTGGTTATGTTCAAATCTGCCATTAATCGTAAAACACACCTAAGTTTACAAGTGAATCGATCACAATGAACCATAACTAAATATATTCCAAGACCAGATAAGAGCCCTACTTCCCTTTATAAGTCGTTTAAAGTGCATCTTTTAAAACGGAACGTTCATGAAAATATTTATTTTTAAAAATACAAGTCAAAAGGAGACGTTTCACGGGACTATGGAGCTTGGACCTGATCTGTGTACTAAATATCATAAATAAGTCATTAGAAACATAGTCTTTTCTAATTGTACATTTCCTTCGATTTACCTTCGTTACGAGGTTCATCTAGTTTCTCAGATTTAACAATCGCAACACATAAATCACCCAACATGGCGAATTTTACGTTCAGAAACTAGATTTTGTACATACCATTGAAATTAATAATTTAGTTGTCCGACAAGTAACTCGAAAATCAGCTGTTATGCCTGTAAAAGAGGCAAGGCATATCCGCAGATTTTAAAAATCGTACACCAATGTCAGAAGTTAGAACAGAAGGGTGTTCAGTCAGTCAGAGTCAGAGAAAGCATCTGAGGAATATGTGGAAAAAGCCGTAATTTCTGAACGTGACCTACTATTGCAAGCTTCAGTGTTACCATTTATATTGTAAAAAGTGCTGACAAAACATTATGCTTGAACCACGCAACCCTGCTTCTAATATTTTTTTCATTATTTTTCCTAGAAAGCCTATATTTTTCTATATTTTTCGTAATACGTACATTTCCAGGCACAAAATGAAACGTGTCCTTTTATAAACATCCAGTATACAGTATACTTGTTTATCCCATCTGTATACACTTTTCAGTCTTGACTGACGCCAGAATGATGGATGATTTTCACGGTACACGGTTAATCTAGACTGATGGCAGACAGTGGGTTACACGATCATTCTCCGATTATTCATGGACCAGACTGACGCCAGACTGAGCGTGTAACCTGGCTCTTACAGAAGGACTAAACGTATACAGGGTCACTTTGCTTAAAAGAGACAAATGGTGGAAAAAACGTTGACTTCTAATGGTAGCTGTCATAACTGAATAGAAATTTCCAAACTTTTTATACTTACATCACCACATATCCTTTTACTAATGATATTGTATATTTTTTTGTAAAACAAAGAATTTTTATCTTATCTTATCTTAAATACTCGGATTGTTTGTTTGTTTGTTTGTAATCTCTTTATTGCACAAAACATAAATTTAACAAAACAATATTGTGTAAATAAAATAAATAACAGTTTGTACAAAGGCGGACTTATCCCTGGAAGGGATCTCTTCCAGTCAACCTTTGAGCATGTTACTTGAAAGGACATTACAAAAGACGGGTGGCACGGATTGTTTATATACCTTTTAGAAAGTTCTCCAGTTTCATAAGTCACATCAACCATGTGACAACTTTAATACTTATTTGAGATATCCTCTATTTTCTATATCGCAGATCGTAGAGAAAACATACTTGTTTAAAATAAAATTCTTGAAACCTAAAATATCCCGTAATCCATATCCCCCTAAAGACTTACACGACGTAAATCCGGAATTTCACAGAATTTCTATTAATATTACAAGCTTGCTACCAGATTTGCTCGGGAAAATATTTCTCGTCGAGCATCGAAGGAAAAGTTTCAAATTGGGATTTTTATCAATATCCCGGGGAAGGCGTCAAAGGCATGCCCCGATCTCTGCCCTCGTAGGAAAAAAGGCCGCAAACTGTACGGAAATTCCATATAATTTGCGGCCATCTTTCTTATCAGGGAAGGTCTCATATAAATGTCTGGGAAGTGAGGGTTAAACTTGAGATGTATGTTGACTGATATATTGGTACTTACTAGAATTAAATTTCGGTATGTTAAAGTCTGAAAATGGGAGTTTTTTTTTTTTATCTTGGGATTATTAATTATTTAAATGCAACTAGCATTTTGGGTTTCTTTGGACGAAATGTGAGTCAGGGGGACCTATTTGATAAAAAAAAACTGGACAAAGCTTGAGCTGATTCTATTATTGTATTTATATTTATAAGAAATTAATAATCCCAATATAAAAATCTCCTATTTTCAAACTTAAAAGCTTGTTTTCCTTATATTTCTTTGTCTTTGTACAAAGCAATTAACAATAAGTGAAATTTATTACGATAGGTATACTGCTTTAATTTTTGTATGTAATGTCTACATGTGATTTGACAATGGATTTATTGTGAACAGTTGTTCAGTTTCATTAGTATAAGCTCATGTTCAAATTAAATAGTTTCCGCTGATTCTGTGAGACCTTTTATAGATATATAGTAATAAAACAATACGCCCACAAACAGAGAAAACAAATGTACTCATCGCAATATTTTTGTCCTGGGTGAAAATTAAACCCACAATAAATTCTCGGATTAAGTCGGAAGTCCTACCCACTAAGCCGGTCAGTCACTACATGTTAGGTATTTACCTGTAAAAGCCAATAGCACCTCCGATGGAAAGTTGGCAGGATCGCTGAATGAACGTAGCATCCGTATATGCACTGTGGACAAAGAAAGATGAATAATTAATTATTGTTTTAATTATAAGAATAAGAAAGTTTTTATTGCCAAGATATAAGAAAATTTCACACACATACTAACAATTAATAGGTAATTAACAAAAATACACAGTAAAAAAAAAATTAAGCACAGCCTAAACCATTTAATACACATTTAGTAAACTTGAAAATCAGAACATACGTTCCTGAGAGAGTCTAGAGGAGCAGTAAAAATGCTTTTTAAATACTAATCCTTAAAATGAAGTCTCAACCTATACTATATTATGAGACGATATTATAAATGACGAAGTGATCGAATAAACATTATATGGATGAATGAAAATGACAATCTTGAGAGGATGGAAGATGACCGAGCAGCAAAGAGAGCGTATACAGGACAACCAACAGGAATAGGCCATGTAATGTTGAACATTCCCAGTACCGCTCGCTAGAGTGACAAAGTCGAGAAGGATCTGAATGCCCTTCAACGAGTTGATTGACGTAATGTGGTACAGAATATAAGAAAGCAGTGACATTTGGTGTCGGAGGCCAAAATCCTGTTTTGGTTGTTGAGACAGCGATTTAAGTTACATAAATGGATGGTAAAATGTGTATGGAAAATTAAATTTTACACTGGTTCGTTGAATTATTTACATTAATAATATGTCTACTGTTGAATATAGGTTTCACTTTGCAGGATTCAGCTTAACTCCGATTCACATGCGTCCAGTAAGCCTCACTAGATGCCAATCCATTTGACGGGGGGAACATTCTCAACTGTCTTCCGGTTAGGTGTGAGCAACCATTCAACAATCTTCTCCAATCTCCAGCAGTTATCGGTTTAGAAGCTATGTGACCTAAATCTCCAGGTAATTTCTCTGAAACCTGAACACAGCTGAACTAAACCACAAAGTGTGAATTGCCACTGTCTATTTATTGGAAGTGCATGTTTCGGGTTAGACCCCAAAAACAAACACACAGGATGGTCTTAAAACAAGGCTAACCCGGAATTGGCACCTGCACTAACTTCGTTACCCGACTAGCCTTTTGATATCGGATGGGGTACAAATCAAAGGCTAAGCGACTACTGTGATGCGGCTTCATTGCGCGTTAAATTCGCATTGTCAATACTAATTCACTGCGAGATATAACCCATATATTACAGATTTTCGATCTTGTTTGCAACGAATTTTTATTATAGTGCCAAAGGCATTTGGAATTAAAGTTCTCGAGTGGCCACCGCGCACCAGAAGATGCAGTGTAGGCAGGCCTTCCACTCGGCAGGTGAAGATTGCGGGAAATCGCTAGATGCGGGCAGCGCGGGATCGGTCGATGTGGAAATCCTTGGGGGAGGCCTTTGTCTAGCAATGGACGTCTTTCGGCTGGTGATGAAAGCCAAGGTTTAGCGAAACATTGATACATATCATGAAAAGTGCTACAAAAAAGATGGACCTTTTATTGATAGATAAAAAAAAATATTTTTAAACGTAATTTAGTAACTTTACTCATTTTTTTATACCTAACATACCAAACAAAACGTGTACCTACCCAAACCTACCAAAAATTCTGAAAGTAGATGTAAGTAAGATGAAGTTTTTGCAAAAAATTGCTGTCAACAATCTTTAGAATTTTATCAATTTTGAAACCTGCGATATTTGTAATGACAAATAGTTAATAGGGAAGAAAAAACAGATCAGATCTGAATTAATAGCTTTTACTTTTTTGACAGAAAATAGAAAACCTGCAATTAATATAAACCTCAATTCATGAAAACACCGTCACACTAAGACCCGCTTCCTCTTATGCGTTGAACCACTTAAAAGCTACCACTGACCAGCCGCAATACACTGTATGTATTATTCAACAGATAGTACGTGGCTTCGTATTGGTATCGGCTAGTCACTGGGCCATAGCGAGCCTTTAGCCTCCATCCTCTCTGGAGGGTACACTCCCTCTACAAGATAGTTAAGTCGGGAAAGAAAGGTGGATTCTCTTATTTGTAAAGAAATTCAGGTGGCACCTAAACCTACCTGTGTATAATTTTAAGGTAATCTAGTTTCTTATTAAAATTATGTAAACTCAGGTGGATTCCACTGAAGTGGGTTATTATACAAAAGGTTAATATAATTTTCTATCAATAATACATTTTGAGAAAAAATCTTGTTTTTTAGCTATTTTGTTTACTCAGTTGGCAGAAAGATGTCTAAGATAAAATGAAGACAGTTTTTATGCTAGAAAATTTCCATGTACCTACGGTCAATATTTTAAACGAGATTTATGATTAAAAGGGCCTTTGATATAATATCATCCTTGATTAAATTTCAAGAGATTGAAAATTGTTTTTGATAAAAACCCTGTGAGTTCGTCTAGGATGTCGAAGAAACTATATCCAGTTCTAGACAGGCAGTTACCATAATGTTTTTTTTTATTAGATGAGTAATTATTTTCTTCCGATCTTTAAAAAAAACATAGATTAGACTCAGACATTAATCACTATTGGATATAAACTTTAAAAAAAATAAAAGTGCATCATGTATACCTTCCAAAGAGATAATTTAATTATTTCCTGCTTTTTTACAGCAACGAAAATGCAATCTTATGTTCGCATGTACCGTAGCTTTTAATAACTTTATGCGGCCTACTATACTAGGTCATGAATTATTCCGGGCCATACCAGGATAAGGTACCGCCTATACAAAACAACATTGTTAATTTGTGAAGTCTATCTCTTTTTTTCACGAGTTCTTTGGCTGGAACTTACAGCAGTAGTTATTATTGTTGTATGTCGTTAATATTTTATTATTCGAAAAATTAGATTTCTTGGATTTTTTGTGTATAATATTAATATCGCATTGTTTAATAAAATGCCAATTAAGTTTGTAGGGTGCTTAAGTAAAAGTATATATGTTCTATGTCGAGTACTCTCAAGGAGTCCACGAAAACGTCAGCGTGTTATCATGTGTTATCATTTTACTAGAGAACTGACTGATTACTTAAGCAATGTCAGGAGACAGTGACTGACATTCCGACTAATTACTAATAACAGACATGAATTATAAACGACGGACCATTTTTAACTTTTACAGCAACAAAGTAATTAAGACAAGTTTTTCAAAGTCAGGAAGATTTCATACATCTCACAAAGTGATGCAGCTAAACAATAGCGTTATTAAAAAAATAAAGAAAATGGTTAGAGATATTAACAAAATATTGCCCTAACCCAAGTTTCATCCAGTCCGTCCGCTAGAGCCGGGAGTTGACTGCATGAAAAATAAATTACGAAATATTATTGACTAAATAGCTCTGTAGTTAAAATTATTGAAAAACTTAATCACTTTAATTTTTATTGCATTTTCATTTTTTATTTATAAAAATTACCTAATAAGTATGCAAACTACTATTTTGAACAATGACGTCATCGTACAAAATTTCAAACATTTTTAGAACAAAATGCCGTTTTTGACATTTGATAAAAAGTAACTCAAAGGTTTGTATAGGATGGGAGGTACCTTTTTTCGATATTGCCTGGAATAATGAATTAAGTACCTAGTATATAAGGCAGTATAAAGTTGTAGAATCATACAAAGTTTCATTAAAATAGTAACAGTCATTTTTGAGCAAAAAAATTAAGTGTTTTTTTTACTATGGTGTGGCAACCCTAAACAATTACGATATTAAAATAATAAAAAAACAACTGGAAATATTAACAAATTATTGTCCTTACTTAAATTTCATCCAAATCCGTCCAGTGGTCTTGGCGGTAGAGCCCGGGACGGACAAACACACACACACGTACATTGTTTTTTGTTTTTTGGGCTCTACAAGTGCAAGATAATCGATCCCCGTCAAAATCTCAAGTTCGATGTTTTTTGCCATGACAATAAGTTCCTTACTCCTTCGTCACTCGCTAACGTTCGCTCCTCAGTCGCTCGAAAGTTAAAATTAACAATTGAGGGTAAAAATGTGTCTATAAAGAATATTTATTTCACATCATCAGCCGAAAGACGTCCACTGCTGGACAAAGGCCTCCCCCAAGGATTTCCTCATCGACCGGTTCTGCGCTGCCCGCATTTATATCACATATCTATGTTTTAAACCTGCTCTTAAAATCAGTTCTCTTGTCCTAAACTGAGTACTGTCTAGACAAACTGCCAAACGTTTAGTACTTGCCGAAGACATTGGTGTCGGACGCAAGGTGGTCATGATTTATAGCTTCGAGTGCAGACGGAGAAATTTTCAAAAGTATTCCATTTTCAGAACAGTTTGAGGTCCCCCATTGTCATACGCAGGTAATAATTTCCAATAAAAAATCTTACTTGTGTTCAAAAACATTTTTGGTAATTTTGTAAATACGATAGTATCCAATTTTGAATTGGAGTCTCAAATATAACTTTAATATTAGTTTTTTTTTATTCACACCATGAATTTTTGTAATGTTTGTAAAAAATTAAAAAGTTGCCTGGTCACCTCCTTACAATACAAATAATACAAATACAAATAAGTGGAAGTTAAAATGTTAAACTAATAAAAGTAATAAGGTATAGTAGAAATTATGTAAATATTTTAAAGAAAAATTAAACCTTACTTTCGAAAAATTTTCTAAAGATTTTAGAGGAATAAAGCAAAGATATAAAAACATAAGTTATATGTACCTCTTAACAGCCGTTGTAGTAAAAAACTTTCTTAACTTCTCAAGGCTTCTCCTTGTCATAATTAACAACTTTCATTAAGAAAAAATTAAACGAAATTCCGTCACTGCCTCTCTCGACGTTTTTTATTATCTTACTGGGAGTAATTTACATAGATTTCTGAATAGTGACTTCTTCGAATTTCTTCATACTTTGTACTGCAACACCGAGGCAAATTCGTTAGATAATTTACAAAAAAGTACTCAAAAAAATTAAAAAAGTAAATTTTAATAAATAAATTAATTAATTTTAATAAGTAAATTTGTATATCTTTGTACACTAGACTGATCTATTTATTTCTTTTTTAAACTGCATAGGGTTATTTTATTTATTTAAATAAATTGTACGAAGTTCAGTCATAACATAAAAATACCCTAATAAAAATTGGCTATTAGGCATACAAAACTTTTTACGACCCAATTTCGCTTTGCTACCCATGCAAGCATTAGTCCCCAAAACGCATCTAATCCCCCCATTAGTCCGCACTTCCCCTCCGTGAGTCGTCAACGCCCGGACCTCCTTAATGTGGCAATTATATCAGCAATAGCAGCCTTAGGGTAATAACATAAAGCTGACCATGTAAAGGAATCGTTGGGTTGTCTGTCTGATTTTGGAAAAAGTTACAGAAATGAAAAAGTACCTGAAGAAACGATTATTTTTGTGTGTGATATTTGATTTCGATCAAAGTAAAGTGTGAAAATGGTACCCAAAAACAACGAAAAAAGATATTATAAAGAAAAACGACTTCAAGGAAAATCGCCGCCTTGTCATGATGGATAGAGCCAATTACAAATATAAATTTCGAACATCAATATCTTAAGAAGGGCAAAAGGCACATTAATAAAATTTGGTATTTTAGGTAATCCAAAGAGAATAAAATTGCAAGTGTGTAATTCAAAGAGATTATTAGTTATGGAGGGTCAAAATGGTTCGTGTATAATTATAACCATGGTGGATGTGTCATCCTTTATGTTTACGATACGATATTAAAAGTAATCAGAGCTATTTATAACTGACTTCAAAAAAAGGAGGAGGTTCTCATATGTTCACCGATTACTCGAAGACGCCTGAACCGATTTGGAAAATTCTTTTTTTTTTAAAAGGGTCTCATATAAATTTTATCGAAATCGATTCAGCGGTTTTTGAGAAAATCAACAAAAACATAGCAAAATTGGAGTTGTTGCGATTGAAGTCGGTTGTTTTTAACGTATTCAGCGTGGTCAATTATACTTGATTAGTATTTCTTCTAGGAACAAATAATCATTAGAGTTTTATTCCAGAGCTGACATGCAATTTACACAGAGGAACTCACAGGCAGCCACTAGTAATAACCTAATTTCGGGCATGTCCACATGAGTACTCACGCTCATAAAACTTAAAGCCGTGAAACGAATCGAATTCGCCGGGTGATCTTTACGACTTGTCCAAAACACGGATAGAATAACAACGTGAGAGATCAAGGTGGACTTTAGACGTAAGAGATATTAGGTTTAAGCTGGAATCTAGACGAGGTATGTCGGTCAGACGAACAGAGACTTAAGAGAACAAAAGGAATAAAATATACGGTATCAAAAGGCGCAAGTGAACACGTTTAATGCCATCCAAAGATATCGTATTGCGAACTTCATCTCCAGGGGTGTGGGAACGCTACTATGAAAGAACTTGCTCTAAAGTTGGATACAACTCGAACTTATAGGAAATGGGTGGAAACGGCTGCTATTTAATTTATATCTTACAAATAATAATAATAATAATAATCCGACGGATTGTCCGATGCTTTCTCTCCTCGTCGCACTGACCTCCAGCCGACTGTGCTTCTGCTGGAGTAGCTCCTGCCACTTCGCCTAGCGCGAAGTGGTCAGAGTAGCCCAAATTTATATTTCTGCATAATAATAATATCTGGGACAAATCACACACGGAAATAAAAAAGGCTTTTTTTAAAACTTCTTACAAAGTTCCTACCACGCGGTTTTACCAGGTTTTACACTCAACGTTTCGGCAAGTGTAAGTTAAGGGAGAAGAAAAGTCAAATCTCTAAAGAAAAGATAGAATATAAATGATTTTGTGTCCGAACATCTGCTGTCTTTATCAGCGTTAGCCCCTCCCATTTCAGTTTTCAGTTTGTCTTGCTTGTACTTATGAAACTTTGAATTCGCGAAGAAACAAGTCAGCTGACTGACGCACTTGGTACTAATGATGATTTTAAAAAATACAATCAATGGCATCTCAATCAATTATACTCCCATTTCAATCTGTAAAAGGCTTGGAAAATAGAAAACCAATACCAAATATCCCTGTAATTTCACCGCAAATCTGCTTAATCCCTAATTCCGAATAAGCACCAATCACAGAACGTTCTGTATTATACAGGATGGGCCTGTATGAGTCAGTGGAGGCAAAATGAGATCTCAAATTTTGGACCACATTACATTCTATACAGTACGTAACAAAACAGATGTAAGACCCGTTCTTCTAAAATTGAGACTTCTACACGTCATTATGACCAACTTTTGTTCTAAAACTCTGCTGAAATGCCAAAAAGAAACTTCGACACCCTCTACGAAATTGGCCATACAAGTGATCGGTTTGTATGGAGGTAGGTGCCAAACTTTAAGGGTCACACACCTATTTTGTTTTAAATACATATATGGTGATACATAAAAAAAGGTGGAGGCAAAAGAGATCACAATAGTCACGTCGATTTTAATGTTTGAAAAATAAATACTTCTTTAAAATGAAAACAGAAACCAGAAAAATCCAGTAAGACCTCTATTCATTAAACAGATTCAGAAGAGCAGTTAACCTCTCCACTAAAGTTGTTTTTTAATGCAAACAAATTTACATAATTTGATCTAGAAAATTATTGTTCAGACTTCAAATAATATTGCAAAATGTTTGTTAATAATTATTATACGATTGTTGAATAAAATCAAATTCGATTCTAACATTTCATCGACGTCTCTTATTAGCTATACCAAGATCTCTACTAGAGGAGTTATGTCGATGAATCTTGTCCTTTTACGGATTTCCTCGTTTAAGATTCGATCGAGCAAAGAAACCCTAAGTATGGCCCTCTCTGTGTTGAATAACACTGACCTTGTATAGGAAACCCTTCAAATTATTGTTTTAAGAAAATTTTCCTACCCAGACAAAACTTATTTAAAATAATTGACAACGCCCTGTTGGGCATTGTTGCGTTAAAAACAACCGACTTCAATCGTAAAACCTAAAATGTTGCTATGTTTTTTTTTGGTTTTTATTGAATTTTTCAAAAAGGGCTTAATCGATTTCAATAAAATTTCTATGGGTCCACCTTTGAAGTGTAACCTACCAAACAGAAAAGAATCATCTAAATTCATAATAGCGGAGTAATCGCGTAACATACATACAAAAAGCAACAACATATGTACAGTCGAATTGAGACCCTCCTCCTTTTTGAAGTCGATTAAAAAAACTGTTCGACTCCTGGCTCCCTATAAGTTTTGCACCGAATCATTGAGTGAGATCAACGAACTTCGACGGAAGTCTTTTGAACTTATTTCGCTATCCCGTACAGTTTCCTTTTACGCTTGACCCACTTCAATGGCTCATCCTGTATAACGCGAACTACAGCCGCCGCTGATTGGCTGCTGAACAAGTTATGGCTATAATTCATCAATGCCCAATCCGTTGTGAATGTTCGAATCAATCTCAATGTGAATGGAACGGAATACAGGGTGTTGGGGAAATTGTAGATCCGTTAATAAGTTTAGCGGCCGACAGCTCTGCCACAGTTTAGCCTTCATACTAAGTTGTTTATAAATTATATAAGACTAGCTTTCGCCGGCGACTTCGTCTGCGTGGACTTCAGAATTGGGTCCAGAAAGAAATAAAATGTTAAGGTGGCGTCGTCTAGTGACGAAGTGGAAAATTTTTGTTTTTGAGCATTCCTCCGGGAACCCTTAAGTTTTCCGGGAGAAAAAGTATCCTATGTGTTAGCCGAGTGCCTTATCTATTTACGTACCAAATTTTATCCAAATCCGTTTAGTAGTTTCGGCGTGAAAGTGGAACAAACCACACTCTATTATAAACTTTCGTTCGTTCATCGTTTCGTTTCATTTATAATAGAGTGCGGCGCCTGCGATTTCATCTGCGTAGAAGTCAGATGTAAAAATCAACATGATGAATCCGCTGGAAATTATAAATTTTCCGTTCAGTTTTTAACACCTTGTTTGATGACCCACTCAGGGATGAATATTTAGTGCTCTTTTTCGACACCCTTTAGAGAATGTACGTTTCAATAAGGTATTTGACTGAATCAACAATTTATTATGAAATATTTTTCACTAAATAGTTTACTATAACTTTGAATCTCATTAATTTTGCAAAATATATTGTCTCTGTTAATGTGCATTTTTTATTTATAAAAATTTCGTTATGACTATACTAAACTATGACGTCATACGTTGCTATTTACAAATATTATTAGAACAAATTGTCGTTTTTGACTTTTGAAAAAAACCTCCGATGACTATTCTAGCTAAAGTTTTTTTAAATTTTATAGATATTTTGTTTCCGCTCTTCGCCTTTGCATGTTGGAGGTCTTAGGCGGCTTGAAAACTTTTGACACTGGGGTTGGCCACTAGCCCCACAACCTCCACCAATCCGGACTTGGCCCCCGTGTGTGGAGTATGGCGTGACCTTCCCGATTTATGGGAAGAGACCCGTCCCCCTTCAGTGGGGACGATATAGGTTGTTAATACCAGATACTGATGTGCGTTGTCTGCCAGTCAATTTTTTTTTTTTGTATAGATTGAAAGGTAATTTTGGTAAATCAATTATCACACAGGTATGGAAATTTTGAAATTCTCGTGCCATCTTTACCTGTTTATCTACTGAACGTATACAATGTTAAGGGTACTTGATCTGAGTTCTAAATAGGAACTCCTATCTACATTAAAATTTCAAATCAGACCGAAAGAGATCGTAAAATCGGGAAAATTATTCGAATGAAATCTTTTTTCGTGAATGCGTTATATTGACAAGATTGAGTTTCGAACGTATTTGAATTTATAGGGCTGTATTTCCGGATTGCCAGACACCGATCGACCGAATTATAAAGTTTTTACACCACTCTGTCAGTTTAAATTTGCTCAGTTTTAAGGTTTCGCATACAAAAGGGTTCAATTTAATGTAAAAAAAAGTCGTCCTCAATAAAGGTCCAAAACCCTTTAAGTGCGAGAAACCCACATTTAGTGCTCGAATAAACTTTTAATATTTCAATCGTTAATCTATGGAATGTGGAGTACAGTGTTTGGTATTGGTGAAATTAAGTCTCAAAATCGTAAGTAGCAACTTGTTCTCAAAACTTAAAAGTTGTAGCTCAAAATCGTAAGTAGCATTGTTTGCTCTGAGTCTGGGTGTATTATATCTATATATGTTTGTATTTAAAAGTATATGTGTATGTATATCAGTCTCTGGTTCCCAAGGTACAGGGAATCCTAGTTTGGGGCCAGATGACCGTGTGTGATTTGTCCCAGATATTTATAACTTCGTAGACGAAAAGTTAACCAGTTTCATGGGTAGAACCTCACCTTTAAGTTTTGTTACAACCTTAAAATAATACACAATAACAGAAAAATAATCAATTTCCATTTCCTTCAATTCAACCAAAATCTGAGATAAACATAAAACTCACACATTCAAAGACGACGCAATAAACAAAAGAAAAATCTTCTTAAACGAATTCGTAAAGTCAGTCGCTGAGAACCGAGCAACTGGAGTCCGGACTTGGACTCGTTTGGTTAAATAAAGTACGTTTAAAATACAGGATATTACTCGCATTTAGCCACGGAACTCACTGGATTTCTTTTAGAAGCCAAGTGCAGGAAAAGTTTTGCCCGAAGACTGATGAAGAGTTTTCTGACAGTTTTTTTAGAAGCTTTAAGCTAAAAACTGCGATCTGTATGTACTAAAAGCCTAAGTTCAGCAGTTACACGGTCAGTAGCTAAGATTCAAGGCTAGTTTCGTCGATCATGCAGGTTAACTGAGCATAGATACGTTAAAAACTTAGATGGGGTTGACTGTTAGTGGCTTTTACGATATCTCGACCGTTTTCGTGTTTCACCAGGCACTTTAAGCCATTCAGGTCGGTTACTATCACTAGATGGCAGTCGTTAAGCCATAAACCATGTCAGAGGCCTTACAGGTGGCTTGAAAACTTCTGCCTCTGGGGATGACCACTAGCCTCACAACTTCAACCAGTCCGGAGTTGGCCCCAAGTGTGAAGTATGCTGCATGACCTAACCTTCCCTAGCCATGGGAAGAAAATAACCTAACCTATATAATCTTCCCAAGCTATGGGTAAAAAAGACTATGGCCTAACGTTGAGATCCTTGGGAAACATCCTCCCGCCCTTTAAAAAATTTCCTTCTATATTATCAAACATTTACTGACCATGATAGAACAGTACCATCCAACCAAAACAAAGGACCCAAGTTCCAGCAGTTCCATCCCAACAATTCTATTCATATCCAACACGAACAACACAACACAGGGGGAGGAATCTTCCCAATAATTGTAAGGTGTGCTGGCAGAGTTCCAGAACTAACTATTATGGTCCAAACAACCGCTCCCGAACCGACTCGACAATTAAACCGTAACGGTTTCGATTTCAACTAGTAACAGTAATCGTTACTTTTGAATAGTGATGTGCCGAATAGATCGAGTATTTGTACCTCGCGTTTTGAAGGAAAAGAATGAAGATATATTATTTTATCCGAAAAAATGACAGAGAGTGACCAATATTAATTGTTTTTCATTTTTTGTAACGATTTAATGGTAATTTTACCACTAATAAAGAAGTTAACGGTACACTCACGAAAATATCTCATCTCATCTCACTCATACTATAAATGCGAAAGTATGGATGTTTCTTTGTTTCTTTTTTTGTTCCGGTTTCTCGCTCAAACTACTGAACGGATTTGGATGAAATTTGGTAGATAGATAGGTAAAGCACTCGGCTAACACATAGCACGGCAACGCACTTGTAACTCCTCTGGTGTTGCGGGTGTCTATGGGCGGCGGTAATCGCTTACCATCAGGTGATCCGTCTGCTCGTTTGCCACCTCTGCCATAAAAAAAAAAAAAAAAAAAAAAAAACATAGGATACATTTTATCCCGGAAAACTCGAGGATTCCCAAAAAATGGCTAAAAACTGAAATTGTTACTAGATGTCGCTGCCTTATTTTTTTTTTCTCTGGACCCAATTCTAAAGTCTAAAGCGGGCGGAAGCTAGTAAAAAAATATGATGATTGTGTCCTTTGAAAATTCATAAACATTTTAAGAGCGTCAGATTATGACGCCACACTAAGTAGGCTCACTAAAAATACTTAAATTATCAACCAATATAATATGCTACAAAATAACTTAGTCCAAATAAATGGCAACACTGTTTGGTACATCGCTTTTAACAATTCGTTAAAAGTGAGAAGTGGAGCAAATTTAGATAACTGGGAAGTGAAGCTTCAATTTGAATGTCGAATCGGACTCTCTTTGATTTCTTTCATTGAATTCCGGAATACGTTATTTTATCTCGCCTGAATATTTGAGAATCGATGAATATGGGTTCGAGAACGGCGCGACGATTTTAAAATAAAGATGTTTCATGTTCATAAGATAACCTGGAGAAGTAATAATAATAATAATATCCAGAACAAATCACACGCCGTCATCTGGCCCCAAACTAGGATTCCCTGTACTATGGGAACCAGAGACTGATATACATGCACATATACATTTAAACATATACTTAAATAGATATAATACACCTAGACACAGAGCAAACAAATCTGCTCATCACAGAAATATTTGCCCTGGGTGGGGATCGAACCCACGACTCTCGGATCAGTATTCAGGAGCGCTAACCACTGAGCCACCAAGTCAGTCAAGTGTCTTATAAACTGTTACCAATTATCGTTTTTACTCTTACAAAATAAATTACTTATGAGCTGAATATATTTCATAAGGTTACTAGAATATAGTGCAGAATATCGAAAGAAAATTCTCATTCAACTACATTAAAAAGGACCAATTCAAACTAATGCGATTAGTTCATTTGAAAAAAAACCAGAACAGACAAAAAAGTCTGTGGCGCAACAGACTCAAACATCATAACCACATGTCTCGGCTTCAAATGCTGGCCACAGTGGCCGATGAGTTTTTCGAAATTTAGGTATATTTTCATACCGTTCGATTTAACGGCGAGAGAAAACATCATGAGGAATCCTGCACATCGGATTATTCGATATGTACGGTCGCCTCGCACAAGTCAATTAGCGTAAATCTTAATGCCCTACACCTGACCGCATGTGATGCTAAGTACATCACCAGGCCACTACGCTCTATAGCTTGGGGATAGATGGCATTTTTTTTTATCTACAACTGATAAGCCCTTGGTATCATTTCACCTCCAGCAGGTGGTAAGTGATTATGATGCCGAAAATGATAGGGTGCTTACCAATATTCCCCAACGCAACGGGGATCTGGCTATCTTATCTCCATGCTGAAATACATCAATGCTATTAACACTGATGTTTGGCGGCAAGACTATAAATAGCCATGATAAGAAGAAGGAGATCGGACGGAATCTCAGTTCTTTGAGTATAATTAAAATTAACGATATCCGGTTTTTCAGCTTCTACGAAGTTAACTTTTTCAGCAGAACCTACTAAGTTCTACGATTCTGATAAACTAAAGAGTAAACAGCTGAGTGAACAAAAGGCCGAAACAGCGGATTTAGTGCATACAGGGAAACTTAATTATAAGCACAAGACTGGAGGAGGGCCGCCACCTGAGGCCTTACCCTATAAACAAGTGACAATCTAGCTTTCATATCCGCGGTACAAGTCACAAGCAAATGTACTAAGGACCGGAGATTTAGCGAACGGACTGTTCAAAGGGACAAGTCGGTCCGAGATTAGGCAAACATATGTAATTCCATCCCTTTCTATCCAAGTAACTTTACATAAGTTAAAAAGGGACACAGTCCAATTGGCCGTTCTAAATTCAAATAAATTAGGGCTGAGTTCACGCCCCGGTTATAAACTCCTTGGATTAGGTATTTTTGTTGTTTTAGCATGTCTTAAATCATTATCATATTGTCATATCAGTTATAAAGAGAGGCCCTACGGAAGATTCTGATGTAATAGTATGTCTTGCGGAGCAAAGAACTAATATTGCCTAACATGTTTTCTAATGACTATGTATGTTATTTTTTTGTCTTTCACAGATACTTATTTTATACTTTTTAATTTTTAATTTTTGACGTATTTTGACTTGAATCGTCTCGCCCATAGTAAAGACATCAACGTCAGCGAGCGATACAGTACTTAGTTTTTTTTTTCTAAAGTACCCAATTCAGAAAACATTGAAAACCACAGTCTTTTACTTAGTCTACAACTGTAATAAATAGCCAGCAATTACACAAGCATGTAACACAAACAAATGTATAATTATGATCACATTCAAGCCACAGAACTGGCTTCCCTCCAATATCAAAATCCCAAACTTTACTAAAGTCCTATTTTATGCACTCGACTTTGAAATCTGACAAAGGGGCGTATAATTCAAATTTAAAGTTAACAGTTTCAAGGCCGCCACAGCTAATGACTTCGACCGGCTCCGCTTGGCTTCACTCCAAACGGCTTATATGGCGCAAAGCAGAGCGTACTCTTTGATATCATTGCCCGAAAGCCGGCTTTCGAAAGGGTTGTGCTTTGCTCTGTGCAAGGTTCATATACAAAATGTATTGGCATAGTTAGTATTAGAATTTATGAGTTTTCTACATAGATGGCTATGGTAAATAAGTAATAAATAGAAGTAAAAAAAGCCGAGACAAGACTTTCCGTGATAAAGAAGAGGTAGATGTTAAGGATCCCTGAATAGCTTGCTGAAATCAAAACCTTCCTTTTGGATTTGCCTTGTGTTTTGTACTTGGGTGATAAAAGACAACATGGTATCTTTGGACCAGCGTATCACTTAAAAAGCCTTAATAAATGTACGTTAAACTTTACAGCAATAGAATTAAAGCATCCAATTATGTAAACCGAACCGGAATACATTATATTCTATTTTTGTATTATAAAGCTTTGTTTATCTTCAGCATCACTCTAATTTCCACAAATGATGGAAAAAATCCCGTTTCCCCACATAATTGCCAATGAGTAAGGTACACGGAACAAGGACTTTTTTACGTGTGGCAACCCTACCCAGACCCGTGAATTAGAGTCACTATACATCGTGTTTAAAACGTATAAAACGTTAACGTTTTTAAGCCAAACAGGTGGTAAACTCCTATGAATGGCGTGAAAGGAGAATTTATAAGTTTTGTTAAAAACTTTTTACGACGGCGCGAATTATTTTTATTTTACGGTTATTGAGCTTTGGTGGCCGGAGACAAGTACGTTTAATATTTATCATACAATAATGGAGCTATGAAAACTGCATCTTATGAACTCTCATTACTTATTAAAATACTATTATACTAATAAATAAGTATCACACTAAATTAAGGATAGACCAAATTTTTTCTTGTTGGATATCGGTAGTTGCTTAGTGTTGGTTCCACTTTCAATGGGGTAGATGACTGCTAGTCATATGAGTTACTTTTTATCAAAAACAAAAATAAGATTTATTTTTTTAAATAGCTGGTTAAGAATTCATTATATATAATTATTTTTATATCATTATTATTTCCATACTTATTACAAAATTTTCATAAATAAAACTAAACATATAAAAAAAAAATTCAAACTACTCTACAGTTTTATATCAAAAGAGCTATTTAGTGAAAGAAAATTCGTAATTAATTTTTGAGCAGTCAAGTAACTAACCCATTTTGTTGAGTATTTAGAATCTAATCAGATTTTTAATAAATCATTCCTAGATTTGGAAATCGTGGTAAACAATAAAACGTGACTCGTTATGCGCTACGCTACGTTTTATTATTCTTACCATTTAAATTGAAAATCGTCCATTCGTATAACAACCCAACAATCAAAACGAAACCGCTCCCCCACCCTTAGGGTGTAACAACGCTACCAAAACGCAGGGTAGCAATCTATTAAATCTATCACACGAAAATAAACATCATCTACCGACTTTTTTTTTATGGCAGAGGTGGCAAACGAGCAGACGGATCACCTGATGGTAAGCGATTACCGCCGCCCATAGACACCCGCAACACCAGAGGAGTCACAAGTGCGTTGCCGGCCTTTGATATGGGAGTACGCTCTTTTCTTGAAGGTTTGACTTGTTGTTTTGGAAGCGATAAACATATCGTAAATTGTAAACATCCACCTCCACATCTGAGCTAAAAATGATAATATTTACCTATTTGTTAAGGTAGTTTTAAAGCAAGCAACAGGAGTCATAGAAAATATATTGAATAACTAACATGATACTTGGCTACTAAAAATATGCGATACAAAAACGCACTTATCAGTATTTATCTTTACACCAGACGTAATAAGTAACGTATTTCCCTTTATAATAAATAAAATAATAACAATAATATTCGGGACAAATCAAACACGGACATCTGGCCCCAAACTAGGATTCCCTGTATCTTGGGAACCAGAGGCTAATATACATACACATTACATTTAAATACATAATAGATATTATACACCTAGACTCAGAGCAAACAATTCTGCTCATCACAGAAAAGTTTGCCCTGTGTGGGGATTGAACCCACGACTCTCGGATCAGAGGTCACGATCGCTAACCATTTAGCCACCGCGTCAGTCATATAATTTCTTAAATCATTTCTTCTCTTGTAATCAGATTTCTTAATTGTTTGTTGTTTCATCAGTAGCATTTACACGCGCAAACACATTCAAATTCTATCGCTAGATTCATTTTGACAGCTGTCAGATTTAAAAATAAGCCTTCCAGTTAGCGTCACAAGTGGGCTGGACGGTAATTGGTACCGTTTGCTTATTCATCACACCGAGGTGACGGCAACACCTCGATCGAGTCGAGTGCTCGAAAAATTGATATTAATTTCCAATTCGTTAAGTTTATCGTTCCCTATCGTGTTGTTTTAACTGCTTAAGGTTTTCAATTAATTTGTTTTGTATATAAAAAATAATAGGTTTTGTTTTTAAATGTACAATTTCATGTCTTGGTATTGATATGAGCGAATGTTACTACCTTATAGCATGTTGTACATAAAGCGTAAATTGATAAGGTTTATATGTTTTCCCTCAAAATTTCAATTAACATTTATATTGGTTAATCAATAATTAAATATCCCCTATTTTTTAATAATTACATACTGCTAGAAAAAAGGCAATCCTGTTTTAAAATATAGAAGCATACAGGACACAAAGGACTGTGCTGTGTATGGTCATGTATTGTATATTATTATATTATATTCCAGGACAAATCACACACGGTCATCTGGCCCCAAACTAGGATTCCCTGTATCTTGGGAACCAGAGACTGATATACATACACATATAATTTAAATACATACATATGTATAGATATAATACACCCAGACTCAGAGCAAACAATTCTGCTCATAACAGAAAAGTTTGCCCTGTGTGGTGATCGAACCCACGACTCTCGGATCAGAGGTCAGGATCGCTAACCACTTAGCCACTGAGTCAGTGTAGAGATTTTGCCAACTGGTTGGCAACTTATTTTTTACCTACCGAAGAGTAAGACTGTTTAGTCTGTATTTTAAATGCTTTAAAAGCCTTATTTTTAAGGTAACGAAGGAAGATAATTTGACAAATAATAAGTAATTTATTTTAAAAAATAAAAATGAAAGTGTTTTATTATTAAATATTGTACGTACTACTGCATTCCAAATTATTTAATGTTATCAATTGTTAATATGAACACATCATTTGATAGTACTACACATACACTATAAGTGGAATTCAATTTAGCCTATTCTTTCTATATTCTGCGAGTTTTTACCTACTTTTAACGACCACTGAGTCAAAAAATAATATTCAACATTCTATTTAGCTTTTTTTCGTTTAATATATTAGCCATTTTGATTTTCTTACTATTTCTAGAACCTAATATAAACATGTGGTAAGGTAGTAGTGATAAGAATATACAACCACGCCTTTTGCAAACGTTAAGATACAACACGGATAGTGCATTCAATGTTTAAATATGGTTCGGAATTAGGACACACTATACATTCGTATACGATCCACTATTTTTTTGGGTTTACGTTGCACTATACAGAACAAAAAATATAGGATGACTTTAAATTAGTTCTTTATACGAAAGGCTATACATATGCTCTTGATAACAAACAACTATCTCTTTTGAATCCTTTCTTTATTCTTATTTTTTCATATTTTATTTACAAATATGACATTGTATAATTTATTTATTGATCTAGCATTAAGATGTAACAGAATATAAGGCCCGCCGTTTCTTCTCACTCCGCAAACACTTCCCGAAACGGTGGGTATACGAGTTCCGAGTGGTAGGAACCTCGTATTAGGTAGATAAAAGAATGACGTTCCAAAAGTGTACACTGCTACCTACTTCGAATAAAATATTTTCATTTTAACTTTTCTTAAGTAACCTATAAACAAATCGCAAAAAAAATTTTGGACTCTCCATACCAATCGATCAACTCGCCGACCAAACCAGTATGAAGAGTCAAATATTTTTTTGTGATTTGACTATGGCTTCCTTAGGGAAAGTTGTTTGTTATAATGAGCGCCTGCCTTTCGTATCAAGAGCTAATTTAAAGTCACCCTATATATTTTTTGTTCTGTATAGTTTCTTGCAACGTAAAACCAAAAAAACAGAGGATCGCATAATGATATATGAAAATTGTCCCATTGAAAGTCTGATTAGGTAATGTTAATTGTGTGTGATTTGTCCCTAATATTGTTATTATTATTAAATTATGTGTGGGAGGAGTGATTCAATCATTTATCAATTCAAATAAAGGGGTCGTCCATTAATCACGTGATGTTTTTTAGAAACTCTTTAGACCCGTCCCCCTCCCCCCTGGTGATACGTGGTGAGGTTTTAGACTACAATACAATTTTCTTCAGTGAACCTATCGTGGATTAGAAGAAAAATAGATTTCACACTATTTACATGTGCCACACGATAAAAGAGAGAGACATTGAATAAATGATTTTCTGTTATATTCTATAACCTTATCCTTCAAAAGGCACTCACCTCTGTACCCTGGACCTTCAGCTTCATGTGGTCCTCCCTGGTGGTCTTGCCATCCTTCCTCTTCTTCCAGCAGTACCCGTCCCTTCTGTACCGCACTTTCTTCCGGCTGTAGAGCAGCATTGAACCGCTTTTTGGCCTGTAACAAGAGACAAAGATATTAATTATTATAATAGGAGATAATTATCAAATTAAGTATGTCATTTTCCGGGCATAAAAGTTGGTTTTGGGTAAATAAACGCATTTAACTCGATCTAGTCGTTTAACAGCAACAATGCCGCAAAAAGATACAATCATATATCTCTCTCTTTGCATCGTGGGTAACATAGATTGACCTTAGTATTTAACTATCGTAACGAGTTATCGAGAAATACTTTATTAATTGTTAAAAGTCGGACAATGGCTGATGGCTCAATAATTAATGGTGGAGTTAAAATAGAACGTAAGATTTCGAAGATTCTTTTGTTTTACATACAAACGAATTTTTGGCGTTAAGTTAAAATTTACGTTAAATAAATAAATATCTTTGCGGATGCTCTCAGTGATTCAGCACAACTATCAATATAATTATATCTTCTGATAGTGAAAAAACCACTAAACCGACTTTCATCAAACAGAGCCTAGAACTATCGCCATGAAACCTGCTTTCAATTTGAAAAAAACGTTTTTAAATCGGTTGACTCGATTAAGAGATACGATTCTACAGACAGACACACATAGATTAAACATAACACCCTTCTAACCTAACCAATCACAAAACGTTTTAAAAACAAACCTCTATAGTTACCTCCGACAAAAAGAACTGATAGATCCAATTTTATTTATTAAAGCAATAAAAACCGATTGGGCAACGACGCCATATTTCGTAGTGGCATCACCAACCAGTTTAAATATCGCGACAGGGATCGTATTCGGCATCAAATTCATGAGTTCCCGCGACAAATAAATCGCGTATTGGATGCATAAATCTGCCGATCTGCGTTTAGTCGCATGGCTTTTTTTGTCGAATTCGATCGCTGTCCATCACATCGGCTAACGGTTGTTGTGTCAACAATGGCACTTTTTGTCTAAATTTTGCTGGTTTTTTTTTTGTATTCGTCCGGGTAAAAACTAGAAATGTAAACAAAATGGAACGCCACCGCTGGACCTGCCCTAGTAGCATGGCGACATATCTCGCGCGCTTAAAAGCATTTGTTCCGTTCTAACGCTAGGTTAATGAAAGAGACAGCTGAGCTGTTTTCTCGCGTTTGACACGACAAACAGCTTTGTCTACGCCTCATTCTACCCGTGCTGGAGGGATGAAGTACGCAAAGTCGAAAAGGGTTGATCGTCATCTCATGCGAATTGAGCACAACCGAACCGGCAAGTTTTCACCATTTTGTTATATCTATTTTTTTGGTCGTGGTGAAATTCTGTACAGTCAGATATAAAAATTCTTCCGTACAGGTGAGTTTCATTCGACCGATATAATGAACAATTTGTTGCAAATAGCTTTCTCATATTTATTTGAAATGTGGGTGTTTTATTAATACCTATTCGACAAAAATACTCAAAAAAAATTGGGAATAAAGTTTTTTAAATGTTGTCAATTGGCAAGAGTACAGAGGTATGATCTCCTAGTATCAAAAAAAATGATTTAAGAACCTCCTCCTTTTTTTGAAGTCGGTTAAAAACAAACATTCATTTGGATCATTGTGATGCAGTGAAGTATGTTAAATCAAGAAAATGAATTAATCATCATTATTTTTGCCGCAAATCGTCTTGTGCAAAATATTACTTGACTTTTAGTCGTCAGAACTTGTCTATTAAATACTACTATTCGGAGCACACTGGGTTTTTAGGGTTCCGTAGCCAAATGGCAAAAAACGGAACCCTTATGGATTCGTCATGTCTGTCTGTCTGTCTGTCTGTCCGTATGTCACAGCCACTTTTTTCCGAAACTATAAGAACTATACTGTTGAAACTTAGTAAGTAGATGTATTCTGTGAACCGCATTAAGATTTTCACACAAAAATAGAAAAAAAAAACAATAAATTTTGGGGGAATCCAAAAGGGTTCCGTTTTTTGCCATTTGGCTACGGAACCCTAAAAATATAGAGTTAAGACATGTGTGATTATGAATTTATACGGAACCCTCGGTGCGCGAGTCCGACTCGCACTTGGCCGGTTTTTATGTTTTTCAAACCAATATCTATTACTGTGAAACGAAACTATTAGTACTGCCTTTCAACATTTAGTAAACTATTAATATTTTAAAATTTAAAGTTAAATCTCGAACCTAACTTAGTGCAAAAGGCTTGTAGTCTCCATATTTGAACGAGTGAACGTTTTTACGGCGTCATAATAATAAATAACAGTGCTAAACTCTAACCGGTGCTTGGGATCTTAACCACCCGGTTAAATTTACGTTCAAAATGACGTTATTATGTGCTGTGATTTTAGTGGAGAAGAACCATCTTAATTGAATCACGTATAAATATGGTCTTAATAGTGTTAAATTGATAAGGTTGAAGGGATGTAAAGAAAACCGCATCTTTCGACAATTTTGACCGTCCCTGTTACGTAGTACAGTAGTACACAAAAAATAAGGCGCGTCGGTAATCTTCGTTCGCGCAGACAAGAACAAACTATCGACGGAAACACCCGAAACAATCAATGCACGGTGACAGTCTTCAATCAGGCGCGACTTCAATCAACCAATAGCGCCAGAGATTTTAGGAACATATAATGGTGGATGACAATGAAGCTATTTGATTGGTCCATCAGTTTCCCGCGTAATTAAAATGTGTCTACTGCGCAGGTACATCCGTAAGCCTTATTAAATGTGTATTACTGTAAGTCCTTTAGTTTTTCATAAGAAGGTTGCAGATTTTTATCCCAGTGGGTTTCAACTATTTTAAACTCGGTTTTAATGTCTGGGTCAAATAACACATAGTGAATCGGCCCCAAACTAGGATTCGATTAGGAAATTGAACCCACCACCCTCGGATCAATAGTCAGGAGCTCTAACACTGAGCCACCGAGTAAGTCGCAGTTTGGTTGATGGTAGGGCATTCTTTAAGTTCGCCTAGCTAGTAACCCTCATATTATCTTAATCTTGCCGCCAAACATAAATGTGAATATAACATTGATGTGTTCCAGCACGAAGATAAGATGACAAGTTCCTCGTTGCACTAGTAAATATTACCAGGCTTACTTTCATCTTCGGCGCCATCACTTACCAAATGCCAAGTGCGAGTCGGACTCGCTCATCGAGGGTTACTTAAATATAAATTGATAGTCGCAATTTTTTTGTGGTGTTACATCACAAATACAAAGGTTTTCGGATTATTCCCTTTACTTGTGCTACAAGACATTGCTTTTTGCCAAATTTCATGATTCTAGGACAAAGGGAAATACCCAATAGGTGTTGATTCCCTTGCCAGTGACAAAATATACGGCATTAACGGCCGTATCTTCTGATTGTATTGACTTAGAAGTAAGATTTTTTTACAGGTCCAATGGATTTTAGACCTGAGTATTTGTTATTGATTTAAACTTGATACCTCCCTGCGTTCCTGAGAAAAAAGGTCTTGACATACAGAGAGACAGACAGACGGACAACAAAGTGATCCTATAAGGGTTCCTTTTCCATTTGAGGTACCGAACCCTAAAAACATGCTTCACTAACTTCAAATAATTGGGAACAGAGCGGACAGATGATGCTGAGACCTAGCCTTATTGCCACCATTAACAGCGAAAAAAATCGCCTCTAAATCTTAAAGATAGAAAGGAAAATCCCAGTAACCCACGTCATAGAGATTTAGCGCAAAATTATTTCTAAAATCAGAGTTCGCCGGTCGTTTGGCTGATAAATCGCCCGCGGGTGGGGACCGTTTTATAGTCCTCTATTAGTCGGAGTAGGGGTTGCTGAAACTTCAGGATCTAGAACTCGTAAGTGAACTTTGACTTCGCAGTTGCGAAGATATGAGGTTTTGAGTAAAAACTTTTTATTGAGCATCTTCTTTTTAATATAATTTAATGTAATCTTACTTTTTGGAATGGATCTCCTTACTAGTTGAAACCAGTTTGCATAAAAAAAGATTCTAAGTTTTTAGTTCAAAATTGAATTTGTAAATCTCTATCGCCAATTAAAGAAAAAAATGAAGTATGACCATGTATGACCAAGAAATATTGCGGTATAATATTTGGTACAGTTTTAAGTTTGCAAATAAGTACAAATTTCTGTGACGCAATGTTATTACTCAGTAATTGTTGATTGCCTATTTTCAACCGACTTCAAAAAAAGGAGGAGGTTCTCAATTCGTCGGAATCTTTTTTTTTATGTATGTTCACCGATTACTCGAAGACGCCTGAACCGATTTCGAAAATTCTTTTTTTGTTTAAAAGGATATACTTTACAGGTGGTCCCATATAAATTTTATCGAAATCGATTCAGCGGTTTTTGAGAAAATCAACAAAAACATAGCAAAATTGGAGTTGTTGCGGTTGAAGTCGGTTATTTTTAACGTATTCAGCGTGGTCAATTATTATGAGAATCTTCTGAGACGTTTTCATAATTTACGTGATGTTTCATACAATATAATGGCAGCATTACGTCAAAAAGTACTTAAATTTTGGAGTGACGACCTACCCTTATATTGTCCGCTTTGTCATAAAAATCCTTCATGGTGAATGAGCTGCTAATTCGCTAGGTACAAGATACAAGAGTTTATTGATAACATTGTTACAGGTCAAAAGTTTTCGAAGGATATCGCAGTTTTAGTGTCATTCAAAACCACCATTAGTGATCAGGTTTGGCGACTCTTAAAAAAACACTTTTTTACATTCAAGGCAAAAAAATCTTGTGCGCTACAACTTAAAATAGTATCGCACGGCAACGCACTTGTGACTCCTCTGGTGTTGCGGGTGTCTATGGGCGGCGGTAATCTCTTACCATCAGGTGATCCGTCTGCTCGTTTGCCACCTATGCCATAAAACCATAGCTTTTAAAAGTATGTTTTTTGCTTTATTCAAACGAACATTCACCAGATTCCAAAACTCTCATGTGAATTCACCGGTGAATGTGGTAAACGATGCACGTAAATTATTTTTATTGTCCCAATACAGAGGTGTAATTAAAATGTGAGAACAAATATTTTCAGTGCGGTTCTTTTATGTACAGCTTTCGGAACAATTAAGAGAAAATTTTGCGCAGAAAATGTGTCACGGTAAATGAGCTTCTTTTGTCCTTCAAAGATAGCGTTATTAGTTAGAGAATGGATGAGGAGTAGATACCCCCTTCATCATCATGCGGGATCATCATCTTCATCCCACCGGGAATCGAAGGAGCGACTAGCCACGAGATCACGGAGGCAGTATTTTGAATGATATGAAAATATTAATAAGCCGACGACACAGTTCATCTTTTCAGTTTATTGACATTTTCTACATGTATATAAATTAGTTTAACTAATGTGAAGATGTCATGGGAAGGTTACACTATATTTTCAATTACTTACTTATCTTTATTCTATAACTTATCTTAAGAAGCAAGAGAAGTATGACAGTATGATCGTATCAGTGCCAATAACGATCCATGGTTCCTGTCTACCCCACTGGAAATAAGGAGTGAGTATATGTACGTATGTATTCATTCCTTTATTTATTTCAAATATATTATTCAAAAACTCAAAAATACATAATTACCTCATTTAAAAACTCAAATCAACCATAAAAATAATGAGACCTAGCTCAAAACAGAGGCAAAAACTTGGAGCATGCAAATTGTACGTGGTTTGCATGTAACGAATTCCACTAAATCATCTATTTGGACCATAATACCGCCCACTGGGCTACTGTGCCGTTCGCCGGTTGAAAATGAAACGAATCCACTCTACAAGGGAATAGCGTAGTAGCATAGCTAAGCGAAGATTTATATTACATCAAAAGAGGGCAATTAATATGCAGCCTAGCTCAAAATATGCCTTATTTATGTGTGGTAATGTCACCGAGTCAGTAACTACACCACTTAGTAAATCACAATAGCACCGAGTCAGTAGTAACTGGCGTAGTAACGCCACCGAGTCAATTACTACACCACCAAGTCAGTCACTGCGTCACCAAGTCAGTCACAACATCACCAAGTCAGCCACTGCGTCACCAAATCAGTCACAACGTCACCAAGTTAGTCACTTCACCACCAAGTCAATAAATACATCATCGTGTCAATGGCAAACTGAGTTGTAATGTATAGTAAGTTGCCACATTCGCATAGCTGGCAGTGCACCATCACCACAAATATTGCAACTTGTAAAATAGCGAATAAATATCTCTATCGAAAAGTAGAGTTATTGTGATACAACACGAACGATTCTCAACGTGTTTTAGTATTTTTGTCGCGTGGTCCAAAGGAGCAGTTTATGAATATAAATAGAATCGTTTAAGGCTATTATTCAGTTAGTATTATGGCTAGTTCACGTGTGTAAGGCGTTTTTGCCTTCAATCTGTGGCATATGAGGTTTGGCAATGCAATTCAGGTGGGTTTCTTTAAAGTTGTTGGAAAAAGGAAAACTGTTTTTGGAATTCTTACAATGGGTTGCTAAGTGTCCATTGAACCTCAGAAAAACATTAAGAAACTATTTTAAATGTATTTATTATAGGCATGTAAAGTATCATAAAATGTGAATGTATACATATAGTGCCTTTTAAATTTATTTTAAAATAAAAAATATCTTGTATACGTATATACAAGTTTTTAAACAGACTAAAACCTAATGACTTACAAAAATTCTTGTAAGAATTAAAAAAAAAAAACAAGAAATCATTTATTTCAGGTATTGAGTCCCATAAAACGTCAGTTAAAATTTATACCGAAAATGATGTAAAATCTCATGGCCTGCACCAAGCATCGTACCAGCAATCACAGTCGCCTGCCCACCAGCGCCAGCCGACACCACCAACGGCAGCCCGGTGCGGTGTAGGCACCATTAATAGCAAAATTCGCAATTAAACAACATGCAAAGCTGTCACTGGCGAAATGCAACCCCAAAGTTGATTAAGCTTGAAAAAGAAAGTTGGTAGTACTTGGAAATGGCATTGGATTTTTGTAATTTTTTTTTTGTTATGTTTGGGGTTGTGTTGTTTTTATGCAATTTTGAAATAGTGCAAGACGGAACAAATGGCAGTAGGACTATGCAGGAAGTTTAGTTAATACGTACTATAATTATTTGTCCAGTTACGTAGAATTTTTATACTCGCAGAGTAGGTGTAAAAGTTATTTACTCCCTTGATTTTTTGTGTAAGGTTCCGGTGTTATTTTCATGTTATTTTGAACATGAGCAAGCAGATATAAAATACGGATTCTGGTTTTTTTACTAATATTATAAGTATTTGTACAATTTTTGTACTTAGAAGAGCCTTCATTTTATTCATGTTTGAAGGTTTTTTTTTTTTTTTTTTTTTTTTTATGTGATAAGGAAGGCAAACGAGCAAGTGAGTCACCTGGTGGTAAGTGATCACCACTGCCCATAGACACCTGCAACCCCGGAGGGGATTGCAGATGCGTTGCCAACCTAGAGGGCTAAGATGAAATGCCTCTTGTGCCTGTAATTTCCTCGGCTGTCTTACTCTCCACACCGAAACACAACAGTGCAAGCACTGCTGCTTAGCGGCAGGATTAGCGAGTAAGATGGTGGTAGCGATCCGGACGGATCCGTTACGTTATTTTTATACAATTTTGTACCAAATCAAGTGGGATGTGCAGTTATTGTAGCTAATACTATTTTTATATTGTATATTTCTTAAAACGTTTGCACTCAGAACTCGTTTCTATGATAGTACCTATTTAGAAAGCTTTTGTGTCGTATTCATTTTCTCATCATACTTTCAAAATTATACGAAGAAAGTCGCTGTCGTTTCTAATTAAGAAACCATTAATTGGTAATTCTCAGAAGAGGAAAATAATCCCAAAATTGTGGATATAAAAAGTTCCATAAAAATATAGAAATCTCTAAGAATATGTTTTTTATGAATGTGAAATTTCCTAGCTTTACGGATATTACCAAATACGTAACTTTTAAGGTATGTCCTTAAAGAAATCTTATCATAAGACAAGAAAAACACTAACTACAGTTTTCATAGCTCCACCGTGAACAAAAATGCTCATATCTTTATTTCGTAGCTACTCTATTACGTCGGCGTAGACTTCAAATCCAACAGCCCATCTCACCCGATGAAGATTTAACGTTTCTGGATATGATGTTTTAGGTTCTGCGTTGCTCTTCAGACAGAAAGTCACGGTACTGTTGTATTATATCATATAACCAATTACCGCCATAAGAGGCATTCCAGCTTAGCCTTCTAGGATCAGGAAACCAATTCTGCAGTAACAGATGACTCTAGGCAGCGGTAGCTTCATCAGGAGAGCCGTCAGTCTGTTTTCAACTCTCACAATAAAAAAATTATATAAGACTAGTTAAAAAAACATTCAGAAGTAGAAGCTCGCTCTAACGAGCATTGGGGAAATATTTTAAAATGAAAGTGTTAAGTCATTCCCTTCCCATTACTCAAGGAACACGTTAATAAGTCATTTGTTAGACCGTGCCAGCCTCTTGTTAAGTAAAGCCAGTATTATTATGTCACATGCACTCCACATTATAATAATGCCACTTTTGCTCACAAAGTAGGAAGTAGGTAAAGCTTGATTGGATTTTGCATAATTATTAAAATTTGGTTCGTGTTAAGCTGTGTCGCGGTATTATTACGAATATACAGGGTGTAACAGAAGTGTGTGACAATACTTCAAGGTTGGCTTTTACCCATCAAACTGAACAACTTTTGTTCTACAACTTTGTTGAAATCGCAAAAAATTTTTTGCACTTTTCATACAAACTTGGTTCGCCAGTTGATCGATTTGTATTGTCACACACTTCTGTTACAGCCTGTATAAGGTGACTTTAATTTAGTTCTTGATACGCAGGGCTATGCATTTGCTCGTGATAACAAACAACTTTCCCTAAGGAACCCATATTCAAATCTCAAAAAAATGTTTGAACCCTCCATACAAATCAGTCAACGGACCTGCCAAATTAGTATGAAGAGTCCAATTTTTTTTTTGCTATTTGACTGTAGGTTCCATAGAGAAAGTTGTTTGTTATCATCAGCACATGCACACCCTTGGGTATCAAGAACTAATTTAAAGTCACCCTATATAGGGAAAACACATATCATTGCAAAAAAAATGATGTTTGTAAAAACTGCATAAAAAACTACAAATAAAACCTAGTCGTACAGACGGACAAACGGTAAGGTTAATTTGTCTATTATAGTAAAGTGTCACCGTAAAAAGGAATTCCTAATGTACGGTTTTAAGACATCTGAGGGTAAAAAAAAAACTTTGTTTCTCTTAAGAAATCACTTACATAAGAAACTTAAATATAAAATATAAAAATAACAAGTAATGCGGGATTATCGAACACGTTAAACACAGTTTTACATTACGAAATAAAAACAAATATAAAAGTTGAGAGTAGACAACATTGGCTAAGCTGAATATACGTCAGCTATAGTCACTATTTTATTATCCTATACCTATAATATACGTCATACAATATAGTCAATGCTTGCTTTTTCTATTTTTCTCATTATTATTTATTCATGTGTAAAAAATAAGTACATTTACCTTATCGTATGATATTCTCCTTGCTCTACTTAACACGTCATACAAAACAAATATAATTTTCCAATCCATTCAATGACGCCCAATACAAGAACAGAACAAAGAGGGTTTTCATTAAACCTCTTACAGAAAGGCCTGCAAATTGTGCTGTTAGCACAAAGAAAGAAACAAAAGTGGTTTCTTTGCTTAGACCTTCATGTTTATTCTAAGTGACTTATTTGACCTTTCTGACCGAAATATTGACCGTTTCTGTGGCATTGCCGGCGAAATCCAACTTTGTGAAACTTGGTTTGGTTAGTGCCAATTTTTTTTTGTGTACACATGACTAATTACTACCATCTTATCTAAATTTAACGTCAATGTTAACAGCATTAATATGTTTCGGTATGGAGATAAGATAGCCAGTTCCCTTTTGCGTTGGGGAATCTAGATATAAGCTTGCTTTCACCGTTCAGCAATATTATTACGGGTTACAAATTATGAATTTAAAAACCCTAAAAAATATCGACATACCATTGATAATTTATCTTATGAACCACAGACAATATTTGATGCCGCTGTTTAGACAATCATATACTTAATGGTGGACTTTCACTTCACTCTCATTAAGATCTTTACAGTAAAAAGCCGAAGAAAAAGATCTCTAGTGATTTTGAGTTTCTTGGGTCTTCATAACTTTTCTTATCGCAGTTTCATGCAAGAAGTACGACTAGGAGCTTAGGTTGGGAAAATATAACATTTCAAATGCCGGTATGATGCTTACCAATTTCAAACACAAAATAGTTATATTTACAACTTTATATGTAATGAAACAAGGTGCCCATCAATTCATGATTAACATTAACTTAAGATAATGTCCAAGAGAGAACGTGTTCCGTAGAAATGGCCATAAAAATACTGCTAAGATCACAAAAATTAACCGAAAACAGGAAAACAGCCGTCCAGTCACTTAGAATAAATGTGCTTGTCCACACTTCGAGATTGGAGTTTTAAAATGCGAGACGCGACGACGGGTGGAGCTTAATAATTAAATTCGAACCAATTCTAATTAATTGTCGATACTGCAGCATACTAAACCACGCTATGGGAGAAAAATAAAAGTATAAGAAACACAACTGAAAAGACAAATGTTTTCATTTCCAACCGAGATGCTGCCTACTTAAATACTAAATATATATGTAGTTCTTCTTAAAGAATCTAGTACAGGTAAAAACATCAAAATTACAAATATCCTAATTAAAAACACTTGAATAAATTGAAAATTGAACAAATTGAAATGGTAGAAGTAGAGTTTTTGTAAAAGGATGTTCATTGTTTTTCACTTTTTTGAGCAATAACTCAAATTCAATTTTTTTTTATTTAAGCAGATGCTTTATACATTGTTTTAGATCTTCATTTTTTTCTACCTAGAACAAAATCCCTAACTTGTCCGCTATTATTATCCACTGACTTCTCAAAGTCACTAAGTAGTAAAAATATCATTTTTCACTAAGCAAACTGCGAAGGAATGGAATTTCTTGACGGCGTCGGTATTTCCGGAATTTTTTCACGAAAATTTTATCAAGATATTTAAAATTATTACATTAGAAATATTAAACGTTTAAAATTAAAGAATAGGGCATTTTCTAATCCCATCTTAATTACTGTCTGTCTTGCTGTCAAACATGATTAAAATTGATGTTTTCTTACACTGGAGGGAAGCCACTGTAGCCTAATTCCTCACTGAATTTAATTTTGTTAGAGATTCTTGATAAGCCCGCTATCATCATCGATTTTCATCATCATTCAATTCAATTCAATTCAATGCATTTTTTTTGTTTTTTTGTTATTTTATTTGTGTTCATTAAGGTGAGGTGACGCCAAGGGATAAAAGCGTGCTTAATTTTAAGTACCTATTAATGAAATCATCATATATATCAGTCTACAGACGTCCATTACTAAACAAAGGCCGTCAAGGATTTACACAACGTTCGGTCTTGCAGTCTTGCGTTTCCCACATCCAGCGGCAGCGGCTTCGCGTCAACTAAAAAAAACTTAAAATGCTATGAAATCTTGTGGATACCTACCTACAATAGGTCCTAGATCCGCCGAGTGGGAGACCCCGCCTATGCTAACGCTACGTCGTCGTTCGGTGCGCGGTCATCACTTGAGAACTTATGAGGAATTATGAAATGCCCGAAAAAAAGCTGCAGATCAACATTTTCAAATTAAATCATTTGAAAACTTCTGATATCGTAAAATGCTGTAATTTTTTCCAGTAGGAGTAAAATTGTTCACTTACAGAAGTACTAGCTACTGTTTAATTTTAGAAGGCCCTTTGTAAAATAAATCAAATAACAATAGAATCCTAAATCATTTTATCCCCGGAAATTAAAGGAGCGCCCTAGCCCCAATTGGAACCTAGGTCTTATTGATGGTCCTTAATAAATCACTGGGCAAACAGACCAAGCACGCAGTCAGTAAATTGTGTGAGCAAGGTAGTTAGGGTAAGCAGAAGAATACAGAAAATTTGTTGTCACAGAAATAAGCCGAACTCAAACAACCTACCCTTAACAAAAATGCCCGTATGCATAAAGTAGCAGTAATAGGGAATCTAATAACACCTCCCGCACCTAAATATATCAAGCTGTGGTATCTATCTACAGGCGGGAACAATAAAGTATACAGGGTGTAAGGGACAGGTTTCCGAAAACTTTAAGGGCTTACTCAGTAGACGAAACTGAACAACTTTCCACAAGATTTTTTTTCAGGAAACGAAAAATAAATCGGCTTCTCCATACAAAATTATAAAATTGATTGCACAATTTGTATGGAGAAGCCGTTTTTTTCGTTTCTTGAAAAAAAATCTTGTGGGAAGTTGTTCAGTTTCGTCTACTGAAGAAGCCCTTAAAGTTTTCGTAAACCTGTCCCTTACACCCTGTATATGAATGAAGTATATATATAAAATGGGAAAATATAGCCCTCTCAATGAAACGACCATACATACCTACATGCAAAATAAAGTGCAACCCTCTCAATGAAACGAACATACATTCACGCGAAAGATGTGCAGTTTTGTATAGTGGACAACCGAGTCAATGTTACGTTTTACTTATGTAGATACTGGTATAATTAGATTATAATTTCTCCGATCACTGGGATTTCTAAACATGGGTGTTTTCGATATCTCGGGAACATCATCTCATACTTCACGCCAAGTCTGATTTGGACTAAAACTTATTAACTAAGTTTATATTATGTGAATGTGATATCATGATTTGATATCTGAACCAAATAAAATGTCGCGGAGTTAATAGATTTTAAAAGAAATCGGTAATTCAGATACCAATGACATACGTGTGTGAAGTATGCGCATTTGCGCAGTATGGCCAGCTTTGAGAATAATATGGATTATTAGTGTAAATCAGATGTGCAAATGTAGCAACTACCCTACATCAGAAAAAAATGCAGAGTCACGTCCGAGATGGTACGGTTACGGGATGCGCAGGACTGAGGGCCACATCGTGATAAAGTATCTATCTATCACTACGGGGAAAAGGGGATGTGGTAGGCCTGCAACAACATGGTTGACGAATGTCGATGATGACATGCAAAAATTGGGCCTTACCATGGAACACAAATAAGACAGACCTTACTAGAATCGCATGGGGAAGAAAACCGACGCCATATAAATAGAAAGGTGCAAGAGAGAAGAAAAAGATGATGTGCGAATGTAAGTCGAAGTTGAAGAAGTCACTATAATTTTTCAAGTAAAATATAAGGTGCCAACCCTATTACGCATCGTCATACGAACAGCAATCGACTAGGGCATGACCGAGTTTGCGGAATCTCGGTTTCCGGGATTGATTGATCCCGTGAATTTGTGATGAGGATTTAACCGGAAATCTTCAATCACTTTCACCGTGTATACGAACAATGTGATTACGTTTTTAATTTATGTTGCAAAAGCCTAAATTGACAATATTTTGGATAGCACTCTTTATTTTTTCAACCGACCACATCGTCTCCACTGCTGGGTACGGGTATCTTTCCATACTTTTCAACCGACTTCAAAAAAAGGAAGAGGTTCTCAATTCGTCGGAATCTTTTTTTTTTATTTTATTTTTTTATGTATGTTCACCGATTACTCGAAGACGCCTGAACCGGTTTCAAAAATTCTTTTTTTGTTTAAAAGGGTATACTTCACAGGTGGTCCCATATAAATTTTATCGAAATCGATTCAGCGGTTTTTGAAAAAATCAACAAAAACATAGCAAAATTGGAGTTGTTGCGGTTGAAGTCGGTTGTTTTTAACGTATTCAGCGTGGTCAATTATAAAAGGTAAGGTTAAAAAAACCTTATTTAACCTAATAAGGTTAGGTTATACTGTACACATGGGGGTCCAAGTTCGGACTGGTGGAGGTTGTGGAGCTAGTGACCACCCCCAGTGTCAGAGATTTTCAAGTCGCTTTATCCTCTATTACAGACGGTTTTATCCAATCAAACCACTTTGTTTAAACGACAAATAATATCCACTTGTTAATTCGTTACAGTATTAAAAATATTCAAATTAAATAAACGAGATTTAACGTGTACACACTAATATATTTAACATATATAACATTTTATGTAATCAGCGTTTTGACAATTATTTTCTTGGCTTGTTCCATTTCGTACTGATTAATTTGCTCTCCATATTATTTGTTTTTGACCGACTGAATTTGGATTGGCTCTATATGTATTTAGGTAACTGTAAAAATAATCTATTCAAAATATTCACGTGTTTAACGATTACTGCAAAAACAATAGTTTTGGAACCTAGTGGAATCGGTTTTCAATATCCGCCTTTAATAATCGTTGCTCGTTATCTAATAAATCCCGGGATTTGGGATCAATTTCCGGACATTCTGAACTGTATACATCATTGATGTAGAATAATTGACGCGTAATTACTGCTGTTAATAACTATATTATTGTATTACCGAAATGTTAATTAAATTTGTTTTGTAAATACCGTGCACAGAAATGCCTAAAATATTGAGTGTTTAAATTTGTTACGGTTTTCATTTACAATTTGATTTTCATTTTATCTAAAAAAATATTATAAGAACTTTTTGAGAAAAAATGAAGAACGACAAAAACATCCACTTATTTTAATATTATAATTACAATATTTATTAAAATATTGTAATTATATAGGTTGATTTAGCAAACTCAAACTGGATGGTAATCAAACATCAAGACTCGAGATGATGAAGTCGCTCAGGGAATGAGACACAGTTTAGGCTATAGGCTGAGCCAAATAAACAGGCATATCAGACATATCGTCCCTCGCACGACTAATTCTCCTATCTCATTTTTCGTAAGTTTTTAAAAACAACCCTATTTCAATTAGATAAAGTCCAAACTCAAATAATCGAGGTTATAAGATAGAAGAGTTAGTCGTGTGCGGAACGATATTTTACATACATATAAGAATTACCCACTTTCTTAATGAAAACAAAAAAATGCAAAATAAATTCAGTTAAAGACTCGAACTGCACTTAAAAGGAATACTTAGTAAACAAAAATAACTGTGTATAATTGACCACGCTGAATACGTTAAAAACAACCGACTTCAATCGCAACAACTCCAATTTTGCTATATTTTTGTTGATTTTCTCAAAAACCGCTGAATCGATTTCGATAAAATTTATATGGGACCACCTTTGAAGTATACCCTTTCAAACAAAAAAAGATATTTCGAAATCGGTTCTGGCGTCTTCGAGTAATCGGTGAACATACATAAAAAAAAAGATTCCGAAGAATTGAGAACCTCCTCCTTTTTTTGAAGTCGGTTGAAAACTTCTTAAATGCATCCCAACCCACCCTTGTTAGCAGTAGTTTGATACAGCTAACTGCATTTTGCTTAGGGATTACTTTCTCTCCAAAGAGTTGTTCACTCCGGTTACTCTATATCTATAACAGTTAATTGACAACGCTGAATACCAACAACAACTTCAATACAACAACAAATTCAATACAACAACCGACTTCAATCGTAAAAACTACAATTTTGCTAGGTTTTTTGTTTTTGTTGTTTTTTTTTAAGCGCTGAATTAATTTCGATAAAATTTATGAGGGACTGTGAAGTATGACCTACCAAACAAAAAAAGAATTATTAAAATCAATTCAAAAATTCAAAACACACAAAAAACATACCGTCGAATTGAGTTCCTCCTTGTTGAAGTCGGTTAAAATCTAAAGACTATTCCAAAATCCAGGTTACATAATCTGAAGAACAATTTGGGAACACTGCCCAGTGTCCATTCTATAGCCCATACGTCAGCATTAATGTACACTCGGCACCCTTAATTATCTGTCCCGTGCGTGCGTTCATAAAGCTTACAAAGAAGAGCTGAATATTCCTGAACCAGCTTACTCGCCATATTTTGCCACTAAACTATGTAATAGATACTTCTTTTATCAAGACTTAGTATAAATATTGTTAAAATTTCATTAAAATATACTTTAATCCAAGACTTACTGACAACAAATTAATATGCAGTTCCAAAAGGCATCATTAGATGTAATTATCTTTTAAAACTCATATTTATCTAATTATAGAACAAATTACAATAGATACGTATATAGAGACTTTGCTGCTACCTACTGCATCAGCAATACTAGATTGCGCTAGTTCACCGACTTAACTAGTGGATGGTTTATGCGGTCTGTTAGGAAGTGGGGGACACCGAGTGTACACTCTGTCTCCATCAAGATAATCGGGGCTATAAATACGGGCCCGCTTCGAATTCGCTTCTAATAGCGAATTAGCGCGTCATGTTAGCGAAGCACCCTATATTTTAGGCTCTGGCTTCGGAACTATTGGGTAAACATGGTTTAAGCTTGTCCAGTCAAGCCACTATGCATTTAGACGTATGTGTAGTCTTTATGGTAGTTTTATGTTGAATACGTTTAATAATATTTCTTCCAATTTACAATTAAATTACATATTTCTCGAGATCCAGTAATTTTGGCTGCGTTAGGGTGTTTAAGGCAGTATATGAAGGAAACTTGCGTTTGCCAAATGGTTAACAATTAAATAAAAGAAAGTTGTTAACTTGATCTACGATAAAATATGTGTAAAATAAAAAAGCGGCCAAGTGCGAGTCGGACACGCCCATGAAGGGTTCCGTAGCAGCAAGTAACATAATATAAAAGTTTTTGTAGTTCGTTGTACGTAAATTGCGGTTTACGATTTATGACGTATTAAAAAAAAAACTACTTACTAGATCTCGTTTAAACCAATTTTCGGTGGACGTTAGCATGGTAATGTACATCATATATTTCTTTTTGTTTTATCATTCTCTTATTTTAGAAGTTACAGGGGGGGGGGGGAGAACACACGTTTTACCACTTTGGAAATGTCTCTCGCGCAAACTATTCTGTTAAGAAAACAATGATATTAGAAACCTCAATATTATTTTTGAAGACCTATCCTTAGATACCCTACACGTATGGGTTTGATGAAAAAAAATTCTTGAGTTTCAGTTCTAAGTATGGGGAACCCCCAAAATTTATGGTTTTTTTTCTATTTTTGTGTGAAATCTTAATGCGGTTCACAGAATACATGTACTAACAAAGTTTCAACAGTATAGTTCTTATAGTTTAGGAAAAAAGTGGCTGTGACATACGGACGGACAGACAGACAGACATGACGAATCCATAAGGGTTCCGTTTTTTGCCATTTGGCTACGGAACCCTAAAAACTGTAAAGCCTTACACAGCCTCAAAATACTATTGAAGCAAAAAAAATATTTTGAGGAATATGAAGGCAATTTTATTTACAAAGTACAACATTTTATATTGCCTAATCTACATAATCTACATAATTTATGATTATCTTCTGCATTTACCACGTATCCTCGACTAAAAGTCACCTAGTAAGTGGAATATTAGGAAACGTTTTTCAAAAAATCCCATTTAAAAAGTCCTAAGTAGGTAGCCCATTCTAAACCATTTTTGTTTGAGAATAAAGTAGCCAGTTATAAGTTTCTGACTAACAAAATTAACTTGAAAAAACTCACTTAATATTAAAGAAATTATACTAAAACTTCAATAACAAAGTTTATGGACATAAATCTGAAACTGTCAAAAATTGAGGTCGGCTTTTCATAGCAAAAGTTATCTAATGAAATATTTTACTTTGTTAATACCAGTTAAGAAGGAGGTTAGGGCATAAATCTGTGTAAGTAGCATGCAATTATCTTTTTAAATGAATAAGCTCGTTGAAATAAATCAAATTCGTTTAATGTCAGACCAAAAAGTTTACGTTAACCAGAACACGACATACACTTTGGTCTATTTTTGGTCTTGGCAAATTCAAATACAGGTATTGCTCAGTTAGAAATTTAAAAAAAAAATTACTCGCGTATAAAACTGGACAGCTTTGCTTTTTTCTCCAATTGATAAGCTCTGGATATTATATCACTTGATGATAAGTGATATACAGGGCAGCTTTGTATTGGCTGAAAGGTAACAAATAGTAGCTCAAAAGCAAAATGTCTTTATTGCTAGTTATAGGTACATAAGATCTTAAAAGTATTGAATGCATTTATTTACTTTTATCTCGTACTATACGTGAAAGTAATTTTGTATTCGCTTTACACTATATTAAAAAATACGTTGTATTTGTCCATATTTTTAAAAGTCTACACTTTCTAAGGGTAAATTTAAATCAAATGAAAAACTTGTGTACTTATTTCATTTTTAAATTAAAAATAAGATCATGAAAAGAAAATAAAAAATGCAAAGAAGAAAGTTGGTACCCCGAAAGTTATATTTAACTAGACTAATGCAAACAAAGGTCTTTTCACAAGTTAAACATTCCCCAATTTATCCTTGAATTACTTTTATGGCAATTTTGCTTAAATTATAAAGAAATACTTTTCATACAAGTTGATCAGAACGATTTGCCTGTTTATTAAAACCATTTTTTTGACATATCTGAATAGTTTTAGATCTTCAAAAATTACAAAAAATAGATCTAGATTAGAAGATATTTATTTATGTAAGCACAGCTTCCTTAATTAACGAATTGCAGACTAATAAAAAACTCTCTATTCAATTCAATTCATTTATTTTCAGACATCACAGGTCCATCAGAGAGTTAGTAGGTATCAACTAATAACTAAATGTTAGTAACAGTGAGTCATAAACCATTAAATTTATTGTGCATAAAATTTGAAAAATAATAATAATGATTGAAATTTAATTAAATTAAGAACATTAAAATAAATTAAATTCTGATAAACTGCGAAAAAAATTGTAAATAAATTATATAAAATTAAATCCTATTATCTCAACAGACTATTGGAACCGTTACATTTCGATAGACTTGTTAACTTTCAATAAATGAAACACTTTACTAACACGAGTTGGGAAGTGAAAGATTAGGTGAGGTTAGGTCGACATTTATCGTAAAGAGGTGATAAATAGGACTTATCGTAGTTCGAAGTCAAACTCAAAATGTATTTTTTTAAGTAGATGCTTTACACATGCTTTTAAATCGTCAATTTTTTCTACCTAGTACAAAGTCCAAACCACGCGGGACTTGTATACCACTCAACGTTTCGGGAAGTGTTTGCGAAGCGAGAAGAAACGTCGAGCGCAAAATAAACTAGCTTCAACCCATTTTTTTAAGTTTTAGAGTAACATAAATAAACTAATCGCATTAGCTAATACAAGTCCACATGGACGCATCCTTAACCCTTCTTGTACTGGTACCCAATTTGGCGCCCAACGGGCCCGTCCCAACTTGGAGGAAAAGTTTAAGCAAATTAAAACTTAGCCCGCTCACTACTACTCTCTTTGTCTGCCGCGTTGAAATATTAACTCTTTATGGGGACGCAATGTACTTGCAGTCTTGCTATTCAGTCGTTAGTTAAAATTTTAATTCGTTAACTTGTGCAAAGTTTTGGTTTTTGCGCTTGAACTATTTGGTAGTCACGTTTCTTAGTCGGTAAGGCGAAGAAAAATAGTTTCAAACATTGTACTGGTTAAAAGATTAAAACTTTTTAGTCCTAAGAGGTTTAAATACGGATCGATTTAACTTGTTCTTTGTAAAGTTAGAGTTTCCATGAATATTGTTGCGTAAATTAAATTAAAAACAGACGGGGAAATCCTGTTACTAATTTATACATTAAAAAATATTTTAAGTGGAAATACTTTATGAAAAGATTGTTGGAACCCCTTAAAATACCACAATTGTAACCTTCCCCAATGATACAACAAATAAAGACTGAAGCTACTTACGTGGAGCAGCAGGGCAATCTCCCAGTGTCCGGGCCCGGGACGATAATCCACACATTTATAGATAAAACATCACGATATGGTTAACAAAAGTAAAATTCAGTGTCACAGGGTTTAAAAACCACATAAAAATAAAATAAAAAGGCACACGATGGGCGCCGCGTTCTACCATCACAGACACGTAAAAAACCACTGAAATTCAAACAAGAAGAAATCTCTTTCTTCATAAAACGCTATACCGCCTCCTTAGACGCAGCAACAACCTTCTTGATACATCAAAGAGGTCGGAAGCAATTGTGGTTTATCAATCAATGATAGTAACTAGCCAAACGGGCTCAAAGAATTCCCTACTATCAACAAAACCGAGCCCTACAAAGTTTGGTTCCATCCAGATTTGAGCGAGTTGCCTAACCATGGAGCCTTATTATACATAAACTTGTGTATCAATCAGTCTTCGTCTCCCATAGCACAGGAAATCTTGACATTGTATAATTTGTCTCGGCGGCATGTTACTATCCAAGTTCTGTAGAGATGTTAATACAGCTGCGCATTGCAATCTCTTTAGTGACGATGCTTTTTAAAATTAAAAAGCAAAATTCGATTTGAATTATTGGAATGTTTTACGATCGGCATTCGTTGGCTGGCCTGTGTCTGGATAACATGAAAAGTTGATTTATACCTCAATAACGTTGTAACATTTTTGAATTACGGTTTAAGTCAGTCAAGTGAGTAAATCAGAAGTTCTCGGTATACTACAATATTTTTAAACCCCTAGGTAGCGCCAAGTGACGTCATCGTATACGTATGTTTATATTAGAACTTGAGATTCTACCTTTGATCTTTAATTTAGCCAGTAATTGTCTCCTTTGTAGTTCTCGAAAGGGAATTAACATGTGTATCAACACTCTCTATAATATATTAGCTCTAAATCAGCTTACCACGCCATCCCAGATTAAGCCGTTTGTATTGATCTAGTGAAGTCAGTATGACAGTATCAAATTATATTATTATATGCACAGTCTTAGATAGAACTGAAAAGATATCGTTAACAACCCATAACGTCCCCAATGCAGGGGCATGGGTCTTTCCCATAATTCGGGAAGGTTAGGCCATACTCCACAAAGGGGCCAAGTCCGGATTAGTAGAGGTTGTGAGGCTCAGTGAAAAGATATATCGTATGTTATGGGGAGAGGGCTACTTAAACGTTTACTAAAATCTTTAAACAAATTGGACTTTCCAAATAAGGCACGTTAATCGACTGAACAATCTGCACGATTTGTAAAATCGTAATTTAAAATTACTTTGAAAAACATGAAAAAGTACTCATCAAGTAGGGGAGAGTGGGGTAATTGCGGACGCTTAAATACATATTCAAATAAAATCTGAACCATTAGTAGTAAGCAGTTCTTTTTTTTTACGTAATGAAACCGGTTCCTACTTTACAAATTCAACATAATCTTTCCTCTTACTTTATTAATTACTGTAAAATATTTCAAAAAAACAAAAAGCTTCCTGTCCGTAATTACCCGGTGCATGCGGAGCAAATGCGGACACTAGTTGCAGTAATTGCGAATTAACTATATAATATCAAAGGCGGCAATATCCAAACAATATGTTTTCTAAGGAAAGGCAAATTAAGTTAATAAATTAAATTATAATGCCGCGTTTGAAATTAACTGCTAGTTTTGTTGGGCAATTTGATTAGGTTACTACCAATTTTGTTACGAATTTATTTTTGTTATGGATTCTACGTTCATAGAAAAACAATATTGTATTCATAGATAATTTTTGAGAAGGAGTGGATATTGCCGCCTTTGATAGGACTCAAATGTAACCATCGGACTTAGATTGTGAACGTTCTTCTCGCAACAAAAGATACAGATATACTCTTATTTCTCTGCATCTTGGACTTTATACCAATATACCAATTTATTTTTCTTTATGATATCTTCATTTTTTTTTTCTCTACGTCCACAGGTATCATATCAGTCTGTTTCTCAATTCTCCAAGTTTTTCAACATTTAATAACAAGGTATTCACGATGAACCAGTTGTGTCTTTCTTCTACAAAGAGTGTCGTTTACTGCGTCAGTAATGCAAACAACATGATTTTTCATAATGATTCAACCATGAATCGTTGATGTAAACCAAAAAATAATATCCCTAAAATAGACCCTTGAGGCAAACCCATTTTAACCCAAAAGATTGATGTCATTGTACAATTAATTTTAAAATTTTGGGTTGTATTTACCAGATATGATTCTGTTAGACATTTGAATAATACACCCAGACTCAGAGCAAACAATTCTGCTCATCACAGAAAAGTTTGCCCTGTGTGGGGATCGAACCCACGACTCTCGGATCCGAGGTCAGGATCGCTAACCACTTAGTCACCGAGTCAGTCAGTTATAAAGTAAAAATAAAATTAAATAGGTATATGTTTTTAGGGTTCCGTAGCCAATGGCAAAAAACGGAATCCTTATGGATTCGTCATGTCTGTCTGTCTGTCTGTCCGTCCGTATGTCACAGCCACTTTTTTTCGAAACTATAAGAACTATACTGTTGAAACTTGGTAAGTAGATGTATTCTGTGAACCGCATTAAGATTTTCACACAAAAATAAAAATAAAACAATAAATTTTGGGGGTTCCCCATACTTAGAACTGAAACTCACAATTTTTTTTTCATCAAGCCCATACGTGTGGGGTATCTATAGATAGGTCTTCAAAAATGATATTGAGGTTTCTAATATCATTTTTTTCTACACTGAATAGTTTGCGCGTTTGCGCGAGAGACACTTCCAAAGTGGTAAAATGTGTGTCCCCCCCTGTCACTTCTAAAATAAGAGAATAATAAAACTAAAAAAAAATTATGATGTACATTACCATGCAAACTTCCACCGAAAATTGGTTTGAACGAGATCTAGTAAGTAGTTTTTTTTAATACGTCATAAATCGTAAACCGCAATTTACCTACAACGAACTACAAAAACTTCTATATTATGTTACTTGCTGCTACGGAACCCTTCATGGGTGAGTCCGACTCGCACTTGGCCGCTTTTTGTTTTAATTAGCCTTGAGGATCGATTCGCTAAGAAGTTAAACATAAATTACATAATTACATTAAAAAGTCTTTTGATACAATCTTTAGTATTATTTATTTAAATACTGAATAACTCGCACATTATAATGATAAATTTAGATTAAAATTAAGCATGCCCTTGTATTTTGTATTATTGCGTTAAAGTCAAAAAATTCAACATAAACTTTTATTACATACTGTATTACCGGTATAGTTAATATATGCGCTGTTTATGGCTCATGACAACATTGGATATCTGAATGGTTAACTGACTTAGATCAAGGCATTAACTATCCACCCAGCTAAGCCTTAACCAACAAGTTATTGCAGATAGAGTAGTAACAAGCTGAGAAAATAATATGTTTAGGATTTATTTTTCAAAGATTAGAACAGGACCTAAAGAAGACTTAGAAAGTATCCTAGTGCGAGTCAGACTAGCACCCTAAGGGCTCCGTACCACATTTTTTTATTTACCATTTTTATTATAATTCAATAACTTTAGAACCCTGTGGGGTCAGCATTTGTTGAAGTCTATACTGCTCAAAAGAAAATAAGAGCCACCAGGATTTTTTTGGACTCTTCATACGATCAGCCGAGCGGCCAAATTAATATGAAAAGTCCAAAACTTTTGCGATTTGACAATGGATTCCTTAGTTAAAGTCGATCAGAAGTCGTAGAAGCCCTGATTAAAAAGACGCACCTGTAGATTTACACCCTGTATAGTATCCATGGCTGAAATGACAAAGTAGTAACAATTTTTAATGAATGGCTCAGTATCAGACTGTCAATAAATTAACTTATACTTACCTAATACTAAAACGAAGTTGCAATAAAAACCAATACTAACTCTACGAAAACAATTCGCAAACAATAATAAAATAATGCCGGCAAATTCTAAAGGAAGTGGAAAATTATTGCGAGCTTTTTAGCCAAAACCTATAAAAGGTCACCGGGCTGTAAATATTGTGTTTATAACTTTTTGCAAAGGGAAAAGTATTTCAATTTACCTCAGCGGCGGCGGTGGTGTTGAAACAGCGTCGTAATTTAAGGCGCATTCGAACGTTTTGTTTGCTTCAACATGTTTGCTGCCACGCTTTTGTGAATTATAACGAACGTATATTACAAAGCAAGGTCATGAGTGAACCGTGAAATAAATTAAAAAATATGAAACGCGCACTGGAGGAACCATTTGCGCGCGAGTTGCCGACGCTGAGACAGCTGGGCTGGGTGAAAAACAATGACGCGCTTTCTCAAGAATCTACATATTATGTCCAGTAGGATTATACACTTCCGGACATATTTATTGGCCCACCTAGCATATAGCTAAAAACAAATGTTTTATGCAGTTTTGAAACCGGCTCATTATCAATCTTTTTTGTACGCCATTAGTTCTAAATTTAAACTCAAGAATAGTCTATAGCCTATTGTCTATAGCTAAGTTGAATCTATAGGCTATTAAAACTTTAAATCCTAGGTGGGCCGATAGATGTGTCCGGAAGTGTATTATAATAGTCTTCTATGGTGTTCTCAAACAACAGAGTTACAAATCAAAAGGTGCCGTATTCTACCAGGACTCGCGCACTAAATGTTAGACGAATTAACATTAAATGTTAATCATACTAAATGATAGTCGCAGTAAAACGGCTCGAACACAAAACAAGGGATAAATATTTGTAGCTCTACACCGCGCATATTATTTATACTTTATGTTTTGGGAGATAGTAAATACGTATTATGTGTTCATTTTTTATTTTAACCAAACTAAATACCTGATTGCTTAAAAAACTTACCTCTCATCCAGGCACAATACTCAGTTTTGTATGGAACCTAAAAGGTAGATTGAAAAAAATATAGAATCGTAACTGAAAAAAAAAGTGCAATGAAACTGAAAACAGCCATACAGTAAACACAGGGCCAAAGTAACTTAGAGTAAACAAAAAGTATTATTTTCATTTGTGAACATTTGTTAATAAACATTTTATTTATAGTAAGTTCTACATACAAGTCATACATAATATTGTAATTTATTTAGCTGCAAAAAGACTAGAACCAAACTACCTTTAAACTGTGGCAACAAATGAAGCCTAAAATATCAATGGAGCTTCAGAAGTGATTATTTGGATCTGAAGTTATGTTTGCCAGCCACGAATCGTTTCCCCCTCCCCTCCCTCTCCCACTTAGGTCAAAGGGGGAGGGGTAAAGCAATAAATCGAACCACAGCAATGTAGTTCTGAAGAAATAATTTCGTTTATTGCTCGCGTCACGGCACTTGGAGTTGTGTGAATTGCATAATAATTTGTTAACTTTTTTTATAGGCACAATAAAATTCAAGTCATTTTTATTTTATTTAAAATTTGTAGACACTCATTATGTCAGCGCAAAGTAAAATTTTAGAGAAGTTAGAATTTGATTTAGTCGAAAAATCATATCTCTTTTACCCATACTAACGGTAACATACTATTGTATAAACATATCCACGTTATTCGGCTAATAAGTTTTATTACCACTTTTTAGGTCAACATTTGTCTGGGATGTAAAATTTTTCAGACTTTTTTTTTTAAGTTGTATTATATTACAGTTAACTTACCGTATTTTGACTTCCTTTGATTGCCATTCATTGTGCTTGTCGAAACTGATGAGGATGGCCGCGATTTCCTGCAACAAACACGAAAAAAGCCTATAATAATTGACACACGTTAAAAAACCGACTTCAATCGTTACAGCTACAATTTTGCTATGTTTTTTGTTTTTGTTGATTTTTTCAAAAAGCGCTGAATCAATTTAGATAAAATTTTTATGGAACCACCTCTGAAGTATGACCTACCAAACAAAAAAATAATCATCAAAATCGATTCATAACTGGAGGAGTAATCGCGTAACATACATACAAAAAAAACAACATACAGTCGAATTGAGAACCACCTCATTTTTTGAAGTCGGTGAACAAGAACTCATGGAAGATTTTTTACTTATTGTGATTATGGAATGTTTTGGTCTGGTGAATCTGGGAACTGTCACAGAACTTTAATTTTAAGATGTTATCAACAACTGATATGCCTTTAAAAATAATCATCTTATTTTAAAAGGTTCCAAGTGTCACTACTTTAAAAATACTTAAAAGACGTTAAGTAAAGACTCATTTGTTACTTAATGCCTTTGAAGATTTTTGTATTCATGTGTCACTATAATTGAAATAGGATAAATATGAAACCTCTGGAAACATTAAAAATCAACTGGTTTTCTAAATGTTTTTTTTTTTTTTTAAATAGGCAAGTTATTTCAACAAAGATTAAACATGTAGATAATCCGGTCTATCTTAAAATTATTGCGATCGTGATTCCTCACGATGGAAAACATGTAACGAATACATTTTCCAGTTAAATAAATGACACAGTTCTTAAAGAATGAGCCTTGAATATCAAATGCGGAGGCCTTATCGTAAAAACTTGGTCCCTCGACGCGTCAGGCGGATGTTAACTTAACGCGTGAATTATTAAAAGGAGAATAAAAGTTTGTAAGTTAAGGCGATGACATACAGATTACAGTTGCCAAGAGAAATAAAGGAAAGCGTGTGTCGCTGGGACGAGTGACGGTTCCGCTTATACTATAGGGTCCTTCTAAAATACCTGAAAAAAATTTTACAGTGGCGTCTACTCATGAAACTGAACAACTTTCCTCAAGGAACCTATACTCAATTCGCAAAAAATGTTTTGGACTTCCCATACAAAATTGGCGGTTCAGTTGATCAATTAGTATGAAAAGCCAAAAAAGTTTTTGCGAATTGAGTATAGGTTCCTTGGGGAAAGTTGTTCAGTTTCATGAGTAGAAGCTGTGGTAAAATTTTTTTTGGTATTTCATAAGGACCCTATATGTATGTATAGGGTGATTTTTTTATTGTGACGCATACGCGGTCATCTAGCCCACATATTAAGACTTATTTTACTAGAAATTATTAATAAGAAAATCTAAGAATGATCTCTCTTCTCTTCTTTATCTTAAGAGCTAGGCTCTTGTCGGTGGAGTAACCGCCATTCTTTTCTACTCCTTGCCAACTCCTTGACTTCCTGGTACGACACGACATTGACTTTGGCCTTCACTTGATCGATGTAACTTATTCTTGGCCTCCCTCTACCTCTCTTTCCTTCTATCTTTCCTTCCATGATGTTCGTTATGAAGTCGTCGTGTCGTAACAAATGTCCAATCATATTTCCTCTTCTGTTCTCAATAGTGTCTATGATGTTTCTTTTATCTTTCACTCTCTCCAACACTTCTTCGTTTGTGACTTTTTCTTTCCAGCTTATACCTTCCATTCGTCTCCAGCACAACATTTCAAATGCTTGCAATCTTTCCTTATCTCTTTTTGTCATTGTCCAGCTTTCACTGCCATATAATGCTACGCTCCAAATATAACATTTTATTAAACGTTTCCTTAATTTTATAGATATTTTCTTTGATTTCAGTATGGACTTTTTACTATTAAATGATGTTTTAGCTATTTCGATTCTTGTAATTATGTCCTGAGTACATCTAGAGTCTTGGTTAATGATGCTACCTAAATACTTGAAATACTTTACTTGTTCTAGTGTATGGCCATTTAGTGTAATCGGTATAATATGTGGGGTTGTTTTAGCGGTACTGAGTATTTTAGTTTTGTTAATATTGATTCTGAGGTTATATTCTCTAAAGATTTCATCCATGGATGTAACTAGGTTATTCAGTTGGTTAGAAGTTTCTGCTAAAGCTGCAATGTCATCTGCAAATCGAATAAAATGTATTCTACTTCCATTTAATTTAACTCCTCCATGTTCATTTTCTTTAATTTTTACCATAGCAGTTTCTATAAAAAGGTTAAAAATAAGGGGTGAAAGTGGACAACCTTGTCTAACTCCTTGTCTTAGTACCGCAAAATCCTTTTCTTCTCCCATTTCTACTAGTGTTTTTTGCTCTCTATATAATTCATAAATTATTCTTGTCTCTGTAATCTATTTCGGCGTTTCTCAAGACATTCATCATTAATTTCCAGTTTACTTTATCAAATGCTTTCTCCAAATCGATAAAAGCTATATGTGTTTCAAGTCCTAAATCCATGCGTCTGTCAACAATCGTTCTCAAAGCTAAAATAGCCTCTCTAGTGCCTCTATTTTTTCTTAATCCATACTGATCATCTCCTATTTTTCCCTCTATCTTATTTCTTAATCTGTTCTGAATAATTTTAAGAAGAATTTTGGATGCTTGAGAGATAAGACATAAGGTTCTTTTAAACCTTGTTTATCATTCTTAGACTTAGAACCTTATGTCTAAGAATGATAAACAAGGTTTAAAAGAACACTTCCGTAAACCTTTAACAGAGTGTTCTGCTCATGAAAGTGAACAACTTTTGAACCAAAGCTGTTGTTTAATGAGAACAGTTACCAGTTAAGAGGTTTGCAGGTATGCAGTACACCAGCCTCCCTGTATTATTTTAAATACATACGTATAAGAAACCAGGTGCATATGATCATTTATTTATTTTGTTGCTTTATTGAGTTTTAACTAATTGTATTGAACAACGTTTATTCTATGAGTTTTTTGAAAAAATAATTGAACTCCATACAAAATTGGTTAAACTCTCTATAGCCACTACTACTAGCCCTACTAATGGATAATAACATCTGATCAATTCATATGAAGAGTCCGTTCAAAGCGTTAAACACTTCGTCACAAAAACAGCTTTTGAAACTTTACGGAGTCAAATGTAGCACCATAAAGTTTTTAAATAGAATGTAATTATTTTATCCTTGATCTCAAATACTGTATTTCGCAAGACATGCTGAAAAAAATTGCAAAAATGTGTTTGTGTAAAAGGATCGATAAATCTTCAAATCATTTTCGAATTTCAGTGCCTATAAACAACTATAATTATAGTAACATTTACAACCTTTCAGCAGCTATTGCCCAATCACAGCTCCCATCTCCTATATCGAGGAACCCTAAAGCAAAGCATCTAAATATATTCGCCGAAAAATTTATAAACACATCTGGGGCGGGCCCGGCTGATTTACGGCGGCATATAATCCGTGCCTGAGAATACTTGAAATAGGTGCTGGTTTACTTGAATTAGTTAAGTTCTGAGCTGTTTATACAGATAAGTCCCACAGCAGACGTAGTTATCTCGTGAGAATTTTGTGTGAAACTTTTACGTTTAAGCTAGGAATTACTTTGGATGCCGAGATTACATATTTAATTAATTAACCGACTTCAAAAAAAAGGAGGAGGTTCTCAATTCGTCGGAATCTTTTTTTTTATGTATGTTCACCGATTACTCGAAGACGCCTGAACCGATTTGGAAAATTCTTTTTTTGTTTAAAAGGATATACTTCACAGGTAGTCCCATATAAATTTTATCGAAATCGATTCAGCGGTTTTTGAGAAAATCAACGAAAACATAGCAAAATTGGAGTTGTTGCGATTGAAGTCGGTTGTTTTTAACGTATTCAGCGTGGTCAATTATATCCAGATATAAATATTCAGAGACAAACAAAACTAGGATTCCCTGTGTTATGGTAAGCAAAGACTGATAAACACACACCTATGAATACATACATCATACATCTATATCTGTACATATAATACATTGAGTCACGGAGCAAACAAATCTGCTCATCATGGAAATATTTGTCTTGAGCGGGTATCGTACCCACAACTCTCGGAACGGTAATCAGAACCACTGAGTCAGTCAAATTTACTACGTTTTATTTGAGTAACCGTAATTTTCAAAAGCATACAAAGGGCGTTGTTAAATAAACCAACACATTCAAAGAATCTAGATCTGTTTTTTGTCTTACTTCAATATACTTGTGACTCCTCTGGTGTTGCGGGTGTCTATGGGCGAGGGTAATCGCTTACCATCAGGTGACCCGTCTGCTCGTTTGCCACCTATCACATAAAAAATATACCAAATAAGCATAAAGTCATCCATCTAGATCCCAGGATGACACATAATTGACACACCTTACGAAAGAAAATAAAGTTACCTATATTATGTATAATTTTCGAAATGCCCTATACGTGACTGCAGGTGATGCTAAGGCTAAGTGCAACACTAGGCAACCGCCCCGTCTATACCTTGTGGATAGGACGGTTAAATGTGCCACACGATAAGAAGAAGAAGATTATCAAATTATTCAAACAGAAATATATAATTATTAAAATTATTCTCCATAAATACATTATACTAAAACTGGGGTTAAATTGTTTTAAAGTTGTCGATCGAGAATAAAAAAAGTTCAAGAAAAATTCTTTTAAATACACGTAAAACCGATCAAATTAACTGCGGGAACGGGAATTGATAAGGCTAATGAACGCCAAAGCGGCAAAGACAAGGGATCATTAATTTATCATTAATCGTCTCTTAAAGGAACGGGGCTCATAAAAACTCCATCCAACTTTGTTACACAGAAACAAACTGAAATGGAACGAACACGTTTTTTTTACCTATGTTGTTTCGCGTTGTTGTATGTTCTGCATGTTGTAGGTACATTTTCCTGATGTATTGAATGAATGTTTTACTCATGCTTTATATTTTACGTCATTTTTAGTAAAAAACGTACACGATTAACATTAATAGTTGATAAGAGACTTATTGTGATAAATGTTCATTTCGTGAATGTTGACCTGCATAGTTTCAATCAACGAATTTAAATATTTTTTTTTGCGTATTATCGTATTTGTGTGTTATCAAACTTAATACTAAATCTAAAAGGTATAAAACTTCTCTTATTTTTACGTCAATTCCTAAATCAAATATTTCCCTAACATCTTAAATTATGCAATAAATAGCAAAAGCCGTTTTGTGTTAATTTAATTCTGTGGTCAAATAATAATAATAATTAATTTATACAGAAAATTTTAATAATGAATATTAGGGGTTTTTACATGAATTTTACACGAGGGTTCGATTTTCAGACGTAAAATGACAAGGGTAAACTTTGTCAAATAAATGAAACGGCCTAAACGAGACGCGCAGAATTTCGTAGAAAATATAAAGTGCACATTACTCTCTGTTATATATAAAGGTTGTTACGTAAATTATTTAAATACATAGTCGTAACAAGATACTTCATAATTATATAGTGTTTTTAAATTATATTTACCTTAACACCGATCTTCCCCACATTCATTAAGTTACATAATAAATACAGAAATAATTATACTTAATATAAATAATAGATCGATTTCTATGGAAATTCTATTTTCTATTATTATTATTGTCTATGGTGTCTTCAGTTTCATGAGCATATGCATCCCTTCTAGTCATTAAATACTTTTTTTAGTCTGAGCTTCTAGTTCTGTTCTATAACAGAATCCCGTATAAATATAAACATTAGCTGATTAATAATATGCCTAAGTATAGTATTTATCATTATTATTGTTGGTGAACCTATTTTGAAAAGTAAACAATTTTATTTGTGTGATTCGCGAGACCGTAACTTTTGATTATACAATTTGTGAAATTTGCTCGTCTCTCATTAAGCCAGGGCATGTAAGGTACCTCCATAACTCAACGCTACGAGGAGTTCCACACAAAAACCCTACCATAGACATAACTAGGGCTGCCAGCAAAACCATCGTCAACAAAGGTTGAAAGAACTAGCATAAATAAAATATTTATGTAAAGTGTGCAACTGTGCATGAATTTTTTTTTTACCTCAAATAAATAATTTAAGGTAAAAAAAATTTTCATGCACAGCACAGTATTGTATTATTTCGGTATCTTTCAGATTGTATCAGCAGATGGCGTAGGTTTATAGCGTAGTATGGCGGTATTTCAAAACTTTTTAGTGTCCATTTTTCGAAAAAAAAAAAACTCAAACTCAAACTCAAACTCAAATATGTTTATTGTGGATCATAGGTCTAAAAGTTAGTGAATTTAGTAAAGTAGTACAAGCTATGTCCCGCCGTAGGCATACAATATTTACAAAAGTTAATACACACAATTATTAAAAATTTACACAGCTTCTCTAAACATATCTTACAATAATCTATCATTTAAATATTCATTTAGTGTATAGTAACATTTTTCCGAGAGCAAGCAATAGAGTCTTCTTTTAAACACTGTTATTTGTGGAGTGTTTCTCAACGATTTCGGTAGTTTATTGTAAATGTGCGGTATTAAACAAAACACACTTTTATGAAGTAACGAGGTTTTGTGTGGAACTAATTTCATTTTGTCATCAATTCGCACCCGGTTGTGGAACGGGAATAAATCAGTATTAGACTTGGCAAAAACGGCGCATTCATAGATATATAAACATGGCATCGTTAAAACGTTGAGACTTTTGAAAAACGGTCTACACGATTTAGTTCGTTTTAAATTGCACATGGACCTTAAACATTGTTTTTGGGCTTTGAAGGCTTGTTCTTTGTTAACTGAGTTACCCCAAAAAATTATCCCGTAGCGAAGAATGGAAACAACAAAAGCATGATAGGCTTGTAAGACTGCTACTTTATTTGCCATTTGATTTAATCGGTAAAGTGCATACGATGTTTGACATAATCTCTTGCTAACATAATCAACATGACTATCCCATCTCATTTTTTTGTCAATAAAGAGGCCAAGAAATTTTGTTACTTCTGTTTCATGAATGTCCTTACCTAAGTAATTTATGCCGAGAGAAGATGCATTGCCTTGCCTTTGTTTGAAATTAATTATATGAGTTTTGTCTAGATTTACTTTTAAATTATTGTTACTGAGCCAATTTATTATCTCTGCTAATGTGTCATTAATATCTATAGTCAAATTTTTTATGTCATTTCCTACGAAAAGAATCGTGCTATCATCGGCAAATAATGTCATATCATATTTAGTCACAAGTGGAAAATCATTAATGTATATCAGAACCAATAAGGGTCCTAGTATACTACCCTGTGGTACTCCGTATTTTACGTTTCTGTACTTTGATGTGCACTTAACTTCAGTTTTCGTACGAGGACATAAAGTTGTAAGTTGTGTTGCTTGACAACGATCGCTTAAATATGATTCCATTAATTTGTGAGTATTACCACGTACACCATAACAGAAAAGCTTTTTTAGTAATGTTTTATGTTCAACGTAATCGAATGCCTTCGTTAGATCCATAAAAAGAGCTACTGTTGGCAAACTTTTATCCATATAAGATGAAACAGACTGAAGAAAATTAAAAATTGCCATATTAATATTCTTATCTTTCCTAAATCCAAATTGCTTAGTTGTAAATATTTCATTTTTCTCCAAAAAAGCATACAGTTCCTTATATATGACCTTTTCAATAACTTTAGAGAAAATTGGGATAAGTGCCACTGGTCTGTAGCAACTCATCTCTGACTTACTGCCTTTTTTGAACACCGGTTTGATTATTGAATATTTTAAGGCTGCTGGGAAAACTCCGTGTTCAATAATTAGATTAACAATATGGCATAGAACAGGTGAGATGATGCACGCTACATCTTTAACTGCTGCTGTCGTTATATCATCATAGCCTGAACTGCAAGTGTTCTTTAACGATACAATTATCTCATATATGTCGTTCGGAGTGGAAGGTTTCATGAAGAAAGAATGTTGTAAACTTTTTAAATTAGATGTGAAATTAACAGGAGCTTTTGGTTTTCCATTATCAATAACGTCAATGAAAAAATTGTTGAAGGATTCCGCTATGTCAAGTGGGTTCATAACAATATGATTATTTAATTTAATAGCTGTAATATTATCGTTCGGTAAGTTGTTTCTAACGCCATTAATAACATTCCAAGTTGCCTTACATTTGTTATTGGAAGATTTTATGTAGTTATCATTTCTAGCTTTCTGTGTTAGGCTTATAACACGTTTATATCTTTTCGTGTAGGTTTGAAAGTTAATTTTGTTTGTATCTGATGGTTGCTTTCTGTATTTCCATAAAAGCTGCCTTTTGCGTTTGCTGCATGATCTTATGCCACTTGAAAGCCATTTAGGCTTCCTATGCTATAAAACTAGGGATACTAAAATTACTGAACAAACAATGCCAGATTTGTCATTCTTCCTATAGCAACATCTATTATATCGCTTGAAAACTTTTCAAAAATCTCCCTTAATAGGGAGTAGGCAACCCTAATTCAAACACAAAAGATCCTTATTAGTCTGGCCAAAACCCGAAAATTTAGATTTATTGAAGCCCTATCTACCGCTATTGAGGTGCGACGCGACGTTCGAACGTTTTTGGGGCACTGACAAAATTTATAGATGTGAGAATTTATGCTCATTGTTGGCTAATGACCCATGTAATTTTAAATTTTATTTTATGCTTGTTTTTACTCGAAATTTTACTTCACAAATGACATTCTCTTAGTATTAATTTTACTTATGACTTTATGAGGTAGCAAAAGACCGTCTCGATGGAAAGAGGTCACTTACTGCTACTCGTATCTAACTAAAACATCACAACCGTTATCATTGTCTTGTCGATCCTTGAGGACTAAGATTAGAATTTGAGCTTATATTGGTGTGGATTCGGTTTTCACAATTAAACTTATTTGACAGAACTAAACTTAATTTAAGTGTTTTGTCTTTTTCTCTCTGTATCGAAAAGATAAGGATAGGATGCTTAAATTAAGTTTAGTCCTGTCAAATAAGTTTAATCGTAAACGCCGAATCGACACCATTGAGATTCTTACTTTGTAAGTACTTACGATAAAAAATCAAGTTCGAATTGATCAGTTGATTTGCCAAAATTAATAGCTCTAGCAAATTTCAGTGTTATTTTCATTTTGTTATTTAAGTTGTTATTTGTATATTACTGTTATTATTTTTTGAGGTCATTCTGTGTTGTTGTTGTTTTGTGGTCATTATTAGTGTTGGTGATGTCATATTTGTTAACTTAGTCGAACAAAACCGGGGGGCAATCCTAGCTGATTCCCGTAGCGTGGAATAAAACGTAGTCGTTAGTATAACTTTATGAATATTTTATTAGACATCACATTCGCGTATAAAGATATTTTTATAACCCCATAAAGTGCACCCTTTCATGCCAATATAGAATGTGCCATTGAAATTACTCTCTTCCTTAGATAATTTGTTACGTTGAGAGAATTTTGTCAGTGGTTGTACTCGATGACACAAACAAAATTGACTGACTCAGTGGCTAAGTGGTTAGCGATCCTGACCTCTGATCCGAGAGTCGTGGGTTCGATCCACACACAGGGCAAACTTTTCTGTGATGAGCAGAATTGTTTGCTCTGAGTCTGGGTGTATTATATCTATTTATGTATGTATTTAAAAGTATATGTGTATGTTATATCAGTCTCTGTTTCCCAAGATACAGAGAATCCTAGTTTGGAGCCAGATGACCGTGTGTGATTTGTCCCAGATATTATTTTTACAGATATTTAAAAATTGGTAGCACAAAAGGTCGCATTTGACCCATCTCAACATGTTTACAACTATAATTGAAAATCACCTTGTAAAGGTTCCTTGGGGGAAAATATCAGTTTCAATTTCACGAGTAGCTCGACTATTTACTTTTTGCCATCGAATAAAACGTTTAAATATTTTTTTCATGACATTAATACATTTATTTCGCTATAAAATCAGTGCCCGGGAGTATTTCTTGCTATACATTGCTGCATAGTTATTTTCTACGAATCTTAGGTAATACCAAACAAGATAAATTCACGTATAAATCAGTATTTTGCATCTGTAGGAACTGTGCGTTCCCACTCTTCGGAGGAAAAGGGAGGTACCTCCGCCAGGCGAGGTGGTATGCCTGCGGACCGGCCGTGGTCCAACCGTTGATGGTTGGAAGTTGTATATATGCTAAGTCCGAAGAAACTTTCAATAGCGCGTTCTAGGTTTAGTTCGTGGCGGTGCGATAGATGTCGCCACACATCATTTCTTACAGGGGCAAAACTAATTTTACTGAGCTATACTAATAACATTTTATATAATAATAATAATAAGAAGCTATGGCTGTGGTCCATTTGCCCTGCAACAAACTCATCCGGACGTTGATGCCTTTCTTTTTTTATTTAGTTTAAAATTAATCCGATTCGGGGGATTAATTTAGTTAGTTAAGTTTGTTTAGGGGTCGTCCATTAACCACGTGATGTGTTTTAACAACTTTTTAGACCCCCCCCTTCCCCTGGTGATACGTGGTGAGGTTTTAGACTACCCCCCCTCCACGCCCTGCCTAAAATCACGTGTATTTTTTTTGGTACAAAATATTATCTTTAAATACAGCTAATAATGTAATTTAATTCTGGAAAATTAAGCACCGTGATAAAAATGTCCAGACAGACAGTTTCTGACTGCCTGAAGCCGTTTCGAACCTTGGGATGAGTTACAAACAACGTAACAACAACAGTCCAACGTTTGGAACTTACTGTAGAAATCAAGTGTTTAACGAAAAAATAAATACACGTGATATCTCACTACCCCCCCCCCCTTGTGATATTTCGTGATTTTTTTCGAACCCCCTCCACCCCTTTTGAGCCTCACGGAATTGATGGACGACCCCTTAGCTTATGTTATTTTTTAGTTTACTTTTTTTTTAACATTTTGTTTATTTTTATATATTATCATATATAGTATCATAGGAGTTTAGAGTATCGTTTGGAGTATTTTGAGTGTACTAATAAAAAAATACGTTATTAACTTGCTATAAAGCTTACTTCCTCGTTATCTAACTCAGTACAGGTAACTCAACTGTAGCTTAACTTGAACTTAACTCGCTGTTAACTTAGTTAACCCCAGCTTAAGTTAAGGAGGGTTAACACAACTCAAGTTGCGTTTAATTAGGTAAACGATATCTTAATATAAACTCGAAAGTTCTTACTTGTAGTTTATCTCATGCTTAAAGTTTGTAGACGTTGCATCCATTTAGTGAGATAATTTGTTATACAGCGTGTATCTATTATAAATATTAATAAACAGTAGTTAATTGCAGGTCGAGGATCCGTAACTAATTTATTCATACTTTCATCTCTGTTGCCTGAGATACAGGTACATCCTAGTTCGGGCACCCATCTATATGGTACTTATTTTATTTTTAGAATCCTCTGTATATGGATTTTTTTTCAAATTAATAAATTATTATTATTTTCTTAAATAAAGCAGGTGGAAAATACGAGTGTAGCAGTATTTTAAGATGGGCTTTTTCTCATGAAACGAAAGATCATTAGTCATAAGACAGATGCCAATCAGATAATTGCTTTGTATGAAAAGTCCAAAACAATCTTTGTCGTTTCAGCAAAGTAGTGTAATAAAAATGCAGAAGCCCAACTCAAAATATTGCTACACCCTGTTTTTCACACCGTATAAAGATTAACATTCAAGAAGACCTATAAGTTCATTTTATTCTTCAATTTCTCACCTTAAGTACAAACTGCATTATAAGATATTTATTCTAAGAATAGTTTCCTCCTTACATAAGAACAATATGGCAGTGTCACACCCTGGACACTACAATGAACTGTCGCGTAACAATCGCCTATTATTTCTACATAAATATTATTGTATATGACGTTTATCCATGCGTATAAACCTCCTCCTGAAAAGTTGTCATTTTGCAATTACGCCCTTATTCGTAGGATACGACGATATGTATGTGTTTCGTATAGCTTGCACTAAACAACTGACACCTAATCTTACCCGTAGAGGGGCGAGGTCGTGTTTAGAAAGGGGCAAGATGTGGCTAATGTTTATATTGTGTAATTCCAAGTGTGTCACCCAAAGTTATAGCTGTATTGTATTAATTACCTAATTATAAGAATAGATTCCTCCACACATTACAATACCAAGATGGCGGTAAAATCACACACTATACGGTCACACCATTTTACCTTAAAACTTCAACCTTTTTTAACCCTTCACACCACTGCTTCTAACTTGATAACGTAGACGACTCGTTTTCCCGTCTCACGTGAGAAAATACTATTGCTATCTCTTCTTTTACCTTAGCTTTAGAAGGAGACCAATGCTTATATCGTCTCGTGGTCGTGCTTTAGACTTAAGCGACAATGAAACACGTTGAAGTTTCGTTGCCGGACAAAAAGTGGTGTTCCGTAGACAAGTAGTCTATTAGATATGGGACAAAGGAGTGAGTGTCTTACTTTGACCTGTTAATGGAGATAAAGTTAGCAGCGAACGTGTTAAGTAAATGCCAGGAATGCTTTGCGTCGCGTCGGGTTGCAAAGTAAAAGATTTTTGGAAAACATTGTTTGTATTTTCTAGAGTCAGAGGAAGTGAAAATGGAAAAAGGAGCTACCTAATTAGTTAGCAAACAAGTATATGATGTAACTAGGGAATTTAACTCCCCTTTAAAGAACAGGCTTTCCCTGAGAAATCCTTGTTCAATTCGCAAAAAGATGTTGATATTATTATGTTTTTTATACATACATTTTTACCCCACTGACATAGATACTACGTACTTATCCTTCTTACCTACTCCCCCATTGACATTGTACTACGTTCATAACGCCGTTGAAACCTTAACGGAGAATAATTGACCACGCTGAATACGTTAAAAACAACCGACTTCAATCGCAACAACTCCAATTTTGATATGTTTTTGTTGATTTTCTCAAAAACCGCTGAATCAATTTCGATAAAATTTATATGAGACCACCTGTGAAGTATACCCTTTTTAACAAAAAAAGAATTTTCCAAATCGGTTCAGGCGTCTTCGAGTAATCGGTGAACATACATAAAAAAAAAAAAAAGATTCCGACGAATTGAATACCTCCTCCTTTTTTTTGAAGTCGGTTAAAAAAGAAAACAAGAGAAATATGTTATTATTAAAAAATATATTGCCTTCTCTTCGTCAAACAATAAAAATCGGTGGTAAAATATAAGAAATAATGTAACAAAAATATTTCATCTCGAAACAACAAAAAATATCGAATTTTCGGACCTCTACGTAAAATCAATGAATTTTCAGTACTAAGCTTTGTGCCCTACTAAACTTTCGACCATTACTGCCTATTCAAATTTATTACCGCGCCATTAACTGTTGACTGTTAATGCATTAACCCGAAGTTCTCTGTCACTGTCTCGCATACGGTAAATTGAATCGTTGGAGTGAGACCATTCAATTAGTGTGCGTTTCATTGGATTAAGCTTACCAGTGCGTATAGTGTGTTAAACGGTATTTTGTCGAGCTTATTATTAATATTTTTACCGAAAGTATTTAGTTCGGGTTCCTATAAACGTTCCTACGCATTTTCCATAGGTATTTAATCCAAATATTTTAAAATGAATACACCAACTCAATAGCTGCTTTACATTCAATATTATTTGTTTTTTTGTGAAAAATATGCATAACTGTCACTTATTTATAGGAACTTCAAACTGTTTAATCGAATTAAGCATAGTGTTAAAACATACATAGTGTTTTGTTTATACAATATCAAGTTAGACAATATAGGTCTGTATAATTTCAATAAATATGAAGTATTCGTTTGTACAACAGAAGACTTTGTGTAGTGTTCCTATTACAATATTTCCGTGGCTGGCATGAACAAGTTGATATCTCGAGATATATGTTTTTCTTTTTATTGGCTAAAATCTCCTATGACCATGATTGGAATATACATTAAACAATGCTGATTACACATTTTTTTATGTGTAATTTTCTTTTCTAAATAAAACCGTAGGCGTAGGAAGTTTTAGCCAATAAAAAAAAATATATCTCGAGATATCGACTTGTTCACGCTAGCCATGAATTTATTCAATTTTATTATTTTTTCCTCCGTGGCTCAGCCGCTTGAACACTAAGTTTAATTCGCGAGGTCACCAGTTCGATTCCCCGTGCTACAGTCAAGTACTGCTACATGACTGCTACGATGCTATGGTGACATAGACCTACTACGGCGTGGCATCATTATGCTGAATACAGCAGATACAGAAAAATAGCGAAATAATCTTTAATACGTAGCAGTCTATGGAATATGGGAAATCATAATTTCTTTTCGCGTATTTTCTATTGAGTCCTTAGAAAAACTTGTTGAGTTTCATGAGTAAAAACCCCAGTTTCAAAAATTTTATTAAAGCTGAACTTTTCATACCAACGTCAAATTTTAATCAGTGCTTCTACTCCTGATTTTGATCAACATTCCCCAAGGTCAGACCGGTCAGTTATACACCCAGACTCAGAGCAAACAATTCTGCTCATCACAGAAAAGTTTGCCCTGTGTGGGGATCGAACCCACGACTCTCGGATCAGAGGTCAGGATCGCTAATCACTTAGCCACCGAGTCAGTCACTGATTTAAGTTTGCGCACCGCTAGATTTACATCCTGTATATTGTAGCCATAGTCTTTATATAAGTACTTTAAATTTTATCTCTTTATCTCTTAAGGTTACCAATCTGTAGGCAACATTATTAATAAGTTTGTAGCCCAAAACATAAACAAGGCAGCAATTTACAGCTAACTATTGCTCCCGCACAATTCTCTGAAACAACCACCAAACCTACTTCAATTAACTGAGCTAATTAGCGAACTAAGTTCGCAGCCCTTTGTACAACAAAGTTCACAATAGTCAGCCATAGACAAAGGAAGATTTCCCAAAACGCCCTCTGTATACTTGTCTATGGCCCTGCCATACAATTTTGTATGGTAGCTGACAAACTCTTTAGTTCTTTAGACTTAAATAGTTTTACTTCTGGTCACAAGCTACTAGGAGACAATACGCATAAAAGATAATAAACTTTGTAATAAAATGTTGGAGTACAGTCTGTTATATGTTGAAGGTTGTCTGGAAGAGAATGCTTTTAGCAATAAACGCCTAAACTCTTTCTTTTCCATGTATACCATTGTCGTAGAAATAGTGGTACACAACTCGATATGTCATCTCTTTAATTAATTTATCACCGAGCTTCGGCAATCCAGGCTACTTATAAAACTTTTGTGTATAAAAAGACTATTACAACTGACAATAAAATAAGTTAAAAACAACAAAACGGATTTTCTTTAAAAATAGCTAAGAACCGCCGCGCCTAAACCTGATTATCAAGTAAACTAAAAACATTTTTTCAGTCGGTAAGTAGATGAGTCAACAAGTAAATTACATGCAAATATACGTAACATTTCTCACAAAAAGAAACATTAAATAAATAATGAGCGGTGCGAGACTGGATATTGGATTTCGTGTCATGGGACAACTCGCGGAAGTATTACCGGAAATTAAAGAGAAACTTTAACATTGAATATTGTAATGGTTTCTAAGATAGAGTTGTATTCTACATAAACAATTTATTTAACTTGTGGTGGGACCAGGTCGTGACAAGGGGGCAGGGCAGCAAATGCCTCTTCCGCAGACGTCTCTTAGCATCTCTTGCTCTGAATCTCTGGTGTAGACGGGGCTCCAACAGGATCGGTTTTTTGGGGAGAGGAAACCATAAATCAAGATCTAATTCAGTAACATCAAACAATGAAAGTCTATAGTAAAACATACTTTTTATTCATGAAATTATTTTTTATTAATTATCTCTGCGAAGCATCAGCCTTCGGATAGATTGTTACCGAAAAAATCGTAAAAGATCCAATAATAATAAAAAATATAAACAAATTACAATAAATATTGAAGTGAGCTTAAAAGCTAGATTTTGGCCAAGGTCTTATAGGTGGTTTGAAGATTTCTGACACCGGCTGTGGCCTCTAACCCCACAACCGCCACCAAACCTGACTTGGCCCCATATGTAAAGAACAACCCAACCTTCCCGATGTATTGGAAGAGACCCGTGCCCCAGCCGTGAGGACAATGTCAGTTGTTAACGATAGAGATGAAGAACCTTGTTATAAACGTGTTAAAGTATCTCTAATTCCCGTCATAAATATTTATTAAATAACCTAATGAAAATGTATCCAAACTTCAAACACTTCAACACATCATCGTCTAAATACCTCCAAAATGTAAAGTAACACCGCGCCCGCGCCGCTAAACAATGAATTCTGAAAATAAAGTCAGCCGCGTCACTCGAAACTTCCAGCCTATTCCATTCGCAACATGATTTATGTGCGTTTAATGGCATATTGTTTAGAAAGTACGCCAACCATCTTTTATTAATGGTGGCGAGATAGCGAAGGATCAACACTTTGGAGATTGGCTATTGTTTATGGTATTTTAACGAAAGTTTACCTCGTTTTCTTTTTAGGTGATTATAGGTTAAGTTTGTATACTCATGGACAAAAAATCTACTCAAGGTTTCTTGCACGACTTTTGAAAAAATAGCTCAATCTAGCAAAAAAACACGAAACTGAAAGTTCAAAAACTGCGTGTTTACTCTTTATGATTTTACTTTGGTGGTTTTCTAGTTTTTTGTCTTTTCTATTTAGTAAATTTGTAGACTGAGTTATTTTTTTTAAAGTCGGGCACCTGATTTTGAGTCCATTTTTAGTCCACTAGTGTAGATAAGTAGGATGTAAAATGAATCCAGTTTTTCGCACTAATAATATTTTAAATGCAAAAGTATGGATGTTTGTTTGCTTGTTCCACTTTCACGCCCGAACTACTGAACGGATTTGGATGAAATTTTGTAGGTAGATAGATAAAGCACTCAACTATCACACAGGATACTTTTTATCTCGGAAAACTTAAGGGTTCCCGAAAGAATGCTTAAAAACTTAAATTTCCACTTGATCACTAGATGGCGCGACCTCAACATTTTCTTTCATTCTGGACCTAATTCTGAAGTCACTAACGAGTCCCAACGAAGTCGCGGGCGGAAGCTAGTTTTTTAATAAACATACTTTTACTAGGTCCCCACCATAAACGGTGTAGCAAAATTGTTGTAGATAATTTTAACTAGAGCTTCTACACATTATGCTCAATAACTTTCGGTCGCAAAAAAAAAATTGTTTCTTCATAAAAATTGACCAACTGTTGTATGAAAATTCAATTTTTTTGCGATTACAGCAGTCAATATTGGAAATAAGTCTCTCTGATTCCCGTAATACAGGGAATACTGTTTTAGGGTCAGATGATCGTGTCTGATTTATCCCGGATATTTGTTTTTTTTTTTTAATAACATGGGTGAAATCGGATCTTACAGTTCCTATGGAAAATTGAATTTCCAACATTTGCGACGAGCTTTTGACATCTGAGATCTACGCATATGAAGTTGTGGAAGCTTCACTATTAGTACTCGTGACGTAATGCAATAATTAGACTAGCATAATCACCCTCCGTGTTATCTATGTAAATAAATGCCTGTGAATGCACTTCCTTTCTAAGCACAGTCGGGTAAATGATGACGTATGCCACATTAGTTTTAATAATGCAACTGTCACGATATTACGCCATGTAGATAACTAGTGCATTCCATGCACAGGCTGATGGTAAACCAAGCAATTACCTTCCTGCAGGTAAGATCCTGTGCGGTGTTTATTGCTTAGCGAAGCCTCCGTGGTCTAGTGCCTAGCCTGCTTGCTTCACATCGGGAGGTCGCGGGTTCGATTCTCAACGGGGTCCAACTTTTTACTGGTAGGGGATTTTCTGAGCCCGTCTGGCTAGCTACTCTTGTCTAACCATCTTGTCTAAGTTCCGGCATGATGGAGATAAGCCAGATCCCTATTGTGTTGGGGAATCTTGGTAAACCCGCTACCATAATCATCAGTTATCACCAAGTGAGGCGATGCCAAGGGCTTACCAATAGAAGAAGCCACGCAACACAACACACACATTTATTCTCGTAAAAAGGTCACTTTTTAATGAGCAGTACTTAAAAGGAAATTATAGCGCAAGGTTTTTTATAGAGTCCAGGATGTACCGGCACGATGTAATAGTGAAGAAATGTAATAGAAGGATAGAATGGATTCGGGCTGGAAGACCTTGTGTTGTATTGATTGATCTATTGCACAGTGGATATGTCGTGGCCAGATCATAGAATTGATCATTTCAATTTTATCTTCAATTTACGCATTATAAATAGCCTTTTTTTCATTATTAATTGTACGCCGCCATGATGCATCACAAAAACAAAAGGATATCAGCGCCCCTAACGGTGGATACTGTAAGTATTTTACGATATGATCACTAATACTTGACCATTTCATGAAATAGCCGTGCGTTTAGCTGTATATCCTCAAACGTTGATGTATTCATTGATCTGACCAGACCATATCATGATGTGATCAGCGGATACTTTCCATTTCATGAAATACGACCATTTCATGAAATGGTCGGCCACATCATGAAGTGATCAATTCTATGATCTGGCCACGACAGATACATGAACGTGGCTCAGAACTGTGCTATTCCAAGTGTATACTATATTGACTGAATCGGTGATTCAGTGATTAGCACTCCTGACTACTGATTTGAAGATTATGGGTTCGATTCCCACCCAGAGCAAACATTTCTGAGATGAGCAAATTTGTTTACTCTGTGTCTGTGTGTAAGATATCTAGTGCAACAGTGGACGCTTTCTGTTCGATATGAAATGAAATGAAAATGAAAAATGCAATGAAATGAAAATGAAATTAAACTATTTTTTATTCGAAGTAGGTAGCAGTGCACACTTTTCGAACGTCATTCTTTTATCTACCTAATACGAGGTTCCTGTCACTCGGAACCCGTATACCCGCCGTTTCGGGAAGTGTTTGCGGAGTGAGAAGAAACGACGGGACTCCTTCCAACACATATTATGATGAAAGTATTGGCCCTTAAGTTTCTCAAACACCCTGTATAACTAGTAAACATCACTCGTCTCCATATCAGCGCGGCGTGCATCGCGGTAATTCATGTTTTATGCAAACCACCATGACACTAACTTGTGCAGACTCGGAACGGTACATTCCAACGTGGTACTTAGAAGTTGTAAGTTGGAACATTGCAAATTACAGCCACAACATTTAGAATAGACATTAAATGCAATAGTGGTAAGAATAGTTAGGTTTACTGCCCCTAGAATTGCTTTTCGACTTCAAAAAACGTCCTTTAGGTCGCTAATGATATATGTATACAGGATGTAACAAAACTGGTGTAGGACCCGTTAACTGCGGATTCTACTCATCGTACTCAACAACTTTAGTTCTACAACTTTGCTCAAATCACAAAAAAAATTGAACTTTTCATATTTGTTTTGCCATTTTTGTATGGAGGGTCCAACATTTTTTTTGGAATTTGACCAAAGTCGTAGAACAAATCTTGTTCAGTATTATGAGTAGAATCCCCAGTTAACGGGTCCTACACCAATTTTTTTACACCCTGTATGTCTCTAATCTATCTACTACATATTACAGTAATTGGTTAAGGCCGTTGTGAATGAGTTAAATAAATGTCTAATAATATTCTCATGCTGTGTGCTCATATAATTGAAATTCAATCTAGAACTCTATATTGTAATGATATTCTGTAGTACTAAGGGTTGTATCTTGTTTAAGTACCAAATAAATAAATAGAAAAATTTTTATATACGTGTCCGCGATTTTTTCGAAAACTACAAGACGGATTGGAGTTTGGAGTAAAACTTATGCAATGGAAAGTTCGTAGACGAAGCCAAAACGATTCAAAAATATTAGCTATATTTTGACTAAAGATCTCGAAGCCTCTAATTCTCTTCTTCTCGAAGAAGTTTTTAAATTAAATGTTTATATTTTGTTAGAATTTTGGCTTGTTTATATCTTTTGAAATACAGCCAAAACTAGATTTAGATTTAGATTTATTTATTTCACACCACAAATTCATAAAATATAATACAAATTATAAGCTATGTCAATAGTGAGGTGATCGTCAAAATACATTATTAATAAAATAAAATCAGTAAATTCAAACAAAATGTCAAAGTAGTTTAACTACAATAATATGTTATCAAATCAAAATGAATACAAATTGTGAAATTCAATAACATAAAATCAATGAAATAAAGAAATTAAGCGACCACAAAAACTTGCGGCCTCTAAGACATCCAAACTTGGGGGCCTGAAAATTCTCTCACTGAACAACATTTCATCAAATTAAATCTTCATTTGCACGAAATACAGGTTTTTACAGGTCTTAAAATGTGTTTATCAGTACATTCAACCATATCATGACATGAAAAATATAAAAATACTTGAATCTAATAACATTCGAAGCTGAATGCCCATTGAAAGACGGAACAGACAATATCGCAGTTTTACGTATATATCAGTACTAAAATGAAATTATTTAGCGTTTAAAATAAACAAAAAAGTGTCACACCAAAACTCCCAAAAAGTCACGAAGGAAGGAAATAACTATAATATATTTGAAACAACATTTAGAAGTAGCGTAATTAAGCTCAAAATATCCCCTTTATGCGGGTAGTAAGGTAATGAATATGCAATTAAGTTTGGGACGAAATTTAATATCAGATCCAGGTGGTCAGCCCAGGCCCAATAACAATCTATAATAGGTCTTTGACAGACTGGAATGTAAATGAGAATCTATATTAAGTAACTGAGACTTAAAATAGTTTATGGCTTTAAGAATTTTATTTTTTTAGGAATTTTACTAACACCACTGGACGTATGGACCCTGTAGTCTGAATAAATAAATAAAATTCTTCTCCTTGTGGCACAATTAACTATCTCGATCTCGAGTTTTTCTACCTATCATACTGAATAACATTTGTTCTACGAGTTTGCTGAAATTTGAAAAAAAATGAACTCTTCGTACAAATTGATCAGCTGTATTGTCAGTTTTTTATGGAGACTAAAAATTACTTTTTTGCGATATCAACAAAACTAAGTACCATAAGATATTCAGTATGACGAATAGCAGCTCGGAGGAGTGTTACCTACACCTATTTTTAACCGACTTCAAAAAAAGGAGGAGGTTCTCAATTCGTCGGAATCTTTTTTTTAATGTATGTTCACCGATTACTCGAAGACGCCTGAACCGATTTGGAAAATTCTTTTTTTTGTTTAAAAGGGTATATTCACAGATGGCCCCATATAAATTTTATCGAAATCGATTCAGCGGTTTTTGAGAAAATCAACAAAAACATAGCAAAATTGGAGTCGTTGCGATTGAAGTCGGTTGTTTTTAACGTATTCAGCATGGTCAATTATGTTACACCATGTACGAATAATGTCTAACATAAATAGTACCAAATGTGCAAATAAATACACTAGAACAGTTAACAGTTAGTAATATCACAATGTTTACTTTAGGTTTGCTAATGAAATGCGTTAGGTGTAAATTAGGCCACATTGACCTCACCCGACCCGCGAAGGCCTGCTAATGAAATGAGTTGGGGGTAAATTAGACCATATTGAGCTCACCTGATCCCCCTCTGACCCACACCTAACCCGTGACCCAAACGTGGGCCTGTTCCAGTCATTATGGTAATAGAGACAGTTCTTGTATAAAATTAATTATTTGTTGAATAAATTAAAGTGCTACACTGTACTTTGTTTTTTCATAGACATACTAGGATGTCTAGTTGAAAAAGAGTTACATAAAAAATGTAAATAAACAAATAACGCCCACCACGAGGATAAAAACTGAATAACTCAAAAACGATTGAAGCAATTTCTTCCAATCATTCTACGAGCCACCACGACGCTACTTAAGTGGATTTGTCTTTTGTTGATAAAAATGGCCCTCAGTTAGATCAAATTTTAACCTTAAAGCCGTTTTGAACCTAACTTAAATTCTATATCCGTTTACAAAACTTCCACCAAAAAAAATTCACTCCAATCCGCACAGCAGTTTTCATTCCTACGTACTTAAGGAAAAACTCAAAATTACGATTTAAAGTCAATTTAAAACTAAAATATTGGCCGTACCTTTGATCAAGAGCCATAACATTAATTTTATCACCAAAAGGCTTCGAAAACACAAACGATATTTTGCAAATAACTCCATCGATTTCGCAATAATCGAGGGAATGTATTCAGCGCGGCGGCGTTTGCGAGCGAAGGGTAGTGAAAAGCGAAATTTATTTAATTTCCACATTTCACCTCTTATAATTGCGCCCCGTACAGAAATATAGGAACTCGTTACGAAGCTATATATAAGGACCTGCATACTGGAAATTGAGTTGGCTACAGCATGTAAAAAGTTGTTTACATGCTGTTAGCATTATGGAAAAGAGTATTGTAGAAGTGGGGAAGTACAGAACTTAAACAAAGTTAAACAAAATTAGCTGAAACTATTCAAAACTGTGACTTCTACTCAAGAAACTGAATTTTTTTTCCATAAAATCCGTATCGCGAAACAGAAACATTTTTGACTCTCCATACTATCATATTGTAAGTTACCAGCTCAGCTCTTCGACTGTTTAAGTCTCATGAAAGTGAACAACTTTTAACCAAAGAACTCATACAATCGGAGCAAAAAAAAACTAAGTCTACATAAAAATTTCGTTATTCAGTGTGAATAAATTGTATGAGAAGTAAAAAAAAAATACAAATATTGCCTCACAGAGAGCGTACAAGTGACGACGAACAGGGAAACGTTATGTTGGGCGCCCCCGGTATCGCTGGAGGAACGAAGTCTAAAAGACCTAAATACTCTTCAAAAAGCCGATTGGCGTGATGCGGTATAGGACAGAAAAAAGTGGCAGCATTTGGTGTCGGAGGCCAATATCCTCTTTGGGTCGCGGAGCCAGTGAAGTAAGTAAAAACTTTTTTGCTCCGAATGTACACATAGTTAACCTAGCTAGGGTAAAGTACAGCCACATTGACCGGAACGAAACGAATAACATTTTACCCTGTACACGAGTATAACCACTCAATAAAAATGGCAGTGGCAGTTTTTCATCGGTTTCCCAGAGAGAACGGCTTCCTTTCACGCGTCACCAGCGTGGTGATTTATTGGCAGGGGAGATTACACGATTAATGAGGTGTGGACACGTTTTTTTTTTAAAAAAAAATTGAATGCGGTCTCTTTTTATTTCAAACCCGATTCCATTGTGACGGATTCTGGCTTTTTTACATAACAGTGCAAAAATTTTAAACATCAATGTTAACAGCATTGATGTGTTCCGGCATGAAGATAAGATAACCAGTTCCCCATTGCGTTGGGGAATCTTGGTAAGCTCGTTTCCATCTTCGGCATCATCATCACTTACCATCAGGTGAGATGATGCCAAGGGCTTACCAATTGAAAGTAAAAATATATATATTGACAATTGAGTATGTTGCGATTATTTATCACAGTGCAGCAGCAATCGTGGCTTGGATGGTCGCATCGATCGCGCAAGTTAACTGACTACAGACATGGTCATAACTAGGATCGGCTAGACTGTTAGTGGCATTAATCACGGCCGTTTCCGTGCTTCGTTAGACACGTTCAGCCATTGGTGCAAGTTGCTATCTTTAAATGGAGGCCTTACAGGCGGCTTGAAAGCTTCTGACACTGGGGCTGACCATTATCCCAACAAACTCCATCAATCCAGACTTGGCAACCGTGTGTGGAGTATGCCCTTACCTGCCCGAGCTCTAAGAGACCCGTGACCCAACAGTGAGGACACTACAGGGTTCTAATATAACATTTCCGTGGTATAAGCCGATCAGCTGGTAGAATTGTGTGAAAAGTAGATTTTTGCGATTTAAGCGAAGTTGGTAAGTAAGCACAATATTTTTTTTTGTTTCTTTAGTAAAAATCTACCGTACAGTAATTCTACAACTATTTGTTACACGTGTATACTATATCTTTCGAATTTTACAAGTTCGTAAGGAAGGAAATGCTAATTAGGACATTTATAATGTTCAATTTTACGCAACGCGCTAATATACTTTTCAGTTTTACAAAACAAAGAGCCTATTCAAATATTATTATTTAAAGGTACATTCTCTTAAATTACTTTTAAAATTCTCCATAACAGCGACAGGCCAATAAGGGGCATACATTACTAGGCCCTCAGGAACCTGGCGCCCTCTTCTCTATTGAAAAACCATTATGACCTCATCAATTTCACTTTTCAGCCGCCAATGAAATGGGGCCGCCAAATTAACCCCCATTACCAGAGTGAAATTTTATAAAGTTATTAAAGTCTTTGTTGAGAGCATTGTTTACATTTTAATAGCACTTAGCAGTAGAAAATTATACTTTGACTGTGTTGCAGACAAAATTATAGCAACATTAATTTAAGATTTTTTTAATGGCAAGTGTTCCCTCCCCTCTCGTTAGCCTGTGTGAACTAAGATCGCAGTGGACAGTCTATCTAGAATCTTTTGGCAGATGGATGACATTGACGTGGCGGCGCTTTAGTCATGTAACGGAGTTGCCTGCGACTAGCTCGTGTAGGGCAGCCTCGTTGACATTCCTGGCATCGCTGATGCTGAGGATTTGAATGAGGAGGAGGTTCGTCAAGTGAAACACAGGGTTACGACAATATTAGGTTTATTGTTATACTTACTTAGACGTTACGTACAATACTTATCATCTACTTGTCCTATTCTCATTTACCTAACTCCGGAAAGGAGGTTAATGATTACGCGGCGGAAACGGTGCGGTGAGTACCTACGGTGTGGTGTGTGCCTACGGTGCGGTGAGTACCTACGGTACGGTACGTGACCCTACGAACCCAGTAAAACCCTTCTCCCGGGGGCGTTGTCTGTAACGCTGGCGAGGCAGCTCGTGGAAGGCGAGCACCTGGCGGGGATGTGGAGCGTCAACGGCTCTGAAGGTTCTGGGGGCGGCGGACAGCCTAACGACTCGCAATGTGTCGAGCCGTCCAGCTGTGCTGGTGCTGAGCATCTGCAGCTCGGAAGGTTCCGGAGGGTGTCGGACAGCCTAACGACTCGTAATGTGTCGAGCCGTCCAGCTGGCGCTGAGCATTACTAGCTCAGAGAGAGGGGGGTGGAACAGCCTAACGACTCGCAATGTGTCGAGCCGTCCAGCTGACGGGATGGGCATGCAAAGCCCAGAAGGCAGGAGGTATTCCTGAGGGGAATTCCACCTGGGGAGCTGCTATCCAGCCGAGGCTCCTCGAATACCTCTGGAGAGAGGTTATTCGTTGAGCCCGTGCCGGGCGCAACTGCCCGTCGGCGGTCGCTGCGTCCGCTTATATCATGGCGGAACGTGCGGGCGCGCGGGGCGGGGTGCGCTCGCGTCTCACTTCATAGTGGACGGTTGCTTCGTGTTGTCGTCACGCGTTGACAGCGTGATCGAGAACCGGTGTGACGTTGGTTATCGTCACATTCCCCTCCTTCCCGGAAAGATTTTTGCGAAGCAAAAATCTCTGGCCTACCTGTACTATGGCAATATTGCTACTTAATATCTCTTTACATCTTACTATTTTCATTCGGCTTATTATTTCTTCTTATTATTTTACATTTTACCAAGTACTAATGACCTATTCGGAGTCTTAAATGATACACACGGAATACTTCTCTTTTATTTGAAATAAAACTTACTAAAATATTTTACAAGCGCGCTTCTTATTCTAATTATTATAGGTACCTATATCTTATTCTACGACTATGCTAGCTAGCTAATAACAATCTTATCTTTTTATCGGTTTGTTTATTTTACGTATTTGTAAGTAACATAGTTCGGAAACGGAATGTGTACAAAGTCTTAATGGGAAGTATACAATTTCTTAACGGATTAATTGTACTTATTCTATGAAAAACGATTTAGTAATTGTTTTCTTAGAATTGGGTATTAAATACCTTATACAATTTTTGTACATTTACGGTAGGTATACATTTTCTTAATATACAATATTACGGTCGGTATATATTTGCGGATTACATTTTTTTTTCTTTTTGGAAAACAGATCATACATTATTGTTTTCTTAGATTTCGGCTATTTTTACAATGTTATAGCAATAGGTCCATAATTTTATCTAGGTCGGTTCAAAGAAATACACTACGTTTTAATTTTGGCAATCCATTTTAATATTGGGAAACAAATAATAATAATAATGTATTTATACTTCTCTTTTATTTTTCCCATATTTAAATAATTACATCTGTAACGCATCTGCGTTGAAAATATTCACTTACCCTCAATTTTAGATTTTCTCATTTTACTCGTTATTAACATTTTGCACTTAATACTATTGACATAAGGTTTATAATGGATTGCCAATCTCTTTTTTATTTTTTAACGTTTCCTTACAACGATAATGTGTATATGGTACTTTGCATGTGTGAGTGAATAACTACTAGACTTGTTGATTTCTCTTTTTGTACGTTATTTTTCTGTTACATAAACTGTCATTATAAGTTGTAAAGATTGATTTAGATAACATACTAAGCGCATTGGTTTGAAACTTTTGTAGGCATAAGTATATTGCTTTTACATAATATATATTAGTATATGTAGTTGTCTTATATAATGCTAATTTACATTTGCTAACAGACTGTATACTTGATATAAACATATGTATATACATATTGGTTAAGTATCTGAGTAGAATTACATTGCCATTAAATGAACTTTTTATTTATTTTTGGTACTCATTTATGTTACTTAAATGCGGCTGATTACTACCTATTCACGGAATTTCTTAATGTCTTTAAGATGGGCAGTAACTATTTTGCGAGGACTTTCTACGGATTGTAATAAAAATATTACCGGTGACTTTTGTCTAATTATCTTGTACGGACCACTAAACTTTGGTGCTAACTTTGCGCAGAAGTTCTTTATGGCTGAAGACAGGGGGTAGTCTCTTTTAAGGACTAAAGTATCTAGCGTCGGTTTCCAATCTCTTTTTGTTTCATCATAATGTCTTTTTTGTTTAGATGATGCGGTATTTTGATGTTCTCGGACTAATTCGTACAACTCGGACAGCTTACTTTTCTTTTGTATGGCTGGCGTTGGGAATATATTTTTATCACCTGGCATTCGAAGTTCGCGTCCGAACATTAAAAATGCTGGTGTGTACTTAGTTGATTCTTGAACGGAGGTATTTAGTGCGAAATTGAACTCCGTCAAGAATTCATCCCATTTTTTATGGTTGTTCGAAATGTATGTCGATATCATTGTTTCAAGCGTACGGTTTATTCTTTCGGTCGGATTTGCTTGCGGGGAATACGGGGCGGTAAGTCTTTGTTCGATACCATACTTTTTGAGCTCATCTTGGAACTGTTTACTCGTAAACTGTTTCCCATTGTCCGAAACTATTGTTTTGGGACAGCCGTAACGCATAATTATGCATTCTTTTAAGGCTTTTATGACATTCGTGGAAGTGGCGGTTCTTAACGGTTTTATTTCGGACCACTTAGAAAAAGTATCGTGGAATACGATGATCCAGCAAAATCCTTTTGATGACCTCGGTAGGGGGCCTATAAGGTCTACGGAAATGACTTCCCAAGGTTCCTTTGTGTTTTGCGTGTGCATAAGACCTGGTCTTTTTTCTTGCGAACTTTTATGGATTTGACATTCTTTGCATTTTCTTATGTATGTTGAGACATCTCTGTACATGCCTGGCCAATAGTAACGTTGGGCAATTTTGTTTAACGTCTTTGCAGTGCCTAAATGACCAGCGTTCGGGACATTGTGATTTTGTTCTAGAATCTTCTGTTTGTCTTCTTTGTTTATGAAATTGAAATTGAAATATTTATTTGCTGTAAACATGGTTTTGAAGATGTTACATAGAAAAATTTGGTATCTCATGTTTAACCATACATAAATGGCATGCAAAAATTTACAGATAAGTATTAATACATTAAGAATTTAAAATAAAAATATATGAAAATTAATAATTTAAAACAAAGTAAAAAAATAATACTAGAATAAAAATAAAAAATTAAAAAGTAAAAAATAATTTAAAATATTTCATAGATGTCACAGTATAGAATAAAAATATGTAAATTACTAAATGTTAAATTATGTACAAAATTAAATCAAAAACATTAATATGTCAACAAAAATAGACAGAAAACAATAAGTGTAAATAATTTATGGAATATGTTAACTAACGGGATTTAAATTTAATAAACTCATCAATACTATAGAAACAATTTGTGGACAGAAATTTATACAGTTTTTTTTTAAACAATGTCAAGGGCAATTCTTTTAGAGTATCCGGTAACACATTAAACAATCTAATGGACATTGCATAACTATTTCGGTTAAAACTACTCGTGCTACAAGGAACACCAACAAGTCGATTTGGGTATCTGGTCGAAAAATTACAGACATCTGATTTCTTTTTATATAGAGATATGTTTTTGTAGACAAACATGCAAACCTCAAATATGTATAAAGAAGGTAAAGTTAAAATATCTAATTTTTTAAAAAGGGGTCTGCATGACTCCAAGGGTCCAGCGCCGTATAAGGCTCTAACACATTTCTTTTGTACAATGAAAGCTCGGTTTATATCCACTGAGTTTCCCCACATGACAACTCCATAACGCAGTGTAGAGCAAACAAAACCATGGTAGGCTGTCAAGGCTGTCTTTTGGTCACAATGTTTAGTAAGACGATATAATGCATAAGCAAACCTATTAATTTTTTTGCAAACAGCATCTACATGTGGTTTCCACGTTAGTTGAGAGTCAATTACGATTCCGAGAAATTTTGTAGTTGTGGATTCACTAATTAGCTGATTGCAGTATGTTAAATTTAATTTGCGAGGTTTTCCATTTCTGTTATAAAACTGTACGTACGTCGTTTTTTGTAAATTAACCTGGAGATTGTTACACTCCATCCAGTCAACTACTTTACTTATCGTATTATTTATTTCGTATTCATAATCAGTGTCTGGTTTCTTATGGATGGCAATAGATATATCATCCGCAAATAGCATACACGGATATTGTGTGACTGCTGGCAAATCATTAATATAGAGGATGAATAGTAGGGGCCCCAAAATGCTACCCTGAGGCACTCCAAATTTGTTTACTTGATATTTAGATCTATAAGCTGTATATATTAGATTTTCGTTTATTTTGTTTATTTCTACGCACTGAGCTCTATCAGTGAGATAACTTTTAACCCAGTCATTAACTTGCCCTCGAATACCATAATACTCTAGCTTTTTTAATAGAGTTTTATGACAAACGACATCAAATGCCTTGCTCATATCGAACAGAATTGCAGATACGTCAATTTTATTGTCCATAAAATGGGATATTTCTTTGATAAGTGAAAAGCAGGCCAAAGTTGTTGATTTCCCTTTCTGGAAACCATGTTGTTCATATCGAATTATTTGGTGTTTTGTTAGGAAGGATGTTAATCTAGCAAGCATTACTTTCTCGAATATTTTTGAGATTATCGGTATCAGTGCTATTGGCCGATAGTTGTTAAATTCGTTCTTATTCCCTTTTTTAAAAATCGGTTTAACAATGGTTTTTTTAAGTGCTGTTGGAAACTTTGCATTTGTAAAAGATAGATTGACTAGAAATGATAGAACAGATGCCAATTCATTTGCGACTGCTTTTATAATTGGTGTGCTTATTTCGTCATAGCCAGTAGCATAGGTATTATTTATGGAATTGATAATTTTTATCATTTCTGTTTCATCAGTAGGTGACAAAAACATTGTAAAACTATTTGATTTCAACAGACCAAAATTACAGGATTTTTTATGTGTACGAGTATCATGGTTTACGGTAGTAAAATTAATGAATCGATTATTAAAATAATTTGCTATTTCTATAGGATCACTAATCTTTTTATCCATTACCTGCAAGTGTTCGATGCTTTTGGCCGTATTGATTTGTGATTTAGTATTATTATTAATTATAGTCCACGTTGCTCTACATTTATTTTTTGAGTTAATCATGTAGTTTTTATTACTTTCCTTTTGAGCGGTGGTAATACACTTTTTCAGGAGTTTAGAATAGTTCCTGTATTCCTGTTTATTAGCATTAGTTTTATTTTTGTAGTAGGACATACGCAGTTTCCTTTTTGTGGCACATGAAGTTTTTAATCCCTGAGTTAACCACTTGGGTTTACTGTTTGTTTTATTATATAGTTTAATTCTTTTTTTAGGGAAACATAGGTTGTAAAGCAATTGCAATTCGTTATGAAAGAGTTCAAAAGCTTGCTCTATATTAGTCAAATTATAGACCACTGACCAAGGATAATTTGCCAAGTAGTCTTTGAATTTCTTTATGTTTTCTGGACTATAATCTCTTTTAATTTGGTACCAATATTTTAAGGCCTGAAATCGCTTTTTAACTGGCACAGTGAGAATCTGGGCTGTATTGTGATCAGATAAACATATCGGAACGGTTTCACCTACAGCTTCCCTTATATCGCTGGCAAAATGGTCGATACAGGATTCGAGTCGCGTAGGTGTGTGAATATGTAAGTCCAAATTATGACTTTCGAGAACTTCTTTCAGTTCCCGAGACAACTTTGTATTACTCAAGGTATCAATATTGAAATCCCCAGTTAAAATTATCCTTTTGTTTCGCCTATTTTTTAATTTATCGAGTAGAATGTGTAGTTTTTCAAAAAATATATGTGTACTAGCTCTTGGTATCCTGTATATGCATATGAGAATTAATTTGTGCTGAACAATCTCTAACCCACAGCATTCAAAAGTTAATTCTGCAGCCAAATCTTGAACAAATGGTAGTTCTTTTATTTCAATAGAGTCACTATGCATTATACAAACACCACCACGTTTTTGCTTTGAACGGCAAAACGAAGCGCCTAGTTTGTAACCGTTCAGTTGCATATTAGCTTCATGATTTCGCTGGATGAATGTTTCAGAAAGACACAACAGATCTATGGGATTTTTATTATCTCCTGTCAATTCACTTAGGGCGATTTCCAACAGCTCCCTCTTATTATGAAAACCTGCTATATTTTGATGCAGAATGCGTAATTGCTCATTATTTATAAAAAAGACATATTGTTATGTTTGTGTTCTACATTTGAATATTTTGAGTCATTTTGTAAATGCTGATCTTGGCATAAACATGTTTGAGGCTTGGATGCTTGGATAATTTCTGGATTTAGCTTATGGAAGGAATGCAAGATTTCTCTAAATATGGTAAAACTGAGATCCGAGACGAAGAATTTCGACCCAAAATTCATTTTGCTGTAATCTGATTTTGCAAAGGTGCAATGAGTGAAACCACGACAGATTAATTGTATTTCATAATTTAATTTAGATCTGTAAAGGTAGGCATTGTAGGGCAAGCCGCATATGATTATGTTTGTATTTACAGTGGATTGCAACCATTTTAGCATGTTAATTTTATAGTTGAACGGATTTCTGTCAGACATTCCTCCCACAATCACAATAAAATCCTGCATTGAAAGGCTAGAAATTTCATTTTTGCAAGTGTTTGTTAATTCCTCTATGGGTGCATCACTTTTCCAAAAACAGAGTACTTTATAATCACTACCGATTAATTTTTGTAGAGTTTGTTGAAGATCTTTCCCCTGGTCAGCTATGATGAAAATCTTCTTTTTTCTCTCAGTGTTTTGCTCGCAATATTGTATATTATTTGTGGAGGTTTGGTCGTGATAGTTTGTTGCTTCAGTTTCGATGATTTCTTCCCGCATTGTGTCTTGGTTAATATTTTCTTCAATTACTGTGTCACTAAGTTTTAGGTGAGAATCGTTTTTGTTTTTAGTTAAGTCTAGCTTTTTTGTTCTATCTTTCTTCTTGTTTTTCTTAGCTTTGAAGGATTTGTTATGTGTAATTGAAGTGCTTGAACAAATTAATAATAAGTCACGTATCTTTCGGTCCTGTTCGGATATCCTTTTCTCCATGGAAATTTTTTCAAGAAGGATGTTGTCCATTTCAATTTCAGTGGACTGAAGTTTCAGTTTTAGATTGTGAATTTCAGTCTTCAGTGATTCTATTTCCTCGCTATGTAGGGTAGATAAGTCAGGCAAACTTTTACAGGGAAAGCTCGGATTAGTTGCTGATAAGTTAGATGTGGAGCTGTCGGCGGCGTCAGGCAACGAAGTACATTTATTTCCGTCGTTGTTGCATTTCTTTCGTTGTGTTACGAATTCTAAGCTATCTGACTTTGAAATTTGTGACAGTTCAACTTGTTCCTGGTTTGCAATAATAATTAATTCATCATTTTCGGAGGGTAAGATCTTTTCAGTCTGTTCCTGTTGAGAGATTGATTCGTCTAATTTTTTATTTGTTTCTTTGGTTTTAGTTGAACTGTTTTCTGCCTCTGTGCTAGCCGTAGATGTATGTATATTACTTATGCTTTGTGATAGATGAGCTCTGGGTGTGGATGAGTGAATTAGCGCTTTATGTGTTCTGGCATTAATTGATCCCTGTTTACATTTTATACATTTCCATTTTGCTTTGTTTTTCATTAACTGGAATAGGTTATAAGTTACATTTGCGCAATCTAAATCGTATATATTCTTGCACCGTTCGCATTTTAAATATTCTCGTTTAGGTAGTTTTTTCTTGCATTTTGAACAAGCCATATGGGCAGATGCCTTCGCCTTAGTGGTTGGCAGCGACATCTTGCGTGATTTAATGAAAATAGTATCCGTGATCAGCTACCGCGATCGGTTACCAACCGGCCGACCGACCGACTGCCAGTCCGCAGTCCGCACGCTTTCGCTAATCTAAGCTTGAACGCGGACTCCTTCGATTAATCATTTTCTCATAGATGTCGCCATAGTGACAACAAAATCACGTCATGAATCAGCTGTCCAGTGTTTACAAATGTCATTCAAAATTATTAACGGAAATCACAGAATTATTTTATAGTATTTTTAGAGTTTACTCACGTATTGGGTCCATTTAATAGCACATATCTTTTGTTTTAATTGTCACGACACGTCGGTAAAACTAAAAAACAGGTACAAGCTCAATTTCGAGCATATTTTGGTTTTTGTAACGTAAAAATGTTCTTGATTAAATTGTCTTCATCGGTAAATTGTTTGTAATGAAAACACCATTGTAACTTCACTGGTTATTGGTTTATAGTTTTTTGTAGTCTTTATCACATATCCTTTACTCTTTACATTTTAAAACAATATTTTAACACGGACTCGAAGTGATCGTGGCGACTGCAGCGCCCTCTCATGCAATGCAAAGTTTCCATTCCGTTTCTGGATTTAAATGGACCCCATACGAAGAGTTTGTTATTTTTCTGTATAGTTTGTTGTTTTTTATACAGTATTCTGGATGTTGTCGAGGTTCTTTTTCTACTTCTTTCCTTTTCTTCTCGTACCATTCTTCGCCGGTTGCTGATGTTAAGCATACGGGATTTCTGGATAGTTCGTCGGCTACTTTATTTTGTTTTCCACTTCTATACTTGATGTCAAAGTCATATTGTTGAAGTTCTAAGGCCCATCTTGCCAATCTTCCTGAGGGGTTTTGTAACTTGTTTAGCCACTGCAGTGCCTGATGATCGGTTATTACGGTAAAGTGGTATCCTTCTAAAAATGCTCTCATTTTTCTTATTCCCCATATAACAGCTAGACACTCCTTCTCTGAAGTGCTATATTTTGTTTCTGCGGGTGACAGTGACCTGCTGGAATACATAACGACTTTCTCGTTCCCTTCTACTTCTTGAGTTAGTACTGCTCCTAAACCTACATCACTTGCGTCTGTTTGCAGAGTGAACGGTTTAGCGAAATCTGGACGTGTTAGCACAGGCTCTTCTATGAGTTTCTTTTTCACTTCTTGGAAGGCTTTTTCTTGAGTCTCTGTCCACTGAAACTTCACATCTTTTCTTAGTAACTTTACTATTGGTGCGGTTATTTGTGCATAGTTTTTAATGAATTTTCTATACCATGACGTCATTCCAATTAATCTTCTGACTTCTTTTACGTTTGATGGAGCTCTTAGGTCTCGAATACACCTGATTTTATCCTCGTTCATTTTGATTCCTTCACGGGTTACAACGTGACCCAAATACTCAATTTGTGGTTTACAAAACTCACATTTCTTTTTGTTTATTTCGAGTCCGGCTTTTCTTATTCTTTCGAATATTATTTTCAGATGCTTCAGATGTTCGCTGAACGAGTTACTGCAGATGATGACGTCATCAAGGTAGGCGTAGGCATTTGGCTCTAGTTCTGGACCGATAACCATATCTAACAGTCTTTGGAAGGTTGCTCCGGCGGAGTGAAGACCAAAGGGCATGACTTTAAAGTGATACAGCCCTCGTCCCGGTACTGTGAAAGCCGTCGCCTCTTTGCTGTCTTCATCTAATTTGACGTTCCAGTAGCCATTTTTTAGATCTAATTTTGAGAAGAATTTAGCATTTCGGAGTTTTTCTAATGTGTCGTCTATTTGTGGTAACGGATAGGCGTCTTTTTCAGAAATTTCGTTTATTTTCCTAAAGTCAATGCAGAACCTGTAGTCTCCATTTTCTTTCTTCACCATAACTATCGGGGAGCTGTATGGGCTATTCGACTTCTCAATGATGCCGTCTTTAAGCATTTTCTGAACTTCTTCATCTATCTTTTCTTGAATTTTGGGGTTTCTGGGATAGTATTTTTGTTTTATCGGTTCTCTGTGCTTCAGTTTTATTTTATGTCGCAACCATGTTGTACCTCTGGGAGTTTTATCACATTTTTCGAACTCTTCTTTTAATAGTTTTTCTAACTGTTGTTTTTCGGATATCGACAAAACTTTATCTTCTTTCTTATTTACATTCGGTGTTACAATTTCTCTTTCGGTGTTCTCATCTTCTTCATTGCACTTCTCGTTCCAATCCAGTTTTATGCCGCATCTTGTAAGGATATCCATCCCTAAGATCACGTCAGGTGTCATTGGTAACAGGTGCATCTTCAATTTGTGTATTTTTCCCTTGATTTCTATGTTCACGACTACTTCTTTGTTTAATGTCACCACGGATCCATCGGCTAATGTCACTTTCAAATTGCAGTTGTTCTTGATTTTCTTTGTGCCTTGACTGAGCAGGGATACATAAGTTTTTTGATTGATGTATGAAGAAGTTGATCCAGTGTCAACTAGTGCTTTCAGTTTTTGATCTTCTATTTTGATGGTAATAAAAGGTCTGTTATCATACGGGCTGTTTCTTGTAGTGACTGTTCCTGCCGTTATTGATCTTAAATTGCGATTTGCTTCTTTTCTGCAACAGTTTCTACTCAGTGTTCCCAATTTTCCACAATAACTGCAAAATATGATCTTCTTCTGAGACCTGCACTCTGATGATCTGTGTCCTTTCAGACCACAAGTCCAGCAGCAAGTGTTTGGGTTATAAAACTTATTGACATACCTTTGGTTTGTTGTTGCGGTCAGCTCTTTACTTTGTCTTTGCGATGGTCTTCTGGCCTCTTGATACTTTGGAGATTGGTTCTCAAGCATTCTGGGCGCTTCTCTGTTGTTGAAATAGTCTGGCTGATTTCTGCGGAACTGTTTCATCTTTTCTTCAATAATTTCTTCATATTCTGATGACAGTCTGATGAGTTCTTTGTAGTTGTTGAAGTCTTGTCTTCTAACATACGTCTTGTATTCAATATTCATGTTTGAGTAGATTCTTTCTAACTGTTCGTCTTCAGATAGTTTTCCGTATCTTCTCATTAGTGTCTGTATTTCGGTTAGATATGTTACAAAATTTTCGTTGTATCTCTGTTTTCTGTTAAATATGGCGTCTTGAAATTTGTTATCGTAGTTTTTCGGGAAATAATACACTTTAAAATCTTCTAAAAAGTCACTCCACTTTTTCCAGGATGAACTATTGTTTCTGCACCAAAGCAACACTTTTCCTCGTAGTATATTTGGCAAATATTTCAAACACAGGTCTTTGTCGATACTGCTAGCTTCTAGAAGTTCTTCTAGTCTTTCGATAAAGTCAATCGGATCTTTGTGAGCATCAAAGGTTATGTGCCAGTTATTCATTTCTTTCATTATTTTCTCATTGTCTGCGGAACCGGCCTTTCTGGTAATTTCGGGCATGGTATCAGTTTCTGTACTCTGATCCATTGTTTTCTCTAATTCGTTCTCTTGAACGTACTTTGCTAGTATTTTCCTAAGTTCTTCGACTGTCTTCCCCTCTGTCTCCAGTTCACGGACCCTAAGTTCTTCGACTAACGCTTCTTTCTTAAGCTTATATATCCACGATGTGGACATCCTAACTACTGTCTATGTTCCTAACTACTATCCTGTATTACAACGGGCGGAAATATCGGTAAACTAACTAATGATCTATGAACACCGAACGATCCTCCTTTTAGATTTTACGTTGGGCGCCAATGTAACGGAGTTGCCTGCGACTAGCTCGTGTAGGGCAGCCTCGTTGACATTCCTGGCATCGCTGATGCTGAGGATTTGAATGAGGAGGAGGTTCGTCAAGTGAAACACAGGGTTACGACAATATTAGGTTTATTGTTATACTTACTTAGACGTTACGTACAATACTTATCATCTACTTGTCCTATTCTCATTTACCTAACTCCGGAAAGGAGGTTAATGATTACGCGGCGGAAACGGTGCGGTGAGTACCTACGGTGTGGTGTGTGCCTACGGTGCGGTGAGTACCTACGGTACGGTACGTGACCCTACGAACCCAGTAAAACCCTTCTCCCGGGGGCGTTGTCTGTAACGCTGGCGAGGCAGCTCGTGGAAGGCGAGCACCTGGCGGGGATGTGGAGCGTCAACGGCTCTGAAGGTTCTGGGGGCGGCGGACAGCCTAACGACTCGCAATGTGTCGAGCCGTCCAGCTGTGCTGGTGCTGAGCATCTGCAGCTCGGAAGGTTCCGGAGGGTGTCGGACAGCCTAACGACTCGTAATGTGTCGAGCCGTCCAGCTGGCGCTGAGCATTACTAGCTCAGAGAGAGGGGGGTGGAACAGCCTAACGACTCGCAATGTGTCGAGCCGTCCAGCTGACGGGATGGGCATGCAAAGCCCAGAAGGCAGGAGGTATTCCTGAGGGGAATTCCACCTGGGGAGCTGCTATCCAGCCGAGGCTCCTCGAATACCTCTGGAGAGAGGTTATTCGTTGAGCCCGTGCCGGGCGCAACTGCCCGTCGGCGGTCGCTGCGTCCGCTTATATCATGGCGGAACGTGCGGGCGCGCGGGGCGGGGTGCGCTCGCGTCTCACTTCATAGTGGACGGTTGCTTCGTGTTGTCGTCACGCGTTGACAGCGTGATCGAGAACCGGTGTGACGTTGGTTATCGTCACAGTCACAAATCTGACATTTCTTTCATATAAATTGTGTCATTTTTCAAAATGGCGGCGTTAGTTCCGGTCTTTCACCACCTGCCACAAGATCGTAGACAGACTGTAATATACAGGGTGTAAGGGACAGGTTTCCGAAAACTTTAAGCTTGCACTTGCTCAGTAGACGAAACTGAACAATTTTCCACAAGTATTTTTTCAGGAAACGAAAAAAAATCGGCTTCTCCATACAAAATTATAAACTTGATTGGACAGTTTGTATGGAGAAGCCGATTTTTTTTTTCGTTTCCTGAAAAAAAATTTTGTGGAAAGTTGTTCAGTTTCGTCTACTGAGCAAGCCCTTAAAGTTAATAATAATAATATCCGGGACAAATCACACACGGTCATCTGGCCCCAAACAAGGATTCCCTGTATCTTGGGAACTAGAGACTGATATACATACACATATACATTTAAATACATACATATATAGATGTTATATACCCAGACTCAGAGCAAACATTTCTGCTCATCACAGAAAAGTTTGCCCTGTGTGGGGATCGAACCCACGACTCTCGGATCAGAGGTCAGGATCGCTAACCACTTAGCCACCGAGTCAGTCAGTCAGTTATCGGAAACCTGTCCCTTACACCCTGTATATTTTATGTTTTTCCCTGTATATTTTATCAAACAGCCTGAGGTTTAGAATGTCTGGATGTCTCAATTGTTACTGATCTAAAGGTCATAGGTTAAATTACACCCAGATGTTGCAAAACAATGGAAAAAGATTTATAATATAATTAACTTCTGATACTGGGGTTGGCTACTAGCCCCACAACCTCCACCAGTCGGACCTGGCCCCCGTGTGTGGAGTATGGCCTAACCTTCCCAATTTATGCAAAGAGACCCGTCCCCTGCAGTGGGGACGTAATGGGTTGTTAACAGTTTATGTCTATCTATATAAAACTTGTGTATTTAAACATACATGTATGCAACTTAAGATATCTGCCAGGATTCAATCTGTGGCTTCTACACACAAATTTGAACAACTTTCCCAGAGGAACACAAAGCCAATAAAATAGCTTCCCAAAAATAAAACTCTTGTTCTAAGGCTTTATCAGAAAGCTCCCGTTGCCAAACATATGCTTTGCATCAAAGGACACTGTCCCAATATATTCTGACCTGGCTATTCAAATAAGAGCCGGGTTTGCGTAATCATCATAATATCGCCGTTATGGCTCTGGGGCTCTTGTTTGTCCCATACCTCCTGTGTAAGGATTTTTATGGTAAACAGCTGTTTTGCTGACTTTCGAAATGATGGTATTTTTTGCTGAATTTAACATCCTTTAGGGTACTTCAGTCCAAAGGATTGGAGGAGGTCCAAAGGAATAGCATAATATTTTAATGTCATTAGAAGGCGGTCGTTAAGCCTTGGACTCGACCTAAAAAGTTCTAGCTTAAGTTGACCTCTAGCCAAAAATAGTTACGTTTTTATAGGGTTCGGTTGTTATAAGCAAAAGATTTGAGAATAACATTTAGTTTGTGTTCTACGACTCCTTTGAAATCGCAAACACAGAATTTACTTTGCATACAAACTGGCCAACTTTGCGCCTTTGTTGTTCTTGTCTTTTTTTTCATTGTTTTTCCAAAGGTGTAGAACAAAAGTTCTTCAGTTTTATATTTGAAAACGACTTTCAGTTTTCATACTTCTTACAATTCCTAATCTTATTCTGAGAGAAATATATGGCACCTAGCTGTACCCATCTTGACTATTTCTGCACCGTTTTAATAAATATTTCTTTATAAACGCTACAGTCAGAAAATATTCTATATCTCTTTGTTATTTCAATGTATACACATTGCGGACGAAAGTACAAAAATACGATAATTTTGAAAGGTCTCTGCTTATGAAACTAGAAAACTTATTCCACAACTTTGCTGTAATGCGCCAAGTCCCAAGAGGCTTTTTTGCAATTTTAAAAAGTTTTATTTTCCAGTGTTTTATTAAGTAGTGTTATAATCTTTTTTATCTCACACTCTATAAATCATACTCCAAAACTGACTTTATAAACTCAACCAATGGTAAAGATAAACCCACCTACTAACCAGACCTACTTCAGTTTGCCCTACCAAAGCGACCGACCTTTCTTTCATGCTCTTTCACTCGAAAAAACTAAGCCAAGATGGTTCTATACATGTTTTTTTTGAACGGCTCATTAAGCACACCAAAAAGCTTTACATCAAATCATTTGACAAGCGACACGAAAACCGACCTTAAAGGCAACAAGTTAAGGTTAGAAATAGAGGTAACTATCATAGATGAGTTGTCGTTTTTGCGAGATTGACAAAGATATACGAATATGGGCCTTAAATTTTAAAGACTAAAGTCGAAAACAGACAGCAAATACATGTTAAGATTGTTTGTCAAAGGAAAACTACGGCTAGAAATAGACCTTAGAGCTATGATAATATGATTGTTTGTTTATGCCATGAAATGGGGCTGAAATGAAATGGTAGGAAAGTGGAGCGAGCTTTTGATCTGCTTTTCCTTTTATCGTCGTTATCGTGATAAGTGATATTTCATTATAAAAATTATATAATTGACATGATCGCTATTCTATTTTATTTAAGTAAGTATGTATTAGGTAACATCTACGCCACATATAGCACTATGAGTTGTCAGAATTCTACAGGGCGCTGTTCGATCAACTCACTTGTTTTCAGTGGTAATAGTATACAAAAACAAAATAATCACAAAATCCGGTACTTACGTCATAAATCGTAAACCGCAAATTAAATTTTATTAATGCAAATTAAATAAAATTAAATTAAAACCGTAAAAAAAATATAGAGTTCAAGATATGTGTGATTATGAATTTATAAGGAACCCTCGGTGCGCGAGTCCGACTCACACTTGGGCGGTTTTCTAAACCGAATAGTTTGCGCGAGAGACACTTCCAAAGTGGTAAAATGTGTGTGTCCCCCCGCTGTAACTTCTAAAATAACAGAATGATAAAACTAAAAAAGTATATATTTTTTTATGTACATTACTATGCAAACTTCCACCGAAAATTGGTTTGACGAGATCTAGTAAGTAGTTTTTTTTAATAGGTCATAAATCGTAAACCGCAAATTACCTTTCATTCATTCTTTATGAGTTCAAGACATGTATGATTATGAATTTATACGGAACCCTCGGTGCGCGAGTCCGACTCGCACTTGGCCGGTTTTTTTTTATTGTTTAACTCTTAAAGATACTATGCTCTTTTTGAAGACACAGTTAAAACTAGAGAAACATTTTACCTTAATCGCTAAAGCAATCTGAATTAGCCTAATGCTATTATCTAGTTTGAATTCGATTTAGACTTTCACAAAAGCTAAGAACACTAGAGCTTCACACAAACACTTCGAAAACACAAAATATGTAAATAAAGTCGTAACTTAAGATACAGGGTGCAGATAAAGGCAATAAAACGCAATAACCTAGGCATTTAATAAAACAAACCAAGAAACGTAGGCCTGAGTTTCCATTACGCAAACGAGAATGGAACTTATTTGAGATTTAAGCATTATAGCGGACGCGAAAATATTATAAATAATGCAAAAAAAATCTTATTTTATTAGAAAGAACCAATCCTAGCTCAGTGTGGGTGGGCATGGTCACTAATAATGTGCATGCAGTCAAATGCAGATGCAGAGTTCGAGCTTTTACAGTAACAAATATAACCAAAATTACCTTTCTTGTCCAAGAAAAAAACTCAAACCGTAAGGGATAAGTCCGCCCTTGTATGTCTTGTCCTTGTTTTATGTATTGTATTTTGATCTTTCACAATAAAGAGTTTACAAACAAACAAACAAACTCATTTTAGCACAATTAGCATATAGATCAGATAACACTTTACCGCGTCCGTAATAAATTTGTTAATCCTTTGCCATTCCCTCTCTCCGACCCAAGAGGTCCCTCCCAGTTGACAAGTGAAACGGGCGTCAGATAAGATTACGTCAAACTGACGTTGTCATTCTTGTCTGGAATACAGCGACATGTAATTACTTAAGTGGCAAACCTATGTTGGGGTTTATTATTGTACCTATATAGGTATATGTTGTTGCCAGATCATAGAATCAGCTAACTTATAAATTGGCTAGCTATATCGTTGAAGAGGTCTGAACAAAGGTTCTCTTCTCTAGGTAAGATTAGCTTACTAGTGTTAGCTAGAGAGAGGGGGAACCCCGAACGTACAGCAACGTTTCTATATCGCTCTGTGTAAAAAAAAAATTGTTGGTGAAAAAGTCGGCCTTTTGATAAAAAAGTTATATTGTCAAAAAGTGCACAACACGCAGTTTGTAAAAATATGAAAATATTCAAGAAATTTTCAAAAATTATTTCGATACGAGCAAAAATAGTGCAAACCTACCGGTTGAGTGTTTAAATTCAAATCGATCACCTGAAACAAAACAAAACATATCTATCCTCCTCTCTTCCAATATTGCTGTGCCCAAACTGGGTCCATGTTGTACTGTCTATATGTTATGTCCACCTTTATAAACAATATGGAATGCAATAAAGATATTGAGTATTGAGTACTGACTGTATAAAGAAAACCCCACGAAGCGGGACTTCTCTCTCTCGGGACTCTGTTTCGTCAGAGCTCAACGACGATAGGTATGTATTTTTATGATCTGCCCAATTCCTATGACCAGTACGGGTAGCATGAAGCGTAGACAAAGCTGTTTGTCGCGCCAAATGCGAGAAAACAGCTCAGCTCTCTTTCATTAGCTTAGCGTTAGAATGGAAACAATGCTTATAAAACTCGCGTCGCGCGCGAAATATGTTGCCATGCTACCGGTGCTGGACACGACATATTTTAACCTATAAAATAGTAAGTTCCACGGTGTACTGACTTATTGACAAACTGCCTGAACAATTGATTCGATCAGAGGGTCGTAGGTTCTATTCTCACATAGGGAAAACATTTCTGTAATGAGCAGCACCGGTAGCATGACGACGTATCTCGCGCGCGACACGAGTTTTAAAATCATTTGTTCCGTTCTAACGCTAAGCTAATGAAATAAACAGCTGAGCTGTTTTCTCGCGTTTGGTGCGATAAACAGCTTTGTGTACGCCTCATGCTACCCGTGCAGTTTTGTGTATCTTCACTATACATATATGTATGTAAAGGTATATACAGGGTGTAACAGAAGTATGTGACAATACTTCAAGATTGGCTTTTACCCATTAAACTGAACAACTTTTGTTCTACAACTTTGTTGAAATCGCAAAATTTTTTTCTGGACTTTTCATACAAATCGATCAGCTGGCGAACCAAGTTTGTATGAAAAGTCCAAAAATTTTTTTGCGATTTCAACAAAGTTTAGAACAAAAGTTGTTCAGTTTGATGGGTAAAAGCCAACCTTGAAGTATTGTCACACACTTCTGTTACACCCTATATATGTGTATGTAAATTAGTCTCTGGCTCCCATCATACCTACAGGAAATCCTAATTTGGGTCCAGATGATCGTGTACGATTAAAAAATAATGAATGGTCAATGTGATCCTTAGGATGGTCAGTGTTTGTGAACCAATTAGCGGTGGTATGTGGGCCATCAGATACGGATTCGGTTTGGTTAATGACCTGTCCGCAGGCGAACCAGTGGTTAAGGCTTCAGTATACATATACCGTATAGTTATGTAATCATATATGAAGCTATTGTTTGTCCAAACAAATGAATAAAATACTTAAAAAAGCGTCGGTGGCTCTGCGGTTAGTGACTCCGTCCTCCTAACCAGAGGTCTCGGGTCCAAATCCTGGCCAGTGCACCAATGAGTTTCTCGAAACTTACGTGCATTTTCATACCGACTGATTTACCGGTGAAGGAAAACATCGTGAGGAAACCTGCACATCTGATTTCTAGTTGTGTATGATGGTCGCGTTGCACACGTCCGTAGGTGTAAATCTTAAATGCCCTACACGTGACCAAGGGTGATGATAAGTCCAACACCAGGCAACTGCCGCCTATACCTTGCGGATAGGACGGTTAAATTGTGCCACACGATATGAGAGAATAGAATACTGGTTCAACCGTGAACTAAAACGTCATGAGGAAACCAGTAAAGATTGTGAGATGTTTACGAAGATCATATTTGGTGCAAATCCATACGCGAGTTCCTCAACTCAGAAGCTGTTCTCAGTCCGGCCCCTAAGTTCAGTTTATTAATCTTAAACCAATCTAAGAGCGTAATTGACTCGGTGACTGACTCGGTGGCTAAGTGGTTAGCGATCCTGACCTCTGATCCGAGAGTCGTGGGTTCGATCCCCACACAGGGCAAACTTTTCTGTGATGAGCAGAATTGTTTGCTCTGAGTCTGGGTGTATTATATCTATATATGTATGTATTTAAAAGTATATGTGTATGTATATCAGTCTCTGGTTCCCAAGATACAGGGAATCCTAGTTTGGGGCCAGATGGCCGTGTGTGATTTGTCCCAGATATTATTATTATTATTATTAATTAAGACCTGAGATGTACTTTAGTTCCGTTTATTAATACCTTAATGCCGAGCACCTGACCGCAGGTGATATTAAGGCAACACCAGATAACCGCCGTCTATCCCTTGTGATAGCCTGGTCAGCAACATAATAAGAAGAAGAATATAAAAAAATTACAATAAAATTATGGCTTTCAGCCCTGATACTGAAGAACTTTCTACAAGCAATACTCAGTTTGCGACAAAAAATCTTGTACGTACTTGACTATAATATAGAGAGGTCATGACTAAAATATAGAGAGGCTTAACAAAATCTGCTTATGAAATCGTTAATTTTTTTTCTATGGCAACTATATAGGAAGTTATCTAAGTATTACCTCCAAACATCATTTAACATAATTTCTACGTACCGGCATGAAGATAAGATAGTTTCCCATTGGTTTGGAGAATCTTGGTAATCGGCATCATCATCACTTATTAGCACAAGTGCTAATCAGTTGTGGATAAAATAATATACAATAATTATATTCTATATTAAAACAAGACGTCAAATTTAGTTTCAGACATTGATTTACATAAACTTCTGGGCTCATTCATTTTCCTTTCTCAACAAAATCTTGGCGCCGCACACGCCCCATCGCAAGGGCGGTAAGTCAGATCTACCCCTGATAAGAACACCAACAGACGATTCCGTAATGCTTTTGTTCGGTTAGACTTTTGTTTTACTTTGACTGTGTTTTGTAAAGCCCCTTTTTTGTACTTTGTTTTTGTTAAATTGTTTGCTTGAACTTAAACAGGTGTGATAGCGACGGCGTTTTAGGCATTGTATTTAGCAGTTTAGATTTGGACCTAGATTATGTTAGTTTTAATACAATTCTTAACTCCAATTTTTGTAACTTTTATTGCTAACTTTCTCTTTTTGCTCAGTGTTGTAGATAACGTGTCTACAAGGTGAAAGAAAAAGTAAAAACACGTTTGTATGTTTTATGTAGGTGAGGTTCATGGCTCGCCTCAATTTTGGTTTGATATGAGAACAACAGACAGGCGCCCCGAGGGGACTGGATCGACTTCTTATTTGTTATAGTATTAATTACATTTCTGTTAAGAGACTTTTTATTAATAAATATATTAAATTATAGTGCAGATAATAATTTTGATGGATAGACTTTCCTTTTATAGTGCAATCAATTTTTTTGCGGATAGTATTATTAGATATATTTATAAAAGTTCGATATTAGAGAACAGGTAATTATTACTTTCTCTATTACTTCTAGGTCAGTACTTAAGCCGTTTATACATGGTGTAGCAAAGCATGCATATGACTCGTTAACCTCTACTTATCAACCTTACTGAACATTTCTAAATCTATTTTGCAACTTGGCTAAAATCGCAAACAAAAATTGGATTTAATACTACCATTTACATAGCTACGAAAGTATACATATCGAACCATATATGGCCAATCTATAAATACACTAAAATTACCCAACACAGGCTGGAAAGGTACCAAAAATACATGAATAAATAAACCGATGCAGACAGGTCGAAACCAAAAGAGTCATTCATGTGTCGAAAGGACGCACCCTTGTCGGGTTAGTTCAACCCTTTATGACTCCTTTGCTGACGTGAAACTCGACCCTTGGTGTTAAGAATGGGAGACTGAAGAGGGCAACAAACAAACTTGGAAAAGGAGAACATATGTCTATGGATCGAGCGTTCTAAACTTTGAATTTATAAGGGACTAGCTTTCGCCCGCGACTACGTCTGCGTGGACTTTAGAATTAAATCCAGAAAGAAAATGTTAAGGTGGCGCCATCTAGTGAAGAAGTGAAAATTTTGAGTTTTTAAGCATTCCTCCGGGAACTCTTAAATTTTCCGGGATAAAAAGTATCCTATGTGTTAGCCGAGTGCTTTATCTATCTACCTACTAAATTTCATCTAAATCTGTTCAGTAGTATCGGCGTGAAAGCGGAACAAACGAACAAACAAACGAATAAACTCACAAACAAACAAACATCCATACTTTTGCATTTATAATATTAGTGAGAAGTGAGATAAGTACGCTCCTGAATTTGAAAGGAAAGTTTTTAATATTTTCTTTGATATTATGTAATCATTAACCAAGGACGTCCCCGCACCCATATTCAGTGACTATATCATAAGTCCACCTGGTATCGTATCTGGTGGGAAAGCGTCCAACACTATGCGGTCGCCCCTCAAAGCCTTCTCTTCATCGGCTATATGACGTGCCCATTGCCACTTCAACTTGCCTGTTCTATGATGTCTGTCTGCCTGTCATATAAAAAAAAACCAATAGTATCGTAAAAAAAAAGAACACCATGATCTACGATCTACGACCGCTCCGCCTCCGTAGCCCAGTGGCTTGTCACTCGCTTCATATCAGGAGGTCGCGGGTTCGATTCCCGGCAGAGTCCAACTTTGTAGGACTCGGTTTGGTTGGTGGTAGGGCACTTTCGAGCCCGCCTGGCTAGCTACCACCATCTTATCTACGTCTTGCCGCCAAACATCAATGTCTGCGTGGACTTTAGAATTAAATCCAGAAAGAAAATGTTAAGGTGGCGCCATCTAGTGAAGAAGTGAAAATTTTGAGTTTTTAAGCATTCCTCCGGGAACTCTTAAATTTTCCGGGATAAAAAGTATCCTATGTGTTAGCCGAGTGCTTTATCTATCTACCTACTAAATTTCATCTAAATCTGTTCAGTAGTATCGGCGTGAAAGCGGAACAAACGAACAAACAAACGAATAAACTCACAAACAAACAAACATCCATACTTTTGCATTTATAATATTAGTGAGAAGTGAGATAAGTACGCTCCTGAATTTGAAAGGAAAGTTTTTAATATTTTCTTTGATATTATGTAATCATTAACCAAGGACGTCCCCGCACCCATATTCAGTGACTATATCATAAGTCCACCTGGTATCGTATCTGGTGGGAAAGCGTCCAACACTATGCGGTCGCCCCTCAAAGCCTTCTCTTCATCGGCTATATGACGTGCCCATTGCCACTTCAACTTGCCTGTTCTATGATGTCTGTCTGCCTGTCATATAAAAAAAAACCAATAGTATCGTAAAAAAAAAGAACACCATGATCTACGATCTACGACCGCTCCGCCTCCGTAGCCCAGTGGCTTGTCACTCGCTTCATATCAGGAGGTCGCGGGTTCGATTCCCGGCAGAGTCCAACTTTGTAGGACTCGGTTTGGTTGGTGGTAGGGCACTTTCGAGCCCGCCTGGCTAGCTACCACCATCTTATCTACGTCTTGCCGCCAAACATCAATGTTAACAGCATTGATGTGTTCCGGCATGAAGATAAGATAGCCAGTTCCCCATTGCGTTGGGGAATCTTGGTAAGCCCGCTTCCATCTTCGCCATCATTATCACTTACCATCAGGTGAGACGATGCCAATGGCTTACCAGTTGAGGGTAAAAAAAAATCTACGATACATTAGCGTCAAAAACAACACCATTACCTACCAACAAAATAGAACACACGAATGGAAATTAAATTCAGTTTTTTCTGTTACACGTTGCAACACAAAAAGTACAGTCCATAAGAGAAATATGATGACAGCTTATGGAACATTAACAGCGTATTCACTTGTAGGAATCAGAGCTAAAAATTGCACGGCCGACAGAACAACGTGGTATTAGGGTTGTCACACGTCAGGGATTTTAGTGGGATTTAATGAATGGCTGTCCGGTAAAATAAAATGAAAATATAAGTTATTTTTGCAGGCTATGCACGGTAAATCGTATTATTTGCGTTATAATAAGAGACTAGTGTATGTCATGAGAAATAATTTCAGTACTTTATTTTTTGACGGAGCTTATAGAGACGGCAAATAACACAAAATCTACTGGAAGTCCACGTTTAAGGTTTACATTTGACATTTAGAGAATACTCAGGTAATCATAATAAATGTTAAAGTAGGAACCGAGAGAGATCATCATCAAAATTGAGGGCTAACTTTTGTTCTATTATTGTAGTGTTCAGTTGATCAAAGTCGTTTTTGGAAATCTTCAACCCTGAACCCATCCACGAAACGAATACTGAATTTCAAAACAGCGTTTAATACGTCCCGTCATTATTATAACAAGCCAGGCAGTAGCCACGGAATGGTGAGCCTAATCGCGTTTCGTTTGTTAGGTACGCCTCACTCATTATTAATATCTAGAAATTTGCATATAATGAGTGTTTTGGTAGTCAAACGGCCGAAATGTGGACGCCTTTCGTGCAGTTTATGAGTTTTGTTATACGGACAATCATCAATAGTAACACTACCAGTATAAGCTGAGCTATGTTATTAAGAACAGTTCCTGCAAAGCGAGACCAACCTATAGCGGCGGTACCATTACGTTTGGGTTGACTGTACCGCCGCCGCTCCGGACCGGTGTTTCGACGTTTAAGCGAACCTTTATTTTATTCCTCTGTAATAGCTTGTTTGGGAAACGTATGCTTGCCATTTGCCACAGTAAAATATTTCAGTGTTTTTTGAATGGAAAAGTTTGCAGTAAACCTGAAATTTATAAACTCCATATTCCCAAGTGCTATGGCACATTGGTTTATCTTATCCACTCATGAACACCTAGTAAGTATATCCTGATTCTTTGTAAACTCTTTATTGCAGACATTACACTAATATAAAATAAAGGTAATACAATGAAAATATGTTGCGTCGCGCTACCCGGGGCCTTAACCGCGCCCCCAAATATAGCAAAGACGAACTTATCCTCCTATATATGTATACATACGTTATCATCTATCATAAGCTCTGGATCTGCTTCTGGTTCATTGACATATACATTGTACGTACATATATGTATTTAAAGCCACATGATGAAACTAATAAGTATAGTAATATTTTTGTGTAATAGTAATGCAAAATTTGTATGGGATAACCCCTGATGGGTTAGAAGAGACTATCGTAACTTGAAAATATCGACGCCAATAAAACGAAAACTGACGTTTCATTGAGCACCGTTCTTTAATTGCTCAGTTGGCAATTAATTTGTTTAGGGGTTATTATTTAACGACCTTCACTAATTGGGACGTAAATTTGACTTACGTTTGACTGCGTAATTAACTTTATGATTTTTCAGTTTAATGAATGGATGTTTTATGTACTTATATAATAATTGACCACGGTGAATACGTTAAATACAACCGACTTCAATCGCAACAACTCCAATTTTACTATGTTTTTGTTGATTTTCTCAAAAACCGCTGAATCGATTTCGATAAAATTTATATGGGACCACCTGTGAAGTATATCCTTTTAAACAAAAAAGAATTTTCCAAATCGGTTCAGGCGTCTTAGAGTAATCGGTGAACATACATAAAAAAAGGATTCCGACGAATTGAGAACCTCCTCCTTTTTTTGAAGTCGGTTAAAAATGAAGGATAAAGTTAACCCTTAATTTGAAATATAAACGTACTTTAATTGCGTTGGTTCACCCTTTTTAATTTTTTTAACTATTCATCATCTCATTCATTTCATTCTTCATTTTTTAACTATTAACTATTCTGTAGATGCAGCGATTAATCTTATACGTTTTCAGTATGACAGATTCCTTTGTATTTCATACCTACCTTGAAGTAGATAAACGTCTTATCTTTAATCTAAGTGCACTACTCGTATCAATGTAAATGATTCATTGTATTTTTGCAGTAAATTGTAATGAATGGAATGGATACTGCTTACAAAACCAGGCAAAACCATCAATCCTTTAAAATACACTTTTATAAATATTATAATCCAACAGTAATCTGGCCCCTAACTTAAAATCCCTGTACTCTGGGAGTATCTATCTATCAGCCGAAAGACGTCCACTGCTGGACAAAGGCCTCCCCCAAAGATTTCCACACCGATCGGTCCTGTGCGGCTCGCATCCATTCCTGCAATCTTCACCAGGTCGTTGGTCCACCGAGTCGGAGGCCTGCCCACACTGCGTCTTCCGGTGCGCGATCGCCATTCGAGAACTTTACTGCCCCAACGGCCATCTGTTCTATACGAGCTATATGCCCTGCCCACTGCCACTTAAGTCTAGCGATTCTGAGAGCTATGTCGGTAACTTTAGTTCTCCTACGTACTCTGGGAGTACTAGATTGATATATATACAATAACACGTTTAAATTCCTATTTAGATATCCAGATACAGAGCTAACAAACCCACGACTCTTGGCATAGAATTCAGTAGCTATAACCACTACACCACCGAGTCATTTCACACTTCACACCTTCTCTTAAAACCTTGCTAATCTATGGTCCTTGGCTCATAAACAAGTGATCGCTCGAATACCTACAACTAAGCTAGTTTCCGCTTCAACGTACAGGGTGTGCAAGAACTGTGATATAGCCACTATGGTCGCTCAAGAGCTCTAAAGTCGCTGCTTGGTCACGCGCGCTCAAAGTGCCGCTTCCAGATTATCTCGAGATGAGATTTTGACGGCCTCGGATCGAAGTGGAAGTACTGTGTATATATAGGTGTGATAATAGCGACTTTTACTCATTAAACTTAACCGGTTTTTAGCCGACTACTCATTGTCCAGCAGAGGACGTCTGTCGGCTGATATACAGGGTGTAACAGAAAGGTGTGACAATACTTCAAGGTTGGCTTTTACCCATCAAACTGAACAACTTTTGTTCTACAACTTTGTCGAAATCGCAAAATTTTTTTTGGACTTTTCATACAAATCGATCAGCTGGCGAACCAAGTTTGTATGAAAAGTCCAAAAAAAAATTTGCGATTTCAACAAAGTTGTAGAACAAAAGTTGTTCAGTTTGATGGGTAAAAGCCAACCTTGAAGTATTGTCACACCTTTCTGTTACACCCTGTATATACATATGTATGTAAATTGTAAGTATGTATGTCCAAAACAGCTTGATGGATCTTTAAAGAACAAGATATCATCAGATTCACCTAGATCGCCTAGATTTACAGGGGATATATTTTATGCAATATGGTCTGTTTTTTTTTATTAATTTTTTTATGTTATGTTGTACAGCAAAGTTTCAAAGAAAACTTTTAATATAAGACAATCAACTGATTAGCTTTTTCAAGGGAAGTTCATTTCTTCTGCAATTTTAGCAAAGTCGTAGATTAAAAGTTGATTAATTTAGACGTGGGAGAGCCATGCTTCGGCACGAATGGGCCGGCTCGACCGGAGTGATACCACGGCCTCACAGAAAACCGGCGTGAAGCAACGTTTGTTGTGTTTCGCCGAGTGAGTGAGGGTACCGGAGGCCCAACCCCCCCTCCCCTTCCCCATTCCCCTATCCCCCATCCCATTTCAAAGGTCGGCAACGAACTTGTGACTCCTCCGGTGTTGCGGGTGTCCATGGGCGGCGGTAATCGCTTACCATCAGGTGATCCGTCTGCTCGTTTGCCACCTATCACATAAAAAAAAAAAAAAAAAAAATTAATGAAACTGTGACACTATTATAGATATTAGTTACTTTTATCTCTTATAGTGTGGCACATTTAACCGTCCTATCCTAATTTACTACTAAATACTAAATTACCTACTTCTTAATTTACTTCACTTCTGTTCATAAAATTTAATAACTTTACGTACGTACATAATACAGGGTGTTAAAAAAGTGCGTTCGTTTCAAGGGGTTATCGGTTACTCAGAATCAAGTATAGAACCCAGAAAAAAAAATTAAAAAAATCCGCTCTTAATTTTTTTTCAGATTCTCATATTAAATCTGAATAGTGAATTAAGAATTTGTATGAAAAACTGAAAAAAAAATTGAACAGCGGATATTTTCAATATTTTTCCTGGATTCTATACTTGATTCTGAGTAAGCCCTTAAAATTTCAAACGCACGTTTTTAACACCCTGTATATACACCCGAAAAATAAATCCTCCTCCAAATACAAGGCGGATCCAAACAGAGAAAAACCTTTCCACATCAACATTGTTAATTAATTTTCAGCCTTTCAGAACTTGAAAGCACTTGACACATTCTAGCTAACACTACATCCTACTATTGCGGCTAGGTTATAAGAAATCTAGCTCAAACTTCCCAACATCTAGACAACAGATGTAATGGAAGTTAGTTTTTCATAGAGGAAAAACTCGGTATATGTGGAACAAAGTATCGCACGTATAAATCATTCTTAACATGTTGTGTGAGCTCGCAACTAACTTGGTTGTGGCTTTCTGGTGGAGCTTTAGTGATTTTACCTCAGTTTGTCCCCAAGGAGGGTAATGTATTTCAACATATTATGTATATACGTTTGTTTATTTGATAGAGCTTGGAGACTAAACAAAAGCGACATACTACTTGTATTTGTGTTTCAATTTAATTGTATTGGTGTTTTCATTGTATTTGTGTTTTTGGGAATTTAAAATAATACACCAATTTTGTATTGTAACCTAAAATTAAGTCATGTTGTGGTTTTGGTAAATTGACTTGGTTGTAACTACCACGATACAGGCTTTGCAGTGTGCAGTTACTCGAAATGAAAATGAGTGTCTTTTAATAAACATTTTTGAATACTTCATCTATATAGTTTCAGGCGTTTTAGTTATTTATGTGACGGAGTTTAAAAACTATTTCTAGTTAACGTATCATCATTTAATCTGTCTTATGTATTTTAGCAAAGGTATTAAAATGTAAGCACATTTAAGCTAATATTGTGTAAACAGATATTTTAATAAACTATTTATTATTAGAATATAGGGTGGAATAAGAAAGTCTAGCTAGCTTTTTTACCGCCTCCGTGGCCTAGCGGCTAGTCCGCTCGCTTCACATCAGGAGGTCGCGGGTTCGATTCCCGGCGGGGTCCAACTTTGTAGGACTCGGTTTGGTTGGTGGTAGGGCATTTTCTGAGCCCGCCTGGCTAGCTACCACCATCTTATCTAAGTCTTGCCGCCAAACATCAATGTTGACAGCATTGATGTGTTCCGGCATGAAGATAAGATAGCCAGTTCCCCATTGCGTTGGGGAATCTTGGTAAGCCCGCTTCCATCTTCGGCATCATCGTCACTTACCACCAGGTGAGATGATGCCAAGGGCTTACCAATTGTGGATTAAAAAAAAAAAAAGCTATATTATAAGATGAATTTTTGCTCATGAAATTTAGTAAATAAGATTTTATCTTTAAAAAAACTGATAGTTAAAATATTGATCAAAACGGAAATTGAAACCTGGCCGAAGCCAGTATAATGGTAGGTAAAAGAAGATCAGTTATTGACCAAACAATTAGATTTTCTAAAAAAATGTATTTACCTAAATCGTTTTTGGGCTTTTATGTGAATATAGGTTCTTTAGACAGCGCCATTCAGATTCACGAGTAGAAACCGACCAAAACAAATATGACTTTAGTATGTAGCAAGCAGGTAACATTTTTAGAATGTTTACGTTTAAACTTTGCGGTGAAGTATACAATATTCAACATACGGCCACACAACTTTTACTACAATTAACATTCAACAAAGGTATCATTAAGTTCTTATTTTTCAACAGTTGCATTATACATTTATGTCATCTTCGTTCGTGTATTTTATAAAATTTAATTTTAAAAATCCGACGAAGCTGACAGAGAGAAATACAGATGTACAGTTTGCAGCGCAACTTATAATCGGGGGTGCCGTTTTGCAGACGATAAAATGCATGTGTTGGACCCTACTCTAGGAAACTAAAAAAGGTTCCGTAAGGAAATTCTAAATAATGGAAAATTATTGGAAAAAATACATATTTTCCATACTATTTGGCTATTATAAATTGACCAGTCTGTCTGTAAGGAACTGTATATGGGGTCCTTCTGAAATACCTGTAAAAAATTTAACCACGACTTCTATTTATGAAACTGAACAACTTTCAAAAACATTTTGGAGTCCTCATACTAATTGATCAACTGATCCGCCAATTTTGTATGGAAAGTCCAAAAACTTTTTTGCGAACTGAGTATAGGTTCCTTGGGGAAAGTTGTTCAGTTTCATGAGTAGAAACCGTGGTTAAATTTTTTTCAGGTATTTCATAAGGACCCTATATAGAAAACCACCGATTTGATATATAGGTAACTGACAGCTGTGCAAAGTGGATTTTAGGTTATAGTGTAAACCTATACTTCATTCCAATCAAAAAAAAGCAAAAGGTAAACAAACATAGTATGCAGATGACATTGACATGTGTCAGATCCATAGTAAGTTTGTTTACGTTTTGCTTTTTTTTATTGGAATGAACCATAAACATAAACATTTTCTATGCCGACCGTACCTGTATGGCACTCATATCACGTGGGGGTCAGTCCGAACCCGGGCCCATGAATACGTGAAATAATTCTGTTTTATTGTCGCTTGCGTGACCGTTGATTCTATGCTAGCCCCGCTAGCCCTTACCATTGTTTTGAAGTTTAGAACGAAGAAACAGTGAATGAGATCGGGTTAGTTAAATCGAGAATTAATAAAAAAAATGTGACCATTATTTATACTCTTCTTACAATTTTGTTGCTACTACAGTTTGTGTCCTTAAATGTGTATTCATTAGCAAATTTGGTGAGGTTTCAGATGCTTCTACAATTCATTTCGAATTGTTGTCTTAAATTTATTAAAAGCTACAAATATAGTTTGAGAGATAAATTAACAATTTTGTATTCCCGATGTTTTCACTCTCAGGCGACGATATGTGACCATAAGATCGAATAATCGGTTCTGTCATGAATATACATATAACCAGATAATCACACAATCGATTTTATATAAATCGAACAGTATTTTCACGACTAATCAATCCTAACGCCTCTCATTCTTTCGATCACCTCGATCGATCGAACTCACGACGCTCAGCACAGCGGTCAGGAGTGATAACCTTAACGTCATTGTGGTAAAGGTCATTTGCAATACATATATTGTAATTGTTTATTAGTCCCTAGTTTCCATAATAAAGAGAATCCTAGATGACCGTGTGAGCTTTTATCTTACACAAACAGTTATACCGTTTCGAGAACGAAAATTCATTCACCTACAAATACGAAAAGAAAATAATATAAACACATGCAATAATAATAACTAACTTAAAACTTACGTAAATTACTCGACTCGACTAACTTACGTAAAAAGTTTAACAAGAGTAGGGGATTACCATTTATTGCATGTCACTTGTTAACATTATACTATTGTATATTGTGAAATTATTTCAGCTACTTCACCAGTATTCTCCGACTACTCATCTACTGATTTAGTAAAGAAATGCGTAATATGTACGTTATTAATGCGATAGATATCTATATTGCACAAAATTTTTTTAAGGCTGGCTTAACATTCGCGTCAAATGTGGAATGGAAACTTTTCTTCTATGACATTCTAAATACATGTCAACAATTTTTGGAGTCTCCATACAAATATTGTAATGCTCCATACAAAGTTGTAGATTAAAAGTACATAGTAACATTTTATCCGAATAGAATAACATCCATCTTTAAAAAAACACCTTCTTTAAATCGCAAAGAAGTATAATACATATGGGCTTAAATCATTATTCTCCTTTTTGTTTTAACGTAGTCGGGTATAACACCTTGCTATAACACCCTTCTTTGGCGTCACAGGTTAGAATTAGAAACGAAATCCTTTTGACTCAGGTTTGTTCTCTTAGTTCTTGTAGATTTTGAGCCTCGTTATTAATTTCCATGAATAGGCAGTAGGATTAATGTCATTATTAATAGTGCGAGTAATATTAACCATATTTAACTTATACAGGTTGTAACAGAAAGGTGTGATAATACTTCAAGGTTGGCTTTCCAAGTCCAAAAAAAAGTTTGCGATTTGAACATAGTTGTAGAACAAAATGTGTTCAGTTTGATGGGTAAAAGCCAACCTTGAAGTATTATCACACCTTTCTGTTACACCCTGTATATTTACGCTACTTTCAAAAACATTTGAACTCGTACGTCGTTCTGTAACTTACAAAAAACCCTGTATTTTCTTTCATTCACTTCTGGAACTTTATCTCGAGTCACATTTCGCCGGTTTTTATTATTTGTTGTTTTACCTTACAGTATCTATAATTACGCAAAGTTTAAAGCTTGTTTGTATTACTGTTTTATTAATTCGACAGGCTAAACACAATAAAGGCTGTTAAAGACAGCAACTCGAAATTAGGAACATACCTACCTACGTTCTTCAGGATGCGTCTTGAGTTCATCGTTTGTTTGGTCCTTATTGACACCTCAACGCGTCAACCAATGTTGATGAAATTTAGCATGCACATAGCTCAGGACACAGAGAGAGACATAGACATTTTCTATCCCAATTTCTCAAGTGGTTCCCGGGGGATAACCAAAAAATGTTTGCGAGTGAAGCACGGCCAAAATCTAATCACCTCACTAATATCACAGAATATAATGTATGTAATAGTACATAATAAATGTTGACCAACCTCATTGGTGTTCCAGCGATGCCTCTGCGCAGCGAAGTGCTCGGCCCTCGGCAGGCTCTCCAGGTTCTCCGGCAGCTTGATGGGTTCCCCATCTGTGGGCAAACAAACAAACATGCTCCCATAAGATTAAAATCACTTTCATATTGTTAATTAAAAAAGTGTTGCCTCTACTTATTAAACTGGATGACTTTCCCGAAGGAACACTCAGGAATGGTGGCAAAAAGCTTGAATTTTTACCATAAAAATACGTATTAATAGATAATCAATTTATACAAGTTGATAAGAAACCTTTGTCCAGTAGTGGACGTCTTTTGGTTGATGATGATGATGATAAGCGGCAAACAGTAGATGTAAGACAGTCATCGAAGTGAACAACTTTCCGTTCTTTATTTTTATTGCTATACTAATTTCAATACAGAGTTCCATTCCTATACAGGGTGTAACATTCAAGGTGTGCAATATTTGTTGAGAAAATGTATGAGCATTTATTTATTGCGAATAATTTATCAAATTCATGATTAAAATTAAATTGAATTATTTAACCTATTTTTTCTGTACCAGTTTTACTATTCTGTGGCATTAGAATACTGAACGTATCTGCTCTGTGACGCAACGGGCCACTGCGCAGTCGCGCGACCTTGTCGGAGCCGCGCCGTTGAGGGATTATTATCGAAAGTCGATAGAATAAAGTTACCTTTTCTGAAAATCATTCGAAAATTTTATTTTTTTAAGATGTCTACTTTTTTAGTGATTCGTAATCAGTTTGAAAAGCTTAATCACCTCCGTAAATATTGCACACCTTGAATGTTACACCCTATATAAAGTTGCTAATTCACGGTTATTCTTATTCGCCCTTTATATCGACCTTACACTTTGACATCATACGAGTAGCTATCTGCGTGGTTGATTCCTATGCTCTTACATATAACGTGCGTGATCCAAACACATTTTCGTGTGGAAATCTCCATGGTATATTTCTAAAAGCACTTTCGCTCCACCTCCAAAACCTAATAAAACGTCCACTAAACAAGCAGAAACAATAAACTGAACGGCCCGAGGTGAAAATTGCTCGATTTTTGGCAACATTCGTCAAGAATGTCGGCGCGGTAACTGCACTTATTCCAGCTTCAAAATACCCACGAAAATCGACCTTAACATAAAGAACTTAAAGAGCTGTAAACCGCATATGGGAGAGCATCTAAAACGGCCTTACTTGTTGAAATTCCTTTGCTGTACGGCTCCCCAAAACCAAGAAAATTTCTGTTAAAACAAACTAACGCCAGTCTTAAGCTTGTTCGTATTAAGTGCATTTTCCTCTGATTTTTTGAAGAGAGCAGCCTGTTTAAGTTGGTCTGTGGCTAAAATTTCGCCTGCGAGGCTTCTGCCCGGGCAGGCACTAATTTTGCCCAATCGTGGTTACCGTTAACATGTGTGAGACATTTTAAGTTTTCCCAGTCGAAAGTATTTTATGTTTAAAGCCTGTTTGCAAAGAAATGCTCTTGAATTTTCAGTGTGGTGGTGTGGTTCACTTTGTCACGGAGCGTATTTTTAGAGCGATTAAGCGCCTGATAAAAAAATGTTAGCAATTTTAATGGTACATCACATATCGCACGTTGAAAATGATGCTTCTTCTTTTAAGCGACTTCAAAAAGTAAGTACCTATACAAGATGTTTTTTTTAACTGATTTCTCTCATTCGGACTTTTTAGGCAAATTGATAAAATATTGATTGGAGAGTCCAAAATGGAGCAAATAGCTCCAAATGTATGGGTTTCTTGAGAAAAGTGTGTCCAGTTTCATGAGTAATGGGTCTGATTTAAGGGTAAGACAACAAATATTATTGATAAAATATAATATTCTCGATACTTATTGCTTGGAAAAGCTACATAAGTAGATAGCACGTAAATAGTGTGTCTCTCGTTGATGTCTTTTGTATGGCCGAAATATTTATACGTCACAATTAAAAGTATAAAGTTAAAACAACTTTAAAAAAGCAAAAGTCTGTTTAAAGGACGGACGTCGCGGCACCATTTTGATGGGTGGATAGTGTTATGTTGTAGAGGCCGCGCCTTATTTTGAAGTCTCTTTTGAATAGTTCACTGTTCATCATCATATAAGCCGAAAGACGTTCACTGCTTAACAGGCCTCCCCCAAGGATTTCCATAAGACCCGCAGCAGCGGCTTCCCGCAACCCGAATGGGTTGCCTTTTTTATTCACTACACATTTTTAGTAAGCCCTTGGCATTATCTCACCTGGTGGTAAGTGATGATAATGCCGAAGATGGAAGCGGGCTTACCAAGATTCCCCAACGCAATGGCGAACTAGCTAGCCAGGCGGGCTCCAAAATGTCCTACCACTAACCAAACCAAGTCCTACAAAGTTGGATCACGCCGGGTATCGAACCCGCGACTTCCTGACGCGGCCGCAAATTATACGGAACTCCAAATTCTTTGCGGCCTTTCTTCTTATAAGGGCAGTACAGTTTTTTGCTTTTCCGCGAATTTCAACGCGGGCAATGTCACGGACAGCAGCTAGTTACAAATAAATTATATCGTACTTATCGAAGAATGACTAGCCAAATCATACGTTTATCCTTGGAGCTATAAGTCATCGTGACTCGGCATCTGCAGATTACGTGGTCATAGATAGGTATGTTTGTTGCTTACATAATTATGTTGTTGATAATTATTAATTATACATATAACTAGTTCCACCAGTTTCGGCAATGAGATTTAATTATTTAGTTTCTGTCTTAACAGCCTAGTTTCTTTGATAGGTTGTACTGGAAAAAACATTTGTGTGTGGTATTTAAAAAGGCTGTTTTAGTCCCTATACGCCAAAACTTGACTATAATGACGGGCTAAGAGCAAGAGTAGTGAAACCCCATTTTCGCTTAAATTGATATATTTTACTTTGAAATCATTTATTTCATTAAATCATTAAGTTTTATTAAAAACTAATCGTTTATCCATGTTCGTCACTATGTCAAGATGCACTATAATAGGATAGTTTCATTATGATTTAGGTAGATATCATCTAAAGTGCTAAAAAGTGGATCAGAGGAAGATGTTCAAAAAATGTGGCTTACACCACTCTTGCTCTCAGCGCATCATTTCTACTTATAATACCATTATCCAACTTTTAAACCTTCACAACGCAACTACATCTACTAAAAAGTTGGACTTCACATAATTAACTTTGTATAAAAAGTCTAAAGAATTTTGTCAAATTTGAGTACCTATGTAAGGTTTTTTGAAAAGAGGTGTTCAGTTTCCTGACTCACTCACAGAAAACAACAATTACAACAACAACCTACTCAGTTTGTTTTAAGGTCCGTACTTACAACAACCCTAAGTAAAAAAAAGAAAGTGTTATACTGAAATTAAAAATAGCACATCTGTTTAAAACTGTCAGTTTAATATAATTTTCAAAATAACAAAATGCATTACACTATACCACAGATGTTATAAAATTATACCTACTTACCTAATTAGTACTTAAATAAAAATTGATGTTAATGTTAACAATGCATAAAATTCCTACTGCCGGGTCACAGATTATTTCCCATTGTACCAAATGTTGATACTTAATAATGAATACTAGAAATAAAAAAGGATCTAAGTGCCAAAATTCTCATTACTTTCTAATTTCTTTATCATGTTCCCTCGCCAATAACCTAAAAATAGGGACCAAGAAACTAGCGTTGTTACTTGCTTGGTATTTACAGCTCTAGGGAGCATTGAGCGTTCTCGTTTCGTTTTCTCGTTTAATTAAAACATAAACTCCTCCACTTTTTGATTTTGGTACTTAAAGCCTTTTTTATTTCTGCTATTCATTATTAGTAATTAGTGGTCAGTTTTTATAACTAACAAAGCAACAGCATTTTTGTACTTAATCAAATAATTAGCAATAAAATTACTTCACCTGCTAAACAGTAAGTTGTGAAATGCCTAATTTTATTGGCTAGTATTGCACAAAATTTTATTGATGCAATAAAAAATTATATGTATAAAAATTTTCATCTAAATAAATATTGCTAATTTATTTTAACTTTTTCTCCTTTTCCTGTTTGGCTGGTAAGAACAGCGCAAAAGATTTCTGTAATAACTCAGTAAAGATCAACGTACCAATGAACACTAATAGGGTTCCTACCCAATGTCCGACAGTAAACGGATTGCCAAAGTAAAATATTGAGAACAACAATGACACAAACTTCCTTAAAGTAACTGTTAGCGTAACAGTCAGAGAGGTACACTCCGTTGTTAAAACGTACACAGCACTGATACACATCCATTGCGTTAACATATACAATGTTAACCACATAACTTGTCTAGGTAAGACTATTCCCAAAATGTCAATGTTCTCCGTTGCAGTTGCTATTTTGACATGGCTAATTAGGTTTGGTGCAGTCGGCAACCAAAACACTAGAGGCAGTAAATGGGTGTAGAACAAGGCCTCCCAAGGATGTTTACCGTACTTCCCATATAAAGATTCTTGAAATATTCCCATTCTGGCTGATACGAATAAGGCAAACGTTAGTATGGCTATCCCGAGACACCACCATAACCAATCAATGAATTTCAACTTTTCTTCTTCGGCAGCATCTTCATGCGTTTCTCTCTGACCTTTGACATCTCCGCTAGATTGTATGGTACAGATAGCAATTCCAGCAGAAATCATGAATACAGCTAAATATTTTAATGCAGGGTATTGTTTCTTCAGTATCCAGACGCCCATAGCCATGTTGGCCATCAGTGAACCAGCTCGGAAGATCATGTGTAACGGCATTGATATGTTGAAGTTGAATGCATAGTTGTTAGCGACGCTGCTTGTCCAGAAGAAACCGACTAGGATCAAATATTGTTTGAACGGTATATGTCTCTTCGCTGTACCGAATTTCCCAACGGTACAGAAACATATGAATGATGTAAAGAGAAATTGTAGGAATGTGGCAAGGTTTCCAGCACCAGGATCTTCCTTCACAACCAATTCTAGAAATACTACATTGGAGCAGCATCCAACAAAGACCATTAAAATGCCCAAAGCTGCTTTTACATTCATCTTGATCTGAAAATAAAAGAAAATTTTATTTAGAAAAAAATACGAAAAAAAGGGAATTCCGATACCGGGAATCGAACCCGAGCCTCCTGGGTGAGAGCCAGATATCCTAGCCACTAGACCATATCGGATGTTATCAAATTAACGAAAATGTTGTATAAATTCGTACCGATACTATGACTCATACGTCATTAAAGCATCTTGAATTTAATGAATTTTCTTTTATGAATACTGTTTATAAATAGATATCACTGGATTGTACATTAACTATCGCAATAAAATTTCAGGTTAGAATCTGTTAACAGATTGCGTTCACTTATTTCTATGCTACAAACTCTATAAATACAGCAAACATGATATGAATATTTAAATACTTACTTTTTGTGCTTCCGAATAACTTAGAAAACAATTTTATCACACAATTTTACACAAAAACATCCTTCGAGCCGACTTAAACGTTTGACAGATATCGCAGCTGGTTTATTTGAAGGAGTGAGTGAATGAACGAATCAATGTGTTGTTTTGTTTGTGTGGGTGCCCGTGGCCTCGAACAAAGTACGCATGCGCAGACAGCTTCTTCAATAAAACAGCTCTGATAATAAGTTTTATATACTGCATATAGATGGCGCTGTATATTATCAAGTGAAAATTGAGTGAAAAGAAAAGCAACCGGATCCGGAAGCTACTGCTACACAAAGGAAAAGAAAGGAGAGCTCCTACCTTTTTTTACTGTATAATTTAATTCGTAAGTAATTAAAAGCGTCTTTATTTATTTACAAAAACATTTTTTTTTTTTTCATTAACCAGATTGGTGCCAACGATTTCATTCGTGTACTAGTTAGACTTCATTTTGTTCTCTTGCCTGCTTATCCATATGAAATAAGAACCAAGTGACGTTTTCAGGGGATTTACCTATCTATGTCCGGATCCTGAGAATCCCTAGGCCCTAGGTAAGATAACCTCGGAAAATAGGCGTAAATATCTAGAGCCGGGCATACTAACACTTGAAAAAAGTAATAATTCATATCATAAATAAAAACAGCTTGTTAATCCAGACTAATACTATACATTTACATATAAATGCGAAAATGAGTTAGTTTTTTTTTTATAAATGTGAAAATGAGTTATTTTTATCCTTCTTTGACGACGCAACGACAAAGGATCGACTTGATTTTTTGCAAAATTTATTTTTTGCTTAATGGAAATGCGGAACTGACAGGCTAAATTGTATCCTCTCAAAATATCAAATTTCCTCACAGTGAATCACACTGAAAACCCAATAATAATGCACCTCGAAAAAACAACACTGTTGCTCGCTTATAACAGCTATTCAAGCAATTTTATTTTCAAAGAGGTTAGATACAGAGGGGGGAACAACATAGAACAGTTTTATCCCAAAAATCTCATTGCCTCAATGATACGATAGTTTTATACAGGGTGTTAAAAAAGTGCGTTTGAAATTTTAAGGGGTTACTCAGAATCAAGTACAGAACCCAGGAAAAATATTGAAAAAAACCGCTCTTCAAATTTTTTTTCAGTTTTTCATACAAATACTTGATTCACTATTCAGATTTAGCACCTATGAGAATCTGGAAAAAAAATTTGAAGAGCGGATTTTTTTTCAATAATTTTCCTGAGTTCTGTACTTGATTCTGAGTAACCCCTTAAAATTTCAAACGCACTTTTTTAGCACCCTGTATAATAGAATAAAAACAACATTCTCGCGAACGCGCACGTAAACGCGGGCATAAGCTAGTTATTTATAAAAGTTAAATAGTTGTTCAGTTTGATGGGTAAAAGCCAACCTTTAAGTATTATCACACCTTTCTGTTACACCCTGTATATTGTAAAAGAACAAATTACATAATGAAGTAATTCTACAATGACACCGAATAAATAAAAATTAATTATAATAATTATAATCTTTAACAAAATCAGTCAAAACTATTTAAACTGCGGCTTCTACGCATGAACATGAAACTGAGCAACTTTTCCCATAATGTAACCCAAAAGTTGTTCAGTTTCACGAATAGAAGTCCCAGTTTAAAAAGTTTTGACTGATTTTGTGAGACCTTTATTATACAGAGTGTTAAAAAAGTGCGTTTGAAATTTGAAGGGGTTACTCAGAATCAAGTATAGAATCCAGGAAAAATATTGAAACAATCCGCTCTTCAAATTTTCTTTTTAGTTTTTCATACAAATTCTTACTATTCACTATTCTTATTCACTATTGAGACTTAGCATGAGAATCTGAAAAAAATTTGAAGAGCGGATTTTTTTTATATTTTTCCTGGGTTCTATACTTGATTCTGAGTAACCCCTTCAAATTTCAAACGCACTTTTTTTAACATCCTGTGTATTATAACCCTTCCGTTCCGTTGTACAACGTCATAAAACTGTAGATGTAGACATTCCCGTCGCGTACCGTAACTCGTAAGCGAACTAATTCAATTATTTCGGTTCGTCGCTCATACGTGACTTACGACATTTTGGTTTTACACCACCGACGGCGGACGACGGTCAAGCCTATAGGATGGAACAAAATTGTTACAACCTGCCTGTTTTTTGTTTTATTATGACTAAGTCAGGCAGTGGACATCTTTTAGCTGATGATTTATTTATAAGAATAAGAATCATCTTTATTGCACCAAAAAACAAACATTAATAATTGACCACGCTGAATACGTTAAAAACAACCGACTTCAATCACAACAACTCCAATTTTGTTATGTTTTTGTTGATTTTCTCAAAAACCGCTAAATCAATTTCGATAAAATTTATATGGGACCACCTATGAATATACCCTTTCAAACAAAAAAATAATTTTTGAAATCGGTTCAGGCGTCTTCGAGTAATCGGTGAACATACACAAAAAAATAATAATAAAAAAAAAAGGTTCCGACGAATTGAGAAACTCCTCCTTTTTTTGAAGTCGGTTAAAAAGATAAGGGTAGCCCTGGTCCCCACACTAGGATTCCCTGTGCTGTGGGTAACCAGTCTCTTCCCTACAATTTAGAATGTATTAATAAAGTTTAGACATCTAAAAATAAACATTTAAGAAAAAGAAGAAAACATTGACAAGTTACAGAAAAAAATAAAAAATAATAATGTAAAATGGTACACGCATTTGTTTACCTATTTCTACAAATTAAACATAATATTTGCTACACGAAATATCTAGTTGCTTATACACAATTATATCTAGTTGCTTATACATTATTCTTATTGGATTATAACATACCTATTTAAATCGGATTTGAAAGAATCTATTACCCATTATTGCATCTGTGTGTGCCGCAAAAAAAGGAAAAATACTCAACCCTACACGCTACGATAAAGTCACGAGAAGGACTAAAACGTGCCATGATAAAAGTAACTGTACCTATATTTGCATTTTAATCTATCCTGTATAGAACCCCAAAAATTATGCAACTTAACAAAGCAACGCTGTTTTAACTAAGTGCTCAACCAATTACATACATTGAGATTTGGCAGAGCTTACATAGAGGGCGAAGAATGGGATAGTTTTATCCCGTACGATAAAAAGCCTTTGGACAGACCAAGTTTAAATTATTTTTGAACATTCTGTATAGCGCGTTTTCCGAGGCTGTGTAGGAGACGCCTAATTTAATATGTGAGGTCGATTTGCGACGCTCGCCGCCGTGAAACTATCGATATTTCAGAAAAATCACGAGATCATAACTCTGTGGTTGATTGTCTTTTGAGTTTTTTAACATTTCTTCTCACTTTTGAGCACAATTTCGGCTATTTAGTCCGAATTGAAGGAAGTTTGACTTGAATTAGGTAGCTATGTAGAATTAGAATAAAAAGCTTGGTTAGAAATTATTTTCAAAAAATGAAAAATGAAAAGTCTACATTTTCTAAATTCGAAAGATACTCTTTTCAAATAGGATACTTCTCCAGTTCAGCCTGAGTCTTGTGGGGCGCTAAACTCAGATTTTGTAAATCAGGAATTTAGTACGCCAATTTGTCACTTTCGTCATCAAAATTCGAAAGTGAAACGACGACAATTGTCACTTAATACCTCTTTTAAATTCTGATGACTAATCAGAATTTGAAAGAGGTATTTGACGGAGCCGAGCAAGAATATTTACTGCATTTTTTCCTGCTCATTGCATTTCTTACAGGTAAAAGAAACAATTTGAATATTAGTTTTCATTCAGCTCTCGTAGTTTTTAATATCTTTTGATTAAACTGCACAGAGCTAAGTACTAGTTATGTTCAAATTAAGCTGAACGCGTTTATGGCGTAATAAAATGTTAATACATTATAATAAAGATGGAAAGAGTACTGTTAACTTAAAATATGACTTGAATAAAATCTTAACTGAGCTGTTTCAATATTTTTTTAAATAAGATTGTTAAAAACGTGCAGAAAACCAACACTGATTTTTAATGTTGTTATATTATATATATAGAGTGTTAAAAAAGTGCATTAGTTTTAAAGGGTTACTCAGAATCAAGTATGTAATAGAGGAAAAATCTTGAAAAAATCCGATCAAACTTTTTTTCAGTTTCCCATACCAAATCTGAATAGTGAATCAAGAATTTGTATGGGAAAGTAAAATAGATATATAGATCGCATTTTTTTCAACATTTTTCCTGTATTCTACACTTGATTGAAGTAACCCCATATAATTTCAAACGCACATTTTTAACATTCTGTATATCTATAATGGTAAAATCGAAAAGACTCAGATATAAACAAAAGAAAGACCAAGGTCAAACCTAACCAATGTCGGTATTTCAAGGTTTCTTTTCGCTATATCGAATAAAACGAATTCATTGAACATTAGGTACTCATTTAAGCGTAAAAACGCTGAAACGTTAAGAAAATATATAAGTTTTCCAAAGCTGAAACGAGTTTTCCAAAACAAAAATAAGGTACTAACGTCGCGTTGCTAAACCAAATCCAGATACAGATATGAAATTATAGTAAAACGGTCGCTTAGTTACTTAAAAATTCAAAGATTAAAGCACGAACTTTCAGTACGTTCTTAAATATAATATTTATTTAGAAAGTTGTAGGGGGCATGACTAGAGATGGGTTTTTGCCCGAGCAGTTTTGATTAAATGCCCAATAAACGTCCATTTATGCCCAATAAATGCCCAATTTGTATGGCGCAAATGGAGGTTTATTGGGCATTTATTCAAAATGCCCAAAAATGCCCGGGCAAAAACCCATCTATAGGCATGAATCCAGCACCGATGCCTATATACCATCAGAGAGAACTGAATCAAAAGGTGTGAGAGGAAATGTGTACACCAACGTCCATAATGCACCTTGGTATGCACCAAAACTTCACAGAAACTCATGAAACTGAGCAACTTTCCCCAAAAAACTAGTGGTCCATTCGCAAAAAATTTTGGCATCCATACAAAATTGGCCAATCACGTGACCAAATTAATATGAAAGGACCAAACATTTTTTTGCGAGTTGACTATTGATTACTTATGGAAAGTTGCTCAGTTTCATGAGTAGAAGCCACTGTACAGTTTTGGTGGGGGTCCAAAAACCCTGTATGCTTGTTTTTTTTTAAGTTTAGTTATATTGACATGTATTTTTTAAATTTTCTAGATTGTTTTTCATTTTTGTTTAAAACATTTTTTTTGTTTTTGACATAACTACAGTTGTTTTAGGTTATTTTGCCTGGTTTTTTCTATTTGTTTTAGTTTGCTTGTGTAAATTTATCTTTTGTTCTTACCCTTACCTTAAAAATATGATACCATATAGGTATGAAGTTAATCCCCTAACACATGTATATCTATACTCAAAATAAGGTGTCAGCCTTACAAAATGTTACACTTTTGAAGAAAAATAAAGAATTTCATTATAATTTGAATTTAATTCTATAATTAATAGAAGTATTTTGTATGCATTTAATTATTTTGCAGATCACATTTCACTTTGTCAATTTTAAAACGCTACTATTGTAATTTAAAATTTTGAGATGAAAGTAAGGTGTAACAATATAAATGTGCCAAAAATGGTGCCCAAATATGGTGACTATCCAAGTAACTTGGTGTCACGTGGAATTTTACTACCCCATGTCAGGCAACGGAAGAAGCTCTTGCTTTATTTTGGTTGGCAAACCCTCAACTTAGGTACCTCCGATTACATCTGACGGGTTTTCAACATAATTTATATGTAAAATGGAAAATTAAAAACAGCAGCGAAGTGAATTTTCTGTATTTCATGAGGTCTGGAAAATTATTATTAGTATACATGCAAAAAAGTTATATAGGTATTATATAGGCGGACGATTGTTAAAAAAACAATCTAAATAAGGCGTTAAAAATATAAATAACAATACTCGTTAAAGTAACTGAGATTTGAATTTTTTAACTTTTTTATCACAAAAATACAGACATAATCTTATAACAACGTTTTAGCTCCGTCTTAAGATTAATATTTTTAGAATTAGCTACGAATTTTCTGGCTACATCAGCCTTGTTTTAATTTTACCTTGACCTGTTTGCGAAATATATTCTTTATCAGTAGACACGAAACATCACAGTTACTTCAACTGGATATGGTCTCCTGTTGAAATTAGAATGGTGTGCCACTTAGCACAGTTCTAAGCATACATTCTGCTAGCCAACTTTGGATGAGATTTCAAAAGTTGTTCAGTTTCATATTGTAACTGTTATCTACGGATGACAGCCAGTAAACACATTCGCTCCGTGTCTTAATTTTACAAGCTACCCTTGTCCGTCGGTCTCGTCGTGAAAGCTTGGTTTTAATAAAAGTTTTCCTTGTTACAAGGTATCTCCGCTACGCGTTTGCACTATAAAATCTTATACGCCTCCGTACCGTAGTCAAATCGATAAAAAAAAAATGTACAATTAAAATAGAACAAAAATTTAGCTTCAACAGTATCAGTTTCTTCTTTTTTAACTCGCAAAATATCTTGCTGTCATGATAAAGAAATGTCAGAGCAGCGAACGAGCTGTTGTTAAATGTTTAAACATTTTTTTTTATATTTTGTAGGCAAACAGTGAGAGTGACTGTGAGTAGCGTATTGTATTGTGTTGTGTTTTACTTATCTCTGGTTATGTAAAATTGTGTTAAAACACTTAGGTATGTAACACTTAGATATGAAAAAACAAGAGATATGGTTTGTCCTACAAAAACGCTATAGTCGCCTTTCGAGGGGCAAAAGCAGAAAAAATGCCATAATTCACAAAGATTTATTTGTCAATACTCGTAGATACATCTATTGAAAACTGGAAAGACTTAAAGTTTACTATACATAGAAATAAAGTTGAATTTAGCTCATTTTTTTATTTACAAATAGAGGACAAAAAGTGGCCTTCCCTCGTTTTATAAAGAAGGCGAATCTAGTTGTTCTCTCATGCCCATGGTGCAACACCAGCCAATATCTCTCTCCCAAAGTATGGTGACACGCGATATTAGAGTACATATAGAACGAATGCATTAACAAAATATGAAATGCACCATACAATTACGTATGTCACACATAATAACCACGTGTTATACTTTTAAAATGTGGGGCACAATGTTTCTAATTGCCGTTATGTTAAACTGCAGCTAACGTGACAAATTAAAGCAATGACACCTACCTTTATATCGTGACAACGCACAGCCTAAACTATTCAAGATATAAACTTGTAAGCTCGAACATCAATTTTTAATATTGATTGTGTTTATTTGATGACCTATATTGTCCCCACTGATGGAGCATTTGTGTGTCCCATCCCCAGACAATGTAAGACTACTACACACACAGGAGCGAAGTCCGTATTGGTGGAGATTATGGGTTAGTACCAAACCCAGTGGCAGATTTACATTTCCATCAGGTGGGCCGACAGACTTATGCCATTTTACACAATAATACAAAAGAACGTGATTCGGTATAGTATGACCAAATATAAAGGCTGGTACTCACTGGCGCTGAGCGGCGCGGCGAGCGCGCGAGCATGGTACGCGCCGCCGCACTGCCGCCCGTAGCCCGCCAGCGTGCTGCCGCTCACAGCTGGCCGCTCACCGCTCACCCATCGCGCTGGGAATCGAGGATTGCTCACCACCGTGGCAAATTTACACGGCGAAGATCTGTAAACAAGAAAACAATTGCTCTTTACGTTTACTCAGATTTATCAGGTCACAACGCCCCCGTCATCATCTATTACCTAAAAGTGCATGTAACTTTAGAATCGGAGTCAGTGGAAACCCTATATTTAACAGCGGATGTCTTTTGGCTATGATGTTGATGCTTTTGAACCATAAAAGTGTTATAATATAAGGCTATCGCCCTCGCATCGGTCTGATATTAAGTCATCAAGAGCGTTGCGCCAAGACATACAAATCTTCTGTAATAGACGCAGAGGCCATTGATTGATTGAAATAAGGCTAATTCGAAATAGGCACTTTAACACATTCCCCACAGATGGCAGTGTAACAAGTGTACGTAAGAGCGGTAAAGTAGTTGAACAAATATAAGTGGTGGCATGTGGTATGGTGGCTCATCAAAGTTGCACGCGCCGCGTAGCGCGCGACGCGACTTGTGGCTGCTACCGCCTACGTGGTACGGTCAGCAAAAAAGTGGAGTAAATTTTATATTGTGTGAGGTGGCTGGTGTATGACTTTAAAGTTGTTAACTGGTGAGTCTTCCTATGAAACCTAACAACTTATTTTGTACAACTTTGCTGAAATAGCAACAAAAACCTTTAAATAAAAATTGATGATGAAAAGTTGATAAATTTTAGGAATATGTAGAGTCAACGTTAAGAGTCCTGCATTCATGCGGGTAGTATAATATTGATTGGTGGACTATGGATTTTGGCGCCTTCTCGTTGTTAAATATTGACGACAATTTTTTTTACCTACAGTTTTGCTTCGTTTGTTTTTATGAGTTGTACAGTTTTATGACTCACCAGCTAAGAGATTTCTGTTAACATTAGTATTGATATTCGCATCAACGTATATGTATGTCAGTCTGCGGTTCCCATAATACATAAATCACCATAAAATAAATAAAATGAATGCACGAAACTTGAAGATCAGTGATAGCATTATTATTGCATTATTAAAAATGCACGCAACGGAAACAACTCGCTTGTTTACGTACTATAATTGACAACAAAATTCCGGAACCGCAAACTCATCTCCTAGTTTCGAGCCGGATGGCCGTTTGCGTTTGATTTTATACCTCTTTTTTATCAAGACAATTCCCAAATGTCAATGTCGCAGTCATAAATAACACGTTTTGTTAACTTTTTTGCCGACTCTCCACCACAGAATTTCATCGCACCGCGACTCGACGCGAGGCAAGTTTTCGTCGCCTACTAGGCAGAGTCAACAATAAAATGCATATTAGATAACCGTGTTTTGTTGTCGGTACGTGATTGGGCGGCGCGTGACTCGGCTGCTGACCGTACTTTTAGTTTAGTAGTTTATACGCGAATTTGTTCGTATTACGTTATTATTGGTGGGTATTGTAGGCTTGTGAACGTGAGAGTTTTTTTACCGAATACATGCCATATTTTTGTTAATGTGCATTTTTTAAGACATTTGCACTTTAGTACTTTTTTAACATTTCGTTATTTTTTTATCTGACCATTCTTAAAATAGGGCAACGCTGTTTTATGTGTGTGAGTTGGACGAATTTTTTGTACTAAGTAATTAATATATTTTTGTGTTTTCTTGCTTCAGTGAACGTTTCCCGTTTTAAAAAATGTACAAGTCCATCGTCCCGCCTGATGGTGATGAAACTGTGGAAAAAACTGTTTCAAAAAGATTATGATGCAAAAACAAAGGTCTTATTTTCTATTAGCTTGACTGCGGTTCTCTCCGCTGGTAATTTTTTTAAAGTTGACTTATTCCTAGCCTATGCTATGCCTTTTCGTTACATTCTAGGAATCTCCGTACAAAATTTCATCAAAATTGGCTTAGTGGTTTAAATGGGTATCAGGCAGATACACATTTAAACATACTTTCACAATTATAATATAGTATGGAAGTATAGATATTTATTTTAAAAAAAGCGGCCAAGTGCGAGTCGGACTCGCCCATGAAGGGTTCCGTAGCAGCAAGTAACATAATATAAAAGTTTTTGTAGTTCGTTGTAACTTGAATGAAAGGTAAATTGCGGTTTACGATTTATGACGTATTAAAAAAACTATACTTACTTACTTACTTACTAGATATCGTTCAAACCAATTTTTAGTGGAAGTTTGCATGGTAATGTACATCATATATTTTTTTTAGTTTTATCATTCTCTTATTTTAGAAGTTACGGGGGGGGGGGGACACACATTTTACAACTTTGGAAGTGTCTCTCGCGCAAACTATTCAGTTTAGAAGAAAATGATATTAGAAACTTCAATATCATTTTTGAAGACCTATCCATAGATACTCCACACGTATGGGTTTGATGAAAAAAAAATTTTTGAGTTTCAGTTCTAAGTATGGGGAGCCCCCACAATTTATTATTTTTTTTCTATTTTTGTGTGAAAATCTTAATGCGGTTCACAAAATACATCTACTTACCAAGTTTCAACAGTATAGTTCTTATAGTTTCAGAAAAAAAGTGGCTGTGACATACGGACAGACAGACAGACAGACATGACGAATCCATAAGGGTTCCGTTTTTTGCCATTTGGCTACGGAACCCTAAAAAATATCTGTTTGATATTTTTGCTTTATCACATCAGTCATTAGGTAAAGCATATCTGTCACAATATGGCTATACGATTTTAAAACCTATTTATAAAAGCTATCATATTATTATTTCCTATCAATATAAATTAACTGATATACATACATCAAAACAGTTTCTATCAAATCGTAGCGTTATCGCGGACCAATCGATAAATTACCATTACATTATCATACATCAATACCTTGCGATACGTAGGGCTGTCACATACGAACAATGTACAAGAAATATAAAGGAAGTAAAAAGAGCATACTCGGAACAGGGTAGGTATTCTACTAGTACTAGTAAAATAATAAAAAAGAAATTGTATAGAACCTACACTGAGTATAAGTGGTTTTTTTTTTCATAAATTCATTCAAATATCAGCCAATCCTTGGGAAATTTCATGTTTCATGACTTGAACCCACCGTTAAAGTTTACGCGAGTAGTCTTAGAGCTGAACTTAGATAGTTTGCTTGTAACCTCTCAGGAATAACAAGTGGAGTGCTCGACAACTTCTCCCGCGTAGACTGCGGAAGCAAACAACTCATCAAAGCCGCTAGAAATTCAATTTTCCATTAAAATTTAACATCCACTTACAGTATCCTTACTTACAATTTCTAAGAAGTGTATGTGTCAATTTAAAATATTTTTATCTAGAACTAGCTTCCGCCCGTGACTTCGTCTTCGTGGACTTCAGAATTGCGTCCAGAGAGAAATAAATTGTTAAGGAAGCGCCATCTAGTGACAAAGTAAAAATTTCAGTTTTTAGCTATTCCTCCAGAAACCTTAGAGTTTTCCGGGATAAAAAGTATCCTATTGTGCTAGCTGAGTGCTTTGGCTATCTACCTACCAAATTTCATCCAAATCCATTCAGTAATTTCGGCGTGAAAGTGGAATAAATAAACAAACAAACACCCGTGCTTTCGCATTTATAAAATAAGTGACAGTAGTTAGGCTTTGAGTCGTCTGTCAGTCAGTAAGTCAGCCACGGTTAGTAATTATTATAGTTTGGTTGTTGGTAGCCCTACTAGTGTCAATTACTTTGATGGCAATTTCGACGCCTCAATGTTTAGCGTTTCAACAGTTGGAAGGCAATCAAGGACAACCGATTAATTGAAATCGTATTGAGGTACTGCTTTTCAAATTACTCGAGTATAATATACTTTATACTATCGACAACTTAGATACCTATAGGGCGGAGATTTTTATTTTATTTTTTATTAATGGTAACCAACAGCTTATAATAAAATGTTGTGGTACAGTACTATTTATGAAAGTTAAGCCAATAACAGATCACCCTAGAGTACCCTAGAGTACAAAAAAGTAAAAAAACTAAAGATTTTCATGAGTGTCCCCAAATCTATCATTCGAAACTGCAAATTAGTAGCCAAATTAAGTTGACACAATTAAATTAGAACTATGATAAATAATACTTCATGTTTTTCAATAATTTTTAAAAGATATTTTTATTGTCTTAAAAATAGTAATCTTCCCACATAAAGATCAACAGCTAATCTATTTGTATGATAAAGATTATTATCTCACTAGGATTCCACAATTTTATAGCATCAGAATAAAATATTCAGTATCGTATATAAAGGGTGGTCACCCGATCCTAGAAGCTCACTTTAAAGTGCTGACATATCACAGATTTACCTTTGGGTGACACTCTGTATAAAAAAGCATTATAGCATATAGAAACCAAACTTAAATATCCTCATCTTTATTACTGAACCGCCTCAGCAGAGAAATTAATGTTTTTATTTATGTATGTCCGTTTTTTTACCACTTTTAGCCCAAACGACAAATTTTGAAAAACAACGGCAACGTGTCTTGATCTTCAGATTGATACAATTTTTAAGTTTTAATTTTTTAATAAAAATTCATTTTATATTTTTTTATAGTACCTAACTAATACAAGGTTTCTACACAACCCTTGAAAGTAACACGAAGTGAAGAAGGAAACTTCACCACTATGAAAAAAGTTTTGTGTAGCCTTTTGCACAAAACAAACAATCGCATTTTTTGTTACCTACTTAAGTTAAAAACGAAACATAGTATACAGTATGTAACAAAACAAATGTAGGACGCGTTGACTGGAGCTTCTACTCCTTTGTAAAGGATTATGATGATGAAGCAAAACTCACTACACCCTGTACACGTAACATCAAACTCAATTTTCGCAACAAATCTGTATGTAGAATTAAATTCTTCCCCTGAGCGAACCATTTCAATTTTTGGCACCATTACTCTCAGGAACGTGACTGTCAGACTGACAACCAGATATTAGATCATAGTCTGCGGTTTGGAGTCTAGCTCTAGATTTCGTTATTCTATCGCATTCGCTAACGAAAATACGTTATTATTGTATTTTTAATTTCCATTCGAACCCCGACATAGAAATAGTATTTGCGGATAATGCGAATAAGTTTTGTGTGGAGGTCTACATGTGTCCACCTAAAAGTAAAAAACTGTCCCATAAAAAGCTTCTTATCCATTATTAAGGACCAGATGGATAGCCCCATAATTAAGCACTGGGTGGCTGTTCATCTTCCCCAAAACCGAAAATAATTCTGTATGGCTTACTCACTTAGGTTAAGAGAAATATTACTATAAATATTATAGATTTTTTACTATCCGAAATAAAGGCTTCTATTCTATAAAAACTCTTTGTTTCCGAAATATATCCCGTCCAGTAGAATTTTCTGACCTCATCCCTTGATGGATCCCGGGGCTATTTTCTAGTGATGAGCCGAGTATTGATATTGCCGACTATTCATTTGTTAAATTACCGACTATTCAGCATTCGGCAGATTTTTTACTTACATTTCGCTTTGACTCTCTATTCAAATTTTCATATTTCAAGTCTAATGAGTTTAATTTACAGATATTTGCGTTTAATTATTGCGATAATAAAAACATTGATTATTTTAAAAATCATGATTTATAATAAAAAAAACTGAATTTAAAATAAACTATCTGTAGATACACACCACACTGATGTAATAACTTCGGAGAGATAATGAGCGATTTTTTTTAGTTTTTAGTTTTTCAATAATGCCGACTATAGTCGCCGACTACAAAAGGTGCCAACTAGTAGGCATTCACAATTGTCGGTATAGTTCCCAACTAGTCCACCTCTATTATTGTATTTTCTCTTTGATAGATTCTAAAACACATTTCCACTACAATCCATTAACGGATATATAAAATTTCGGTAAGTAGCTGTAGATACAGAATCTACAGTGCTTCGTTCCAAAATACATTGTTTTATTCATGTCGCTCTCTCGCGAGTTGGATTTAATCACAGATAAGGATTTTCGCTGGGTTTAATCATTTTCTTCAGCCTTTGTTTTTCCTAATAAGCTGAGCTATAGGAATTTGTAACCTTCACAAAAGACCAAGAAGCGTGCCCTCCATTCGCTCCTATCCCAATGTTACCGTCAAAATTGTAAATAGTTGGAACTCTGGAATTCCAGAAGTTTCCTGATTTTTCCGGACGTCCCAGATTCCGGGTAGCGTGTGGTTACAGTATCTTGGTGTGTATGTACCTACTTCGGATGTTAGCGACGTTTCTTGTCAAAGTGAAGTGAAGTAGCTGAATTGACATTTTGATTTACAAGTGTAGGCAGTAGGTAGATAGCAGCGACTTTGCTATATGCAGTTTTTAATAGCAAGAAGTCCGAAGGTTTATCCAAAAGGCTCGAACAGAATAATCAGTGCTGTGGTTATAAGTTTTATAGCCACAGCACTAAGCTGAGTTCGGACCTTTTCAGCAACGTGCGCGCATAATATTAAGGAAATTGTTTTTTACTAGTTTTTAAGTTCATTTACTTACTATCTTGTGTTGCTGATTTTTTTTTTCATTTTTTTTCTTTCTTGCTTTTAAGAAAGTTTTTATTTATTTATTGCTAAAGATGGCAAAAAGGCTAACGGTCCACCTGATGCAAAGTGATTACGAGGTGGCGTGTGCCGTTGGCGATGTCAATGCTTTCCAATCCTTCAGTAGGTAAACATTGTTTGTTTTTGAAATTTTCGGGGGAACTTTGAAATAGAATTTCACAGCTCATAAGGGTCCTTGAAATAAAACACTCTTGAAACCAGATGATTCTAGTGTTCGTAGTAATTAAAAAAACATTTATTTGTATACTAAATGTAACAATGCCTTACGCAGCTTCTACTTTTCAACCGACTTAAAAAAAAGGAGGAGGTTCTCAATTCGTCGGAATCTTTTTTTTTTTTTTTTTTATGTATGTTCACCGATTACTCGAAGACGCCTGAACCGATTTCGAAAATTCTTTTTTTGTTTGAAAGGGTATACTTCACAGGTGGTCCCATATAAATTTTATCGAAATCGATTCAGCGGTTTTTGAGAAAATCAACAAAACATAGCAAAATTGGAGTTGTTGCGATTGAAGTCGGTTGTTTTTAACGTATTCAGCGTGGTCATTATTCTTATTTGCAAATTGTTCTGCAACTTTCGAATCCCCATTCAAAGTTGGCCCATTCAAAATTAATTTGTATGGGAAGTCCAATAGTTTTATTTTGTGATCTAAGCTCAAGAGTAGAAGCCCATTGTCAAGTATTCCTATGCATTTTTGTTACATTGTGGAGGGTCTGGAAGGATTGAAGATTCATTAATTAATATATTTTCCCATTGACCGGAGCGGTGCATGCTCGCTTAAATGTTCGTGCGGATGGTGGCGTATCGGGAGCCGGATCGTTCCCTTCCCTCAAATATGGTTGAGGGGAGCGATGGCTGACTCCCGCGTTATACTCGTGATCGGGTGCTGTCCGTGTGAACTGGCCTGCTCTTGTCATTGGTATTTGTTCACAATAATTACCTGTTTGCACATTGTACTTGTATGTTTTTGTTGATCCTTTCACATTCGTTTGTAATAGTATGCAACTAAGCTAACTATATCTTTTTTGTTTACCTGAATTATGTAATAGCATATAAGAATTTTATTTTAAAAAATGTGTTGGAGGGAGTTTCTTTAGGGCCCGACGTTTCTTCTCTCTCCGCAAACACTTCCCGAAACGTTGGGTATACGAGTTCCGAGTGGTAGGAACTTCGTATTAGGTAGAAAAAATATGACGTTCGAAAAGTGTACAGAGATACCTACTTCGAATAAATATTATTTCATTTCATTTCATTTCATTCTGTTTTTCCTAAGTGTTTTTCCCTTCAGACATCGTCGTCGCTTACACCTTCGAAGGTAAACCTGTAAGCGATTCGTTCTGCAGCACACGAAGCCAAGTTAAATATGAACAGAAAGTAAAATATCTCTTTGCCACGACACCTTGGAGAGGCAGGTGTGTATTTCCCTAGCGAGCGCGCCATAAGAGTACCGTTGTAAGGACTAAGTGACGGAAAATACATGAAAACTACTCCGCTTTTGGTAACGTAGTGTAAACAATATGTATACAAATAATATTGCAAACATAACTATAAAACTTATCTTTCACCGCGCTCAGCCATGAAAAGATAGCATGCAAACATTTATAGAATAATAATGGTTAATAAACGGCCATGCTGTGCATTTATAAATGAGAAATTCTTTATGTGTCAGTAGAGCTAGTCTCTCTGGATAATACATGAGTCTAGCTAGTCCCAATCATCATAGAATAATAATAATATTATAATAATATCTGGGACAAATCACACACGGTCATCTGGCCCCAAACTAGGATTCCCTGTATCTTGGGAACCAGAGACTGATATACATACACATATACTTTTAAATACATACATATATAGATATAATACACCCAGACTCAGAGCAAACAATTCTGCTCATCACAGAAAAATTTGCCCTGTGTGGGGATCAGACCCACGACTTTCGGATCAGAAGTCAGGATCGCTAACCACTTAGCCACCGAGTCAGTCAGAATACCTACCTAATACCTATTTAGAATTTATAGTTACGTTAATATTTATGTAAATATTATTAAATTTTAAGGAAAACAATAACTGGTTTGATAAATAGCATTTTTATCGCTTTTTAAAGAATACCAGTAAGATGATTATTGTTTTGTAATCGGTTTGTGATATTATTTGAGAACAAAACTATGTATAATTTTGCCTTGGTTTGACAACATACTTCCCGCCAAATTTTCTGTCAGACGTTTTAACGGTAGTCAAACAGCGTTAAAAATCACATTCAGGAAACGTTTTGAAATCCAGTCGATAAACTGTCAGGTGAACTATCGGCTTCCCCTACCCTCAGTTTTACTCAGCTCTATTTTATATTCGCATTACTCCGAATGATTTCCATCGTTCTATGATCGTTCTGAAACGCAACCTTCCCAATCAAGAACATAAAAATTATTCTGTTACTTATTTGTTACCCTTAAAGGGTCAAACAATGTCAAGCCGCTAAGCTCAATCACTCAGTACTAGCGACCGCGGAAGTGGGGGGCAGAGGGGGCCAAATGAGTAAAACCTAAAATGAACCAGGGGGGCCGCGCCCCTCCAAAAAACTACTACTAGATGTTTGCATGTGTGAGTAAGGGAGGAAGGAAAGAAAGAAAGATAGACTTTCTTCTTCGACTGAAGTTCTCTCGCTCCCCGTCAAGTCGGCGTGTCGACTCGGCAAGCTCCGCCACCGCTTTGCGTGTAGCATTGTTTCAAAAAGGTGCCCCCCCCCCCCCCCCGTCCGTGATGGAGTACTATTTTTGCGCCACTTTGATTCAAAAAAAAGTTTGCCCCCCTGTGATGGAGTACTATGTTCGCGCCACTTTGTTTCAAAAAATTTGCCTCCCCCGTGCTGGACTACTTCCGCTCAGTACCGAAGAAATAAGGTTAGCCCTGTCCAATACTACGCAAGGTAATCCCTAGATAATACTTACGATGTAGTGTTATGTTCTCTCAATGTGAGAGGTGGTCGTATGTAGCCAGAGTGAGAAAATGTGAATAATATGTTTCTTTTCTGCCTCGACGGGGTAGTGAGTGAGTGGTTAATGCAATTGATTTTTACGCCAGTAAGAGTAGTAAGTTTGATCCCCACCCAGGGCACAAATTGTAATGTGATGAGCAGATTTGTTTGCTTTGTATCTGGGTGGTTAACATAATAATATCTGGGACAAATCACACACGGTCATCTGGCCCCAAACTAGGATTCCTTGTATCTTGGGAACCAGACACTGATATACATACACATATACTTTTAAATACATACATATATAGATATAATACACCCAGACTCAGAGCAAACAATTCTGCTCATCACAGAAAAATTTGCCCTGTGTGGGGATCAAACCCACGACTCTCGGATCAGAGGTTAGGATCGCTAACCACTTCGCCACCGAGTCAGTCATATAATGTATGTATTTAAAAGTATAATTATCTATTTTAAAAATCATTATACATAATTACAATTATAGCCCAAGGAAATAAACGCTACATTACGGTATGTGATTTTTTTATCCCGCGTACCTATATTGTTATTATTTACAATATTTTATGATTCGCAGGTATAGTCGTTATTTTGGTGATTATTAGTTACAAGTTACAGTTAGTAATTTAATAAATAGACGACCAAAAAAAAAGATAGATAGATAGACTCATTTATTCCATGACAAGACACAGTTCATGTAACAATAAAATAGTTTGGCAGAATTCTTATAAAACATTACCTTCATTCTAAATCAGAGGCAGTCGAGTAAAACGAAGGTTGTCTGGAAGAGATTGCTTATAGCAATAAGATCGCCTTACCAGTACAATCCCATAATTACATACAGATTTAGTATACTAAAAAGCGTAAATAAATAAAAAAAGAGTTATTCTCCACATGTTTCCTGGTAAACTAAAAACTTACAACTTTACAAACAGTTTTCAACTTCCAGCGCCGCAAAGTCTGCTTTTGACCAGTAAAAGCTAACATAACTCCATTTTCTCTTTGTAAGTATTTCTTTTTTTTCCGCCTACGCCATTCATCTTGGATAAAGTACAGTCAGATGCGTAGATAAGGGGCCGGTCACGCAGGGGCTGAGTGTACTTGTCTCTGGTTACTATTTCTGTTGACTGTCTAATTTGTTTCTTTCTTTACTTTTGACTATGTAATTAAATAAATAGGGAATGTAAGTACTGTTTTGAAGTAGGGTAATTCTCTGTTCTAGGTTCGAATGGGATAGTAAATTCTACTATTGCGGCCTCTGGGTTATCCAATTTATTCCAGTCTCACTCATCCATAAAGTCGTTGTATTTTATTTTATTTTTTGTATATTTTGTCGTTAGTTCTGGCATCAGCATTTAAAAATTGTATTTCTATCGCTGCATCAATATGGTAGAACAGCTCGCAATCACGATGTCTTCATGTGAAAAGAATCCATTTTTTTGAGATGGAGTTCCCATCACAAACTTTTTGGTTTTATAAAATCTAGACTAGATTAACTTAAAGCTAAACGTTTATAGCTAAACGTTTTCTGAATATTATTTCACATAAAATGAGAGAACAAACGATGGAACCAACGATGCCCCTAGGAATAGCTCATCAGTTTAGATGACCTAGTTAGACCTGGCCTAGACCAAACCCTCCATACCAGTGTTTGACAAGGACTAGATACTAGCTCGGTTTGGTAAATATTTGAGGTATATCGGTACATATTTGAACTGTGTAAAAATGTTAAATTGTTAGAGAGTATGTTCCGAAGCGGTCGTGGGCCAGTCCGGCTTGCGTGGTCGCATCGATCACGTAGGTTAACTGACTATAGACACAATCATAACCTAGATGGTTTGGCTGTTAGTGGTATTTATCAGTATCTCGACCGTTTCCATGCATTTGTTTTTTTATGTGATAGGCAGCAACCGAGCAGACGTATCACCTGATGGTAATTAAGCGATTACCGGCGCCTATGTTTATAGGATGCGGGTGTCTACCCGCAAAACCAGAGGAGTCACAAGTGCGTTGCCGTCCTTAAAGTGTGGTTGGCCGTTGGTGTCGGCTGCTTTCGATGACTTGAAAACTTCTGACACTGAGGTTGGCCACTAGCCCCACAACCTCCACCAATCCGGACTTGGCCTCTGTGTGTGAAGAATGGCATACCCTTCCCGACATATGGTAAGAGACGCGTGGTTCTAAGTTTTGGGATTTTTTTCAAATAGAGACCCTTATACCTTTTAAAAAAACATTCATTACAAATAAAATAATGCTAAGCGTAGTCTTTTAGTTACCGTGGATATACCTATGTCGCCAGCCCACAATAGGATTCATTAACTTGGTGACATCCACCGCTATTGTGCTTTTCGCCTCTGGATATAAACCATGTTACTAATTATAGAAATTGCTCTTCTTATCCAGAAGACGTAGGGCTGGTGATAAGATTTTACAAATATAAAAAGGCTAAAACTTCGTTATGTAATGCTTTACTTTACTACTACAATTAGTGTGTATTCTTTAGAAAATGTGATGAGGTTTCAGATGCTTCTACAATTCATTTCGAATTGTTGTGTTAAATTCGTTAAAAGCTACAAATATAAGTAGTTATAAGAGAAAAAATAGCAATTTGCGTTCCCGGGGTTTTCACTCTTAGGCGACGCTATATGATTTACGTAGAGACGTAGGAGTTAGCAACCCTGCTTGTCGGGACAAGGATCGTGGATTCGATTCCCATCACCCCAGATTCGTGTGTGAAACAGGTTTGTTTGCTCTGTTTCTGGGTCTTTAATATAATTACGAATATATAAAGGTATCAAATTCATCTGGTACCCATGGCCAGTACTGGTTTAACTTCAGAAGACCTTAAAGTTACCAGTAGTTTGCGCAAATAGGAAATAGAATTCACGACTCTTGGTGTAACAACCAGGGGCAGTAACCGCTGGACCATCGAACTAAACAGCTATTACAAGGTATTTTAAGATGGTATTTATGCTACCCACTTAACACTTTGAAAGCCTGAAAAACCGCACGTTCCGGTAATAAACGCTCACCTACTGTAAAAAGGGGTTGTTGTTAACTTGTAAACAAGATCCCACGTAACCCGATAAAGGGTTTTACCCTTTTTACTTACACAGTCGCGGATGGCAACCCTAGGGAAGGTATTTGTCAAGCCCGGGACAATTTGCCTCGTCTTATCTTGTAAGAAGACAGAGAGCAAGGGTTGTGATCGCGAGATTTTGCTAAGCTTCGGGAAGAAGCCGAAAAGTTGTATTGCTCCGTATCCGTCCCTATTTTTCTTTCAATATTTCAAAAAAATATTGTTATACTCCACATTAGTTCTTAAAACGTATGCCAAAATTACCTAACCAATTTATTTAAGAGTCAGAACCTGAGATAAAAACGATAGCAAACGCTTATGTTTCTCAATAAACCTCACACTTCAAAAACCCATTAAGCTGTTTATTCTAAAGTTTAACCATACAAAAAGGAATACGAAGGGGAAGTGTTAACAACTCCTAACTTATTTTTTTACGAAAACGACTTATGAATGCAGTTCGATAGAGAATGAATTTGCGTGTCTACTGGTATATGAATTAAGTTGAAATTCGCAAAATTGATGTAGCTAGGCACCGAGGAAATATCTCCTATATTAAGGTCCATCACAACCTGATTAATTTTGGCTGGAAATGTATTCTAACTAAGTTTTTTTTAAATTTTGTAAGTTAGGAGTTGTTAGCACTTCCCCGTCGAATACATACATACACACATATTAAAATTGCCGCTAATCTATTGTACCTTTTGTTTTATACGCATTAAATGTTATTACGAAAATTGTATTAAATTTAGGAAACACGTTATAACGACCGATCCAACTTTAGATGTATCCTTCCAAGTTATGTTTATACATTAAATTGTTAAAGCTTAATAACGGTCGTTAAGCCAAGTCAGAGGCCCAAAACATTTTCTTTCAATAACTTTGTGGCCTCGAACTAAAGTTTTAGTCACATTTACCCAACAGAGACCCTTAAATCAACTACATGTTGCGTTTATGGCGTAGCGAAATTCTCACGAATGGGCTGGATCTAGGAGTTTTGAGGAGGGCCTTATTCATTTTAGAATCTCTAACGTCAATCGATTGACGTGTATTATATATTTTTTTGAGCCCACAAAAGATATCGATGAATGACATTTTTGTTCATCGTCTGCTTTAAAGTTCACACAGCGACCCTTTCCTACAGTTACAATATTTCTTTGCATTGCACGTAGCATGTTAATCTATCGCCGTGTTACATAGATAATAGTGCGCTCCTGAATTCTTCGTAAAAGAAATACGTCCCACAGTCCCACATGCAGACAAAAATCGAAATATCAACAAAATGATAGTACCAAACTGTCTACAATACTTGTATAGGGCCTACACCTGTATAGGGCCTACACCTACACCGGACTACATCCCTGCACCACATTGACCGAGTCCATCCCTTGGGACCCCAAACATGGCGGCTAGGCCTCACCAAATTAGTTATGTAAACAAAGGTAGACAGAATTTATGGTTTATTACCAGCTAAAGTCGGATAGTACGACCAAAGGTTGATTAATATGCCACGTGATACAGAGGACTCGGTATAGGATAAAGGGTTTGGTCACAGGGGAGACAAGCATTACCTAAACTATATAGGTACAACATTATTCGTATCGTAACTAGATACACAAGTTTTTTTTTATTCAAATGGTGGTCAATAAATTTGGTATCATCAGCTGACCTGATTGTCAGTGATAATGATGCCGAGGATCGAAGCGGGTTTAGCAAGGTTTCCCAGCGCAATGGGGAACTGGTTATTTTAATGCCGGAAGACATCTATGCTACCAACACTGATGTTTGGCAGAAAGACTCAGATAAGATGGTGGTAGTTAGCCAGGCGGGATCAGAAAATGACAAAAGTGAATCTTATAATTACAATGCCCACTGCAATAAAACTTTCATGTGGACTATAACATAAATTATATTGGATATTCGTAATAATAATAATAAAATAGATGTACTCGTATTGCTGTGAAATCAAAGTGAATAAATAAATAAATCTTTCCCTTTGCAAAGAAATATTTCATTTGAATATTTATTCTTAGATACAAAAGTAAGATATAATTATGCAAGGTCCATATTATAAGGATGTAATATTGTTCGCTGTATACTTACAGCTTTACCAAGCAACGTAATCCGTGGATAGTACGCGTTTTCAGATTACCAGCATACAAGCTATTCAATCTTATTCTTAAGCATAAAGGCACTGATAAAATTTTCTGAATTCGGTAATTTTACCGAAATCGTATTACCTACCTTAATACCTACCAATAAAGGTTACATTGTTCCTAAATAAATAACATCTGATTGCAATAATACTTCGAACAGAGTCTTAAACAACTTTCATCGAAAACAATAAAAACACTTTAAATATAAAATAGCGTTCCATTTCGTATCGCATTATATCTGTATTCGCGAGGTACAGTCAACTCGGAAAACAAGACGACAACGTCCAAAACACGAACACGGTACGTAGGGTGCACGACGTTTTGATAGGGTTGCTAAGCTCCGACTTAACAAAATATTATAAAATTAGATACAAAGTTTTAACACTAAAATACTATTTGCGTACGGGTTACAACACTGAAAAATATAATAGACCCCAAGTATTGTATGTAGAGATAAGATAGTTAAATTCATCGCAACTCAGACCTATGCATCTTTAATATTATTTCTTTAGTTCTTGTTTTTGTGTGTATGTAGAATAAAGAGTATATCTAAATATCTGTCTATCTCAGACTTCTCTAAATAAATTAATCGAAGGCAAAATATAACCAGCTACTGCTTTTCCTAACAGGCAACCCTGATTCCGCCTCCAGGGAACCCGTCGAGATCGAAACACGTCCACTTTTTCTAGCGACCCGGATGCACCCGCCTAAGCTGATACACTGCGCTTGTCACTGTTTATTTCTGCTGACTGTACCTGATTGGCTTGCTATTTGATTTCCAGTTTACTGTTTTATTTATCGCTGTGTGAACAATATGTAGGTTAAATTCTCTAAAAAGGTTAAGTAAACACGATAATTACCACTTATCAAAAACGTTAGAATAATCAAACACGGACTACGTTATCTCCTAAATAAGTAAGTAAATTTATTTATATAAATTATTATTATATTATCTTAAATGACATGATTAAATGTTTATTATGTTATATGTTTTAGGGTTTTTGTCAGTTAAGGTCAACAAACCCAAGGTTTACGAATTTTACGATGTTTTTATTGCAAGGTGCGTTCAAGCTCTCAGAGACAAGACTTTACGACTACCCTCAATATTACAGCTTGCTCGCTACCTATTGAGTTAGTTTTACGGTAAGGAGGTTAAATATACTAAACTTGAAACATAAAATTGGGTTTGAAAATGGGAAACGCTAAGGATCTAGTCCTGGAACATTTACTCTGTTCAAACTCTGTTGTATTAAAAGTGTAGCCTTTTGATCAATAAAATATGTCTATAAAGGGTGTAAAAATACCCTTACGCAAGTAAACGGTAGATTTTACACATCCAAGGAATAACTTCCCCAAAGAACTCATACTGAAATCGCAAAATTTTTGGACACTTCATATTGGCCACCCAAAGGTGGCAAACATAGGAAGTTTAAGTTTTAGAATTCAGTTTGAGTTCCTTGTACAATATAATGAGTAGAAAGGTAGAAAGACTCGAATAAATATCCAGAAGGGATCTTATTCGATCCATTATTAAGTTGCTTAAACCACTTGTTTTACCAAAACTTACAAGATACTTCAATTCAAAATGGGAGATTTGGTAACAGTTAATTTAACAAATTAAGACTGCCAGATCTAATACCTTTTTCAGTATAAAAAATCTTTTTTCAGAAAACCCAGCGCGGATTTGTATACAAACAGGCGTAAGGTCAGAAACCCAAATGTGCTCGAATAGGTACGGACGGCAAAACACGAATGACAGATTTGCGCCCCCAGGGAGGGGCCTTTTATCTTAGCAGCCCGGATCCGGTAATCGCGCGTTTTTTTTTATTAGGGTTGCCACCGTTCCTAATTTTCGAGAAAACTTTTGATCGAATACATTTTAATAAACCTTACTGAATGTTAAATCGTACATACCTTATATGATAATATCTTAACAAAAATCCATTTGAACAATTATTAATCAGCGAATCACCTAATTTGTATGTACTATGTAGATTGGAAACAGTGCCGTAAATAGCCTTTTTTGCGCCCTGTGCGAGCTTCGTTAACTGCGCCCTGGTTTTTTTTTAGATATTTTAGGTACCCTAGAGCAGTGTTTTTTAACCTGTGGGTCGCGACCCCCTCGGTGGTCGCGAAGCCTTTCTCAGGGGGTCGCGAGTAAAACAAGTAAGTGTTTATAGGTCCTACATTGCAATGACAAACTAAGATTCCAGTGAGAAGGTGAAGATGTTAATAAGTAAATCATTTTCTAATTGAAGAAAATTATAAACTAGTCTTTCAAATCACTAACCTTTATAAAAGGTTATTTTTCAATAACCCCCCCCCCCTTCAAACTTCTTTTTTCAAGCAACTTTCCCTAATTTTTTTTCGCAAATTGACCATTGGTTATTTAGGGAAAGTTGTTCAGTTTCATTAGTAGAAGCCACTGTAAAGTTTTGGTGGGGGGTCCAAAAATAACCCTGTATGTTTATGGCCCTAGGGGGGTCGCAAGAATTTTTTCTCTTGTAAAGGGGTCGGGTATTTAAAAAGGTTGAAAAACACTGCCCTAGGCCCTAACTAGAGCAATGCTATGTATGTATATTCTATACTTTATTTCATTAAGGGTGATAAAATAAAACTTGGTGTTGTTGGACCACTTATGTAATATTTTGCGCTGCCAAAAAATGAGCGCGATGTTTTGTCTAATTTAACAGACGTTTATGTAGGTAAGTACGTGTTGGAATCGAGCACTACTTATCAGGAGCAAACCGAAAAAAGAATAGTCCTGCCTGGTCTGGCCATTCTTGCGCCCCCCAGAGTCTACGCCCTGTGCCTGGGCACCGGTGGCACCGCCCTATTTACGGCACTGATTGGAAACACTCTTTTTCTGAATTGCCTATCGGTTGCTTGGGGAAAATCGTTCAGTCTCATAAAAAGATTCTACCCTTTAACATTACATTCTATGGAAAAATATAATCAAACGAACGTATAAATGAGATTATTAATTGATGCAAGAAAAATATACGGCTTATTTTCTTTTTAAAAATATTTAAGCAATTTGAATACTTTGAGGTTGTTAACTTTGAGGATGTATCACATCCTCGGCAGCATCGTTACTTAACATCTATGACGTGTTTTCAAAATGCTCTTATTTTTTAAATAAAAGTACCTAAATAAATAAAAAAGGATCAGAGCAACAACCCTACTGGCTGAAGCCTGCAGCTGAAGACGTTAGGAGCCGCCAGGTGGCGCTGATTAACGACCTCGAGACATCTACCAAGTCACAGCGAAAAACTAAAAAAAGCAATAAAATGGTGCTGTGATTTTCCATAGTGGAAAAGATGTATTGCGCGGACACAGTATTCAAAATGTGATTAAAGATTTGTACATTTGTGTCGATACTATTTCCTTTTATAAAAAAAACTTATGACTATATGCTCTCATATGCAAAAAAAATCAGTATTATACGCTAAAACGACTAACATTCACCTATTTCTTTTCATACCATAATGGTCTTGGAAAGCTGGGTTATGGTCTCTTTTAATATCACAAAGAAAATTAGAAAATGTTTTCAAGTAAGTATAAAAAAATTTGCAACACTCACTACCAATCTATTTCCGATATTCAGTGCACAGGTAGAAAATATAAGACAGGCCAGCGGAACCTTACCTTCAACTAAGCTAGGCTTCTTACCATGTTTACCGACAAAGTAAGCGGACGATTAATTGTTTTCACTAATTTGCATGTTGTCAACCTCATTTGTTTGAGAGGTGCCGTTTTAAGGGCGCTCAAACAACCTTTCGCTTAATGCCGCCCGCAATGGCAACCCAGCCAAAATTAATTGTCTTTTTTTGGAGACGGTCACAAAAATTATTTGCATGCTTATCTCAACTGCGGACTGTACCTGATTTATGTAGGGTAAAGGTACCTAATCTTGACACCAGTTCATTTATTGACAATGTGATTAAAATAAATATGCATATGAGGGTTGCTTGGCCATTAGGTACCTTGTCAAAAAAGTTAACTTTTTTTAGTTTACGCATTGTTATGCATTTCGAACGCGAAATTAAATTATTTACAATATTTGATCACAATAACAAAAATATTTAGGTTTACTTTTATTACATATCATCGTATTTATACTTCAAACAGACAAATTTTGTGTATGTATTACAGTTCAAAAATCTAAATGAAGACATTATTCAACAATTGAGTTTCGAAAACTAAAACTATAGATTCAGTCGAAGTCGGAAGTTATCGATTTCACTTTCACTATCCTGAAACACAATAACTTTAGTTCTGAACATTTTCGCGGCTAAGTACCTACTTGGTAACTTTGCAAACTACCTAACATTTAACTGACATTGTGTAATTTATGATGTTACAGTGTTTAATCTGAAAACGTTTATATTTTATACGAGGAACTTAAATGAACGTGGAACTACGATTACTCGTAAGCAACGCTCGTGATATTGATGTGATCAGACTGACATGACTAACATCGAATCCAAAATAACTTGCTGCTTCCAATATCCGGACGGCAACGTCTTGTAACAAAATTGGTGTAGGACCCTCTTTAACTCATCGAATTAAACGACATGTTAATCGAGTTTACTGAAATCGCAAAAACATTTTTTGGATTTCTGCTACGAATCAAACAGTCGGTAATTTGGTGTGAGAGGTTCAGAAAAGAATGTGATTTCTTTCTTTTAAATGTGATTTCTGCTTCTATACCAATCTATCTGTGTTATTTTGCTCTGCTAATTTTTATATTTTATCGCAATGATTTTACATTTTTTTTTTATTTTTTTTTATGTGATAGGTGGCAAACGAGCAGACGGATCACCTGATGGTAAGCGATTACCGCCGCCCATAGACACCCGCAACACCAGAGGAATCACAAGTGCGTTGCCGACCTTTGATATGGGATGGGGGATGGGGGAATTGGAAGAAGTCGTACAACAAATCTTTTTCCGTTTGATGGCCACCTTTAAATATCACTATGGCCTTTTTTAGACACTGTATATTGACCCCAATCATTGAATTTGTTATCACATCTACTACCAAAACCTTCCTACAACTAAGGCAAAGTCAGAGTTTAAAATAGTTATGTCAGTTATACCGACAAACCTATATCGAATTTTAACAGAGTTAGACCATAATGAAGCTAATCTAACCTCCACTAGCTACTGACCTAAACAAGATAATGAAATCACTGACTGTTCCTGTGGAAACTCGAATTAACTGTAGATTACAATTAGATTTTTGTCAAAACTTTTCTTTTGGGTCATCGATTTACTCTTTCATTTAATGACTGTTTGAAATGTGTGTTTTATGTTTTATTTTAACAGTTAAGAAGCGGTCGCGGTTTACGTGTTCGCGTAGATCACGCAGGTGAACTGACTTCAGACAGGGTCATAAATTGCATGGGTTTGACTGTTAGTGGCATTTATCCCGTTAATCAGTTGTTTCAATTGCTATCTCCACTGCTGGGATATGTGGTAAGTGTTAAGACCATTATTCACACAAGGGTCCAGATTAGTAGTGGTTGTGAAGCTAGCGACTAACCCCGGTGTCGGAATTTTTCAAGCCGCCTATAATACCTCTGAAATGGCTTAACGATACTGGTTGTTAATCCATACCAAAGGTCTTTCAGGCGGCTTGAAAAAGACCTATCTATGCCACAGCAGAGTGAACGATACGTTTATGTGTGGTTCTCGAAATTGATAATGATAGGTTGAGTTGGTACTATCTCGGTGTAATGAAATCAGCTGTAACAATTCAACGGTAGAATAGATCTTCTTCTTCTTATCGTGTGGCACATTTGACCGTTCTATCCACAAGGTATAGACGGCGGTTGCCTAGTGTTGCACTTAGCATCACCCGCGGTCACGTGTAGGGCATTTAAATTTACACCTACGGACGTGTGCAACGCGACCATCATACACATCTAGAAATCAGATGTGCAGGTTTCCTCACGATGTTTTCCTTCACCGTTAAAGCAGTCGGTATCAAAAAACTCATTGGTGCACTGGCCAGGATTTGAACCCACGACCTCTGGTTAGGAGGCCGAAGTCAATACCGCTTAGCCACCGACGCTTTTTAGAGATTATAGAATAGAACAATATAACCGTTAGACAAATACAACCGTGGCAGTGGCCATGAGTGTAGCTAATAAAGTGGAAAACTTTCTCCATGAAGCCTCTAAATTCCCGTAAAATTTTTAGAGTTGCCATACTAAACCAGCTAAAAAAAACGGCTTCTCTATACAAAATTATAAACTTGATTGAAACTGTTCAAAACAATAATAATAATAATAATAATATCCGGGACAAATCACACACGGTCATCTGGCCCCAAACTAGGATTCCCTGTATCTTGGGAACCAGAGACTGATACACATACACACAGACATTTAAATACATACATATATAGATATTATACACCCAGACTCAGAGCAAACAATTCTGCTCATCACAGAAAAGTTTGCTCTGTGTGGGGATCGAACCCACGACTCTTGGATCAGAGGTCAGGATCGCTAACCACTTAGCCACCGAGTCAAACAGTTGTACGGAGAAGCCGATTTTTTTTCGTTTCCGGAAAAAAAAAACTGAAAAGTTGTTCAGTTTCGTCTACTGAGCAAGCCTTTAATGTTTTCGGAAACCTGTCCCTTACACCACTCATTAGTTTTTTATGATGTTATTCATAGGGAGATTACTACTTCGAGACTAATATCATCTGCGTACAAGAATTTTCCATTAGAACCTTAAGTCAGAATAATTTTTCCTCCCTGCTCATCCCATATTACATTAATTAAAATTATAATCATCTCTTTCATGAATGTGACTAGCTTAATTATCTTCCCCTCTTGTCTTGAAAATGTAATTAAATTACGAAATTTATTCACATTTCTCCTAAAATATATCCCCTTTGAGTTTTCAAAGGTCTTAGTCCCTTGTTATTTTGTAAAAAAGTATTTTAACAATTAAAATAAAATTCATGTTTTCTGTTGAAAAAAACCTCACTTACCATACATAATAAACATGTTTTGTGTTCACCATCATCAACATAACCTACTCCGTGGACTAGTGACTAGACTGCTCGCCTCACATTCGTAGGTCGTGGGTTAGGTTCTTGGCAGGGCCCAATTTTGTAAGAATCGGTTAGGTTGGTTATAGTGCCAAAAATAAATGTTAATAATGTGTTCCGGCACGGAGATAAAATAGCCAATCCCCAATGCGTTGGGAAATCTTGGTAAGCTAGCTTCCATCTTCCGGCATCATCACTTACCATCAGATGAGATAATGCCAAGATAATGTTAAAAAAGACATTAAATTCTGAACAATGGCTTTCCCCGAGGACTTTCAGAAGAACTGGTTTATACTGGTTACAAATTCGTTGAACAAAAGCTGTTCAGTATGATAAGTAGAAATCCTAGTTAATGGGTCCTATATCTATTTTGTTACACCCTGTATGTACTTTACTTAATAACAAAACGTAATCCCGACACGGCTAATGAAAGATGCGAAAGCCAGCTAACTAACCCTTCCGCTATATTCAGACTAAAAGCTCTTTTCTGCTAACCAAATGGGCGATATAAATGCTCCTCAGAGAACTCTTTAAATTTTAAAATTAGAAGACCTCTTTATTCGATGTTTTTCCTTTTTTTGTGTTAATACCCGACTGCATCAGAAATAAGGTAACCTTTTTGGGCACATTACATGTAGCGCAACACATTTCTACTATGTCAGGTCTCTGAACTATTTTATTTAAAGTTGAACTCGAAAAATCGTGCGAGAGGAGCGAAATGTTTTTATTGTTTCGTGGGCTCTGAAGAGACGCCTCTTTCCTACAATTTTCTGTATTCTATGAAGTGTATTTTCGGTTACCTATAGTTGTATAGAGGGGTGGAACTTGATCTGTAGTTTTATTTACGTATGTTTTTGCAAGTCTCAAATTTTCACCGACCCGGATTTGGCCCCCTTGTAGCAGTATGGCCTAACCTTCTCAAAGTATGTGCCCCAGAAGCGGGGAAGATGTAAACAGCAAAATATACTTTCCATCGAACAGTATGCGAACACACGACGCCCTGTACGTGGATCAAACAAAAAATAGAGCTGAAGGTTCCAAATTCATACAAAGAAAACAGGCCAAAAATAACACCCAACAGCAATATCAATTTCGCAAAAAGTTCCGTTCCGCTTTTAACCAAAGTTAACGCCTATTGTGGGAAGCATTTGAATAAAGAACAACACCATAGACAACACTCAATTCTTTCATCGTTGGGGCTGAACAAAGGAAGGGCAGATTTGGCGAGTCGAGTGCAACACGCAAAGTTTTTACATCAGTCACGCACGAGAGGAAAGTAGCAGAGTTGTGTGAACCAACGAAATTTGTGTACATCTATAAAATATGTATCTATAGTTCATAACGTCCCTCGCACGACTAACTCTCCTATCTCATAACCTTGATTATTTGAGTTTGGACTTTATTTAATTGAAATAGGGTTGTTTATAAAAACTTACGATAAATGAGATAGGAGAGTTAGCCGTGCGAGGGACGATAATTTCTCAACAACAACAAAAAAATACAATTATTTACATGGTTAATTCTTTAGCTAATGGATTACTTTGGGAGACACTAAACTCTTCGCGGATCTCTATGACAGGCTCTTTGGTGAATATATATTTTTTATTGTTTATAATAAATCGTCGGCCCCACTGGGTAGCGGGGTCCTACGTTAGACACACACGGGGATCAAGGCCGGATTGGAAGAGATTGTGAGCCTAGTGGCCAACCCCAGTGTCAGGTGTTTCAAGCCGCCTAAAATAATGTTTTAACTTTTTGTTACACCGTGGTACAGGTACGTGGTACTGTAGGTATGTATTTCGTCTTTTTTCTTTAGCGTTGACTGATGTATTATTATGACTGAACCACAGAAAGGGGATACTTTTTAACTTCTAAACTGTAAGCTTATAAGATATTCCGGAAACGTACAAGTCCTGAGTGGTAGGAACTTTGTACTACATAGGTAGAAAAAAAGACGATTTAAAAGTATTTGTACACATTTTTACTTTGTCTTTGACTTGACTTTTGATGTAATATTTCAAATAAATTCATAATATTCTCGCGTTTCCATGACAACAAAACTTCGATTCCTCATTCAGCCAGGTTATGTAATAAGTTTAAAAATAGAATTCTCCGTCGCGACTCACTTTACGACCAGTCGTAAAAACAGCCGAAATCGCCGGCTCTAAAGGGAACATGACATATTTTCACCTTAATTTAATTTTTATATTCCATTCTTTATTTTTCAGTTAATAAAAGGCGCGAACGGAACGTTTTTGGCTTGTAAATACAGCCTTCTTTTTATTTTTTAACGATGCTTATTTTTAAATAATATTCGGAAGGTATTCTATATTAAGTTCAAATGATATTCTATTTTCCTTTATTAAATTGTCGACGCCCCTTTCTTCGAAAAGTAATACAGAGAGTGAAATTGACATGATTATTACTATTATATTAAACGGTTCTGTTCTTAAACTTGTCAAAGTGACATAAGATAAATATTTCTAAACAGAACGAAAACACAAAAAAATATTTAAAATCAAATATTTTTGATATGCAAAGGCGGTTTGAGCGATTACTTCCAAACAAACTTTAGCGAATGGAGGAGACGAGAAGTGAATCGGTTGCGGGTGAAATACTCGTTTTTGACCTTTTAACATCAAGACAAATCTAACTGTATCTCGCATTACAAAATCGCATCAAACCGTTTTGGCCACAAACGGTACCAATGAAACAAACACACATACAGTCGAAAAAACCTGGCCAAGTGTGAGTCGGACTGGCGCACTGAGGGTTCCGTATAAACTCATAATCATACAGGTCTTGAACTTCATATCAAATTCTTAGTCCTGCAATCCCTTGAAGCTGTGACAAAATAAAACTTCTATGCCAACGCAATCAAGAGATACGACCGGCCGTGATATGATGTAACTAAAAATTTATGGTTTTCGGACTTTTCCCTTTACTTGTGCTATAAGACATTGCTTCTTGCCAAATTTCATGATTCTAGGTCAACGGGAAGTTTTAGGTTTGTTTCCAATGCGAGTGTCCAAATATGCGGCATCAACGGCCGTATCTTTTGATTGCGTAGGCATAGAAATTTAATTTTTTCACAGCTTCAAGGGATTGCAGGTTTGAGTATCTGATATAAATTTCAACTTTCTACCTCTACGCGTTCCTGAGAAAAGTGGTTCTTAACAGACAGACGGACAGCGAATTGATCCTATAAGAGTTCCTTTTTTCCTTTTGATGTACGGAACCCTAAAAACAATACCCATCGTCCGCTTGGGCGATTTTGTGAATTACGTTTAACAATAAATAGCTCCATTAACCCAACGCAACAAAAAACTGGGATTCCTTATCTTGAACCCGACGGCGTATCTCGGACCGTTCATCATTTATCACAGTGTTACTAATGCTCCAATATTTCGACCCCTACCTACATATTAATAGTTATGGAACATGGCGACGCAACTCTTTATCATAAATTTAATATTCATATCAACCATAGACTTTTACTTAAATGCGAAAATAGATTCAAGTTTAATAAATATCTAGTACCGAGATAATATTTCTTTTACTCACGTAACGTATGAAGAATTGATTAATTTAATAGGACAATTATACAATGTCATCTCGCCACAAACTAGAATTTCCCGTCTTATGGTAACCATAGACTGATGTAGATAAAATATACCTACCTAGACACACTGCAAACAAATCTGTTCATCACAGAAAAGTTTGCCCTGGCCAGGATTCGATCCATACTACTCTCAGATCAGTCAGGAGCTCTAACAACTGTGCCACTACATAACTACATCGACTCATCATTTAAGCAAATATGTATAACATAAAAGCAATAAATACGTCACATACATTAAATTTTACTAAAAGCTTAAGAATATACCCTTGTCTTGTAAACAATTTATGAGACGAAACCCGAAAACTTTATAATTAAATTGTGTAAAAATGGCGCAAAGTGGTCACAAAAGTGCCGAAAACTAAACAAACTAGAAGTTTCGGAAAACGATACCCTTGCAAACTTATTTATTACTTGGGTATAAAGAATGCTCTTTTTATTCATAAGATTTTAACGAATAAAACCTTACCATATAAAAAAAAACCAGACTGCACTAAAATTTTACCTATATCTAGGGATCAAGACGAATTAACACCTCTCAAGCTAAAATCCATCAAGCCGTTTAGGCTGCAAAGCGTGCCAAAGAAATATACATACACTCTAAAAACATAACTCCCTTCTGACGCAGTCGGGTAAAAAACGAATAAAATCTCCTGATATATCTCCGTATACAGAATGTAACAAACACGTATGGCACCGAATATTCACGCTGTTAGGTACTTGCGAAAACTGACAACTTTTTTAAAATCTAATCATAATCATTTCTGTACTTATTCTACATTGGAATAACTTGTATACGTAACCAAATCTGTTCAGTTTCACGAGTACTACACGTATAATTACACTACTTTGTGAGTAATATTTTTGCTACACGCTCTATTATGTAACATGTACATTGCTATTATAGATCAGACCGTCCCAAATCCGACGCCCCGTCGAGACTACGAAGGCTCCATTTCGTCGAGATATACGTATAATAACTATATGTTATTGGTATATACAATAGTCATATACGCTGAAATGTATGTTTGAAAACATAAAGGCTGGCCTCGGAAATAGCTTCCCCGCTTCGAGTGGCTATTAGTTTTTTTCTCGACTCTGTATATTGTAATTTTTAAAGAAAATACAACATGCTGTATTCGATTGTTTATTGATATTTAGCTACATGTGTAATTTTGTTTTTACTATGCTTTGTTGTGCTAAACAAAAGGCGAAAAGATGTGTATATGTAGTTTATTTTTCTATGGCTTAACCAAAAATAATGTCTTATATAAAAAAAATACTCCATTAATAAAGACATTATTTGTTCAATGTAGGCAGTATTTCTCAGATAATTTTTTTTAGGCGATTAAACGATAGACAATGCTGATTTTTTTTATCACCACATATTTGGACAGAGTTTTCATTTAAGAGGTAAATATTTACCACCTTCTCCTAAACATTTTGATTACAACCGCCACGAATTAGAAATATTTTATGATATTTCAGCTATTTTTATACAAATTGTGTCTATTTCTATGCAGAAGCTAAAATAATTCTACCCCAAACGTAGTCTGAACCGTAAGATAAAAACAAAAGGCGTCCATGTTAGTTTTCATTTCATAATATTGCAAGTTTTCTTACGCTCGCGGAACAACGGCGAAACTAGTGCAGGAGCCAACACAACAATTTATTGCTTGTTTTTGACATCGCGCGCTGTCCGTTAAGTGGCAAGCGAGCTTGTTCTGCACGACATTTTATAAAAATACTATATTTTTTTAAATGTATAAAGTTAGTAATTTTTTTGTAACCAAGAAAGATAATAAAGCACCACTCTCTCTCTCCCTTTATAGTTTTGGACACATAATCTTTAAAAAAAGTAACGTAGCTAGCAAATTTTTTTGGTAAGAGTAGGTATAGACCCAAAAATAGTGAATGAACCTAGATGCAACACAAGTCGGGCACCTAACCATAATATGAAAGATTTCAGCGTACTCAAAAATAAGTCATAAATAAGTTATTTTGTAGGCACTTTATGAACATGAAAGATTTCAACGTACTCCTGGTCTATTCAGCGCGCTTTCGTCCAGCCCGCATTTCCAGTAATAGCATCTGGCACGCTAATGTAATTGACTGCTTTTTTAGTTTCACCCTTTTACAGAGAGAGAAACATGTTATTGAGGTTAGGTTAGGCAGGGAGTTGGTGCCCGAAAAGCATTTCGACCGTATAAAAATTTCGACTTTTTTACCCGCGGCCCCGCCGTTATTTTGTACGCGTTTTATGAAGCTATTTAGACATTCGTGAAGCTATGTTTTTTGGTTACGGCGAGATGCCTTTCGAGTTATGACCGTAATATCGTATAAAGGAACAAGTTCATTTCATAAAAATGCTATGTTTAAATGCATTTTTAGGTTAATAAGGAGGAAATTTCGTGGATACAGTTAAGAGCCCTTACATTGCAATTCATTTATGTGAATTTATAACACATGATAGAGTTAAGAATGAACGTGCAATGTGCATTGATAATAAATAATTAGGTACTAGTCCCAAGCTAAGCAAATATAAAACCATTTTAAATTATAAGCAGAAAACATAGTTAAGTCTAAGAACTGACCAGATTTTAACAGCAATATTGAAAAAAAATAAGTTTACTATAACTGTACCTGATTAAAAACTTCCTAATACAATAAATGACCACTTTGAAACTTCTAATCTACAAGAAGAGCTCTTGAAATTATAAAGGGTGAAGTAAAATAAGTATAGAATCCGTAAAGTAGGTTCTACTCATTATAAGCAACAATTTTATCGTTTTACTACTTTGTTCAAATCATAAAAAATATATTTCGTGTCTTATACAAATTGATCTAGAGCAGTGTTCTTCAACCTTTTTTAATACCCGACCCCTTTACAAGTAAAAAAATTCTTGCGACCCCCCTAGAGCCATAAACATACAAAATGTTAGTGATTTGAAAGACTACGTTTATAATTTTCTTCAATTTGAAAATGATTTATTTATAAAAGTCTCCAAAATAGATCCACGTTTTGACAAAATGTTAAAAAATAAACAGGACCATCCTTCTCACTGAAATCGTATTTTTTCATTGCAGTGTAGGTCCTATAACCACTTACTTTTTCTTTTCCTGCGACCCCTTTAGAAAGGCTTTGCGACCCCCCAGGGGGTCGCGACCCACAGGTTGAAAAACACTGATCTAGAGTATTACGCATTGGGTATTCTGTGCTTACGCCTAATTTGTTACATTCTGTTATGTATTTGTTGCACTCTGGTAATTTTTATTTTTGTCTCATCAACACATTCTCTCCGAAAACTTCACCTTTGATAAAAAAATTAACTACTAATGTGAAGATTTTTTTTCATCCTACTTTGGGGCCAGATGACCGTGTGTGATTTGTCTCGAATATTTATTTATCTATTTATCTGTAACGTGATTAGATACTTGACTATGTATCTTTATTTATTATTATTTATAATGAAGTAAACAATACAACTTAGACAGATCAAGATCAAGTAAAAGTTTTCAAGCTCAGCCATACTCAAATTTTATTGCAGAACTTTCATAGTAATCATCATAAGATTCTGTTGGGTAGAGATTATATTGATGATGGAATATCATAAAGCGGAAGTTTCATTAATACCTCAACAAGGTAATTTATTAGGTCACCTGCTCGACAACATTCGGGTCACATACAGCCTGGCGATCGATCGGGGCTCCTGATTGCTTCATATTAATAATTATTAAAAAGCATTACACAGCATAAATTATCATTATACAGGGTATAACAGAAGTGTGTAACAATACTTCAAGGTTGGCTTTTACCCATCAAACTGAACAACTTTTGTTCTACAACTTTGTTGAAATCGCAAAATTTTTTTTGGAATTTTCATACAAATCGATCAGCTGGCGAACCAAGTTTGTATGAAAAGTCCAAAAATTTTTTTGCGATTTCAACAAAGTTGTAGAACAAAAGTTGTTCAGTTTGATGGGTAAAAGCCAACCTTGAAGTATTGTCACACACTTCTGTTACACCCTGTATATATATCATTTTATAATATCGGAATTATTCCAAAGAATTACGTTCCAGAGTCAGTAAGCTGGGTATGTTACTAAATGCCGGATTTTCAGGTTTTACCATAACATACTTTTCTGACGCTCTCGTAATCCGATTATGCTAATTAACGGGCATTTAGAAATGACGCCAGTTGCTAGGAACAATTCAGTTAATTATAAACTCTATTTTTAAGACCTTTTTTCTGGATTTTAGCATCACTGCTTTGTTATTGTATCTCAAGGAGATAGGAACAGTAAGGAAACAATTATAATAAATAGGTCAAAAATAACCGACTGTAATATTGCTGCTTTTTTCTTCTATTTTGGTTAATTATCTAAAAAAGTATTCAACCTATTTCAATACAATTTACGTGCATTTTGACAAAGTTAAGCCCGCGGCCTCAAACATGGTACACTACGTTACAACGCAGTAGCAGAAACTACAAATCATCGTAGCAAGGAGATGAGTGAATGAATTATATTCAGTTCACTAAATTTTGAACTCTTTTTCTATCAGCTTTCTTGCGCTTTTGTGCATGTATACTTTATCAAAAATAAATTATGAAACATGGTTAACAAAAAGAATATGTCGTTGAAATTGTAGAAAAACTTAATCACTTTGATTTCCTTTAAATTAACTCACACTTTTTATTTAATAAAAAAACGTGATTATGTGCAAACTACTACTTATTATTGTATATTGAATATCATCGAACACAATTTCAACTTTTTTTTACCGTTTGATAAAAAAGTTACTCAGATGATTAGCAGTCGACTACGTGATGATTATTCTTATGATATTATGATTATTATTATTTTAAAAATTAAGGTAGAAATGTTCTAAATATTACAACGAGAAATGAAAACTCACGCTAAGCAAACGAAAAGCTTTGAATAAAACTAGAATTTCGCACAAAAACAATTAACTTGGACACGCGAACACCTATTTTGGGGGTCACGGTTGGGTCACTAAAAGCCACTATAAATTGACCTCTAGTTGTGGTGAACTGTGAACATTAAAAGGTCATCTTACTATGGTCTCTTAATCCTGAAGAGCTATCGCTGAAAACGTAGCAAATTCAACTTTATTACGGTAAGTAAAGAGTGTAATTGTACCTTAGAGGTCGTTACGTCTAATTATAGATCTAAATATATCAAAATATTGGATGGAATTTATTTAGGTTAAAATTAGTACTGTATGTAATTATTAATATGGCTCAGTTAAACTAAAGTTGCGGTTACACAGGTTAACTAATTAAAGACACGGTCATAACTTGGTTGGGTTTACATGATATTATTTAATTATTCATCTATTATATTATTAATTTCAAACGTCATAATGCATGGAATACTCTTGAAACTGAACATTTTTAAAATTTTTATTTATTTCCTTGTATCATTGAACTCTCTTGTATCGTATAAAATCAATTAGTTAAGTATAAGGTTAAGTATATAATGATGTCGATTCGGTATTTACGATTAAACTTATTTGACAGGACTACACTTAATTTAAGCGTCCTGTCCTTATCTTTGCGATATAAAAAGAAAAAGACAGAATACTTAAATTAAGTTTAATCCTGTCAAATAAGTTTAATCGTAAATACCGAATCGACATCAATGACCTCAATTTATCAATTAACTTAACATCGACATTGTAGTTATAAATAGAGCCCGATGAAGCCTCAAACATATTTACTTTCAATCTATAGCTCTAAAATAAATAAACGATTATGTAAGTTATTTTAAATGACATACGTATAAAATCCGATACAAGGTTGCATAAAACTGAACAACTTTCTCTAACCAAGTCAATCAGACCAAAAAAACATTTGGACTCTTCATACAAATCGATGAGCTGAGTAGCGAACGTTGTAGGGAAAGTCCATTTTTTTTAAATCCAATGAATTAGTTCCTCAGAGAAAGTTGTTCAGTGCCATGACTAGGCTACAGTTCAAATTTAGGCTGTATATTATAGCACATGACAAGTGAAAGGTGTCGGCCATATTAAAGACATCAAACTACGTCAATGGCTAATTGAAAAATGTTATTATGGTTTAAATGATTGACATTCAAACCTTCAAGAAAAGAGCGTACTGCCATATCAAAGGCCGGCAACGCACTTGTGACTCCTCTGGTGTTGCGGGTGTCTATGGGCGGCGGTAATCGCTTACCATCAGGTGATCCGTCTGCTCGTTTGCTACCTCTGCCATAAAAAAATTAGTTTTTCTCTAATAGCAATTTGACATAATTATATAATTTTAACATTTAATCAATTAGACATTTCATGTACTAATTTATGACATTTTAATTTTCTGAGACATTTGTGTATAATTCCGTTAATTTTCTCCGTTAATTTGTAATAATAATTATCATTAATATAAGTATGTAACTCTTAAAGATTGTTTAATAAATTTTTGCATGCCTTATGGGTTCACTGTACTGATACTATTTATTTTAAAATATTTAACCTATTGAGCGCTTCGCTATTCTTTGACAAATTGTGCCCCCAGCGCCAAAAATGTCTCAAATCCTGGCGTCTGTGGCACGGAAACCGGTTGTCGGCTCTAGCCGACTGTGGCGCTCAAAGGGTTTATGATCTGTATACCTACGTACATTCTCGCAAATAAAGATATTCTATTCTATATTCTATTCCAGCGGTTCCCATTTTTTTTGCTGTGGAATCCTAACTGACCTACAAATTTTCGGCGGAACCCTACCTCGCCAAAGGGAATATTCATCTTTAAGTCCCATCCAAATTATTTTATTGTGCGCGCTATGTTTGTACCGTATGCGCGAAAGAGTAGGAATGCACTATGTGTTGCACAGATCGGTACCGAATTATAATGAACTGACAAAAAGGCCTAACTCTCGGAACCCCTGCGACCCTCCCACGGAACCCTAGGGTTCCGCGGACCACCATTTGGGAACCGTTGTTCTATTCTATTCAACGAATACTGTATTGCTATTTAATGACATTTCTTCGTTTTACTTACTCCAAAAACTTTTTCTTTTGTCCACAAGCTAATATTAAATAAAAATGTTTCACTTCAATCCGTCAAGTACTTTAACAATACTAGAGAGAGATTAACCGTGCGACCCAATACGTACTTAACGACCGAAAACAAAAGCACGTCGCTTAAAATACAGGGTGACTTTAAATTAGTTCTTGATACGAAAGCCTATGCATATGCTCGTAATAACAAATAACTTTCCCTAAGGAACCCATAGTCAAATCTCAAAAAAAGTTTTGGATCCTCCATATAAATCGGTCAACGAACCGGCCAAATTAGTATGAAGAGTCCAATTTTTTTTTTACTATTTGACTATTGGTTCCTTAGGGAAAGTCATTTGTTATCATGAGCACACGCATATCCTTTGGTATCAAGAACTAATTTAAAGTCACCCTATATACAAAAGAAATTTTCTTATTTATTGTGAACATAATTTCTAAATAAGTAATGTATTAAGTAAAGTAAAGTAATGTATTGATGTGTTCTGGAAAATAAACATCATTTTCAACCGACTTCAAAAAAGTTCTCAATTCGTCGGAATCATTTTTTTTTTTTTTATGTATGTTCACCGATTACTCGATGACGCCTAAACCGATTTCGAAAATTCTTTTTTTGTTTGAAAGGGTATACTTCACAGGTGGTCCCATATAAATTTTATCGAAATCAATTCACCGGTTTTTGAGAAAATCAACAAAAACATAGCAAAATTGGAGTTGTTGCGATTAAAGTCGGTTGTTTTTAACGTATTCAGCGTGGTCAAAACAAAAATAAACATCATTTTTTTCTGAAATATCTGAAAAAAATAGCTGCCACTAGTGATACTGAAGAACCTTTCACGTGGAAACTATAAGTACTCAATTTTTTCGTGATTTCTCATACTACCTAATCAGCTGATTCGTAGAGTTTGTATGGAAAGACCAGATATTTTTGGGAATTATAATAAATATCATAAAATAATACAAGTTTTTATTTAAAGTGTCTAGGACTGAATGTGTTACTAAATTACTTAAACTATGTTAGTATCATAAATTAAATTAAAAACTGAATTATGTATTGGTTCATTAACGATGCTGGATGCGAGTCGCACAGGACCGGTCGGTGTGGAAATACTTGGGGAAGGCCTTTGTCATTAGAAAAAGTTGGTCAGTTTCTTTTTTTTAATGTGATAGGTGGCAGACGAGCAGACGGATCACCGGATGGTAAGCAATTACCGTCGCCCATTAGACACCCGCAACACCAAAGGAGTCACAAGTGCGTTGCCGACCTTTGATTAAAAAAAATGATCATGAGTAAAAAAAAATATGTTTCTTGAGTAGAAACAAAAGTTTTTTTCAGGTATGTCCGTACCCTATTTACTCGTTCGACTTAAAGAGTAGAAGTAAAAAAATGGTGTTTCAGAATGATCTATAGGAAGTCAGCACCATACGAAGTAAAGTACGATACAAAGTAATGGGGGTAAAAAAAGTTTCATTACACAGTAATGCGATGTAAGGCACTCCAGGTGTAAGGTCGTTCTAGGAAGTAATCATAAACCATTTTCCGTGACGGTATCGTTCTGTCCTCATAATAAAGAGGGCCGCAAATTGTATGGAGCTTCCGTATACGTTGCGGTCTTTTTTCTTAAGAGGGTAGCGTTCGCCGTTAAATATGTAGAGTCTTTGATTGGAAAGTGCGGATGCAGTGCTGCCGTGCTTACGATAAGAGAAGTAAGTCTATTTTTAAAAGCAGTAACTTTACCCGTTTCGTCATTTAATTATGTAAGAACAAATAAATAAGACAGATAAATAATAACGCAGTATCAAAATACAGAATCTGAGCTATACATTTTAAAAATTGTATTTAAAATAATCTAAGGAAACAATTCGGAAAATGCAAAAATGTGACGAAATGTCGAAAGTGTGTTTCACAGACTTACTGATGCTCTTATCGTAAGCACGCAAGAGTGGTGGTGCCGTAAACGTAGTTTACGTGGCTGTGTCTAATAAATATTACTTACAGTAGGTATTTAAATGTCCTCACTTTAAAAAATTCTTAATTTAAAGTTGAAGTTTTGTCTTCTACTCATGAAAATAATCAACTTTCTCTTTAGAATACATAATTCACAAAAAACTGAAGTTCTCATACAAACCCATATGAACAACTTTCCCCAAGGAACCGATAGTCAATTCATGTTTTTTGTTACTTTTCTAACAAGTCTATCAGCAGATCGGCCAACTTTGTATGTGGGAATTTCAAAATTTATTTCGCAAATTGACTTTTGATTCCTTTTGGAAAGTTGATCAGTTTCATGAGTAGTAGCCCAAGTTTAAAAAGTTTAAGCTGATTTTTGTAGACCTTATAGAAAAACATTTTATTAAACGCTTTGTCAAACCATATGGAACTGTTATCTTTGATCAAACAAAAGATAACACAATAAAACAGCTTATAACGAAACCCAAAAATTATGTGCGTAGTTAGTAATGATTACCCAACTATGAAACATACACTATACACGAACGCTTATGTTAAAAAAGTGATTAATTGTACTCTATTTTTAAACCGCTCGGCTTTTTCGCGTCTCTACGTAAACAAATGAACGACACCTAAGGGCGGCTATAGACGATGTGAAAATTACATAATGATTAGCTACTTCTTACTTATTTACAAAATTGGGCAAACAGCTGATCGATTTATATGAACAGTTTTGAACATGTTTTGACATTTTCTTACGAATTCAGCAAAATTGTAGAACAATAGTTGTCCAGCATGTTGAATATAAGCCCAAGATAAAGGTTCCTACAAGGCCTGTTTTGTGAAATCCTGTTGTATTAGATGTAAATATGTGAAAATAGTTTTTTTGGGCTAAAATTTTCTTCTCGCTTCTCAAACACTTCCCGAAACGTAGAGTGCAAGTTTCACGTCATAAGAACTTGGCAATAGAAAAACATTTATAGAATGTGTAAATCTTTTCCTAAAATAAAAATCATTTTGATTTTGTTAACACTATAGAAGCAGATTTTCAATATTTTCAATAGTATGGGAAATACTATTGAAAATATTGTAATCACCGAAGTTTGTTCTCGGCCTAAATACCACGGCGGCGCCTGTTATCAAATCAAGCACTAGTGCGATTAAAATATATTGTTGATGAGAAAACACTGTTTAATCAGAAACGTTGTCGTGATAAGAAACACGTTGTGATTCATTCAAATGTATGTAATTCATGAAAATAAAATCCGGTAGTTGACTGCTAGTCATTTGAGTTACTTTTTATGAAATGTCAAAAACGGCATTTTGTTCTAAAAATGTTTGAAATTTTGTACAATGACGTCATTGTACAAAATAGTAGTTTGCATACTAATTAGGAAATTCTTATATGTATATTAAAAATTTAAAATGTAATGAAAATTAAAGTGATTACGTTTTTTAACAATTAAGTACAATTAAAGAGTTATTTGGTCAATAATATTTCGCAACTTATTTTTCATGCAGTCAACTCCCGGATTCTTGAAAAACATTCATTCTCACGTGACATACCTATTAAAATTATCATTTAGGTATTGCATTCAGTTGTATTTACCATTTATTATTATATTATGTTATGTCATATAAATGTACCTAAGTTCAATAAATATACATATATATCATAAAATAATATATTCTACTTATAAATATAGGTAGACTGAATATTCCGTTTTCGTAAACAATAAAAAACGTAATTTCAATAAGTTTATTTTATTAATTCCTGAACGCTTCTGTTCTATGAATATAAACAATGAATCTACATAAAATGTAGACTCTGATAGTTTCAGTAAAAGACATGACAGACAAACCAAGCAAATGTAGAAAAAATACATTTTAACATTAACACATTAACTCACTTTATCAACTTTTATTTCTTATCAAAAACTTGTAATGGCTATCTCCGAAATTTCACGTAATTTGTGTTGGGCATAATACACAAACACAGGCAGGCACAAATGACCTCACATACCTATGTTACAAATTAAATTTATTTCTTAACGTCAGGTTTCTGCCTACAACAACCAGATAACACTAAATTCATGCTCCAAATCCATTATCAATACCGGAAAACCTTGCAAAAACGTCGACTCCGTCCAAACATACAATGCTAGCCCGAACAGACCAATACTAACCCCTAAATCACCTAGACCGTTCTGAAAACTCAGCGTAGGCATTGAAATCGCAACGATTTCCGTACTATCTCAAAGATTAGTGACTTAATACTTACAGATAGGTGCGGTGTGTGGATCTTGGGGTTTTATCACGTGGTTCTAACTCTCTACCATAGTAACACGAGATTGTTTACAACTAGAAGACGTGTTGTGGGTTTTTCACAGGGATGCCCGGTGGTACGCGCGGCTCGGGCGCGGCGGTGGTCGCGACTGCCGTCCTGATACGGAGTTGCCAGACTGAAAAGAAAATTTGGTGCGCATGCTTGGACGGTTTCGTTGGAAAATTCGTTGTTTTCGTTTTTGGGTCGTGCGTTTTGTGATTTAATGATTTTGAATGAAAGGGGAGAAGAGGTTTTGATAGTTCTACAAAAATTGCTACTACGTGATCCGTTAACTGCTGCTGCTAAACTATTGTTTTGTTAAGAAAAGTTTTTCAATTTTACGTTTAGAAGCTCAAGTTTAAATAGTTGTAGCTGATTTTGTTAGTCCTTATGTACGTGTGAAGAATATGATTAAATAATCGCCTTCGTCGTCTTCTTTTAAGAGCTTTTCCATTCAAAAGTCTTGATTAGTTTCCAGGTCCTTATTTCTTCAGTCGCCTGGACCACTCCTATTAAAAAATATGATATCAGTTTAAGTGTCATCAGTAAATTAAGAGACAAAACCAAAAGTATTTTTTTTATTTTATAACCCAATCTCCCAAGCGGGATAATGTTTTTCATGTGTATGTATGTTTATCCATTTCTGTTTCTGCCTTTTATCAATCGTACGACAGACAAGCTTTTTAAAACAAACGAAAAATCTCTTATAAAAGTTTTTATTGAGCTTTATTAACGATCACATCTCATAAACATATCGCTTGAAGTTTCAATTTTTCTTTAACATTTTTATCTAGTTTTTTTCTGGATAAAAACGTCGGAGAGCTAAGCAAAATGGAAAAGATTAAGTTGGAAAGTACCCTAGTTCCGGTCAGGATAACGTATACAAATTAGACCAAAAGAAAAAACCTTACTCCAGTTGCTACATAAGCTACAGAAAAACCTCTAATTTACTATGTCACCTTTATATCGACAAAAAGGAGTATAAAATATACACATTCATTAGATTCCCTCACCACTGGCATCCCCATAAAGCCGCCCTCACGCCTGCGCCGGTCGATCGCGCACTCGGTCACTGGGCCGACCCGAGCCGACGACTCGCCGACTCAACCAGACCCAAAACAGACCTTTGTCTTACAAGCAGACGATTAGGCGCCGCGAAAGAAGATAACATTGAAGACATCTCCTTGGTCCAACTCGATGAGACAGGCCGTTTCGATTTGGGATTACGTTAATTGACAAAGTTAGAAATGGGTTGAAAGAGAAAGTATGAGTAGGCTTGAATGACAGGTTTTGTAGGTAAACTAACTTGCATGTAACATAGGTACTAGGTAGCTACCTACTTAGTAAACAAGGGAAAGTAGAATTCTGAACGTTAGCTTGTAACAACCAAGTTTTTGTTCCCCGATAAAAAACAGTTGGTAGGTTAAATATCTGAGTGGTTTTCAAAAACCAATCATACTATACAGGAGGATGTAAAAAAAAGTGCGTTTGAGATTCGAAGGGGTTACTCAGAATCAAGTTAATTGTAAGTAACCCCTTAAAATTTCAAACACACTTTTTTAACACCCTGTACCCATCTTTGTATCTACTTTTAAGTGATGTAACAAAGGTTTCCCAATACTTTAAGCTTTGTTTCTAGCAATGAAACTTACTTAAAAAATCTTACTGAACACAAAAAACTTAGATTTCATACGAAGTGTCAATTTAGCTGACCGATTTGTATGAAAAAAGTGGTGAAACAAAAGATTTTTTAACCGACTTCAAAAAAAAGGAGGTTCTCAGTTTGACCTGTATGTATATATATTATATATGTTTGTCCGCGATTATCTCGCGTTTGGCTGAACCGATTTTAATGCGGTTTTCAGAAAAGTGTTTGTTACATTTAGGAGAAAGTTTTAGTATTTTAACCGACTTCAAAAACAGGAGGTTCTCAGTTTGACCCGTATGTTACGCGATTGAAGTCGGTTTTTTATTGAACGCTTACATTATAATTTCTTAAGTAAAGTCCAATTTTGGCTACCCCTCATATAAGCGGTACTTTTTAACTGACTTTCAAGAAAGGAGGAGATTGTCGGTTCGGTTGCGTGACTCCGAAGTTTTTGCCATATATAATGAAAACAAAATTGATTCTGTATCTTACTTCTTATCTTACTAATATTATAAATGTGAAAGTATGGATGTTTGTTTGTTTATTTGTTTGTTTGTTCCGCTTTCACGTCGAAACTACTGAACGGATTTGGGTGAAATTTGGTAGATAGATCAAATACTGGATTAACACATAGGCTACTGTTTAGGCTTTGTATTAGGTTTCAGGCTAAAATTCATGGTTCTAGTAGGAAGTAGGATATTTTAGAGACAGACACAAAGCGACATCCACGCGGGTGGAGCAGCGAGCAAAAGCTATTATTAATAAAATTAACAAAAATATAAAATTAGCAAAGCTGCAGTTGTTACATTTGAAATAGCTGTTAGTAGCAGTAGGCTAATAGGTACAATGAACTCGAAAACATTCTTCAGAAGTTACTTATGGAAACTTTATTCAATACTTACATATGTAATACTTTCAATTCAATTTACTTTATTGTAAATGACTTGTTGACTTTCAATCTTGTTTACTCGAAAGCCCACTGCTTGCAAGTTTACTCTTTATTTAGTTCTTTAAACAGTTCACATTGTGTGAGGAGAAAGTGACCATAATCGTATATGGTTATCTATACCCCCCCCCCCCCCCAGAAGGGTTACCAATAGGGCTGAGATGAAAGAAATGTCTGAAACATAGCCCGCTTGCTGCTTGGCGGCAGGTGAGAGCGAGCAGTAACCACCCATTGGGACCTTGCACAATGAGGAGAGTGGCTTAGACAAGTAGGTGATCGAGTTAACAGAAAGACAGACAGAGTTAGACAGTCAACGTGAGGAAGTGCATTTCGCAATGCTCATGCTACACTAATAAGGGCTCAACTCTACCACAATAATCGAATAATTCAGTTAAAGCTGAAAATATACAATTACTTACACCGTGACATCCAAAAGGCATTCGTAAATAAAGCGGTGGCGACTGGGGACTCCGCTAACGCAGCATTTTTCATGAATTTCATAAATACCAAACATGAGCTAAAGCCGTATCTCAGTTTAAGTGCACTGCGCATGGAGAAAGGACAAAAATAAATCTTAAGTTAAATACGAGTGTTATTTAGCAAGTTATTTTGTAAGAAAGGGGGGAGGGAGGGAGGAGTTGAGTCTCAGAAGTCGTCTTCTCTGTGTCTGCCCGTCTGTCTCTTTGTCCCACCTTTAAATTGATGTTGTAAGTATATTTTGAACCGTATTCTTGTATTTTATACCGATTATTGTAATTTAATAGAGTCACAAAGCGTTACAAGAATAAAATTAATTGTATAGCTACGCTGGGCATACTTTCTCGCGAATTACAGAATTTGCATTGCTCAAGACAATAAACATCCATAATCAATAGCAAAGAATAGGGATAATCAAGTTTGCGAAAGATTATGTAAAATAATCTATATGGGTGATAGGTACCTTATTTAGAATTTTCCCGAAATAAATTCTTGAGTCGATTACACCACAATGTATTCATACTTACTTATACTGTATAAAACCATTTTTCAAGTGAAAAAAACCTTTTTAAATCTACCTTTTTCCACAGACAGAATAAAGGCTTTAAAATTATGTGTAACACCACTCTTTTGCGTCCGAGGTTTAATTTTGAGTAAATAATGACAGAAAAAAAAGTCACAGGATACAAAGAAACTATCATTAAGGTTAAGTAGGTTAAGTAGCACCCTACTAAGTTGACTGCATCAATAATTAATTATGAAAAAAATTTTACTAACAACTCTTATTGAAACAGTAGAAAACCTTACCTTTTTTTTTGTGATGGAACTACTAGCTTGGAATTTCATTACGTCATGTGCAATTTACGTATATTATTTATAAAAATTTTTGTAATGATATGTATGGAAACAACTATACTAAATTATGACGTCATTTTTAAGAACAAAATGTCGTTTTTGTTATTTGCTAAAAACTAACTCAGATGACTAGCATTTAATACTCAAACTCAAAATATTTTTAAGTAGATGTTTTACACGTTCTTTTATATCGACATTATTTTCTACCTAGTACCACAAAATACATAGATACAGAAGGTCCGCTCAATACGCTCACTAAAATCCTAAGCATATACATGCTTATAGACATATACGGTCGTTCTACGCAAGGTCACGATACTGTGCGATCGTGACCTTGCCTCGAACGACCGTATACTTCTATAAGCATGTATATGCTAACGATTTTAGTGGTTTGTATTGAGCGGACCCTGTATCTATTTTGTGGTAGTACAAAGTCCCTACCATTTGAACTTGTACACTCAACGTTTCGGGAAGTGTTACCTTATTACATTATTTAGCTACAGAAACACAATGTAAGTGTTGGTCACTGCTACCTACCTAATAAGTTCTATAAGTAACAATGTCTCATAAACTTCACCAGGCAGACTGTGACAATGCTACTTCCAAGTTTCCTGAAATGGAGACCAAACCAGCCAGCATGAAACTAGAACTTCAATATTTGTCAACATCGATGCAGAACTGTCTCTGGCTACTGATTTGATAAGATTTATAGCTCACTGCTTTGTTTTGTCAGAAGTTTTGAAATATTGTATAATGTCTTATCTACTTACTTTTCCATACGACTTTTCCATATTTTCGGAAAAACATCATTTATTAAAAGCTAAGTATTGTTTTAAATTAGCTTTAGCTTATCTGGTCCGGGACATTACAAAAGCTATCTACCATAGCAATTTGATTCACCCATTCTGGGACACCCTGTATGTATCTTTAATTGTACAAGACAAGTAAAAGATTGAATACTAGGTACTCGGTGTAAAAAGGTGTATTTTCCTGGTATACAATAAAGAATGCAGAACTAACTTACAACAAACCTCGTTTCGATTCAAAAATTCTTACAAGACCGACATCGCTCATTTTTCAATAAAATATATAAATAATATACTTCCACCAGATTATCGGTCACCAGATCATCGGTGCACCGAGTGGATGGCTTGCCTACATAAAGCACTTTTATAGTAGTCCCATCAGTGGGACAGATTAGTGGAACCACGAGAAAACGGGGAAATCACCTACATAAACAACAGACAGCAAAACTTCTGCGGATTGTCGCCCTAAAAGCTACAGAGTGATTTCAAATCTTGCTAAAGTCTGGATTTGACACGTATTCTAGTAACTCCAAATAAGTCATGAAAGTCTAAAGGGCCCTTTACGAGTGCTTTTCACCGTTTCTGTTTGCGTGATTATCAATATTAGGTATGCTGTCTTTAAACCATCGATTATCGATGTTTTCTTTTTTTGCCGTCGAATGAAAGCTGAAAAGATAAGCATTTCTATGTGATAGCCAAATAAACGCACAAGATACATAGGTAGTACAGAAATATGTTCAGACTACGTGGTGTAGTCCTGCCAATTTCGAATCTTACTCTATTAAGCAAGAAGACCATTTCAATTATTTCTGTTTCAATTGTATCGACAAACTATAACTTAGTCAATTAAACAAAGGGATTGAAAACTGCGACGGTTCTGTTTGCTTCTCGCTCACACAATACTGCGATCTCTGTTTCACATGCTGCTATGGAGAGCATAATATAAATGTTAAACAATTATTTGTTTAACCGACTGCCCGAGAGGACAGTAATGTTTTGACCTGAGATGTTATTGAACATCGTTTTATCATGCGCGCACGATAAAGCGTATCAGGTGAAAATAACAAAGGTGAAGATTAAATAAAAATAAAATACAGTTACATATAAAAGCTAAAAGTGTTTGCTTAAACCGTCTTTGTCCTAAGAAAGCCGTTATGCGTGAGTCTCACACGAAAAAAAAATATCGATAGGTATATTTTATCGACACAGTCCCATCACTAGTTAGCAAGACGCGCAGTCAGCTCGCCATCCAGTCTGCAACTCGAATCGAGAGATTAAAATGGAGCCCATTAGAGACGTTGCAGCATGATGGAGTACTAGATTGCGTGCTCCCAAGATTCCTTGAGAATCTGATCAAATAATTAAATAAAACTGTTCTTAAGAAAATCTCGAGCAACCCACAATATTGAGACTAGAAACTGTTTTGAATGTTCGTATATACAAGATGTTAAGTGCGTTTGAAATTTTAAGGGGTTACTCAGAATCAAGTAATAAAATACATGAAAAATATTGATAAAAACCGATTTTAATATTTTTTGCAGTTTCCCATACAAATTCTTGATTCACCTATCAGATTTAGTAAGTATGGAAAACTGCAAAAAAAATTGAAGATCGTATTTTTCCTGTATTCTATACTTGATTCTGAGTAACCCCTTAAAATTTCAAACGCACTTTGTTAAACATCCTGTATAGTCAAATTTGCTAAAAAAAATTAAGAAATAAACATTCTTTTTTCCTAAAAACCGGCACCAAAGGCAAGCATAGACTAATATTGTAGACATAGGGCAAGTAAATAAAAGCTATGGTTGAAATATTAAAAAAAATACAATTTGATAGATCAAAAATGCGCAATGCTGTTATATTTAAGTCAAAATTATTACTATATTATATACGTTATCATTTTTATGTTTAAACTGATATAAATACTATGAAGTGCCACTTTTTATATCTGGGTGGGTACGTAAACAACATAGCAAAGTTAATTAAAAGTGAGGGTAGATAGGGGGATCAATCCGTGCCCCAAAAGTGGGGACATTACGGGTTGTAAACGGGAAAAACTACGCGCCCTTCTATGGGACCACGTTCATAGTTCGTAGGCTCGTAGACGGCGTAGTCAACATTTTTTGACTGATTTCGGAAGGAAGTAAGAATGGTAATTTATTAATACAATATATTAGATAGAAAATGATAAGTATTATTTATTGATAAAACGGCTGAAGATATTAACAAAATTGCCCTCGCCCAAATTTCATCTAAATCCGTCCAGTAGTCTTGGCGCTAGAGCACCGGACACACAATACATCCAGCCTTTTTAGGGTTCCGTAGCCAATTGGCAAAAAACGGAACCCTTATGGATTCGTCATGTCTGTCTGTCTGTCTGTCTGTCTGTCCGTCCGTATGTCACAGCCACTTTTTTCCGAAACTATAAGAACAATAAATTTTGGGGGTTCCCCATACTTAGAACTGAAACTCAAAAATTTTTTTTTTTCATCAAACCCATACGCGTGGGGTATCTATGGATAGGTCTTCAAAAATTATATTGAGGTTTCTAATATCATTTTTTTCTAAACTGAATAGTTTGCGCGAGAGACACTCCCAAAGTGGTAAAATGTGTGTGTCCCCCCCCCCCCTAACTTCTAAACTAAGAGAATGATAAAACTAAAAAAAATATATGATGTACATTACCATGCAAACTTCCACCGAAAATTGGTTTGAACGAGATCTAGTAAGTAGTTTTTTTAATACGTCATAAATCGTAAACCGCAATTTACCTACAACGAACTACAAGAACTTTTATATTATTACCGAACCCTTCATGGGCGAATCCGACTCGCACTTGGCCGCTTTTTTTTAAAAGATTTTCGAGCTCTATTAGTGCGAGATATTCGACCACCAACAAAATCTCAAGTTTAATTTCTTTGCCACCATTACTCCTTCGTCACTCTACTATATGTAGGCCTCTAGTTTCTAGAAATAACAACTTTTAAAATGAATGAACAACCTATATCATCTCCACTGCAGGTGCACGGGTCTCTTCCCATAACTCGGGAAGTTAGGTTAGTTAGGCCATACTCCACACACGGGGGCCACGTCCGGATTGGTGAAGGTTGTGGGACTAGTGGCCAACCCCAGTGTCAGGAGTTTTCAAGTCGCCTATAAGGCCTCCGACATGGCTTAACGGCTGCCATCTAGCGATAGCAGCCGGCACCAACGTCTTAAAATTAATGAAAAGAACATTTTTTTTTTGAAGTAGGTAGCGGTGTACACTTTCAAAGGTTTTTATTTTGTCTACCTAGTACGAGGTTGAAGCGAGTTTCTTTTGGGCTCGACGTTTCTTCTCGCTTCGGAAACACTGCCCGAAACGTTGAGTGTACAAGTTCCGCGTGGTAGGAACTTTGTACTAGGTAGAGAAAAAAGACGATTTAAAAGTATGTGCAAAACATCTACTTAAAACCTTTTGACTTTTTTGATTTTGATTTTTGATTTTGTTGCCGCGCCGTTTCGGGAAGTGTAGGCGAAACAGCGCTCTGTTTCATTCATCATACAAAAGGCATCAACGAGCTATGCAGTAATTGACAACGCCAATCCCCAATTTTAGGAGTGTTTAATGGATATTACGCAATAACATCCACTTTTTCTATTTTTTTAATAATCACATATTTCATTTTTTATCGATGATATTTTATGATATTTTCATCCGTGTTTTTTTTAATGGCAGATGTGAACATATACATGGTATGAATGGAATCATATATTATATTTTGCTATACAAATTTTCAAATATCTTTTTAGCACTTGTATATCACGTGAAGACAGTGTAGATTTAATAGCACGTAGAATTTATAATTTGAAAAATCTATTGGAAGCAAATAAAAAAGTCTCCTAAAGGAGGGAGTTTCTTTTGAGCCCGAAGTTTCTTCCTTTCGTTCCCAGCAGTAGGAACTCCATATTAGACAGACTCAAAAAAAAACCTTCCAAAAAGTATAAAGTATTTCAGATACTTCAATATTTTGCCTTTTCATTTCACATGTGGGATAAAATACCAATACTTTAACATCAGATTAGAGATTAGTTTCAGAAATGCCACTTTAAGATACACAGATATGTAACCTTCTTGTTGTCTTCATAAACCAGCGTAATAGGCAACAAAAAATGTACGAGACCCAATAACGAGTGGGATAAGTACTTCGCCCGCCCGCCGACAAACAGCCTTCGGGATGCCTTTTTAAAGAAAAAATATTTTACAGGTAAGCATTCAGTAAATTCGAAGCTATACCCTGTCTGACGGACAACACCCGGTCTAATAAATTGCTTAGTATATCGGCGCTGTGAAAAAAGTCAGCACTCAAAATTCCATTGTCGAATTCGATGGATGGTGATAGATGAAAGTGGCGATTAAAGTACAAAATACGAGCAGAATATTTAAAATCTTGTAAAAGTCAACAGTCAAAATTCCATTGTCGAATTCGACGGACGGTGATGGATGAAACTAACGATTAGAGTACAAAATACGAGCAGAATATTTAAAGTCTTGTACTTTTTTTGCCGAACTTTAAATGTTCCTTAACACATTGACCGCCACGCGATTTTGACAACTCGTGCCACCGCCAGCCGAAAAAATGTATTAAAATCTCAAATCCTGGCGCCAGTTCTGTTACCTATATCTTTTTTTTAGAGGGGGGTCGATCCCATAGGACCGCACCTGAGTTCAACCCTGTCCCCACCACCCACGCTCATCTTACGATCTTCGAGAACGGCCAAGTCTAGATTCGTTCCGGATCTGAAGACCTAAGCTGTTTTTCTTTTGTTTTTGCCCCATCTCGCTAATATGGAATAAAATTGTAAAGCAAGACATTTTCTGGAAAGCTTGATAGTCGGATTTGAAATTTTCAAGCTATTTGAATGCTGAGATTAAATTGATTGCTCTGTAAGAAGTCTAGAGGAAAATAGTCTTACGTTCAGAACTACAGTGAAACCTCGATTACTCGAACCTCGTTAAGTCGTAATCCTCAGTAAGACGAAAAAAATTGCCATTCCCTTCCGTAGAACCCCTATTTACGTGGCATCTCGAATTATTTAGACTTTATAACTCGAACAAAGTGTTGTTTCCGTGTGAGGTATACTCTGTAAGTCGAAGTTAGTAAAATATAATGACATCGTACTTGGAATTCCCTGAACTCATAGCAGTAAAATCCAAAAGGAATGTCTGGTGCTTCGGTTCTAATCAGTGTAGTTTGAATGAATACATTCATTTAACTCTCTCAATAACACACCTGTATACTTTATGTTTGGCTAAAAGAAGTTTAATACCGGTCAGTCCTTATTTGACTGTACTCTACTCGCAGCATCATGAGTACTAAACGGAAAAGAAACTCCGAATCTATATTGAAAGATGTAATGATATCGACGATCATATATTCGATTCACTGCATAAAACTGAAAAAATAATTGATAAAAAACTGCAAAATCTGCAAATCAAAAGAAGATAATAGATTGTTTATAATTTTGTAAGTATAGCTGACGTCACTCCTAATTAGTTTCAATAAATTTAAGTCTTAAGTCGAATGTTTATTTAACTGTGACTCTACAACTCGAAAAATAAACTTAGAAATTGCGCCTAAGTCGAAATTTCAGCAATTAAATTCTTTATATCTCGAGATTCTTGTTAAGTCAAAAACTCAGTAACTCGAAATTTTTAGCATTTCCCTTGAGATTCGAGTTAATCGAGATTCCAGTGTAGTACCAAATTACAGTAGAAGTACAAAACGGCTATATTTTTACCCGATTGCCTCAGCAATGTTTTTCGGTGTTTGTATGTCCCTTTCTTTAGCTATACGGACTGCTATCACTAGATGGCAGTCGTTTAGAACCGTGTCGGAGACCTTATAGACGGCTTGAAAACTTCTGACACTGGGGTTGACCACTAGCCCCCACAACATCCACCAATCCGAACTTGGACCCCGTGGAGTGTGGCCTAACCTTCGCGAGGTATGGGAAGAGACCCGTGCCACTGCATTGGGGACGATATGGGTTAACACAGACTGTGACTACGACGGCAAGGGACCGAGACTTTGTAAGACGGTAGAAGGTACCTACTCCAAGTCACCAACAAATTATAGTGCCAGGACTCCGCTCGGTACGTTTGTTTACTAACTACATTTAAAAGTTTTCACTCTCTTGGGCCGGAAAGTTTGTATCACGTGTGATGATAGCAAATAGCAAGCAGGTTCAAAGCGATGCTGTGCGGACTGTGAAATCTCAAGTAGCCAGTATTACGTGTTGTTTATAAAAAATAGATAACTCCTTTGAGTTTGACATTGCTATGTGAAATAATAGAGTAGCAGGGAATTAGACATTGTACAATGTTGGTGGAAATAGAAGTTTGCGGAATGAACAGACCATATTCTATGGTTTTAAGCTACATATTGTAGATATGCTAAATTTCCCCAGTAAACCTACATACAATAATCGGCGCAAAAAATACTAACTTTCAATTCAAAGGTTTCAAATCCACTTACCGGTTTTTGTCAATTAGTACACTCAAACTTTTTGACTAGGTAACAATAGCAATAGCAAGAAAATTCGTAATAAGCGCCAAGAAACCAGCGTTCCAAATTAATTATGGAGGGTGGTTTGGACTCGTGTAAAGCGGCTACTACTGATTAAAACAAAAACACTTGGTTTATTTTTAAATTTATTTATTTATTGTACATTAACCATTTTGTAACGCGATACAATAAGTAAGCATTTTCTATAACAGCATGCACTTAGGACTACATACGTACAACGTAGATTTTCAAATATATTATATTGTTTCTAATTTAAGGATCGGCAACCCTACTGGTTTCGGTTTTCCGAATGTCTCTAAATAAAATTAGTATCTTGGTATCTATCGCTATTTGCGGTATAATATTTGCTATCGTGATCAATTTTCAATAAATTTCAATTCATTATCGGTTCTTTTTCATGAATTTCTCCAACATTTCCTGATGTGCTCATAAATTTTAAACGCATTTTTTTTCATAAGCCCATTTTACTTTGTATAACGGGCGTATGAAAAAAATGCGTTTAAAATATCTCTGACAAGCGATAGGTCCCAACCTTATTTAGAGCTATAAACATTGCTATGTTTTTTTTTGCGGAACACCAAATCCAGTTTTAGGAAATGCTGGCTTATAATGTTTTGGGGTATTTCTGAAATATAAAATATAATCCATCTTCCGAGCACAACCCCGCCTCGTAAAACGTAAAATTATGGAAAGTTAACGTTGCCTATATCACCGCAATCCAAGGGTATATGTATACAGGGTGTAACAAAATTGGTGTAGGACCCGTTAACTGGGGATTCTACTCATCGTACTGAACAACTTTGGTTCTACAACTTTGCTCCAATCATCAAATTGATCATATGTTTTGCCATTTTTGTATGGAGAGCCCAAAAATTTTTTTTTGCGATTTGAGCAAAGTCGTAGACAAGTTGTTTAGTACGATGAGTAGAATTCTCAGTTAACGGGTCCTACACCAATTTTGTTACACCCTGTATATAAGCGTTCTGCCGACCAGAAATAACCCAAAACATATTTTAATACAAATATACATACAAATATTTCAATATTTAGCATAAACTATATTGTTTATGAAGATAGCTACTTGCAAATTGCAATCCAAATAAAACTAATTAATATTTTATAAACTAGTTATACTAATTTCATCGTTATAAGATAATTAATATTATTGTAATGAAAATACTAATAAATGGTTTCTTAGTTCCTCCTTTAAATTCAAAATATATATAATTAATATATAAGGAACCTCAACTATTCAAATTCAAGATGAACTGCAAATAAAAATATATTTCTGTAAGCCGTTTCCATTATACCACTAAACACTCATAAAACATTTAAATCTAAATAAGGAATGGTGGAAGGGACGTTACTAATCGGTGTTTATAACTAATCGAGACATTTTAATGTTTTAAGAACCATTTCCCTCATAATTGTATCTATACAAGATGTAACGAAAATGAAGTTTTGTATCGACTACGACTCATAAGAAAGAAGGCGGCAAACGAGCAGACGGATCACCTGATGTTAAGCGATTACCGCCGCCCATAGACACCCGCAACACCAGAGGAGTCACAAGTGCGTTGCCGGCCTTTGATATGGGAGTACGCTCTTTTCTTGAAGGTTTGAATGTCGTATCGGTCCGGAAAGACCGCAAGTTTCCTTATACTTTGCGGCCTTCTCTATAATGAGAGCAGACTACGACTTTGCCTGTCCTAAGCGTAATTTTCGCCTTTAAGTTATAGCCAATACGAATTTGTGCAAACTATTTTCAAATTCATTTAATGTGGCTCATAATTTTGTAGCAAAAATCTCTGAGATTCGATGAGGCATTAAATGCCGATTAAATATAAACAGAATACATTCAAAGTAAGGTTAAAATTTAAGGGTCGGCACCCATTACTAATTTCAGCATACCGTGAAAAAACAAAGGCATTATGGGGTTCCAAAATAAATTGATACCCATCTGTTGGCAAACGACAGGTAGAAATAAATGAACGAAACAAATGGTTTTTTATGGAATACCAAACCCATCTAGGGCAGTGTCACAGCAGGATGTAAATACTGTCACATTCAGTATGGACACTCCCGGCCGCTCTCTGAAGGCACACCTCACCCTCTGCGGGTCAGATCAGGTGACGGTCCATACAACAGTCACACAGTTATTTGTATGGAGACTAGCCTTTTTGTATGGAGTGTCCAGCCCTAGTAGCATGGCGACGTATTTCGCGCGCGACGCGAGTTTTAAAAACATTTGTTCCGTTCTAACGCTAAGCTAATGAAAGAGACAGCTGGGCTATTTTCTCGCGTTTGGCGCGACAAACAGCTTTGTCTACGCCTCATGCTACCCGTGCAGGGTGTGGAAGTGCCGACCCTTACCAGAAATTACTTACGTATGTAATGTAGTGATACTAAAAAAATAAAATATAAATTAAAATTAAAATAAGTATTCAACTGTAAAATCTCATTTCTCAACGACAACAGATGGTAATGTTAAGAATTTATTTACAAAAGTAATAAACATAATTGTATTGTAACTTGCCATAAATACGTTGTCATGTTTGACCGACTTCTACAACATCCAAATCTTGCAGCAAATTCCTGCGAAATAATAAAGTTATTTCATTATATGTAGTGCCCAGGTAACACAGAATGTTACGGATAATAATGACTGACAGAACGTATTTGCTACCTGTTGGGTCATCAATGGTTTTGGTACACCAAAACAAGGCATAAATCGCGAAAACAGCTCGAGTTACTCGAATAGTGCTTAAGTCACATTATTTTTTTAACCGACTTCAAAAAATAAAGAAAGATAAATAATAAAAAAATAAGGAAATTACAGAAAAGATTTTGGATAGAAGATTTTATATTACGAAGATATCTGACGACAACGTCGAGAAAATTTATATTCTATTATTTTGTCCGTCAAAAACTCATAGTACTCACATGGTCCGTGATGGCAGCCTAGCATCGCGTCTCGTAGAGGCCGGAGCGACCGATGTAGCGCACCCATTTGATCACGTCGTGGTCCGAGTAGTTCAGTTTGGGCTCGAACACTTTTAGGTAGCGCACCTGTCGAAATATAAAACATATTTACTGGTGTCGATTCGGTTTTCACAATTAAACTTTTTTGACAGGATTAAACTTAATTTAAGTGTTCTGTCTTTTTCTTTCTGTATCGAAAAGTCAAGGACAGGACGCTTAAATTTAGTTTAGTCCTGTCATATAAGTTTAATAGTAAACAGCGAATCGACACCATTAACACACAATTCTATAAAAAAAACTAGATGTTTATGATGGTCACATTCCGTAGATGTAAATGTAAAAATGTCCTACAAGTAACCGCGAGTGATGCTACGTACAACACCAGGCAACTGCCGTCTATACCTTGTGGATAGCCACCATTAAATTGCGCCACACGATAAGAGAGAACAATTTTTATTATAGGATTCTCAACTGGAATAATAAAGCTAATCGTACTGGTAATCGGCTAGCAAGTTATTTCAAGAGCATGCAATAGAATTAATATCTCCTATAGATTTTTCACAATGCCATGTCCATATCTTAGACAACAGCTAAACATATTGCACTGATATAAAAAATCAATAGATATGGTTTGTCATGCAGAAGTTCTGTAGTCGCCGTCCGTGGGGGATGAAATGAAACTATGATAGTTCTGTATAGTCATGTCACCGTTGACTTATGTTAGCCTTCTGACGCTCCATACAAGTCAGCCGAAACTGTACTTACTAAGTGCTTCTCTTTCTAACACGAAGGAGCGAGCGAGATAGAAAACCGAGTGACGACTATATGACAGGCAGTACCACTAAACGTACGACTGAGTCGCAGACGAAGATACATTGGCGGGAGGGAGGTAACTGTCGCTTACACTTCTTTATTTGGTAATAGATATTTAATTAAATATTCTTTGGCACAACTGTGAACATCTGCTTCGGCTCAAAATATTTTTCACACTGACCTTGAAGCCAGAAGGCGCGAAAGGCACCTCGAAGCCCATGGAGATGGGCGGCCGCGTCCACTTCTTCTTGGTGTCCGTTTCCAGCAGCTCGATCTCGGCCGACAGCTGGGTTTCCTTCATACCGGCCATGCGCTTGATCCTGGAAAAGAACGGAACGTTATTGGCTATAGCTACTAGGTATTTCATTTAACTGGTGTAAAATATAGTTTATTGTAAGTTATTTAATTTTGTAGTCTGTAACCATACCTACTGAATAAAAGATATAAATAATTAAAAAAAACTGAATATCTGGTAGCCCGCTTAAGATCATAAAAAAAAATGTTTTTATTACATAAAATTGTAAACATAGATTATAAAGATAATTTTCAACTGACGACTTTGGTGTAATATAATCGTGTGATCTTGATAAGATCCCATTCCAGAACCAAGGAAAGATTTACACTAACAAGATTCTGTCCTTCTCATACTTTAAAGACAGCGAGAAAAAAAGTTTACGTTGTCCTTCTCTCTGGTCCGGCCTTAGAGCGAGCCAGTCGCTCATGACGTCACGTCATCAAGTCAGGCGCATTAGGATAATCAAAGAAGTTTGATATCGTCGCTCCGCTCCTCTATAGAACGCGAATACGTCAGTTTCAGAAACCGCGTGGACTAAGTTGAGGGGAAAATCTGAGGTACGGGAGGGGGAAGCTTCATAACTGTTCGAATTTTTGAATCTAAGAATGTCATATGTTTGAATTACGATCAATCACTGCAAGATGTCAACTGTCTAAGGATTTAAATCGTCGAATTGCAATAGAGTATTTGAAAATGACAAAACTCTAAATACGACTGAAAGATCTAGTGATGGAGGTAATAGAAAGGATCACAAACATCAAAAATTCTTACGATAATTTTTAAAATGAGGATAACAAAATAAATTAAGCATATTGTTCCTTGTTAAATCTTAATACATAAACAATACTAATACAAATTCACAAATATAATACAGTTAAAATACATATTAAAACAAAAAATATATATTTTAAAAATAAAAATCAAACCGAATAATAGTTTCTAAAACATATCAATAGCAAAGCTGGGCAGAAATGCTAGAAGAAAATTTTCCGGCTGTCGTGTCTGCTCATAGTCTTAATTCTCGTTTAATTTTTATTTGGGTTCCTTTGGAAACTGAAAATATTTAGAAGAAATAATTGACCACGCTGAATACGTTAAAAACAACCGACTTCAATCGCAACAACTCCAATTTTGCTATGTTTTTGTTGATTTTCTCAAAAACCGCTGAATCGATTTCGATAATATTTATATAGGACCACCTGTGAAGTATTACCCTTTTAAACAAAAAAAGAATTTTCCAAATCGATTCAAGCGTTTTCGAGTAATCGGTGAATATACATAAAAAAGAAAAAAAAAAAGACTCCGACGAATTGAGAACCTCCTCCTTTTTTTGAAGTCGGTTAAAAATAAGTCAAATACATTTCATGTCTACTTTAGATAAAACTATGTAAATATGCAGTCGGATATTTTTTGTTGCTAAATTTTTTGCTATATCTATCGAAAAGTCGATGAAGTGTTACATCACTATCATATGTTTTGCAACGAAGTTATTTAATAAAAATAAGTCAATATATGGCTTACTTCTGGTATGAAACCCCGCACATATGATTTATTGAGATGCCCGGTGCGGTTTCCGCATCAGACAACGATGCAACTTGGCATTTTTACGATAAATTTACACACATTTTGTCCGATGTTACCTCGACCATTGACAGAAATAGACTGAAAGACGAAAATTGAACAAAAATGACATTTCAATTTAACTTGGCCATCTGCCCACCTTGCGGCGAGCAGCCGATGCCCTGTATTGCTAGTCTATAGGGGGGGAGCGGGGTGCATGTCTGTGAGGATAATTATTACTCTCAAGTATGTGTTCTGGGATGCTTTTTAAATGAGAAAAAAGTTTCTTGACACGAAATAAATATTATACTTATTACTTACTTCCAAACAATAGCATTCTCCGAAGCCTTGTACTTCGCTTTCCCCTTCAAACAGATCAGCTGCACTCCGCTAGTGTTAAGCGGCGTGGGTATCTTAACTTCGATCTTCTGGCCCAGGAGAGAGGGTTTAAAGTTGCTCTTCAGGACCACTTTCACCTCCATTTTGGTGCGGCCGACTTCCCGCACTAGGGGGATGACGCGGAATGGGAGGGATATATCTTTTGTTGTGCGGTATCTATGGACAAAATATAAGATGAAGTTTTGTTATGCATCGCCAAAAGTCTTTTTTTTTAAATCTACAATTGGTAGACCCTTGAAATCAATTCACCTGGTGGTAATACAGTGACGATAATGCTGAAGATGGAAGAGGGCTTATTAACACGTTACGTGCCATCTAAAACATTACTTATTGCCATACCATCTTGCTTATGAAGTATGCCGTACGACGCATATTTGCGGGCAAGTTATGCTCCTGTCTGTATGCCGTTCGACGCACCTGCGCGTTTCCGCGTCTATGCAGCGCGCCGCGCGACGCACCTGCGCGTTTGTAACTAAAATCACATACACGCACATACGCGTCGGGCGGCATACTACCTAGTAGCCATACAAATGTATGAAAACGCATATTTGCGTTGGAGGCATACACTTAAGGAGTTGTAAACGCACAGGTGCGCCCAATGGCAGTTAACGTGTTAAGATTCCCCAACGAAATGGGGAACTGGCTATCTTATCTCCATGACGGAACACATCAGTGTTATTAACACTGATGTTCGGCGACAAGACTTAGAAATGCCTTACCACAAACCAAATCGAGTCCTACAAAGTTGGACCCCGCTGGAAATCGAACCCGCGACCTCCTGATGTGAAGCGAGCGAATTAGACACCAGACCACGGAGGCGGTTTCTCAACTACATAATAATAAGGGCAAACATTCACACAATGCTGTGTGAAGGAGATAGTATGCTGTTTTTCTTTCACATTCGAAAACTTACACTATACAAAGCTACAGTAATGACACTAACGACTCACCGCATCAGCTCGAACTCCCCGTCGGGCGGTATGAAGGAGATGGAGTGCTCCGTCTCGAACTTGCTGAGCTTGACGCACTGGTGGAACTGGCAGTCGTCGATCACCACCACCGGCTTGCCGGAGCGCGCGCCGTCGCTCTCGGTGTTGCCAGATATACCTCCTGCAGAGCAATCGTGGGTTTTTTTCATACTTAATTGGTAAGTTCTTGGCATCTATCTATCGGCCGAAAGACGTCCACTGCTGGACAAAGGCGTCCCCCAAGGATTTCCACACCGACCGGTCCCGTGCGGCTCGCATCCAGCGGCTTCCTGCAACCTTCACCAAGTCGTCGGTCCACCGAGTCGGAGGCCTGCCCACACTGCGTCTTCCGGTGCGCGGTCGCCATTCGAGATCTTTACTGCGCCAACGGCCATCTGTTCTACGAGCTATATGCCCTGTTCTTGGCATCATCTCATCGTAAGTAATAATGATGCAGAAGATGGAAGCGGGCTTACCAAGATTCCTCAACGCTCGATCAGGCAGATTAACTGGCTACAGACGCGGTCATAACCTGGATGGGTTTGACTGTTAGTGGCTTTTACAAGCGTTTCCGTGCTTCGCAAGGCAAGTTAAGCCGTTGGTCCCTTGCTATGTTTCGTGCCAAAGACTCTTTTAGACCACGTAGGGATATCACAAATGGTATGGTCATACCAAATCATAATATGTTTATTCAAAGTAGGTAGCACTGAACACTTTTCGAAGTGCATTTTTTAATCTACCTAAAGCGAAGTTCCTACCACTTGGAACTCCCCAACGTCTCGGGATGTGTTTGCGGAGAGCCTACACCATCATCACCAGCCGAAAGACTGCATCCACTGCTGGACAAAGGCCTGACCACACTGACCGGTCCTGCGCTGCCCGCATCCAGCGGCTTCCCGCAACCATCACCAGGTCATCGGTCCACCGAACGGTCCACCGGAAGAGAGCCTAAACAACCGTTTGTAAATAAAACTCACCGTTGCCCTTCCCTTTGGCCTCCATGACAATCTTGTCATTGATGCCAAATTTGCACTCCGGCATGCCCGACAGATAGGATTTCATCACCACCTTGCCTGCCACGTGCGCTGATAGCACTTGACCTGCCATAAATAATAAATAAATAACACTGTCAATTATTGTATGCTGAACAATATATTTTTTTTACTTATTATTTTAAAACAAACATTCCAATACAGATAATGTTGCTGAATGACTGCGTGTGCCTTGTCCACAGAGGCACATTTTCTCTAATTTTTAAATTCAGAGTGGACACTGCAAATACTTTCTTATTCAATTGTCTTATTGGAAATACAAAAAAAATATATATGTGAAGTATTTCAAAACGACATTTTCTTCAAACCACACGCACCTTGCGGGGACATGAGCAAGTTGACATACTCGAGAACATCAAGGAACAACTCGTTCCGCCGGTATTTGATGCCTTCACGACGCCATCCTATCTGACCAGTGACCTAAAACAAATTGTATTTTTTTTATACACAATGTAATAAGGTCCTAGACCCCATGGAAAGCACTGTAGATTCTACTCATGGAACTAAACAAATTTTGTTAGGTATATGATTCCTGTTGACATAAAAAAAAAATATCAGCTGATTTACAAACTCTGTAGACAAAATTTTAGTTAGGAGAGTTGGTCCATACCTAGAATAAGTAGGCTTTGCTTTATCTTGAACAAAAAAATAAGTCAAATAAAAACTTGATATATTTAATTTGTTTGATTGAATTTGAGTGAATTTACCTGAGAAGTAATCTGGGCCTGCTCCTCCTTGGAAGCAGACTTGATGCCCTGCTGGGTGATGAAGGTCTTCAGCACTCCGGTATCAGAGTTCTGGGGGTAGCCAAAGTCAAGGATCTCTGTTGGAGAAGATTGGATTGGTTCAAATTGTAATATAGAAATAACAGAATTAATAAATGGATAGAAACTTTGTATTAGGTAGATTAAAAATTGTACATTGTACATACACCTTTGAAAAGTGTACATTTCTTCCTACTTAGAATAAATATATTTTCAATTTCCTAATAAATATATTATGTGCAGAGAAACAAAACAAGTAGATTTTTGAATAACAGTAAACAAAATTGGTATTGAAATGAAAATAACAGATAAGATAAATTTTGGATGTGCTTTCCTGGTATAAACAAATTGAGGAAGACATATTCTAGGTATGTTATTGTACTCTGGGCTTTCTTGTTGGTTTTATAAAATTTTAATTATTTCTTTGTGTCGTGTTACTGTAACCAATAAATGTGTTTTCTTTCTTTCTTTCTTTTCTTTGATTTAAAAACATTTGAACACGGGAAATACTTGGACCTCAAATAAGTCTTACCATCAAGCAACTCGTAGATGAGAACAAAGTTGTTCTTGATGTTCTCTTCGGAGATCTTGCCGAAGTATGACTGCATCACCTCAATGATCTTCAGCAGGAACTCGAACACCATTGCAGCGTTGACATTCTGCTTGGTGACAGCTGCCAGCCAGATGTTTGCACGCTGATTGGGGAGGACAAATTATAAGAAAATTAATAGTGATCTTTCTTTAACACCTTAAACCCACAGTATATGCTGAGTTTGCACCTTTTTGGTATTACTTTTTTGTGTAATTTCTTCCTTGTAATTTTGTACTTTGTTTGTATGCCAAATAAACATTTATTCTATTCTATTTAAAATGAGAAAAGAGCTATGTTAGAAATCTTTACACATATCTGTATTTCTTTTAGTAATATTCCTATACCAGCAAATAAGGTTAATTTTGGTCAGAGTGTATATAAACATGTTGGATATTTATTGTATTTTTTTATACAAAAGCAATTGATATTGCAATAATGCTCTCTTAGCACTCCTATAGGATTCTAACTCTAAGGAATGTTTGGTCCAATTTTCATCTTCCATCTTCAATGATTTAAGCTAGTGAAAACATAATCACTATTTTCATCTTCCATCTTCAATTATTTAAGCTAGTGAAAACATAATCACTATTTTCATCTTCCATCTTCAATTATTTAAGCTAGTGAAAACATAATCACTATTTTCATCTTCCATCTTCAATTATTTAAGCTAGTGAAAACATAATCACTATTTTCATCTTCCATCTTCAATTATTTAAGCTAGTGAAAACATAATCATTATGTTCTATCTTATAAGTAAAAATTATCTAACACAAAAATTACAGTTCCTCCTATGGCTTTACGTGAAATAACTACTAACAAACGAAAAAGAAACAGCTGTTTAATGGGTAGGTTTTAGAAGCTTTACTTACTTTGATGTGAAAAAAGGATGTCCGAGCAATGTTGGTCACAGGTGATCTGACCTGCTGCCTGGCATGGATGACATTCACCCTGAATGCGTCTACAGCATTCCGACCTATATCGTCTCTGTACACCCTCGATATCAGGACCTCCCCCTTGTGGTTGTACACAAAGAGGCCCCCAATCATAATGCCTTAGCCTCCCTGAAAAAAAACATCAAATTAGGTAATTCGATGATGATGGTTTATGGGATTTATATGTACGGAATTTGTATAAATCTTGAGACAATAGTATGCTGAAGCACTGATTGAATGATGGTATACCAATAGGACAGGAAATGACTATAAAAACAGATAAATTCGGCAGTGAGAGTATTGCAGTGTTACATTGTAATATCACTTACCCGCTACTTTCTAACAAAGAACATAAATTCTTCAGATTGTTGATATTCAAATGACATCAACGTAAAACGAGGAATAATCGCATTTTCTCGTGAATTTCTACAAAAAATTACGCTATATACCCGCCCCCAAAATGAAATGAAACGTCAATATAGTGAAATGACCATAGACAAAAGAACGCAAGGAATGTCATAAATAACGCCATCTTGTGGCGATTCATTAGTACTTCTACAGACAACTGACCGTGATGTGATGGTGATAACAAAAACCGGTATTTCAAGAAATGAAGCACACCTCTAGTATCATAGACAACAAGAGTGATAAAAAATTCAAAATTACATTTATGGCACGCGATTCGGGTCGATTATGTCATGGCGGGTTAGATGTTTTCGGCACTTGGTTTTATTGAATTTGTTTTGAATTACGCCGTCAATGATCCCGTTTCAACCGCTGCTGTGTAAAGCTAACCGTATTTATATATTAGTGACCGTTTCATAATCTATTCAAATGCTGAAACAATTGCAAATGGGACTTCGCGCGTTCATGCTCCTCGCATCTAAAGTCTGGAGTTGTATTTGTTATATGTTTAAGAAGCAATATCGAGCGGTAAATATAGTTTAAATTGCGTAGGATGATCTATCTGCTCGTATTGATTTTTACGTATGTTGTGTTTATCACGTGCTGTTTGATTTTTCAGTTGGCTCAGTATCAATCTGTCAAATATGAAGTCTATCCACTTTCGCCAGTATCTAGACACAGGCTGAGTGAGTATTGAATGTGGTTTTATCTTTGTAACTGTGTGAACGCTCTGGGGACCAGTCACTGAGCTGTTCTATCGAGAAATTGGACTGTTATCATCATACCCTCATGCGTTCTCCTGATCAAAAAACTGTCACAGAGCAACCTACTTCATGTACTCATGCAACAAAAATAATAAATAAAACTTATTTCACCAAATCTGTCTCAGGGTACCCCTGTTTATGGCAAGTATGAAATGTAAACAAACCAAAATAAACTGGACTTGCCTTCGGGAACAATCTACATGATTGATGAAAAAGACAGGCTTTATTCTCTAACCACCCAAATTTCTTTGTATGAGAACTTAGTCTTTACACAGGCATGCGTTGAGTCCAAGTGTAAAGACTAACTGACCGGTGGAGATTGCAGATAGAGGAAATTATTTGATGTAGATATAATATATTTGTATTTCTTTTTGAATGAGAGGCAGCGTGTTATGCCTACATATTTCAATGACACCCACATAAAACCTCTTATCAAAAAAGACAGACTGATATCAGAGACTCAGCTTCTCTTTGCAGGATAGCAAAAGAGAAAGAAGTGTTCCGTTTGCTGAACGCTGACATCCACTAGGATATAGCAGAAAAGAAACAAAATTTCTCCTTATTGCAAAACAAACATCCTTGGTCCAAGGGGCACATTTCGCCTAGACGCAATTAGATAATCTACCTCTTAATACATCTAAACCTTATAAGTAAAACTCTAATTTTCTTTCAGGTCTAGTCAAAAGAAAAATGTTGGTTCTAGACCTAGATGAAACACTAATCCATTCTCATCATGATGCAATGCTGCGGCCCACGGTAAAGCCGGGAACGCCACCAGACTTTGTACTCAAAGTCACCATAGATAAGCATCCAGTTAGATTCTTTGTGCATAAAAGACCACACGTTGACTATTTTTTGGAAACTGTAAGTACTTTTTAAAATTATTCCCTTTGATATCTTTCCATTAGGTCGCACAAAAGAACCACCGGTTAGAAGATTTAAATAATTTGTGACACTGACTATTACTTGTGGTTGATGTCGGGACTGATACAAGTATGACAGTGCCAGGGTTCGAAGTGATAATTATCTTGATAATAATAAAAATCATAAAAACAATACAATTTAATAAATGGTTAAGCTATTATGTCGCTTTACTTGTATCTAAATGTGATTTTCCACTTCCACGCATATTTTAATGAGTTAAATATAACATTTTTAAAAACTTCAAGAATCTGTCACAAAAATTGTGTTCAACGCACACACTATTTGTATTTGTGGTCAGTTTTATTACTAATATAATGTGATGAAATTATAATCTGTATAAATCAAAAATTAAAGTCATAAAATTATGGATCAGTACAGATAATTATCGGAAATATATAAATATCAGATAATTATCATGATAATTATCAAAGAAAATAATTATCTTGACCTGACCCTGACAAGGCTGATCACACAGATTTTCTGACTATAGAAATAGTCATAACGTGGAGGGGTTTCGACTGTTATTCATCTTGACTGTTTCCATGCTTAGCACTTTAAGTCTGGTCCCTGTTGCTATCTTTAGATCTCATCTCAGTCATTAAGCTTTGTCAGAGGCCTTACAGACGAGTTGAAAACTTTGTCTGTCAGCCCCAGTGGGGTTGACACCAGTCTGGAATCCTATAAAAATCTGGAATTGGTGGTCTGTGTATGTCTGTGTATGAGGTGTAGTAAGTCATTAAGCTATGTCAGATGCCTTTTAGGCAGGTTGAAAACTTCTGACACTGGGCTGCCCTCAGATGACAAAACGCGGTAACCTAAAATTAGTGAAGTTGAGAAAAACACGTGTAAAGTTTGTATTTTCGTTTTAAATGGAGTAAATTATTTTTTGCCCACATTACGTCATAGGTCAGGAGTAGAAGATCAAATTAAGCTATGTTACGACAAAACGCGGTAACCCGGCTTGCCGTAACATAGCTTACTGTACTGGTTGGGCACTAGCTTTGAATCCTGTAATGATCTACATACAATTCCAGAGAATTGGTGGTCTCTGTATGTAGAGTATGGCCTAATCTTCTCGAGGTGTGGGAACAGATCAGTGCCCAACAGTGGGGATGGAATGACTTGATAATGTTCAACATGGTATCAAAGTTTGAATGTGGCAGTTACCCTTAATATCAGTCTTCATTTACATAACTCATTGGTGTCAATTCGGTTTTCATGATTAAACGTATTTGATAGGATTAAATGTTATTTAAGTGTTCTGTCTTTTTCTTTCTATACTGAAAAGACAAGGGCAGGATGCTTAAATTTAGTTTAGTCCATATGCTGAGTCCAGGCCATTTTCACTAGCCTGTGCAATATGTAATGTGTTTTTTCTTATGCAACTTTTTGTTCTTTTGTCTCCTTAGCATTAGCTTTATTTTATAGTTGAAATATCTGTATGGCTATGTGAAATAAATAATTTATCTATCATCTATCTAGTCCTGTCAAATACACCATTATTTATCTTCTGAGTGTAAATACTTAGTGTACCACATCAAATAAAAGGTTGCATTGCACAGATGTTATGCAGATGTTTTACAGTTTTATTAGTCTAAAAGATGAAGTGGCATAGCTAACCATATGTGTGTGGTGTGATGGGATATTTGAATGGCCTTATTGAGAGCAAATGCTCATATAAAGTACTAATTAATACTCCCATAAATGAATGAACAAAATCATATAAAATGTTATTAATTATAAAAGACAAAGAAAAGAGAACAACAATCTTTTTGACAAAAAAGTTATCATATTTTCATTATAAAAGTCAACCTTTTAAAATTTTTATGAATGTTACTTATTACAATTTATGTTTTATGGGAAAATATTTTCTGTTAAGTTTCTCTTAACTTCTTAATTATTCTTTCCTATATTCCCATACATGAAAAGTGTTACAGATAGTTCAAAAGCTCAGTTTCTAGAGAAATCTCTTTCAAATTATGTATGTCATTTGAATTTTAAAAAAAAGATTGATTTACTTTGCCCAAGTTGTAGTCACAGTGAACAAACAACATATAGACACTGATCGATAAATGGGCAAATTCTTCCAGTCAATCATTAAGGACTAATTCACAGACAAAATAATTTCATTGTTAAAGAATCCATACAATAATTTGTCTCTGATACAAACTTATTATAAAACTTTTTTACTGAAAATGTGTTAATTACTTTTTCGAAAAAACGACTTAAATACTTTTTTAATTTTAAAAATGCATATTTAGATATTTTTAAAAATTTAAGTAGATTCTTAATTTTTTTTTTTCAACTTCCATCACTTCTAGGTGCCTTTAACTAGAGCTAAAATTAAATGTAATTAGTATTCATCTGCTAAAGGAAACTAAAACATTTTTAGACAAATAGTGGCCATAACAAACACATTGTTTCAGGTCTCACAGTGGTATGAGCTGGTGGTGTTTACGGCGTCTATGGAGATTTACGGTGCCGCGGTCGCCGACAAGCTGGACAACGGCCGGGGCATACTCCGGCGGCGATTCTACAGGTATTGTACTGGATTCCTGTTTCCGTATTTAGATTCTTTTTGGTCCATTATACGTGCAGACGTAGTTGACTAGTTAAGTCAATGTAGCTCCTTCCAGAAGCACAGAAGTCTCCTGGGACATTCACAGGCTTCTATTCTATGGGGTAGTCCATTAATCACGTGATGTATTTTAGCAACTTTTTAGACACCCTGGTGATACAAGGTGAGGTTTTAGACTACCCCCCTAAAATCACGTGTATTTTTTGGTACAAAATATTATCTTTAAATACACGTATAATGTCATTTTATTCTGGGAAATTAAGCACCGTGATAAAAATTTCCTGACAGACATTAAGGTTGCAGGTTGTTTCTGACTGCCTGAAGCCGTTTCGAACCTTGGGATGAGTTAAAAACAACGTAACAACAACAGTCCGACATTTAGAACTTACTATAGAAATCACGCGTTCAACGAAAAAATAAATACACGTGATATCTCACTACACCCCCCCTTGTGATATTTTGTGATTTTCTCCGAATCCCCCCCTTTTGAGCCTCACGTGATTAATGGACGACCCCCTATACTCACGCTGTGATCCCTAATGTTCTACATGATACGGTCTGCACAGAACGTGCCAGGATATGCTGTTCTACTGTCCTAATTATAAGGCTATGTAGTCTCTGGCGTACTAGCAGTATTTAAAGTCCATTCGGGCAAATAGTTTTGCTCCCTTAAATTTCTAGTGATTCTATATTGGTCTAACAAAAATAAGCTGAAATTACGAAACTGAGGCTTCTTTTAATGAAACACAACAAGTTTATATTGATACTGGGGCTTCTGCTAAAACTGAACAACTTTCTCCAAGGAATGCATAGTGTACGAGCCAAAGTACATTTTTATTTCATTTTATAATTTTGGCTTGTCCATGCAGCATAAATTAATGATTAGTAGGTCGCGCTCTCGCGTCATTGCACTCTGTACAGTAGGTGAAAATAAGTGATAAAATTAGTCTATTTTTAGCTCTCAATCTGGTCGGTTTTATTTATCACTCTTCGGAGTGGCTGTACCTTAATGAATATCATGGCATCATCTAAGTGTAGGGTCCAACCTCTACACATAGAGAATTCGCGAAAAAATGTTTTGACTTTGGTTGGTCAATATTGTCATGATAGACAATATATTTTTTTAATTATTGAATAGTGTCTCCAAAGTTGGTTAGACCTAATATGTATAGAAAAGCACATTTAGAAATAGCATTATTTATATTATTTTTAAATTATTATTATTAAAAAATATCATTAAGTATTTATATTATTTTTAAAATACTCTTTAATCTTTACAGACAACACTGCACCGCAGAGCACGGTTCATATACTAAAAACCTGACGTCGATATGCGACGACCTAAATAGAGTGTTTATCCTGGACAACTCGCCGGGGGCTTACCGGGACTTTCCAGGTAAAAAACCTTAACAAAATACCATATTGTCAATCTCAAATTCAGAATGTTTTTTACACATTCTTTCAAATCGTATTTTTTAGAGAATTAACAAAACGAAATCGATAATGTTTCTATGTTTTAGTGTGATATGGTTTGTAATATTACTTTGGCTTTTTTCGTGAAAGACTTATTGCTAGCTCAACTCCCTCAGAAAGTAAGTCATATCCAGATTTAATATCAACTTCTAGAAGCACGAGTCCCGATATCTCCTACCTTCTTCCATCGCATAGGACTTTATTCAGTTGGCTGAATTCAATTGTCTTTCTAAAGACTTACCAATTATTCGAGCATGTTATCTGCGAACCACCGTCACAGTAATATATTTTATGTAAAGGGCTGATACAATATTTTAACCAGGGTTCGGAAACCGGTTTTTTGAAAATACCGGTTTCGGTCATTGACCCCTATATCGAAATAATTTCGGTTAAGGTTTCGTTCAGGTTTCGGTTACCGGTATATTTAACCGGTTTAACCAAAACCGATATTTTTTCGTTCGAACGGAATTAACCGGTTAATTTGAAGAATATGCGACTTTGTAGGCATGTTTGCCGCGTGCAATCAATTGAAAGCGTGCGAGAAAGTGAGCATAAGACTCGGGCAGTGGCACCCGCGCGACGCGCCTGTACTTAACTAAGTTTGGTTTTAACCGGTTAATTTAGTTCTTATTTCGGTTAGAAAACCGCTTCCTGATTAACCGATATTTTATTCAAATTTACCGGTTAAGCTGGAAACCGGTTTTAACCTGAACGGAATCGTTAACCGAAATTCGAACGAAATTAACCGGTATTTGTTAACCGGTTCCGAACCTTGATTTTAACAAATTAGCTTGTATTACTTAAACTGGGGCTTCTAATAGTGAAACTAAACAACTTTTCCCAAGGAACCCATAGTCAATTCGCAAAAAAAATCGTACTTGTTGTAATTAAGTTGGTCGCCTGATCCGCCCATTGGGAAGCAGGTTTCGTAAATATCCGATATTTATAATAAATATCAAAATATCAGATATTTTGGATATATATCCGATTTTACGATATTTTTGATATTTATCAAAATTAGATACTAATTTCAATTTCTTACTCTAATATATATTTTTTTCGAAATAGCTGAATTTGAATGTAGGTATATGTTTGATAATTTGAAGATATTTATCAAAATAACATTCAAATTTTATACTATGATATGTTTTTCGAAATAACTGAATCTAAAATGTTTATTTTATTTTTGTCAATTTGAAGATAGTTAATTAAAATAAACTAATTTGTTTATTATTGTTATAATCATATCTTTATTCTTTGGATTTGGCATATTCATGCTTAAGAATCAGCTCTTAAAAGCTAGGAAAATATGAATATTAATATTGATATAATCAAGCATAAATATCAATTGATATATTATATCATGATATATATCCAATATATATCATGCGAACCCTGATGGGAAGTCATTTTTTTTTTTGCGAATTGACTATGGGTTCCTTTGCGAAAGTTGTTCAGTTTCATGAGTAGAAACTCCAGTTTAAATAATAGCAGCAAATTTTTTAACACCTTATATTGTCATTTATTGTCATGAGATAACGCCTTCCCAGTCTTGGTGGTATATTCTATTTAAAAGATGATATTGTATTATAATATTATCGATAGTTGCTACTTTTGATTGTAGGTTCTTGGTCGAACATTATAAACAAGTAAAAGTACAGTTTTATTTTAAAATGTAGAATAAAAAAATATTATAAATGCGAAAGTATGGATGCTTGTTTATTTGTTTGTTTCGCTTTCACGCCGAAACTACTGAACGTATTTCGATGAAATTTGGTAGGTAGATAGCTAAAGCACTCGGCTAACACATAGGATACTTTTTATCCCGAAAAACTCGAAGGTTCCTGGAGGAATGGCTAAAAACTGAAATTTTAACTTTTTCACTAGATGGCACTGCCTTAACATTTTATTTCTCTCTGGACCCAATTCTGAAGTCCACGCAGATGAAGTCGCAGGCAGAAGCTAGTGTAGAAAAAATGAAAAGACTTTACCAAAATGAGTGGTATAATATTATTGTTTGTTGTCACCAGATAACGCGATACCAATAAAGTCGTGGTTCTCTGACCCGATGGACATCGCGCTACTGAACCTGCTGCCGGTGCTCGATGCGCTGCGGTTCACGCACGACGTGCGCTCCGTGCTCTCGCGAAACCTACATCTGCACCGCCTCTGGTACACTATACCGGAACTAGCGCTATAAACATCGTATTAATGTCGTATAGTACTGTACTTGGACTATAACATTGCGATCGCCAACCCGCTTGCCAAGCGTGGCGATAACGACAAATCCGGGGAGTTACCGCAACTAGCTAGCGCTGTGAACCTTTTGTTAATGTCACAGTAATTAACTATGAAAATGAAAATGATTCTTCTTCTTAGTCAGTCTGCGAGGATAGCCAGCCGGTAACGCTGATTGGCTGATCCTTTCACGATCCATGGCGAACCTAAATGATTAAGAACAAATTTAAAAAAAGACCCAGCCATTAAAGTCGGATAACTTGGAAACGGCTGAATGGATTCTCATCAAATATGGTGGTACTCCATACCGCAGCTAACGCTATAAAACTTGTATTATGTTGTAAAAAAAAAACCAATAATACATGAAAACCAGATAACATGGAAACAACTGAACGGATTCTAGATAATATTGTATTGAACGGATTCCAGATAATATTGTATCTATAACTGACACCAGATACGTCACACAAATATTATCTGGTCATTGACATATCTGATGTTACGTCTTACTTTGGTTTGCCCACACTGATATCTGATTTAATCATTGAAAACCTAACCTAATAAGATTACAATTTTGTTCTGAAAAAAAAAAACTGGTGCATATTTATTATACACACTAATCTGGCCCCAATCACACCAAAATCACTCAGATCTTCTCAAACACTTAAATTGATCTTTCATAATTCTATTTCTTTTCTTTTCAGGTAAAACTTAATAAATACTGACTTTTGTACAAATATAGGACGCCAGATGGCCCCTGAACTTATTTATTATTAATTTTTCACTTGTTAGGTCATACAGCGCTTCTATTCAATATACATATAGAGTTAAATAGATAATACATGATAGTTAATTGTTTTTTAGATTATTTTTTTCGTAAATGAAAAATTTACATAGACCTGTGTGTTCGAAGACGAGGCGAGTGTTAAAAATGCTCGTTTCAAAACGGAAAGATGTTTTTTTTGTGAATAATATAAGTGAAATGTTATGGAGTTCTATGGCCTGTCTCTAAAACTATTCTTTGTGGAAGTGAAAAGCGCTATTTGTTTAAAACTGGTGCTCTCTCACAAAAACATGGACTCAACTTGTTTGTATGTATATTGTACTAATTGAAATGTTTGTGGTAGACCTCAATTGTGTGACGTTAGAGATTTGCAAAATTACTTTAGTCATTTCTTTTTTCAAGCGTTCTTATTTCTCGTTGAAATCAGTCTATAATCAGTATAAATGAAAAGGTATAAAATGATGAGTTTTTGTGATGAAACTTCTTGAGAGGTGTTTTTGGTCATTTACATGTACATGTTCCATCTTCAATATTGATCATCCATCATCAGATATAACATAGATATGAGAGTCCATTGAATGTCAAGAGGCTCGACACTAACAGAGCTTGTACACAGGAGTAAAAAAATTGTTTAGGACCCGTTATTGCAGCTTCTACCCGTCATTTTGAACAACATTTATTCTACAACTTAGCGAAAAAATTTGGAATTTTCATACAATTTTGGCAGCTGTTCAATTTTGTATGGAGAATCCAAAATTTTTTTGACGTATTCAGCAAAGTTATAGAACCAAAGTTGTATGATGATTGATGAATTAGAGGCTCCATTTACCGAGTCGTTCCCCTATTTTTTAAACCCTGTATACCATAGACATGGAAAAACCGTAATGTCTTGCTTGAAGCTATATACATATACAGGATTGTCTTGCTTGAAGATATATAAGGTGCTACTTTATTAGTGCCCGATATTTTAGTCAGTGCTTCTACTCCTCATTCTGATCAACTTTCCCCAAGAAACCCATAGTCAAATCGAAAAAAAATTTTTGGACTCTTCATACAAATTGATCAGCCGAGCGGCCAAATTAGTATGAAGAGCCCAAAAATTTTTTTTCGATTTTACTATGGGTTTCTTGGGGAAAGTTGATCAGAATCAGGAGTAGAAGCACTGACTAAAATATCGGGCACTAATAAAGTAGCACCTTATATACAGGATAGCACTATAAAAGGTATAGCGGTACTTAAGATACTCTCACGAAACTGAATAACTTTTTTCTTACAACGCGATTCTGTTGAATTTGTCATCAGCCGATCGATTTGTATGAAACATCCTAAAATATTGCTACGCAAAGCAAAGTTTTAGATCAGAAGTTGATCAGTTTTATTTATGAGTACTTAAAGTATTGCTACACTTTTTTACATCCTATAGTTGACCAAACGAAGCAAATGCACTTTAGTTGGTAAGTCAATGTCAAGATCCATGTTTTTAGCGAATACCAAGGACAACGTTATAGGCTAAAAGAGCAATGTTGTAGGTTCGTCCTTGTTTAATCTATAGCTTTGTCACTCTCGCCCGATTTCTTGGCTTAGTTCGCCCAATATGTGGATGAAGCATATGCCCTTGATTCCATAGACGTGCTTATGGCAAAACCGCTTGACGGCAAAAAATAAATTGCCCTGCTCTTACCGCAATTATAATATCAGAATACTGGTAAAAAAAATATCCATCCTTTTCAAATATTCGTGGCACCCCTAGAATTTTTAAAATTTTGATATCTAAATTAGTGCCCAGATTCTAAAATTTTTTAAATGTTTAATTTTTAATATACCTACACTGAATATGCTATTTCGATAGTTTTACATGAGCATGGTTTTAAAAAAAGTCTTCTGCCTTACAACTTTTAAAATACTTTATTGGCTGCCGTGTTTCAGTAACTCAGTATGTCAGTTATTTTAGGAGCTATTATGTATTTCTATATCGAAAAAAATCTCTGTTTGAATTCACATTCACAATTCTTTTTTTTTTTAAAGGGCATATTTGCATAGTTGTCGTGTTTTATTTTAGAACAGCTCAAGTTTTATTTTGTATATTTTTTTATGTGATAGGTGGCAAACGAGCAGACGGATCATCTGATGGTAAGCGATTACCGCCGCCCATAGACACCCGGATTATAAATACAGGATGACTTCTTATTCGCTGACAAGCGGCAAATAGTAAAACTAATCAACTTTTGGAACCTATGAAACCGAAGCATTTCATTCTTCTCATATATTATGAATAATGATTGATCCCCCAATTTTCTAAGTTTGTATGAAGAGTCAAAAAAATGGGGAAGAAAACTGACAAAGCTCGCCGATAGAGGCGCTGATATCGCTTGACTCATACTAACTGTCAAAACGTATAGAAAAAATTGTTTACGTGAACTAAACATAAGATTATTAAAAAATGCCGCGTTGTGTGGCGATTGGTTGCAATAATAATGGAAATCATTAATTTCCTTAAGATTCTCGGATGAAGAAGACGTGGGAAAAGTTACGTTTTCAATTATGTACTTTTCAACTTCGCCTTTAATTGAGGAACAGTCCAAGTCGCATTTCCATTTAACAATTTTACAGAAAAAGAACTAATTTATAACACCTCTATAATAAAAAACGCGGAACTAATTGAAAGTTGTTATGAGTCAAGCGTCCGTAGCGCCATCTGCAAATAGCTTTGCGTTTTCTTCCCCATTGCTCCGTCTGTATGGGTTGCTATGGAAACGTTGTTCAATTTCGCGCGTTACGCTACCATTAGCCGCTTGTCACATATAAAATGTCACCTCTGTAAAAAGTCAGATACCTAACTTCTTAGACTCGATGAAAAGACGTTTAAGTTTCGTTGACATTCATTTGGCAAATCATAATTATGTTAACACACTGTCACGAAATGTCGGAAAAATTACCTAATGTGGCTTGGTTCTATTAGCCGTGTATGTACGTAACATATTTAATTATAAACAACATAGTACATACTGGGACGTTTATATTCGCTGTACATTGACTCAGCCCTGTTTATGACCAAATCACATACTCCTACCCTTTTGTGGAAACCAGACCTTTATCGATTTGTTCTGGAAACTATACTAAAAAATAAAATATTGGCCTGCAATTTTTCAAGTAGGATATTAGTTCGATATTCTTCTGTGGTCTTCTTTTCCAAAAAATACCGCCAGAATAAATCGCCATGACATCATCGAACTGAAGTGCGTCGCTTCTTTTAATATGAATTATTTCTGTAAGAGTAAACGTATAAATAATGGTTTTAGAAAATTTCTCTCATCCATTCTGTCATCACTTCATAAATATAATATATATATTTTAGATTGATCATTAAATATTCGAATTATTGTATCAACAATTCGTTGCTTTTGCCAATCATATAAAACGTTTTTATGATTATACTTTTTTATTTTAGTTGGATTGGAAATTGGAGTTTAGTTTTTCGCGACACCTTGGCTGTTGCATATATCTCTGATTTCTTCCATATCCTGTAGCTGTCCTGTTTAAATTGGCCGAATTTTGTAAGATTTTCGAAATATTTTGAAGTAAATTCAACATTCAAATTACTAGAAAATCTCCAAAAATCGGTCCACATATAGAGTTAGTTAAAAATGTGAAACAAGGCTTTTTTCCCTAAGTTTTATATTTTATTGTACCTAATGATGTACATATTAGTTTATTTTAGATTTATCAAGAAAACAAATGTTCCACTTGAAATTCACAGGGTGATTTCTTTATGAAGTGAGATTAAAAGATAATTTTTCTATTAGACTTTAAATTATGGATTGTTTTGTATTGTGATGAGACTCTGTAATATACCTCATTGTTTAAAAGAATAATTAATGATTCAGCTCGATCCCTTGTTTATTTTAAATTAATTTTTAAGGTACCATAAATATTATAGATATAACAAATGTTTCTATCGGTCATAATGTTGAATAGATCTCTTCAGTTGCCACAACACAAGTAGCACAATTTACGATATATTTGTTTGTTAAAAAAGACCAGATTACAGGATGTTATTTCTCAACGTAAAGAGGAATCCTGCGGAAACTTAACTGTATTAAAAGACCACAATCTATATACATTATTGTGTTTTTGTCAAGTTTTGTTTTGGAAACTAATTTCAAATGTTTCACACAGCTCGACTATTATTTTAAATTAGTTTTTAAAATGTGTACAAAGCGACATTGACAGTGGGGCTGCTATTTCTGAAATTGATGAACTTTTGTTTTATGTTTTTTTTTTTCAAAGTAGATAATCAGATTACCCATTTGTATGAAAATTTCAACGTTTTTTTGCTAAAATTTGCAACAAAAGACATTCAATTATTCTATTGTTTCAGCGAAGTTTTTAAACAAAAGTTTTTCAGTTTCGTGACCAGAGGCCCCGCCTATGTTTTGTCTATGACACTTTCTCGTTAGAGCCTCAATTAGAACACACCAGCACACCTAAGACGCCATTTCTCAAAGCCGCAAACGTGCTACAGTTCAGTTGTACATGTTGCCATTTCGTTTAGTTGCCGTAGGCACCCCCTCGTAACTCATGCTGATGTCTGTATGAAGTAATAAAGTCTATTCCCAGTTGTCTATACACACCTCTTGAAAGGAAATCACCAGTTGTTTACTGTAAGCAACGAAGAAAAATTTGTAAAATGTTAATTACTACTTTTCATAAACATGTAATATCTACTGCATTCTTTAAAAAAATGTAAATACACTCCAGAACAAAATCATGCCAAATCGTTAAAAAAACTCGTTAAGTACACACAACAAATGTAGAGCCAACTCATCAAACCATATCAAGGTGAACGATTATCCCAAAGAGCATATAAACTCAAAATATTTTTTATTTACTTACATAAGTAGGTACTTCTCATACTAACTCTCGATTCGCAAAGTATAGTAACTTATGGAAAATTGATCAGTTTCATTTCCATGAAGTAGCACACCTACTCATACTATTTCCAGCTTGTCAGCAAATAAAGCCATTCTTTAATAGTAACTATTCCCACTGGACAACACTTGGCAACTGGGAAAGACTGAATTGAAGCCGTTAAATACAATACAATAAATTGTGTAACAATAATGTGGTCTCAACTGGTTGTTCAAAGTTCAAAATACGATTTGTAATATATAGCAATATTAAATCGATTTAAAAAATCTGTATTGTTTTTTTTTCTGTCGTTATTATCACGAACTGGAACTTTTCTAAGATATACCTTTACAATCACTCTGTCTTGACTGAAATCGATGAATAGCCAAAAAATTCAGTATGTAAGGGGTCGTCCATTAATCACGTGAGGCTCAAAAGGGGGGAGGGGGTTCGGAAAAATCACGAAATATCACAAAGGAAGAGTGCATTAAGATATCACATGTTTCAGCATTTATCTTTTCGTTGAACGCGTGATTTCTAAAGTAAGTTCCAAAGGCCGGATAGCCCAGTCATCGAGGAGTTTCTTTGTATGGAGACCCCAACATTAATTTCTCTATCAATGAAACTTTGCACGATTGTGAAGGATAGTGTATAGATGGAAGATGACAAAGAAGCCAAAAGATTTTGTGGCTGGAAGTATGTGTTTTATACCTAAACATGAAAATTGCATTTAAAATTCGGTGGATAATTGCTCGATCGAATATTTCTGTACTATTCGCTAGTAGTAACTTAATGGCACACGTATATAGCAGTATCCAATACTTTTTCGAATTTCGTGACGCTTAAGTTAAGCAAAACATGATTTTTTCGATTTTACTTCCGATGAATAATTTCTCGATTAAGTTTTATTTTTCAGTATAGTTTTATATCTTGCTGGACATCTTTTTGTATAAGTATCCAAAAGATTTTCCTTTAAGATCATAGCATAATAGTTTTTATGCTATAACTAATTATGTAAAATTTCTCAGTCCATTTTTATTTATTTATATGGTACATAATAATAAATATAAACAGTATTTCAGGTTATCCAATAAAATTTCGATACATTAAACTTATATGTATGAAGCGTCACACACGTACGTAAGGTCACGCGATCCGTTTGCCGGCCACTACCCATTTCCGGCCTTTTCGCACTTAATTTTGTATAATAGTAATAGTTCTAAAAAATATGTTCGGATTCGTTTGATCTGCACAAAATTACGCGTAAGTAGGTATTCCACAGATAGTAAAAAAAAAACTCACTAAAAGACTGTTAAATATAGATTACAAAAACATCAACATCAAATAACTTGTTAGGTACCTATAAATAATGTAAAAAAATATTATACGTATGGCGGCGTTCAGCCCCATAGTACGAAAGCTAAAAAATACAATAAAATAATATAAAAAACAAAAATAAATCATTTTAATCAGAGATGTTGCTAATATCCGCATCGGCATCCGTAAATATGGAGCTTTCGCATAAATTTTGACATCCGTATCTATATCATCCGCAACATTCAATGCGGATTTTCATGCGGATGGGGGATCTAGGACAGCATAACTAATTATCGTAATATTTTATTTCAGGAATATAATTTTGTTAATTATTACTTGTAATTATTAATATAAATAATTAATAATAATTTCAATTTATTTATTTTCGGATGTTAAAACAAAATATTATCATTAATGTTCTCTATGTTTCGCCAATAGGCATACAAAATTTGGCTAGTTAGATTCATAAATTATTATAATACTAATTGTATAATTAATAACAAAAGCTCTATAATTTTTTTTTTATTTCATACAAAATGGTCCAGGTTTTTAACTTTCAATACTTTAATAATTTAATAAAAAAACAAGGATTAGTATTATTATTTAGGGTTCCATACCCAAAGATCAACGGGACCCTATTAATAAGCCTCCGCTGTATGTCTGTCTGTCCGTCTTTCTCTCAGCGGGCTGTATCTCATGAACCGTAAAAGGTAGATAGCTGTAATTTTCACAGTGTGTATTTCTGTTGCCACTATGACAACAAAGGCTGGCAACGCACTTGTAACTCCTCTGAGGTTGCGGATCAGGTGATCCATCTGCTCGTTTGTCAACTATGCCATAAAAAAAATTAAAAACTTAAAAATTAAAGGGGCTGGTAGGGTGACACCAGAAACGTACTTTTGGTGGAATCCCAAATATTGTACGATGGTACGGAACCCATCATGCGCGAGTCCGACTCGCACTTAGCCGGTTTTCATTTATTTATGCCCATACAAACCCATACAAAGGACTATGCAAAAAAATATATGGACCCTATCCGCACCCACCAACAGAAGTGGCATTAGTTTCAAAATTATTGTGACGTCCCATTAAAATAATAATAACCATTTTCAATCGAAAAACGATAGGGATTTATTAAAATATACGAGAATAGTTATTTGTTCAACTAATGAGCAAAGTTATTTTTCGCTTCGAGTGCTAGCTTTAAATCACGAGCTAGCGAGGTAGTCTACAATTGAATCACGAGCGTAGCAAGTGATTCTTATATAGACTACTGAGCATTGTGAGTGATTTAAAGGCACGAGACATAAAAATGACCTGCTCTCATGTTAAACATACAACTTTCGACCAGCGAGTAAAGTAAAATCGCAGATGAATATTGAAGTTGCTTCTTCGAGACTGAGTAAGGTAAATAAGTCGTTCATGGGGCAGTGTATAAGATTTTACAATAAAATACCTGAAAATGTTACAAGTTTATCCGAAAATAAGTTTAAAACTTATGTAAAGAAATGCCTGTGTTCAAGAGGATATTATAAAACCATAGATTATGTAAATGACAAAGATGTGTGGACATGTATAGATCCTTCAGCTCATAGCTTTAGTAATAACATAAATTGTAATAGCTATTAAGTTTTTATTTCAAAAAATGTGTTGGGGCTAGTTTCTTTGGGGCTCGACGTTTCTTCTCGCTCCGCTAACACTTCCCGAAACGTTGAGTGTACAAGTTCCGAGTGGTAGGAACTTTGTACTAGGTAGAATAATATGACGATTTAAAAGTATGTGTAAAGCATCTACTTAAATAAAAAAGATTTTTGATTTTGATGATTAAATTCTCTCTGGAGGCAATATAGTTTTTTATTATAATGTTTTTATTTTAGAGGTTGGGTTCGGAAACTGCGCTACTTAACATATAACTATAAAAACCTTAGATATAAATATGATATTTTTAGGTAAACGATATTCATGTTTACTAGTAACTACATATTTATTTTAAATAATACGTCTTTAAAAATACAGTAGCACAATTTATAAACTTGAATTTCTTTAAATAACATATAACATTGTGTGCTTATCAATTAAAACGCTCCCTACGCCAAAATGAGTTTCTGAACCAACCATCGCTCATATTTTTTTCAGCGTCGCGCCAAAGGTGGTGTTCGAAATTCGAATCACTTTTTCTCACGCCAAAAGCAAAAACAACTTTTGCTGCGAGTTTTCAGGGACCAAAGGCACTCTTTTCGCGCTGGACAGGTGAAAAACTGTTTATTAATCTGTTGATTCAAAGCAGCTTGTTGCTGCGAATGTTAGTTAAAGTGTTCGAATTTCGAACATCAGCTTCTATCACTATCGTGTAAAGTTTTCTAGCTGGTAGAGGTGAAAAGTTGTATGTTGTAACAACAACAACTACTCATGAATCTGAACAAATTTCCCGCAAAAAAGTTTTTGAACTCCTCATACTATTTGATCAAATGAGCCTCCAAATTAGTATTGGAAATCAAATTCGATTTGCATGAAAACCCTATATCTACGGCGGATGTCGTCATAGCAAAAAAACATCAGGCTGCACAGATGTATTGACTGAGATACGTTTGTAATCTGTTGTGGGTGGGGGCGATTTTTTTGTGTAGTCCTTTTCTCTTTTTGTGTAGTATTAAGATTCGCATCCCCGGATGAGCCTTTAAATATCCGCATCCGCGGATTTCAAAGAATCTGCATCCCCAACCTCCCTGATTTTAATGTGTCGATTAATATTCGTACATATACAGTATATCCCGAATGGCCCATTTCTACCCTAAAACAACCCCCTTTATGGGGTCCTTGCATCATCCTCCCCCTCCCTGGGACGACTATTACGCGGATATCACACTGAGGCGGAAATCGAACGGGAGCGCGAAGCGATGAAATTCGCATGCGTCAGCGTTCCGCTCCACCGGACGGTTTCCTACTGCGGTGCACGACGAAGGCGCGGTTTCCGCCCCACCGGACGGTTTTCGTCCGAATTCCGTCGTAGACAAAAATTCGGACGGTACTGCGGTGCAGTGGTATACCTGTGAATCGCACCGCGTCTCCGTCCGGGAGCGCGGATCCGTGTCGTGCGAATCGCGCCTCCGGACGGAGAAGCGGTGGAAGTGTGTGATACCCCGCGGTTTTTGTATACAAATCAACATTTTACAGTACAAAGTTTAAATCTGCTCCACCGCAATTCGTCGCGGTGAGCGGAGCAGTGTGTTTTCCGCGTTAGATTTGTGGCGACATCTATCGCACCGCCACGAACTAAACCTAGATCGCGCTATTGAAAGTTTCTTCAGATTAACTATACAACTTCCAACCATCATTGGTTGGATGGAACACGGCCGGTCCCCAGGCATACCACCTCGCCTGGCGGAGTTACCTCCCTTTTCCTCCGAAGAGAGGTAACACACAGTTCCTACAGTGGTGACCCCAGACGCTAAACATCCTGGCGCAACCTTAGACATCACACTCCTCAAAAACCTTCCAGTTGGTAATGCAAGCCGCAGCAGCACAGCAGTCCAGTACATCGAAGTTTACCAGGACCAACGAAAGCCGTCAATTGAGCTTCCTGGCCCTGATACTTCACTCTGAAGCCCATCAGGTTCGCAAACCCGTTGACACCGCATCGTACACCATGGAACCAGCGAGCTTCACTTTTCAGACAGCAAGCTGTCGGCAGCTCACGCTGTATAGAGCACGCGCTCAACGACGCCTGCTTCCCCTGCACCGCACGCCTGAACCTCCTCGTCCTGACTCAGCTTTGGACTTGAGTTGAGCACTTCGGCCTGGCGTTCTCTACTTACCGCAGCCGCCGCATCGCGACGCGCGTCGTCGCCCCGCCGTATGCACCGGCAACACTGGACCGTCAACTCAAAACGGATTGACCTCCGGTCTCGGAGGGGGAGTGATGTGGCGACATCTATCGCACCGCCATCAACTAATCCTAGAACGCGATATTGAAAGTTTCTTCGCACTACGGATATATACGACTTCCAACCATCAACGGTTGGACCACGGCCGGTCCCCAGGCATACCACCTCGCCTGGCGAAGGTACCTCACTTCCCGCTGAAGAGCTGTCGCCACAGTTCCTATTAAATTAATTATTTAATTCGATTTTTTAATTTTTATGCACCTCTGCACTAAAAACGTCAAAGTCAAAGTCAAAATATTTTTTATTTAAGTAGATGCTGTACGCATACTTTTAAATCGTCTTTTTTCTCTACCTAGTACAAAGTTCCTACCACGCGGAACTTGTACACTCAACGTTTCGGGAAGTGTTAGCGGAGCGAGAAGAAACGTCGAGCCCAAAAGAAACTCGCCCCAACACATTTTTTGAAATAAATACTTAATATCTATTACAATTGATGTCATTACTAAAGCTATGAGCTGGAAGATCTATACATGTCCATACATCATTGTCATTAACATAGTCTTGGGTTTTATAATATCCTCTTGAACACAGGCGTTTCTTTACATAAGTCTTAAACTTATTTTCGGATAAACTAATTACATTTTCAGGTATTTTATTGTAGAATTTTATACACTGCCCCATGAACGACTTCTTTACCTTACTCAGTCTCCAATAAGCAACTTCGATATTATTTCTATTTCTAGGATTAAAATTATGTCTGTCGCTGTTTTTTGGAAATAAATCTCAATTTTTACGAACATACATGATGTTTTCATATGAATTGACTGGCAACAGTTAAAATATTTATTTCTTTAAACTTGTTCCTCAATGACTCTCGAGATCGCATCTGATAGATAGCGCGAATGGCTCTTTTTTGCAGTATGAAAATAGTTTCTATGTCAGCCGCATGTCCCCAAATTAAGATGCCGTAAGACATTATACTATGAAAATAGCTAAAATACACTAGTCTTGCAGTATCTACATCTTTTATTTGCCTTATTTTCTTGACGGCGTAGGCAGCTGAACTAAACTTTCCTGCTAAGGTTTCTATATGTGGTCCTCATTGTAAGGAAGCATCTAAAGTAATACCAAGAAAAACAGTGCTATTTACGAACTCTAAAATATTACTATCTAATATTACATTATCGTGAGTTTGCTTGACATTTGGTAATCTGAATTTTATTACTTTTGTCTTTGTGCCATTTAATAGCAAGTAATTAACAGTAAACCATTTACGTATCTTTGCATGTGTGTTGTTTACTTCGTCAATTTTGCTGTCTTTCCTGTCTACCTTAAAAATAAGAGATGTGTCATCTGCAAACAACACAATATTTGAGAGACGTTGCACCATAAATGGTAAGTCATTTATATAAACAAGGAAGAGAAAGGGGCCTAAAATAGATCCCTGGGGAACGCCTATTTTTATTGTAGAGCCGAGAGAATTTGTGCCATTTACTTGGACTGTTTGTAACCTATTATTAAGGTAAGAATTGAGAAGACTGAGAGCCCTATCTTCCACACCGTAATGCTTTAGTTTAAGAAGTAAAGTTTGATGTTCCACACAATCAAATGCTTTAGATAAATTACAAAACACTCCTATTGCATCTTGTGATTTCTCAAATGCATCATAGATGTTTCGTATAAGTGCTACTCCTGCATCGGTAGTTGATCGACCTTTCGTGAAGCCAAAATGTTGGTTATGCAGAAGTTTGTTTAAAGTGAAGTGTTGTAGCATTTGGTTGAGCATAATTTTTTCAAAGACTTTACTAAGGACGGGTAATACAAAAACAGGTCTGTAATTTCCCGCATCAGTTTTGGAACCTGATTTATAAAGAGGTATAAAAAATTATTATATGGCCAGTGCATTCAATCGAAAGACTGCGATTCGCGGTGGCTCCGCTATATTACTTAAAAATACTATAGTAAAAACTACACTTCATGAGATCTGGAAAGTCACCACTTTCTATACTAATATTGAAAAGGTATGCTAAATGTGGTGCTAATACGTCAATTACATTACTAATTAATTTAACTGATAAACCCCACAAGTCCTCAGTTTGTTTCACTTTAAGCGACTTAAAAGTTTTAACAACAGTTTCAGGTCCAATTTCTCTAAAATAGAATATTTCATCACAAAAAAATACATTTTCTTCTAATATTTTTTTAGCATATGTGGGTGATGAGTCCAGGGCCTCAGTTAGCTTAAGTGGAATGTTTGTGAAAAACGTTTCGAATTCCGTAGCTATTTCTGCGTTAGATGTTATTTTGCCTTTATCTGTTTGTAAAACAAAATCTTTATCGTGTTTCTCGACTTTACCGGTTTCTTTATTTATTATATTCCAAACCGTCTTAATTTTATTATCAGATAGTTTTATCTTTCTGGCTAAGAAATTAGATTTGGCTGCGCAGCATACCTTTCTGAATATTTTTGAATAACGTTTTACATAATTTCTGAAATTGTCATCAAATATATAACTTTTTTTCTCATAAAGATCAAATAAGGTATGACGGCTTTTATAAATTCCTACAGTAGCCCATTCACAAAACTTAAATTTATTATCAATATTTATAGATTTAGTTTTAAAAATTTCCTGAAATTCTCGCTCAATTACTGTAAACAAATCATTGTACATATTGTTGGCTTCTGGTTCATTATCAAAATTTGGTATGGGCAGTTTGTCATTTACGCGGATATCACACTAAGGCGGAATTCGGACGGGAGCGCGGAGCGACGAAATTCGCATGAGGCAGCGATCCGCTCCACCGGACGGTTTCCGTCGGAATTTCGTCGAAAGCTGCAGTGCACGACGAAGGCGCGGATTCCGCGCCACCGCCGGGCGGTTTCCGTCCGAAGTTGCGGTGCACGACGATTTTCGTCATACGTTTATCTAATATTCGAACGTGTATGTATGTAACAAGGGTTGTTTTTGTTTGTAACAAGCTCAGAACAAGAATAGGTATAGAAACTGAATTCCATACAATACTCCTTCCAAAAAGCAGGGTAGTACTTTATCCTATATATACGTATACATCTTTGTCAACAGAGGTCAAACTTGAATGGTAAGTCGCGATGGTTTCATATAACTATGTTTTCCGTCCAGTCTAACTTGACCTATGCGTATGCAAAACCACAGCGTAAAGATTCAATCACGGAAAAACAGCAAGCAAACTCAGTAAATCGAAGCAACAAAATGTATGTTATAGAATAATGAAACGGGTTTGATTAATAAATATATTAATTTCTTAATATTTCTTTGCAAATTATCAGTATTATATACGCAAATTGCCCGTTTTTTCACGTTAAACAACTTTCGCGTAGCAGGAGTACTTTACTTACTGTTATCTTTGTGTTCTGTGGCATTTCACGTCACAGCGTTTTGATTAGAACAGAGTTGATAGTGAAGTCGCGTCTACTTCATATTTTAACGAAAATATTTTTACTACGGCAAACATTCTTAGAAAAACATCGAAGTGAACTATATCTTCACTAGCTGGAGGGCCCGGCTTCGCTCAGGGAGTTGATGTAAGATCGTCATGTAGTTGGAACAAAAGATTAAAAAAAAATCTAAGAGGTTTTTTTATTGAATCCTTTGTCTAACAATTCACATATCTGGTTCATTAACAATATTTTTCGTTTTCAGGGTATGTAATTATTTTAGAATTCCCTACCTCATCCCCCGCACCCCGAGCTTCACCCCTCCCGCTCCCCGAGCATTTATTTAATAACACAAGTTACGAGTCAGTGTATATAACGTAATACAAATATAACATCATATACCTACTTAGGATTGTTATTTCATTATTACATTATTTCGTTACAAATAATAACATTATTGAGTAAATCACATATTATAACATTTATTTTGCAATAGTAGGTACCACACACTCTGTCAGTCTCTGGTTCTCATAGTACAAAAAAAAAGTAGAGATGACTCTATTTGTTGTCCTACCGACCTTGTTCTGAAGTAGTAGTTCTGTTTCGTTTTTGCGCGGATCGCGCGCGAATCGCGCCTCCGGACGGAGAAGCGGCGTCAGTGTGTGGTACCCAGCGAATCGCACCGCGTCGCCATCCGGGAGCGCGGATCCGTCGTGCGAATCGCGCCTCCGGGAGGAGAAGCGGTGCCAATGTGTGGTATCTCGCGGTTTTTGTATACAAATCAACATTTTACAGTACAAAGTTTAAATCCGCTCCACCGCAATTCGCCGCGGTGAGCGGAGCAGTGTGTTTTACGCCTTAACGCTTTTTTATACTTTTCTATTCTTTTAACAGTGACAGGCCTCGACTGTATTTTAATTTGTTTTATAATTGACCTGAAAGGAAAGCTAGCCATTAGTCCGCTATGATCAGACCTCAAGCAGTTAATTACTTTTTTCTCTACATGGCTACAGTTACAGAAAATATTATCGATACATGTGGCAGAAGTCTCTGTTTTTCTAGTTGGTTCTAAGAATAAATAATCCAAATCAAACGACTTAAAAAAACAAATAATTCTTGTTGTTAGGGACTTCTTTTCTAATAAATCAACGTTATAGTCGCCGCATACGATGACAGATTTTTTACTTTTACTTACTAAATTTAAAGCATCCTCCATTACTGATTCGAAACGAGCAAAGTTATCGTCACATGGGGGCCTATATACACAGATAATGATGTGGTTCTTCAGCTCCACACAAGATAGCTCCACAGTTCTTTCAATCGAAAGTCTTAGTCTTTAGGGTATTTTTAAGTAATATAGCGGAGCCACCGCGAATCGCAGTCTTTCGATTGAATGCACTGGCCATATTATAATTTTCAAAATTAAAAACATTTCATGTTCCTTGAGCCAGTGCTCTGTAATACATAAAATATCTATATTAAATTTTTCCAAAAATAATTCTATTTCGAATTCTTTGCCGAGAAAGCCTTGTATATTTTGGTGTACTAATTTCAAAGAGTTGGGCTTCCTCGTTGTCTCTGAACCTAGTTTAAATCTGGAGTTCGAGACCCGCTACAAGTGCCAGCACCGCAGGGTGCACTGTCTAGTGCCATTATAGGCTGCGCCATACCTGCGGTGCCGACACCGGCGACGGGCTCCTCCGTCGTTACGCAGGTAATTACCGACTGAATACAGTCGGTACGATGTAAAATACTGTAAGCTAACGAATTAGCTAGTCTTTTTTTCTGTACAAATGGTAGATACATTGTATCATTGTTCAATTTAAACTTATTTATAAAACAATTGGTGTCAAAAAACAAAACAAAACACAAAACACTTCTAGGACACTCAATTTCTAGGGTTCCCTAGTCGACAAGGATATAGTTTCGCCATGTTCGTCTTTCTGTCTGTCTATCTGTTTGTCCACGGCTTAGCTCAGAGACTATTAGTACTAGAGAGCAGTAATTTGGCACGGATATGTATATTAATCACGCCAACAAAGTCGTAAAACAAAATCTTTCAGGGTACCTCCCCTACACGTGAAGTGGGGATGATTTTTTTTTTCTCGACTATCTCTTGGTGTGGGGAGTTTGTTTGTTTGTAATCTCTTTATTGTACAAAACATTAATTAGTTAGGGAGTCGTTGGGTAGGTTTTTTAAAATATAGTAGGTTAGCGAAAAGCACTTTTCAATTTAGGGATCCGTTTTCGAAATATTAAGCTTTAATATGCAATTTTTTTGTTAAAGTCATGTCCCCCATCTTTCTTCCAGCTAAACGGTTGTTACTAGAAATGAAAAAAAAAACACGGGAATTGTTTCTAGAAATGTTAAAAAATTCACGGCATAACGAAGTTAAAAGGAAAATTATCACAGCTAAGGGCGCTTTTATTGTCATGCGGATTTCTGCCCGCATGCGTGCGGTGTTTCCAAAGCGACCCGCGTGCGTGTTCCACGGATGACAATAAAAATACCCTAAAAACATGTAATGAAACGAGAGGTTGCGGGCGGCACGCATGCGGGTACGACCCACATGCGGCCAGAAAGCCACATGACAATAAAAGCGCCTATTGGCGACGGACTCCACATAGCTTTAACAGTAATATACTTACCTATAAGTAGAACATAAGTAGCTATAACTATTACGTAAACGCAAAGCTGCGACGAAAGCGTCTCGGCCCGCTGCACTCAGTCTGAGCTAAACCAACAAGGGCTACGCACCAGATATTACTTATGGATCCTGTCTTGTATAATGTTCTTCAGTTACTACAAAGGAAAATTTGTTATGTTCTTTGCTACTCAAAAGTGCGACTTTGTGAGTTTTTCTTCCTATAATTGAACTTGAACTGAAGAACGTTACACATAACAGGAGCTTTGATTTAAGGAAAGAAAGAATATATGAATTTTTTGCAGGGCTTCATAAACAATATGGACATTAGGATATTAGTCAGTCCATGTTGTATGAATGGTGCAAATTGTTTATAGAAGGTCGCGAAGTGTTGAAAATGATACGCTCGCTCGTCGGCCAAGAACTTCAGTTAATGAGAAGCCAAATTGAAGAATAAAACTGTTAAAGAAATAGCAGAAAGAAAAGCAGAAAAGTGTTGGTACCGACTTCAGTCGTTAATTAAATAATATGGCTTAAAAGCAGCTGCAGTAACTTCTGATACTGGGGTCGGCTACTAGTCCTACAACTCCACCAATCTGGACTTGCCTACCTCCATTTGGAGTATGTCTTAATCTTCCCGAGATATGAAAAGAGATCCGTGCCCCTGCAGTGGGAATGATATGAGTTGTACACACGTACACACAAGCAAACCAGAACCAAGCACATGCTCACAGACACATACATTGAGCCATCGTATACACTTCTTGTGAAATGTTACTTCTGTGCTTCAATGTGTAACTGGCGTATACTCATGCAACCACAGAAAGCCAATCAATCAATCGCAGATAACTGACTGACCTAAGATGCTGTTTTACGTCAAAGATCGAGCAAAGACGAACTATAGACGTATTTCACTTCAGATCTTTATATAAAAGCTGTTTTCGAGAGTCATTACGAATCGTCACGCACGCAGGTTTGACGACTTCTAGCTTTCTGAACACGCCTGATTTCCGAAAAGTTATCCGTACCATAGAACACATACATATGCTGCGGTGCGGAAGACAAAACAGGAAATCGTAGAATATAATCAGCCATTATATTCAGCGTTTGTGGACTATGAGAAAACTTTTGATTGGATCGAGTCCTGGCTAAAGCGCTTGAACGGGAACGCCGCAATGTTAGTCCGTTATCAAAACAAAAATTTGAAATCTGTCCCGCTGCAGAAAAGGGTGAAACAGGGAGACGTTATATCTAACAGCCTGTTCACTGTTGTTATGGAAGAAGTCCTGCCTGTGATTGAAAGAGCTCGGCACCAACATTAACAGTGAGTACATCATCCACATTTGATCGTTGACGGTAATAACTATGATTTTGCCTGAGACTTTGGAAGTCCAAGGTACAGATATCAATAGACTCAATAGACCATCTCAACAACTCGGTCTTAAAATGAACATAAGACAAAAATGATGTCAAAAGTCCATGTCCTGAAAACCCATGGCTCTGAAGTTTGGAGACTATACTCGAAGTTATTGACTAATATAGGGTGACTTTAAATTAGTTCTTGATACCAAAGGGTGTGCATGTGCTCATGATAACAAACAAATTTCCCTTAGGAACCCATAGTCAAATCGCAAAAAAATTTGACTCTTCATACTAATTTGGCCGGTAAGTTGGTCAATTTGTATGGAGAGTCCACATTTTTTTTTACGATTTGACTATGGGTTCCTTAGGGAAAGTTGTTTGTTATCATTAGCACATGCACAGTCTTTTATATCAAGAACTAATTAAAGTCACCCTATATATGTACCTTGCATAAAAAGTCCAGCTAGGTACGTCTAACTTCAAGAAAGATACCTCTCAAGTGTCTCAAGACTAAAGTCTTTAATCAGTTTGTGTTGCTAGTAATAACCATATGGAACTAACAATAAGACATGTTCGCTTCGTATGAGCCTCATAAGAAGACTCAAGGTCACCCAAAGCGCTATGAAGTATGCTTGGAGTTTCCTTACGTGATCAAATCAGAACTGAGGAGGTGCGTAGTGAGAATATAAAGTAACGCACATAGCTCACAGAATCGCTTAACGAAAGTGGCAATGGGCGGAGCACATAGCTCATAGAATTGGTGACGGTCGTGGGAAGCCATTAGAGACGGGCAACGCAAGACCAGGTTTGAAAACCCTAAAGGGAAGCCTATCAATAACCTTGAAAAATTATTATTATTAAGAAGCTTCATAATGCCTAATACCTAATAGTTTTAATTTCAAAGTTAAAAAATAAAATAAGGGAACTACATGCCTCAGTAAGCAAATCAGTAACGTTTTTTGATAATAATCAATGTCGTCCCCAGTGTTAGCGCAGATACTTTTTCTGTATGGGGATGGTTAGGCCATCCTCATGGACCTCCGATGTGGTATAACAAGTTAACAACTGCCTTTCAAAGCACGGAAACAGTCGAGATAAATGCCACTTACAGTCAAACCCATCTAGGTAATGACCGTACGTGTAATCAGTTAACCTACATGATCTGATGACCATGACCACTGCACAGTTAACAGCGTGTTTTGGCTGTAACGATAAGCAAAATCATGATTTTACCTCGATAAGTGGGTATATTTTATGCTATATTTTCATAAGTTACAATAATACTTACAATTAATTGATGTAATTTTATTGCTCTTTTCTCTTTTTTTTACTATGTTATGTTATTTTAATCAACTGTATTTGTTGCTTCCATATATTTTGCTGAATAAACATATTTCTTTTCTATTCTATATCAAGTACAAACTTTTTCGTTAGATTATGCCAAAAACTTTTCTTCTGTACGAGATCCAGGTGAGCTATCATACAAAAAAAGTTTGTACTTTGTGTGACCTATCTTACGATATAGGTCACAATGCGTTACAAGTGTTACAACATATGGGCCAAAATCGCCCATTCACCTTTCAAACATTTTCAGAACAAAATGCCGTTTTTGACATTTGATAAAAAAGTTACTGAAAATGACAGTCTTCGGTCACGAGCATATCTACATAGCCTAATATCCGTACACTCAGACGGGGTAACAATAGTAAAATTTGATTTTTTACTTTACGGTACATAATACGCAAAAAATTCAATAGTATTAGTCAAGGAAAAATCTAAACTCTGTATCCTTTACAGTAAAAATAATATCGGCACCCTTTCTTAGACTCCCCAAGCAGAGTATATCGATTTTTTTTTCAAATGAATGTAGATGTATGTATCGCTTCATTGTTTGACCTTGAGCGGATGCGGTACGCGCCACGCGCATCACGTCTACGTCCGCCGCCACCCCGTAAGCCGTGAATGTGTAATAAACGTATTATCTAAAGAAATTCTAAAACTACTATTTGCCGAAATTTCATTGGATAGTTTTAAAAAGCTGTTTACTTCTGTAAATTATGACTTCTAAAGGAATAAAATTGGACTGAGAAATTATGAGCCGTGAGCATTTATACGGAAACTATAACATTATGTTCCTATAGGAAAATGTTTTGGATACTTACACATAGAAAAGTCTAATAAGGTATAAAACCAAAGTAAAAAATAAAATTTAATCGAGAAATTATACCTTGGTAATTATAGCAAAATAACATATTTTGTTAAATATCGAAGTTAAAAAGTTCGAAAAAGTTTTGGACAGTTTTACATACATATAATAACAACCTAACACTAACATATCTCGTTGGAATAATGGATTGAGAAATTGTTCGGTACGAGTTATTAGCAATATTCATGTTTAGGTATAAAATACCTATTTCCAAAACTTAAATCTCCGGGATACCTTGTCACACCTCATCTATGGAACCTACTTAATCATACTGCAAAGTTTTACGGACAGAGGAGTTAATGCATACCTCAACCTCCTCGATGACTGGACTAGGAGTGTGATTGTTAATTAGATTATACAGTGCGAGTCTTTGTAAAGTGCACATATAAAAGGGGGTAATCTAAACCCTCACCAGGGGGGAGTGAGGTTAAAATGTTGCTCACGTAATTAATGGATGACCCCCTAACTTCTCTGATTACTCTCACATTTCGAATTTTGTTGTTCCACGTTTTGAAAATATAAGTAACAGTGAATTATATTCTCTTAGGCAAGACTCCTCACATCATAACTTATTCCGTTCGTAGAGCCTCTAGAATGCGCGTTTAGCATCAAATTAACACGTTCACTGTGAATTATAAAGTAGAAGTTGACCCCACACGTGCTCACATACATTTATTGTTTTATGTTGACTACTACTACTTGTTACGACTTCTTGGCAACACACTATTCAAAATGATCTTCCGGTATTCACAGGTTATTTTGCACAATTTCATAGCCTATACGTGTAAGCCAATTGGAATACTTAAACTCACACGTGCTAGATTTAACAAGCCTATTAGTTCGCAAGGTAGCGTGACCCATATGTGGTGCACTCACGTATCATTTAAACCTCTAAATGCCCCACCTGTGGATTGTGCACAGTGAACGTGTTAAGGGACCAGTTAACTGAGAATACGCGCAAAAAGCGGTGGCGCAGCAGACTGGTTCAAATCCTGGCCAGTGCACTAATGATTTTTTCGAAACTTACGTGCATTTTATCGTGAGGAAACCTGCACATCTGATTTCTAGTTGCTTAGGATGGTCGCGTTAAATACGTCCGTAGACCTTGTAGGGGGTCGTCCATTAATCACGCGAGGCTCAAAAGGGGGGGAGGGGGTTCAGAAAAATCACGAAATATCACAAGGGGGAGGGGGGGTGTACTAAGTTATCACGTGTATTTATTTTTTCGTTGAACGCACGATTTCTATAGTAATTTCCAAGCGTCGGGACTGTTCTTGTTATGTTGTTTTTAACTCTCCAAGGTTTGAAACGGCTTCAGGCAGTCAAAAACAACCTGCAACCTTAATGTCTGGAATTTTGTTTGTTTGTTTGTAAACTCTTTATTGATAAAATAAAATATGTACAAAACTTTAACAGGAGTAATATACAATGGCGGACTTATCCCTTACGGGATCTCTTCCAGTCAACCTTATATGTTAAGAGGAATTGTAGGTACAAATGTCAAAGCAGGAGCAAAAGTCACAAACACGACTTGTTTAAACTTATATATAACTTACAAACCATTTACCATTACAAACAATTTTTTATCACGATGCTTAATTTTCCAGAATTAAATCACATTATACCTGTATTTAAAGATAATATTTTGTACCAAAAAAATACACGTGATTTTGGGTAGGGGGTGGGGGGGGTAGTCTAAAACCTCACCACGTATCACCAGGGGGAGGGGGGGTCTAAAAAGTTGCTAAAAAACATCACGTGATTAATGGACACAGGATAAACTGCCAGTCGGTCGTCACCAGAGTTAAAAAGGTAAAGATTATAAATAAAATGCAGAAATAATTCATAAACCCTTTAATTTGAGACTATTTTTGATATTTATTTTTGACTTTACTTTTCCGAAAATCATTATTTTTTTGCCAGAACTACACATGTTGAAGAGAGTTTTAAAATTTTAATCAAGTATTACAAATTGTATGGGAGCAAAAAAGTTGTTATACCAAATACTAATAAATAGGCCAAAATCTATTTTTGTCATAAATTATTCAGAAACGAATATCCCAGCTCCCATTTGTTTCGATTTCTTTTATTTTTCTTATTTAATCAAAATGTATGGTCAAAGATGGTGGAAGACCATGGGGAAAGATCAGTATCTTTCCAAGTATAAATATATAATGTACCCATAAAATATACACCTCACTTTAAAATTACAAAATAAAGTGTATATTTTGAGGGATATACACAAGTACATACAAACTGCTTATTCCATACAACTTTAAAATCTGTATGAAACATTACAACTTCAGACGTCCATAGATAGATAATTGATCTTAGGAGGAATTCAACTTAGAAAATTATAGCTTGTCTCCCTATAATAAATGAAAATTCGATATGAAAAAAGATTTAACACCAATTAATTACAATCAGTTGATTTCCCCTGCATTTAGAAAACATGTAGTTGATGGTTAGATTAACAATTTACTAAAAAATTTTCGATTGGAAATATACATAATAATATTTTAAACATACAGAACTTACTTTCATAAACTACTGAAAAATTTTACACAAATAATAACTATCAACATGTACAATAAACTAAAAAATGGATGCGTAGCCTACTAAGGTTTAAGAAAAAGTATGTAAAGAAAATAGCAAATTCTGCAGTCCTTACAACAATACAAACAAATATCTATTTTAAAAATTATGTCCTTACGTTCAAAAAGTTCAATGCAACAGTTTTTTTAATAGTTCTTCATTTTTAGGAGATAACAATATTCAAAAATTAAGTTTTTATTTATTGACATATCTTTCCAAAAGCATTTATCACAAAGAACTCATTTAATACATTTATAACTATATTAAATTAGATAGCGAAAGTATTGATGGGACTTGTTTGAATACAACAGATTCCATTTGAAATGTACTCAAAGCCAATAACAACTATCACAAAATGGCTTTATGATAAAAACATTGCAAGACTTTCTTACGAGTTCACTAAAATTCATTCCCTATACAGATTTTTAATGACACTGTCAATATTTAAAACTTATTTAAAAATACTCTGTCCAAACAATGAGATAGCTACTACACTAGAGGGTCTACACAACATTTTTAGTGGATTTATGCTTCAAATTACAACTGTACATTGTGGCTGGCTACATCAGCCGCGCGTCAAAAATAATGAATTTTTATGACACAGAGAAAGCCTTTTCTGAGAAAGATTTTACATAAGCTTCATGTAGTTTGTTAACAAATTCGGCATCATGCTTTAGAAGATAGTTAAAGGCTTGAAGGAGCTGGTTCCTGGTTAGTGGCTCCGGGGACTGTTGCTGAGAATCACCCCCGGTGCTGGCCGTAAACATGGTCGGAGGCATCAGGGCCGGCTTCTGCTGAGGTGTGAGATTGTTCATCAGTGGAAATATTCCCATATCCTCCAACTTACTACCATTAAAAGAGCTTACCGGATGACTCATGTCTTGCGACTGACTCAAGAATGAAGCCAGTGGTGAGGATGATTTTGGAGAAGATATACGCATTAAATTCAACTCATTCTCTAGAGGATTAGGTCCATTTGTCTCTATTCCATCCAACTGTCCTTTCTTCATGCCTGGTATTCTCTGCTGACATTGTTTTTCAATGGGAGTAGATTTCATAGGGAACCCACTGTTCTGTCTCATTGAATGCTCTAAGTTGCCATTAGAATTATGAGCTTCCTGAGGTGTTACAGACCGCTGCTGTTTCTCAATGTGTTCAACAGAATGTGCGGGGTTGCTCATGAGACGCTGCAGAAGTAGCGGAGCCTCTCTCGAGTCCGTTGGACGTGGTCCAAATATACCCGGGGACGGCAGGGAGCTAACAGGTGGCATTTGAGCGGCTGCACCACCTCCAGCTTTTGCAAAGAAATCCATAACACTCTGAGACGTCATATCTGGTCCTCTAGATGGCGTGGACTCAGATGGCTTGGACATCATACCCTTGTTAGAGTTAAAATCGTCCTGCGCTTTGCTTAACATCGTGAAGATATCAACCGACGCATTTGACGTCGCCGGCGGGTTATACACGGGGTTCTGCGGCATGCTCTCACCTGGCGCCTGCTTCGGGGTCTCCTTTAACAGAGAATTCAACTTCGTCGCCAATCTTACACACTCGTCTTTGTCGTAAAACCAGATGCCGTAGATTCGCGACTTCGCGTTCCGATACAAAAGGAACGGCTCCTTCAATTGTATTTCAATTCCCTTTGATACAGGCTCGATCAGGTTGTTCGTGTTCAATCTATTCATAATCACTAAACTATGATACGGCTCTCCATTTCTACTGTACACAAACAAAGCACCTTCGATGTTGGTTTTCTCCCATTCGTTCTCTTCGAAGGTATAAAGTGCAACGTGGGTAGCACTGTCAATTATTTCGCGTGCATATGGATCTGCCCTCTTTAGTGCCGCAAAATTCATACGTAAACCGGTGTCAGCCATTTTATACCAACAAAACACAAGTTTTTACACAACGAGTTAGCATCACAGAAAAATGACAAGAACGAATAAATTCGCCATATTTGGCAGCGTTTCGTTTCTTATGAAATCAGACATTGCAAGAAAAAAAAGTGAATGTAATTTTAATAATGTTATTGTTAATTACTATCGGTGAGCATTTATAAATAACGCATTATTAAACAAGTTGCTTCTATTTTCTTATTTTATAGCGATGTCTATACAGCTGCAATTTAAAGATAATACTGAAGTTATACTTCTATCTATGTAAAACGAAACGTGTAGAACAAACGAGGGGTGTGTTCGTTTTCTTGAAAATAAACGTAAATAATAAAAAGTAAACTTGTTTTTTTATACATATACACCTGTATTAAGTATAGTTCATTCCAATCAAAAAAAGCAAAAGGTAAACAAACGTAGTATGCAGATGACATTGACATGTGTCAGTTCCATAGTAAGTTTGTTTACGTTTTGCTTTTTTTTGATTGGAATGAACCATATAGTTAATTCCAATCAAAAAAAAGCAAAAGGTAAACAATCATAGTATGCATCTGACATTGACATGTGTCAGTTCCATAGTAAGTTTGTTTACGTTTTGCTTTTTTTTTACTGGAATGAACTATAATGTAAGACCTACACGTATACAGATATCCCAAAAAATGTATGCAACAAATTTTGATCAAGACGTATCAAAATTACAAAACATATTTTCAGCAAAACTATGGTTTTCGAGTTATACCAGATTTAGAAAAATTATAAATTGAAAATCACTATAAAAAACCAATTTGTATTTTTTGCACTAAAATATTGTTGATTTGTGTTTCTACACAAATCTACTATTTTTGTTCTTTCAATAGTCTTACGGAATTTTACTTTGGGGACATGCAGCTGATATCGAAACTATTTTTAACCGACTTCAAAAAAAGGATGAGGTTCTCAATTCGTCAGAATCATTTTTTTTTATATATGTTCACCGATTACTCGAAGACGCCTGAATCGATTTGGAAAATTCTTTTTTTGTTTAAAGGGTATACTTCACAGGTGGTCCCAAAAATGGATTGAGTGGTGAAATCGATTCAGCGGTTTTTGAGAAAATCAACAAAAACATAGCAAAATTGGAGTTGTTGCGATTGAAGTCGGTTGTTTTTAACGTGAATACGTATAAAAAAAATTAAAGATGCCATTAGAAATACATCACCAATTGAAGAAAATCTTTAAAAAATCCGTTACTGAAATTTTAAACATCGGCGACGTAAACAAATGTACTGAATGGTTTTGTCTCACATGCTACAAAAATCCTTGTTTTATATCCATTTTAGAAACGTACAATTCTTATACATGTTCTGTCACAGAAATGGCATGCAACATTGAAAACAAGAAATTAAAATATTTAAAATTATTGAACATGCACCCAAACTTAACATATTATATTAAATTTAAAATTAAGATAATGTCATAATTTCAGGAATTAAAAAATGTCAATAATAAACGGGCTACACTTCTACAGTTTAATTAAAATATATGTTGGAACATTTTATTACACACAAGGAGAACATTACAAAATACATATGTAATATGAAGTGTACAAAGGCGGACAACCCAGGGTAAATTCGGAGGAAATTAAATTGACAGGTGAACGGCCATTTGTAAATATTAAACGACATTTAAGGAAATGTACACGAGAACGTTTTAAAAAAATATTTCGTGGAAAAATAATTATTAAAAATAAAATTCTTAGTACAATTTTACAGAGTGTTAAAAAGAATGCGTTTGAAATTTTAAGAGATTATTCAGAATCCAGACACCGCACCGGTCACACAGCTGGATGAATATTTAAAAATACGATGTTTTTTTTTTCAGTTTCTTGGTTCACTATTTAGATTTAGTATGGGAATCTGAAAAAAATATTAGCCCTTAAAAATAACGCTCTTTTTTTAACACCTGTATAAATTCTTTATTAAGAAGATAATTTTTAATGAGTATTTTTAAAAGAAAGTATTTTTACAAAAGTCCTGAATATTTCTAAAAATATCGTTTATACAAATACCTTTCACTCAAAGCAGACCCGCTATAAACATCCATACCGAAACTTGGGTCGACATTACTAGTATGTGGCGATACGATGACTGATGAAATGATAATTTTAATAAATAAATTGTCAATGATGTAATTACTTTGTTTATCATAATCAGTACTGAGAGCGCACTATCAGATTCAATACTACGCTACCTACTGACCTACGACGACGCTCAGACGCTGATGACCTATAGAAAATAAAATTGATCTTTCGTCATAGAACGAATATACCTCTTTATTGAGACTTGAGACGCTAGGCCGCGTTCAGAACCTGCACTCTGCAGCAACCGTTCACTCTGACAACAGGATAGCATAATATAAGTGTGAAAGAGAGGGTACAACTCGGTTGCTGTCAAGTGCAGGTTCTGAACGCGGCCCTAGCGTAACGTACCACACAATGCAATGTATCGATAAAGATATCGATATATTTATAGAAAGACGATTTAAAAGTACATAATTATGCGCAAAACATTTTTTTTTCGTGTAGTTTAATTAACAGTACTCTCACAGTTAATGGATGAATATTTTTTCTACAAGGTTTTAAACAGTTATATTTGGTTTTAATGAGCGTTTTTCTTTTTTTGTTCCTTAAGCCCCTAAGAGATGCCTACATGTTCTATCTTCGATTGGCGGTCCTATTTACACATGGTATTCCTATTTGTTACTTACTATGGTGCTACCCCGCACCACGCACGCAACATTGTTCTGAGCGCGCAACAAACAAAAAATTTTGGCCAAAATTTGTCAAAAATACCATAAAACATACAAAAGAGTTACACAGTAAGCTTTACAAAATGCACAGACAAAACGCAAAAAGATTGGACATGTCATCCTGAACAAAGTGTTGCCGATCCTCAACACACCGAAAACTGCCATAAATCACTTTGATATCTGTTCCGTGTATTTATTGTTTTCAATCATGGATAACTTATTACACAATTTCTGTGTACAAATATACATATAAAGTTAGATCATTGTTTTCTCAGTCTTTTTAAACCAAAATAAGGAAAAGTTTGTGTTTATGATGCTGTATTAAATTTAAGATAGACCGTAATGCCATCTAGTAAGCACCTTAGAAACTGCTGGAAAAACGTCCATCATGTATGAAAATCAGTGTCTTGGTGCAAACAAATTTTCATTTTGTTTCTATGGAAAGTATTTTTTGTCGCAGAAATTTTTCATCCCTGAATATCCAAAAATGATATCATATTTGCCCTAGCACCTATATACTTCATTCCAATCAAAAAAAAGCAAAACGTAAACAAACTTACTATGTAACTGACACATGTCAATGTCATCTGCATACTATGTTTGTTTACCTTTTGCTTTTTTTTGATTGGAATGAACCATAGTTATGGAGATATAAGCCCTAAAGGGGGGCGCGGCAGAAACAAACTTTCCGCACCTCCTCTCGCCGCCCTTGTGATGGCCCCTGATGCCTCCCGGGATTAATCAACCGACTTCAAAAAAAGGAGGAGGTTCTCAATTCGTCAAAATCTGTTTTTTTTTTTTAATGTATGTTCACCGATTACTTGAAGACGCCTGAACCGATTTCGAAAATTCTTTTTTTGTTTCAAAGGGTATACTTCACAGGTGGTCCCATATAAATTTTATCGAAATCGATTCAGCGGTTTTTGAGAAAATCAACAAAACATAGCAAAATTGGAGTTGTTGCGATTGAAGTCGGTTGTTTTTAACGTATTCAGCGTGGTCAATTATTATTTACTACTTAAGGAACAATTATTCTACGTTAAAATCAATTTACGACTTGTTTCTACTTCCATTTCTTATTGTACCTGTAAAAGCAACAAAAGGATGCCAAGTTTCGTGCTTTCTGCCAGATGGGACCATAGTTAACATTTTTTTGAGCTAACGAGCTATACTATTTCCATTTACATACTCTATCTCATCATATCATCTCAGAGCAATAAATATAACATAGTATTTTTTTCTTGATTTCTATTCTATTTTTCCATTTGGCATTCCACATCTCATTTAAGGAGTGATTTTGCCAATGTCAAGTGAAAAATGGGAGAATCTTCAATTTAAAAAAAATGGCGAAACGCCAATGTCAAGTGAAAGACGCGGCTCTAAGGGTAATGGGCACTTAAAGACGCTCCACGTGGTGGTTTGCTGCTGGAACTCGGAAAACGGAGCTGTCTCCCGAGTTAATCCTCTTCTTATGACCGCGTATCACTGAATCGGAATCACAGCTATTTCCCCATCACAATAATAACGTTGAGACTACTCTTAAACGGAAATAATTAAAAAAATAACTTAGCAGACGTGTGCTCGATACAAGTCCCGGCAACCAACCTTTTCTTGATTTATCGATATTTTGTGCCTGGTACGCATCACTAAAGGCTACGGGAAACAAACGTCAAACTAAACAAATGTCATTTGAAAGTTTACGCGTGTTGATTGCGGTCGCGTACGGTTGTAGTTTTAAATTAAAATTATTATAATTTTAATGGATAAACTGTAATCAAACGAATACTTTAGCGTACTAGAATAAATATTGTTTATGAAACATCAACTTTCTAGTACTATAACAACTTAAATTACGCGTAAACTAAAAACATAAGTGCGAAGACACGTGACGAAAATAAACAGTTTTCTAAAGTGTTTTTTCGAGTTTTTTCATTTCAACATGCCTATGAGTAATGTCCTGGTGATCGGCAGCGGGGGCCGGGAGCATGCCTTGTGCTGGAAGCTGGCGGATTCTCCGTTTGTGAAGCAAATATACTGTGCGCCGGGCAGCGTCGGTATTTCGACGACCAATAAAGTTGAATGTGTAGATCTCAACATCAAAGATTATCCGGTAAGATTCTTATTGGTGTTGTTGGGTTGGGGTGTGCTTTAGATCGTTGTATTAAAGTCATTTTACGCTCACAGATATTGTTTTGAATATTTATATTACGACATACCAGCACCTATTACCAGATTTCTACTTGAAGGATACTCTCTGACTAGGGTCTTAAAATTATATAATAAACATGTTTTTGTTTTCAACCTTTTGAGAGTTTCATTTGAAGGTATTGTATAGAATGGCGTTCATATTTTTGTTGTACCTACTCTATTGCAATCAGAACTCTAGGGTCTTTATGAAATACCTGCAAAAATTATCTACGGCTTTTACTCATGAAACACCTAAGGAACATATTTTTTCTCAATTTGCAAATGGGATGTTAATTACCCACTTAACATTTTAAAAGGACTTTATCGTCGGTCAGCAAATAACACTGCACAAGTTGATTTTTGGCATTTCCGACATGAGTGCCTTTGGATGCAAGTTTTAAACACACTTCTATCTACCTATAAGATTTAGGTAAATATATTGGCCGATTAGAAGTTGTTACAACTAGTGATCGGAAATTCGGATGCAATTATACCTAGAATTCGGGAGCTAGCATAATATGGTCATGCCGTTTTGAATAGAATTGGAAACTATTGGCCATACATATGTAGTGTTTGTTTCACATTTTAGCCCCCCTATCATTTCCTACAAGGATTACCAGTAACCCTGTGTATATAAAATAAGTTGTGGATATAAACACATAATAGCATACATAAAATTTTCAATAATATCAACATTCACTACAATCAGATTGTTACAATTAAGAATCCCAACGCCAATCCCAATTTTTACGATCCCGGTATCCCGGGAATTTTTTCTATGAAAATCTATAAATTTATTGGGAAAGGCATATCCATACTATTCTTTCTAAAAATGAAATTGCATCCAAATTTCCAATCACTAGTTATGACACTAGCTAAATAATTTCTCTGAGCAACACCACTAATCAAATAGTTTTTTGGGTGACTTGTAAAGTAGGTGAAAATGACATATGCGGTGTTGTTTGCTCACTGACGTTATATAATACAATGAATAACAGATCTAAATTACACAGAAAAAGATATACAAGGGCAAACTAGAGCTGGAAAAGGAAATAACAATGGGCTCCTTAGTAAAAAAAATACAAGTTTTATAATTTTGAATTTGTTTCTTTATCATTAAATTGTATTTTTCGTGATATTTATGAATGAACATTTCCTATACCCTGTTTATAAAGTTATAATTTTAACCAAAAAATTAAAAAAGGTTTCAAACTCTTTTAGTTAAATTTCTTAAAAAAATACCTTGTAGTTCCAAATATGTACCTATAGTATATAATAAACTGGTGTCGATTCGGTTTTCACCATTAAACTTAATTTAAGTGTTCTGTCTTTTTCTTTCAATATCGAAAAGACAAGGACAGGTCGCTTAAATTAAGTTATGTCCTGTCAAATAAGTTTAATAGTAAACACCAAATCTACACCACTACCTAATCAAATTAAGCATATAGCATTATTTTAAAAATATTTAATTAGTTACTTAACAATTCATAAACTACATCTTACCACTACATAATGCTCTTAATAAGCAATGATAAAGCAAATAAAAATAATACATGATAACCTCACTAATATTATCGAATAAATTCATATCAACATTTAGTCGGTTTGTATGACCTATGACATTAAAAATGGTGGCAAAACATATTACATAATACTAATAGACTAAAAAACTATATAATGTTGAATTAATTAATTACATGTTACAAATCTCACCATAACATAATAATGATAACTACCGTTAATTATTTCACAAAATTACTTAACTGACTTTTTTTTTGGGATAACTTTTCTGTTGAACATAGAATGCTTAAACTGAAACTGATTAAGTAATATAAAAATGCACAAGTATGTCTTCTAGCACGGACAATTTTAATGACACACTTCTACCACATATCTAAAAGATATTATTTATTCAAATATTACTTACTTAAAACATACACACTTGTGTACTTTGTCAGATACATTAGATCACTTGATGAAATAACTATAGTTAGTCAAAATACTACTACTATAGAACTAGTACAAAGTTTCTATATGCATTGCCTACACTGAGATTGACTTAGTAGTGGCACAGTACAATACTAGGCTCAAATATATATTTGAGTGATATAAGCAGATTCGTTTACTCTGTGTCCAATTATTTAATATCTTTAATATGTAATTATGTATGTATAAGAATGTATGTCTGATCAGTTGTGGCATACAGATGCCGAGAGTGATGATAAGTCTAGAGAATGGATTGCAATTTGTCCCAAAAATATATTCATCTCATGGAAAACTCCGACATAAATAATAACTAAAGCATAGTTCTACTTATACTAGTTGTGCTAACGTTGATATACAATTGACTCCACAAATTAATAAGAGCACCTTGCTAAAAAATAATTTAACATCTATCTAAAAAAATTACAGTCTGATTTTTACCATCTGCTTGTTTCATTAAAAACTGTTGTGCTTCTACACAATCAGTTATTGAAGTTATACCCTTGAATTTATTTTCAATCTGATTCAATGTCCTGCCTTTTGTTTCTGGTAGCATTATGTAGATTACTGTGGCTATGTAAATTAAAACTAGTGAATAAAATAGATATGTGCCTCCTAAACCAATATAATCTATGAGGATATTAAAGGTTTTGAGAACTAAAAATGTGAAGCCCGAATAAAAGGCAGCGCTTATGCAACCTCCTATACTTCTATATGCAATAGGGAAAATTTCTCCTGCTAAAGCCACCGGTAAGGCTACCATACCAGCACCAACTGAGAAATAATGTAAATTCAATAACAATAACGGCAACCATACTGCATCATAACTGAAATAGCCGTGACCCCTAATATAGACGTAAACAGATATCAATAGATGACTTATTAAACATGTGCCTAATGTTACAAAGAACATTTTGCGCCTCTTAACCTTATTCATAACGTAAACTGCTAAAATATTTGTTATTATTCTTTGTGAGTCCAGTGATATCATCCAGAATTCAGATTCTGAATTCGTACCGATTACAGTTGAAATAATTTGTGTAGCGTACGCTGGTAAAGTAACGGTTCCGGAAAACGCCATTAATAAGTACAGATGTATCATAACTATAATGGGTTTGTAGAATTCCCTTTGTTTCATTATTTTAAGGAAATATTTGCAGTGACTCGTACTTTGATCTTTTGGCTTCTTATTTAGCAGTTTCGCTTCAATCATTTCTTCCAGCTCAAATAATTCTTTTTCACTTCTCAACCAGAAAAAAGCTTGTTTACACTTGTCAAATTCACCTCTGTCAGCCAACCAACTGGGAGATTCGGGAGAATAAATTGTCATGATCAGACTTATAAAGGGAAACAAAGTAAGAACCAAAGCAGTTTGTTGCCAAGTTAACAGAGAACCTATTAGATGCACGAATAGTACTCCAAAACCTTGAGTAAGAGATATCATTGTGAGGAATGCCCCTCTGTTCTTTGGGCTGGTGTATTCTCCAATGAGTATTGAGCGCAGCGGCGTAAACATTCCATAAGACAATCCTTGGAGAATTCTTGCTATGATAAGTTCCTGAAAAAGGAAATGGTATTTTTTTAAAGGCTAATAATGTTATTAAAATACAACAGTAATTTTTTATTCCTTTGTGTATCAAAGATGGGACGGAAGAGATGGTTTCGTCTGTACGCTGTAGGATCACTTTGGGAAAGGCCACTACACTTTGGCTAGATGATTTACTGATATTCTTTCTACCTTCACTGAATCTTCACCAAATAATCATTCCTATACTAAGTTGTAAGTAAGTGTTGTAAGTTTTCTATATCATTTACGAGTATCTACAGAGCCGCAAAACAACATAATGTATATTATGCTATACAGTTATACATTATAGTGATCGACTGATCGAAAGTCATCCGTAATCAGAAAAGTTCATGATCACTGTGGCACGAATCAGGGCTGTTATTTGTTTATCAGAAATATAAAATATTGTATGATATGATGAAATAAAGCAAGGTTTCCTGCAAGACCCGTTTACCAATATAATAAAGGTAGCAAATATAAAACGTAGGCAATCAATAAAAACACTTTTTTAACGATAATCGGTAAAGCTTATACCTCTCGTGATTGTAAACTTGCGCTTTCTTATTTGTATTAATTAACAAGGAATTTCTACCTCTTAAATTACATTACTGTAAAGACAATGCAAAGAAGGGCGTAAATATAAACTGTGGTTAAATAAATACCCCAGAAAATTTTCGCTTCTTAATAATAACTAAATCATTTTCTAGTTGAAGAAAATTAGAAATGTAGTCTTTCAAATCACTGACATTTTGTATGTTTATGGGCCTGGGGGGGGGGGGGTCGCAAGAAAGCTTTAACTTGTAAGGGGGTCGAGTAATGAAAAGGTTGAAAAACACTGACCTAAAATTTCTTAAAAATGGAAGTATTCTTTGTTAAAAAAAACGGTAATAAGGACGATTGTGATTTTTAACATGAGGTGAAGATAAAAATGTTGAGGGGGCGCTAGAAAATAAATGATTCCGAAAGTGGGCGATAGACGAAATAAGTTTGAAAACCTCTGGCGTAGACAACGTTGACGGCGGCGAAGTGGATAGCGTTACTGACTTTCACTTTCAAAGTCGTAAGTTCGATTCACACAGGGCAAACATTTGTGTGATTATCATTAACTGATCATTGACATGAGCAGTTATTTCTATAGTTATTATTTTTTCTTTTTCAATTCTGTTCTGTGTCTGGGTGTGTAAATATTAAAACTAATATGAATCATTCTATGAAATTCTATAATTATTATATTATCTTTTTCAATTCTGTGCAGTGTCTGGGTGTGTAAATATTAAAACGAATATGAATCATTCTATGGTTCCCTCAGTACAGGGAGTTGAAGATGCCGTACAACTTATGCCCTAATTTGACTAATTTGTAAATTGTAAATTGTCAAGTTCCATTTCTAATAGGTAGTTCCTTACCTTAACACTATAAGCCGTGGAGAACAGAAGCCATGAAACCAACATGGGGGCAATGGCTATGTAGTGCGCCACCTTTCGCCCCAGTCGGCCCATGATGGGTGGGGTCACGAAGATACCCACTAACATGGCTATACCGAGAACTGATGCTGCAATAAAAGAAAATTTGAACACAATGGTGTCTTTAAAAAGCACCGACTTACCGGCTTAACATGAATGCATTAAAAACAGGCGCGGATCCAGGATTTCGTTCAGGGGGGGAAATTTTTTTGTGTACCATTATTTGGTGGTATTATTAACCATTAATATAAAAAGTCGCGAGCGTAGCGAGCAGTTTTAGTACTTCGGTCAGGCTTCTTTGGAAATTGCACCCATTGCCCCCCTCCCCTGGATCCGCGCCTGATTAAAAATAATTATCAAATATTGTTTATTATATATTATTCTATTCTGTTCCTCTATTATTGTTCGATTTTCATTACATATGCAATTTTTTTTTACAAACATTTCGCAATGAGCATTTCCATATTCATTATCTATACAAACGACTATTTTTGACGTCAAAACTCAGTATTTCAAACTGGGTAATAGAACAAGATAATAATTCTAAGCTATTAACCGTGTAGCTTGCGTTGTGTTTCGCCGAGTGAGTGACGGTACCGGAGGCCCAACCTCCCTCATCCCCCTATCCCATTTCAAAGGTTTGCAACGCATTTGTGACTCCTCTGGTGTTGCGGCTGTCTATGGGCGGCGATAATCGCTTACCATCAGGTGATCCGTCTGCTCGTTTGCCACCTATCACATAAAAAAAAGCTTACCAATCCATGAGGCGTTTTCTTCCGTCAATTTTATGTGAGAGTTTGGTTTGTCCAACTGCGGCAGTAATACCGCGGGGTAACCGATGGTTGCACCGTGTGCTATGACATCTATACCCACTGCTGCTGTCACGAAACACTGCAAAATTAATTTATGTTCATTAATAAACATAACTTATATGTCTCCTCATTTCTTCCTATAGTACAGACAAAGGACAGAGTTCGTTAAATGTGGATACATCTAGGCTGCTCTAAACATGTGGGCTTTTCATCATCATCAGCCTAAAGACGTCTACTGTTGGACAAAGGCCTCCCTCAGGGATTTCCACGCCGACCGGACTTTGAGCCTTTAAAAAGTTCCTAAAATAAATTATTATTTAGACTAAAACAAATGCCTGTTGGGATAGGAAAGTTCCCAAAGCGTAGGCCGACCTCCCACTAGGTGGACCGATGAAACACCTCACATAGTTTCATACATGAAAGTGTTCACGTATTATCGAACTTGTACGTCGCTCGCCGGTAGTAACGGTTCTTTATGGTGCAATACTAGCGGTAGTACTAGCGGCAGTACTAGCGGCATCCTGGCCGTATTCGCCGCCGTGTCCATGACGCCAGCGGAATGTTGTAGCTAAGAAGGATGTGAGTATAATAGGGAATTAGAGCATCATTAGAACTAATTGTGCGCCAGCAGCGGAATTTGTGCGTCTTACAATTTCGGAGATATTCATAAAAAACCGATGCCGCCAGGGTAACGTTCCCTCAGCGGCATAATTTTGAAAAAGACGGTCTAGCTCATAACAAAGTACATGACTGAGTAGCTTTCGTCGTGTTATAAATGTGCGCAAATAGCGGAATTTGTGCATCTTACGGTTTTCGAATTATTCAAGATTCCGCTGCAGTAACGTTTTTGAGTTTTCTGTATCTCGAAAACGGCTGATAGGAGAAATTTCAAAAAAAAACCACTAGTACACCTTAATTTGTGCGTAATTTGAGCAATGTTACTTTTTTGAAAATTATGATATTTTTTTAGTAATTAATTTGTTTAGAAAATCAGGAAATTCTAATTTACAAGGAAACGAGTGAAGTTGCAATCGAATAAAGAGCACTCAAATATTCCTCTAGTAGACCCTAATAATGTGTGCAATTGTGGATTGTATTATCTAGGCAAATAGTGAGATATACCATTTAATTACGATATTAAGGTAGCGAAATTTTAAAGATTGAATTCAGTGCTCCCATAAGACTATGTAACATGACATTTTACATAAAATTAGAGCGTCCTGCTAGCAAGCTTTCCTGTAAGTTTCATCTTTGAATAACGTTGATTTAAAAAGATTTACCCAAAAGAAGAAAGAACGAACATTTTCCCTATAACCCGACCAAATTAGAATGTATACGAGAAAGCGGCCGCACCATACAAAAGGATAACCTTCTTAAATGAAAGGTATATTGAAGGAAGCTTTGTAAGTACAGTTGCGTGCAAATGTTTTATTGACGATTGTTTTCTTAGTACCTACGTACTCGTATAGCGGCCGGGACAAAGCTATTATAAAAGATACTTGTAATAAGATTTTTAGATAGTAAGTATCTTATCTAAGTCTTGCCGCCAAACATGAATGTTAACAGCATGGATGTGTTCCGGCATGAAGATAGCCAATTCCCCATTGCGTTGGGGATTCTTTGATAAGCCCGCTTCCATCTTCGGCGTCATCATTACTTACCATCAGGTGAGATGATGCCAAGGGCTTACCAATAGAGGATAAAAAAAATGCAACATTAAGTAGTGTTTAGTTTCTAGCATACTGATTAATAGTTCGAGAAGGTTAAAATAAAAATTAAAAAGAAGAATGAAACAATGAAGACTTCTGAGAGAAGAAAGAAGAGATCTGCTAAAATCTGACACACTACGTGGAACCCCGATATTATGGATAATTATGTATATGGTTTACCTACTTAAAAATTAATAAACGGGAAATTCCCGTACTACTTTATATTATTATAAAAATAATAAAATTAAAAATATTTTCTAGCAAGCAAGTCATAAAAAAAATTATAACTTTTCTATTGCTATTTAAAAAAGTATTTCCTTGAAAACTGCCAAATTCTGACACTTTTTTAAATCGTCAGATTATTCTGCTAGAGTTAAAATTTAGTAGCCAAATCTGCCCAAATGGCAGAAATCTGCCACAAATGGTCACACTGCGGGGCGGATGGGTTTCGAAAACACGGGAACTCGCGCGACGGGGGGAGCTTAATGCTCATTCCCTCTGCCCGTGCCCCGGGGGCTACATGTGGGAGGAGCGCAGCTCAGTTCAAAGCGATAAGATAAACACTTTGATCAGAATTTAACAAAGCATTGATTTGATTATATCTGCTTTGCGAGAAATATACCTCAACAGGTAGAGGTAATAAAGTACTAATTACTTCTATGCTATTCTATGGTATGGCATTTGTTCTACTTCTATGGTACTAGATAGCAAAAAATATTGACGATTTAAAAGCATGTGTAAAGCATCCACTTAAACATTTTGAGTTTTATGCAGATACATCAAAAAGTTTGTTGTTCAACTTGTCGATGTTACCCGATTTTAGTTAATTTAAATACGAAGCCAAATAATAAAACATTTATAAACATCATAACAAAAAATTTTCTGCTTAATTGTCCAATTAGTTCTGGTTGTATGCTACCAATTTAGGAAGGTTACCTTTTTGTATGGCGCGGCCGCTTTCTCGTATACATTCTAATTTGGTCGGGTTATAGGGAAAATGTTCGTTCTTTCTTCTTTTGGGTAAATCTTTTTAAATCAACGTTATTCAAAGCTGAAACTTACAGGAAAGCTTGCTAGCAGGATGCTCTAATTTTATGTAAAATGTCATGTTATATAGTCTTATGGGAGCACTGAATTCAATCTTTAAAATTTCGCTACCTTAATATCGTAATTAAATGGTATATCTCACTAATTGCCTAGATAATACAATCCACAATTGCACACATTATTAGGGTCTACTAGAGGAATATTTGAGTGCTCTTTATTCGATTGAAACTTCACTCGTTTTCTTGTATATTAGAATTTCCTGATTTTCTAAACAAATTAATTACTAAAAAAATATCATAATTTTCAAAAAAGTAACATTGCTCAAATTACGCACAAATTAAGGTGTACTAGTGGTATTTTTTTGAAATTTCTCCTATCAGCCGTTTTCGAGATACAGAAAACTCAAAAACGTTACTGCAGCGGAATCTTGAATAATTCGAAAACCGTAAGATGCACAAATTCCGCTATTTGCGCACATTTATAACACGACGAAAGCTACTCAGTCATGTACTTTGTTATGAGCTAGACCGTCTTTTTCAAAATTATGCCGCTGAGGGAACGTTACCCTGGCGGCATCAGTTTTTTATGAATATCTCCGAAATTGTAAGACGCACAAATTCCGCTGCTGGCGCACAATTAGTTCTAATGATGCTCTAATTCCCTATTATACTCACATCCTTCTTAGCTACAACATTCCGCTGGCGTCATGGACACTTCGCCGCCAGACTGGACGGGGGCATTGTGAGGCACTGGATGGGGATGCACTCAGCGGTTGCCACACACCCTCTGAGTCTGCATTCCTGTCTATTGACTTAGTTATATTTTATATATTGTATCTATTTTTATTTATCATAATTTAATTTAATTTAATTTTCAATTTAATATAATATAATTTAGTTATTTTTGAAATTGATAGTACTAACAATTAGATGTAAGTTTTTAATGTTACTAACAAATTATATGGATCCCTGGGTCTGAAATAAAAAGATTTTATTTTTATTTATTTTTAATACTCGTTAACAACCCATATCGTCCCCACTGCTAGGGCACACGTCTTCTCTCGTCTCTATCTCTCTTTTTCGGAAAGGTGCAGTGCCGTGGCACCAGATAAACTAACCTAACCTTTACTCGTCCGTCCGCCGGACTAGGTTTCATTTGTAGTTTTTTACACAGTAATTCATTAAGCGACTAGATGTTAATTTTACAATTTGGCTGCAATATTTATATGCGTTTTCAGCCTCCTTATTTTTCTTCCCCTTCATTACGGATCGCTCGATCCACTGCAAAATTCTTCACTATTGACTCACCCCGGACACTACAACAAACTGACGTTTTCTCATTAGGTACCTCCTACTAAGTACTGCTACATAAAAATATGATGTTTGTATACGCGTAAATGTGTGTTGCGAGGATTGTTTGCGGTAAGCAACAATCTGATCCGGTCCGGTCGGTCCGAATCTCAGCCTAGCGCGCTTCAGGTTAACTTGTGACAATTATTTGAAGGCCTACTAATAAATTAAATTTTAATTGGCAAAAGGTTCTAGATACGTACCTGTGTTTGTAGTTTGTCAGATTTTGGTTCTAATATTTTACTTTGGTACCTTTTAAACGAATATCTGATAAACTACAAATACAGGTGTAAGTTTCTAGAACGTATTTAATTTACCAAAGTTTTTTTTTATTGATTAATATTTAATTATGAACCACACTTCATTTGACTGAAGCGCGCTATTACACATCCTATTCTATTTTCCTCCAAGATCAGCCGGTTTTTAAGTATTGCGTAAAACTTTTAAACTTACTTGTCTCCAAAATGGCGAAATTCTTTCTTTAAATTTAGACATCTTTTGATGCCGGCATTTTATTTTACCACATTAATGAAGTCTCTGTAGCAACATCACATATACACTTTTTTACATCATGGGTTTTGAGTTACGTCTATTCAGTTCAAAGGAAATTTTCAGAATGAAAATTACAAAAATGTCGCATAATTTTAATTTATTCGCGGTTGAAATAAAATAAAGCATGTTTGTCATGTTAGTTCAGATGTTCTCAGGAGTAGTTACGCCTCTCTCGTTTTACGCTAGATTTGTAAGTGGCAGCTAGAAGTGCATTGCTTGTTGTCCTTTTCTTTCAACACTTATTAATCAAGTAAACGAGCAATGTATTTTGAATGGTTGTCGACTCCTGTTGCTACAAGATATTTTGAAATTAATGTAAACTTGAATCGCTATTGTATAAAACACAAAGAAAGTGTTGATTTGTATAAGCAAGGATTGGCATAGTCCGAAGATTTAGTAACGGTGTGTTGGTTTGTCAACTTCATGTTTGCTTTGTGAATTTCTGTCACAAAATGACACATTGATTTTTGTGGTTTTAAATGGGTTTTAACAAACACTTTTTTAGTCTGAGGTGTTAACAGTAAACGCATTGAAATCAGAATTGAGTTGAGATGCGTGATATGCCTTTTATCATTTTCAAGCATTTCAAATAGATAAATTATTTATTTCAACAACCTTACGTTATATTATATCTAAGTGTTTTAACATTTAATCTTTAAATTAACATTGTTAACTTTGTTTTACTGTAGATTTATTTATTGCGGTTTAAATTTTAAAATTTCTCCACCCACTGGCGTACACTATCAGAAAATATAATCATCTTTCTTTTTTTAACAGGCTCTTGCGAAATGGTGCAAAGAAAAATCCATCGATCTGGTCGTTGTGGGTCCAGAAGACCCGTTAGCCGATGGCATTGTGGACGGACTCTCCGCACATGGCGTTCCCTGCTTCGGTCCCAACAAGGCTGGTGCAAGGATAGAGGCAGACAAGGACTACGCGAAAAAGTTCATGATGAAGTACCAAATACCCACCGCTAGATTCCAGAGTTTCACCGACGCAAAGGCCGCAAAAGAGTTTATAATGAGGTTGGTAAAAAAACGTTTAAAAGTCAATCAGTTTAGCTCACCAAACTTCTTCAGTGGGAAACTATGAGTTGTCAGTTCAGACCGTCAGCTTTATAGATACTCTGGTTTGACCCTAAATAGGCTGGACTGGACCAAATAATTATAATTGCTACTTCTTCTTATCGTGTGGCATAAATTAACCGTACTATCACAATGATAGACGGCAGTTGTCTGGTGTTGCAGTTAGCGTCATCCGCTACTACTACTTTTCGAAGCGACACCAGATATCGTCATCTGGGCAAAGGGTAGGCTCGGCGATGGCACTGCCCATGTTAGAAAGAGAAGCACATAGTAGGTACATCTTTCTGTCGACTTGGATGGAGTGTTGGAGTGGAGTCTCGGGCCAGTAAAACGATTGCAGTCTCGCGACTCTTGCAGTAATTGACACCAATAGTTAAGAAAGGTGTCAATGTTCACGGATATTCTCTTATCAGTAGCACCTAGCACTTTTAACCCCAGATAGTTGCCTGGTTATAATAAATAAGTGCTTACTTTTACTCTTTGGTCTTTATATAAACTTAGGTCATAAGCTGTTGAATTTGTATGAATAGTAAATACATATTTTTAATGCCGCAGAACAAAAAGTCTGAGTTTCATAAGTTGAATCAGTACCTAATGGTTTCGGTTTCAATACGAATAATTATACAAAAAATACGCATAATATAGTAACCACCTATCGCATTTTTTCTCAGTTAAAGTAAGATACGAGAAATATACACAAAATGTATAAACATTAATTAATCTCTGACCTGAATAAATCTGAACGGAATAAATCATATTGCACCAGATAAATTCTGGTGCGATATGATTTATTCTGTTTTAATAAAGAAATATGGATCAATGTCGCAGGATATTTTTAGCCGCCTACTCCAGATGAAGGGTAATGTTTTTCAGGTGTTTGTATGTACGAGTTGTTATGTTAGCAACCCAAATCGTCTCCACTGCAGGGGCATGAGGGTTTTCCCATACATCGGGAAGGTAAGGCCGTATTCCACACACGGGGGCCAAGTCCGGATTGTAAGTCTGTCTTTTTCGATGAGTCTGTAGCCTAAATGTCTTGTCTAATACTAAAATACGAGCCTGACACTAAGCTAAGACCCACGGCATCGACTACGTAATGTAATGACAAAGAATACTTGTCAAATATAAATTTCATTAAAGTTTTATTTCTAATATTGTGTTTGTTACAGTCTTTAGTGTTTAATTTTTAAGGTATGGTGCCATATATTACGAAATTTTCTGTAATAATTTTTCACTATTATTTTGTATTGTCTCCAGCGCCCCATACCCGGCTCTGGTGGTAAAAGCGGCAGGTCTTGCCGCTGGAAAGGGTGTGGTAGTGGCAACATCTAAAGAGGAAGCCTGCCAGGCTGTTGACGAGATCCTGACACAAGCCAAGTATGGAGCTGCTGGTGAGACGGTGGTGATTGAAGAACTGTTAGAGGGAGACGAGATTTCGGTAAGCGTAGAGCGAGATAGGATGATAAGATTGTTTGATGAAAGAATGAGATAGGTGTTAAGGGTTATCGTACGTAAAAAATATAGTCCACTATTGAATATTATTAGGTATGTGTTAAGGTGTTAACATCCGATTTTCAACGGAAAATATTGGGAAAAAATATAATGTTTAAACTTGATAATTTTTCAAAGATCCTTAAAAATTAAGGTACTAGACCTTAATTTTTAAGGATCTTCCATTTAGTTTCATCATTTTTTATGTCAATTAATAAATATGCTAGTCAATGTGACCGAGAGCTGTAATTAGCGGTTTTTTATTAATATATTGCAGTTAATTAATTAAAATGATTTTTTCCATACTATTGTTTATCGATCCGCGTTCTAAGAAAAAAATCTTTCGTACTCCGGAGCATCATCATAAATGTTCACCATTTGACAAAGTACATTTTCTCATGCTATAATGTATATTATTTTATAAATTCTTCATTCATTGGATAAAATATACAAGTAGTGGACTTGTACACAATGTCGATACTTGTATGAAATAATTGCAAGGATTTGGTTTGTTAACATCATACTATTGGGTAGGTACCTATTCTCTTGTATTATCGTTTACACATGGCAACGCAATAAACATTTCTATACTTATAAACGACTTCAGTGAGTGAAATGATAAACTTGACCTCAGTTTGACCGTAAAGTCCAATATTTTCTCAGATAATTAGTTAAGGAAACAATTTAAAATTTTTGTAGTAAACATTTTTTTTCTGTAACAGATATTTCTTATTGGATGCTTGCGACTTATATTTATATAAGTTAATACCAAATAAACGAATATTTCGATAGCGAACCCTTATGCTCGCGCGCATATATGCACGCAAATGATCTAACTGTCATCCGCCATTAGACCAAGAGCAGTGTGAGGTACGGGGGAGGAAAGGAGCTGCAGCTAGTCTGCCTTCCGACACCAAGTTTACTTTCCTTTAAATATCAATAAAAAGAAAACAACTTTTGTTCTCTACAGGTCCTAGCCTTCACAGATGGCAAAACCGTATCAATGATGCCCCCAGCTCAGGATCACAAGCGCATCGGGGAGGGGGACACTGGCCCCAACACTGGAGGCATGGGGGCCTATTGCCCCTGTCCCCTCATCACGCCAGACCAGCTCGCAGACGTAAAGGATCAAGTGTTGCAACGCACTATCGATGGCTTGAAAGCTGAGGGCATCAACTATGTTGGTAAGATTCGATAAAGTGTTGATAACAAGGTTTTTATTAGTGCGAGACAGGCCCCCCGATACTGGAGGCATCATGGTCTATTGCCAAGGATGGGGTCAAGTGTTACAACTCAAGTCAAACTGTCAGTGAGTGTGTCTTGCAAGGACAATATTGTCTCATCTTAGGAGATATGGGCGCCTACTGTCTCTATCAACATACCAGCGATCAGTGTTCTCTTGAGATTATCATATCTCCATTTGTAAAGCCAGTGTGTTTTTTTTTTAATTCAGAGGTTATAGCAACTCTTTCTTAACCTAAGAGAATAGGATATTGTTTCTTAACTATTGTTCACCAGATTGCAATAAAAGATATTTGTTTTAATTTTCATCCCATTTTAAACTTTAAATTAATAAACACCACAAAAAGAGTCCATTTTGACACTGAAAACATGATGACACGTCTTGGTATTTTTTTTTTTTGGAGAAAATATCGTTTTTGATAGATGATACTTATAAAAAGCAGCTAAAATGTAGTGGTAGTATTTGTTGTAGCTAATCATCAAAAATACATAAAAATTCATTGAAACTGAACATCAGCTGAAGTGTCACTTCTCAGACACTGCTTAGACAGATATATTAGTACTCATCTACCCGTAACTCGGGGATATTGGTATTTGATACCAAAGGCGCCACTTTTTGCTGCCTTGCAACTTGAAAGTTAAAGCCATAGTACAGACCACGGAAGAAAGAGGTAGGGGGAAATGGTAAGTAGGCGGATCTCGCGTGTCATAAATTAGCGCTGCAGTACAGGACGCACTCATTCTCAATCGCGTACTATGCGGCACCGGACGGCTGATGTTCTCGGATAAATAAAATAAAAAAACACGTAAACATGCGATACTGTGCTGTTTTAGAGTGCAGAAATAGAAGCACAGACAAAATATCATATAATGAAGGCATTACATTTCACCGGTAAATGTTGTATTTTATATTTCGATTTAAAATTGAATTTAATTTAATTCAAAGCTTTATCCCGAACGAATTAGATAATTTTAAACTTTATGTGAGAGTAATAAAAGTCATACGTCAGTAGCATAAGTCGGCCTAGTCCACCAACATTCTCGTGTGTTCTAAATAGTGATGTGCAATCATTTATCTTTGACAATATATTATCGATATCGATAAAAAGAGAAGTTGATTTTATTATCCTTCCAGTTGTTTATAATGTGTATATTTTAGATACATTTTATTGGCAAATGTCAAACCTTTGTTCATTCCCTACTACCGAAGGATTTTGTAGGTATGTATGTAAATAATTCTTTGGTACGCTCTACAGCCTAAAGGGCGTCACATACGAGCGCTATACTGTGCTATTTCATCGTAATATCAAATATTGCTCGCCACACTACAAATAAAGGGCGTCACACACAGGCGCTATACTGTGAGTGCGAGTTTAAAGCTGTAATTACTCGCATACTAAGAATGACGCCATGAGTGTATCAGTAGATAAGTAAAGCTGAATCTTGTTTTTTTTTTTATAATTTGTCTACGTTACGTTATTATATACTCTACCTTTTCAAGAATCACACGGACGCTATACTGTGCTATTTCATCTTACGATATCTGCTGCTGTCGTGTGTGACTGTAGCAAGCTATCACACATGGCGGCAACACTATCGTATAAAGGGGTAGGGACATTTGTGGCCTATGACCTGTCGAATTTTCACGAAAGTTGTGTCGCAGTTTGAAACCTACTTAAATCGATAGAGGATAGCTAAATGATGAAACATGTAATAGGTCTTTTTTTCGTAACATCACCGGTTGCAGAGATATAAATGATTTTTACTGTCCTATATATGGTAGGGCCATCTTTGTCACGAAATATGTCCGAAACTGGTGGAAACACTAAACGACTTATCATATTTTTTCACCATCTAAATGTTCACTAGCGATTTATAAAGGATTCAAGGTGCGCGACTTTGAAAAAAACGTCGGCCATAGGCCACCTTCCAAAGTAAAATCTTACATCGCCTTTCATTACCCTCAGGCGTCGTGGCGCTCATATCAAGGTTATATCGTACGCTGTCATCTCTGTATCGCTCGGTGTCACGTGACATCTTAAGATAAAACAGTATCGTATAGATGGTCTATTTATTTGTTTGGCGAGCGATATTAGATTTTACGATGAAAGAGTATAGTATAGCGCTCGTGTGTGACGCCCTTTACGTAGGTCCGCGCAGTGGATCGGAAAAAGTGTCATTCTCGAGTTTATTCCAAAAAATGGTAAAAATATTCATGTATAACCCACGACGAGAACTCCCGCGTGTCAAATATGTGGAGTTTTTATTTGAGGGCAATTTTCAAATTAATTTCCCTAACCGGAAACAAAACTGGAAAATCTTAATAGAAACTTAATGGTACTAGCAATTAGGCAATCAATAGCATATTGTTGAAGCCATTAAAAAAACTTTATTTGAAGTCTTGTTTGGTAATTCTATTCAATGTATATTAGGACTTACGAGTATTCAACGTTATTGAATTTTTCATTCTCAATTTTTTACTCCGCTGTTCTGCCATTTTGGGATAAGTTAAATATAAGAATATGTAGGCACAATTACGTCCTACACGCAAAATTTTTATTGTTTTCGAAATGACATAATCGCAGATAGAGTTTCACCTGAGGTTTCTACGCAGAGAATAATATTTTCACCTGAAGTTTCTACACTTAAAGCATTTCCTGAAACATCCATTTCCAGGGTTGTCACTTTTCAAAATCTAAAATGTTTATTAATTTAAGTATATATGTTTTGTTTTTTATTTATTTCTGTTAGTTAACCGTTTGTCGAGCAGTATAACTTAATAATTATATAAGGTCTAACGAAATCAACTGATCTATTTAAAGTATGACTTATTATTATTATATTATTTATAAAACTGAACAACATTTCTCAAGCAATAAATTATAGTCAATACGGAAGTGTTTTGACCTTTTTAACAAGCTGATCAGCTGATTGGCCAACTTAGTATGGGAAATCCAATTTTATGTGAATTGATTATTGGCATCGAATTAATGAATGAACAGTTTATTGCACAACAAAACAGGAAAATATAAACATAAACATGAAAAGAAAAAAAGCTATACAGGTAGGTGGCATTGGTTACTTGAGGCAAGTTGTTCAGATTCAAAAAATAGAAGCTCTACTTAAAACAGTTACAGGTGATTTTGTCACACCTTAATGCACTTAATCAAATATGATCTTAAAAATCTAGTTTTGTCTTCTCTCTTATTTATTGCCATTCAGTTTCAGTATTATGACTATCCAGGATGGACCATTTCTTATACCACATGCTAACCTTCGCAGGTAATTTTCGAATAAAAGGTATAATTTTAAAACTAAATCACTCTTGAATCCGACAAGAATTCCTAAACGCCTTTGAATTTGAAATAGTATTGACACATTTTTAGTTTCGAAAAGTGACAACCCTAGATATAAAAAACCGGCCAAATGCGATTCTGACTTGTGCAACAAGGGTTCCATATAAATTCATAATCACACATGTCTTGAACTCTAAATCAAATTCTCAGGCCTACAATCATTTAAAGCTGTGAAAAAAAATCAAACTTCTATGCCAACGCAATCAAGATATACCTATGGTTCATTCCAATAAAAAAAGCAAAACGTAAACAAACTTACTATGGAACTAACACATGTCAATATCATCTGCATACTACGTTCGTTTACCTTTTGTTTTTTTTTGACTGGAATTAACTATATGGCCGTTTATGCCGCATATTTGGACACTTGCATGGGAATTTAAAAAACGTGATGTAACTAAAAATGTATGGTTTTCGGACTTTTTCCTTTATTTGTGCTTATAAAACATTGCTACTTGCCAAATTTCATGATTCTAGGTCGACGGGAAGTACACTTTAGGTTTTAATTCCCATGCGAGTGCCCAAATATGCGGCATAAACGGCCGTATCTCTTGATTGCGTTGGCATAGAAGTAAGATTTTTTACAGCTTCAAGGGATAGCAGGCCAGAGTATTTGATATCAAATTCAAATTTGAATAACTTTATTTGCTAGAAAACAGTAAAAATATAGTTCTTATTGAATATAGCGTACACTGTGTTTTTAGCTTAATATTATACTAGCTGGGAGACCGAGCGTCGCTCGTTCAATCGGAGTTTTTATAAACTAAGATAACTTGTTTAGAAGTAGTACATATATGATATATTTTCTAACACATTTTGCAGGGTGTTGTTTTAGTCGGTAGTGGCCTTCTAAGGGACAAAAGGACAAGCAATGTTTGTTCTGAAAATATCTATCTATCTATCAGCCGAAAGACGTCCACTGCTGGAGAAAGGCCTCCCCCAATTTTTGCGAAGATAATTCCCTCATAGATCGATTTCTGGTGATTTTTAACCCCTAATCCTAGATTTTCGTCAAAAGATTTCAAGCCATTTTCGAAATCGTCGGGACATTTAACTCGTTTAATAGTATAAGATAAGCATGCAAATTTTTATCATTAAAAATATTTGATTTTATACAATGTCAAAAAATAACAATAAAACGTTATGTCAAATAAAATGTATTTTTTTAAAATAAAATAATAAAAATTTAAGTTAATAAATAATAAGATCAACTTGTTACATCTACGCATTCCTGAGGAAAAGGGTGTTGACGGACAGACTGATGGACGGACAACGAAGTGATCTTTAAGGGTTTTTCCTTTTGAGGTACGGATCCCTAAAAAATAGATTATCTTGAAACACCCGATGTTTCAAGGGAACCCCTTGAAACCTGCTATTTCTGGAAATGTATAATGACGAAAAAATACAGTGACGATCACTTAAATAGTCTCACCTGTTTTCTTTAGTTATTAATATGTTAATAGCATATTACAACTAACATAAAAATTGTCATTGTCTCATAATAGTTGTATTAGTTTATGTACATTGTACAGGAATGAAAATAAAATTCTACAGAGGAAAATATAATTTAATCATGTTTCTGGTCGTTCACATGAAGAGCCTCACCTAATTGAAAATATATATTATAGGATAAGGGCGAACTGCTCCAATTCTTTGATAATTTTGTTTTTAAGCTATTGTCTTACGGTCAGTCTTGTGCATTATTTTGTCGTAATATCTACTCAAAAACACGTGTGACTTCTTTATGCCAGTTATTTCATTCTTAACAGTTTTTCTATGTTTTCGAGTCTTGTTTTCTATCTATGACAGTTATAGCGCATTACACACAGAGGCGGCCGCGAGGCGGTACCGGGAGCGGTATTTTTTGTAATTTCCGGATTACTATAAAACCCTTCTCACGAAAACTCGCAACGCCTGGCCGGTTTTTATGTGAATGGTTTCATAGTAACCGAACATTACAAAAAATACTATTCTCTGTACCGCCCCGCGGCCACCTCTGTGTGTGTTGCGGACTTAATGTTAATTAAGGTAAAATCTCGAAAAGATTTTGGAATTAGTATGTCTTGAGATTTTTTGCATAGAAAAAAATATGGCTGTTACTCGAAAATTACCAGAACAAAAGTTGTTGCTTTTGACCTCACCAATATACGTGGCCAAAAGGATGTCAGGTCAAAAAGAATAACCTTGTATAATACTTTTACAACCCAAATCTCTGGGTATTTATCGGTTTACTTATTGTTGTGCAAATATAAGAGCAATCTTAAGTATGTCTTCATTACTTCATCTTTGACCGCGTCTCATAATTAAATCTATGCTCCTTAGCTAATCATTTATTGTTATTCGTTTTGTACAACTAGAGTGGTAATTAAATAACTAAAACAATATTGAAATAATTAACAGTGGCTACATCGTAAGACAGCAACAAAGTAAGCGAGGCTATTCATGTGAATGGGGTAAAACGCGTTTTGGCACCATGGATGTTTAAAATTGTTTTCTTCTTAATTAAAGCACGTCGCTATACATTGCACAGACAATATTTAGTATATATCTTCGTAAACAAATTATTATCCTAAATATAGGGTGAGGCTATTCAAGTGATTAGCACTGTAGATTTTCTAGTCTCTTGAACGTTTGGGGTCGTCCATTAATCACGTGAGGCTCAAAAGGGGTAAGAGGGGGTTCGGAAAAATAACGAAATATTACAAGGGGAGGGGGGGGGGTGTAGTGAGATATCACGTTTAATTATTTTTTCGCTGAACATGCGATTTCTAGAGTAAGTTCCAAACGTCAGACTGTTTTTGTTACGTTGTTTTTAACTCATCCCAAAGTTCGAAACGGCGCGGCGTCAGACAGTCAGAAACAAATGTCTGTCTGGTCATTTTTATCACGGTGCTTAAATTTTCAAGAATTAAATTACATTGTACCTGTATTTAAAGATAATATTTTGTACCAAAAAATACATGTGATTTTGGGTAGGAGGTTGTGGCGATGTAGTCTAAAACCTCACCACATATCATCAGGGGGAGGAGGGGTCTAAAAAATTGCTAAAAACATCATGTGATTAATGGACGACCCCTTTCCAGAAACATCGGGTGTTTCAAGGGAAACATTTCCGGATATCGATATTTCAGTGATAGAAGATTACTTACATCCCTAATCGAGTAGCGAACGGAAATGACGTAGTAATGACGTGTACTAGTTATAGGTAAATAAAGTTGTGCTTTATTAATATGCAGTGAAAGTTTAATTTCGCTAGGACGTTTATGAAGCGCTTTTGGAGTTTTCCGTCATCTAGAGTTTCTGCTACTCAGCACTAGATGTCACTATCAAATACGCCTCTATTTGCTCATTTTGTATGAGTTTTATGGACGAAGTAATAGATTTCAATGTTGCTAATTTTTTTATATTTTTACGTGCTATATTTATGGTCCAATCAAAGGCCTTCTTGCATTAGTAGTGCGTAAATATACTAGGTGTTGATGTGTGATTTCGGCGACATCGGTTCTGGTACAAACGCGTCTTTAAGGCCCTTCCCCCTACCTCTTTCTTCCGTGGTACAGACAGCCACAAAGGTATCTGAACCCACTCCGTAATACACCATATTTTATCACGAATAGCTTTAGTAGGGGTTCAGATATCTCTGCGGGCCGGTGTACATGATTGTAATGACAGCCTTCTTTATAAATTTTAACTTATTATTTTTATGTGTAATAATAGGGTATTTTACTCTATACAAGAAAAAATCTAAAACTGCTTATTTACTGTAGTATTTGTAATAAGTAATCGAATTAATATGATTTCTATATAATAAAATGAGAAAAAACATTTTATTTTTGATTTACAAAAATCGAGTTTTTTAATCTGTTTTTCAAATATCTGAAACGACAGCCGCCATGCTGGTTGTCATGTGACGTCACAATAGTGGTAAACAATGACATTTTGTTCGCAATATGTGTCAAAATTTTAGTACAGAGCTGTTTTGTTTACTCCTGAAATGACGTCACGACCTAAACATCATGGCGGCTAGCGTTTTCGCGCGCTAATTGGGAATGGTAATTTAAAATGTGTTTTTGGGGTACTTATAGGTTTCACAAAAAAAAATAAAAAATATTTTGGACTTTTTCCCACCTAATGATCAATTTGAGATACTTTTCAAAAAATGGTGAAAAACCCTATTCTGACGAAGATCGTATCTACATAGTTCGTCTTTGGAATGAGTTATGCGTAAGCAACGCAAATTCTAGTGCATTGTAGAACTAATCTTTTTCCACTGCAATAATTGTAGTATAATAATAAAAGTCTAAAGCCAAAGTGCGTTCTTGAGTTAGAGAAATCTCGAACTAAGTTTATTGACACTGTAGTAGATACTCTTTTATACTACGGATTTAGCATAATGTAAACATATTGCTATAGTAACAGCACAGAATACCCAATAGTACAAGGTAACAGTGCGAAGATACATAGTTTCTGTAGCAACAAAATAATGATAAGCTTAGAGAGTTCGTTAGACTGGCAGTTAATAGTCAAAATAACTAAACTGATGTGATAACCTTCCATCCATATAATCTGTCTTCACTGTTGTCGCTAGCGTTTTCACCTTTCATTTACATTATCAGCGCTTTTTATTATGACCAACGAGCTTTAATTATGACTACTTACATCAATATAGATAAATCTTTGGAGTTTTAACTGGATTATATTATACAGTGTACAGTACAGTATCCGGACTTGGCCCCCGTGTGTGGTACCAATCCAGACTTGGCCCCCATGTATGGAGTATGGCCTAACCTTCCCGAGTAATGGGAAGAGAACAGTGCGTACCCCTGCAGTGGGGACGTAATGGGTTGTTTACATATTGTACAGATTGTTATACAATTTGTATTCCAAGTTTCTATGCTGTCTTAGGCTGTGCGTTGTCCGACAGTCAGTCAAACAAAAAACTGTTACTCAGGTATAAATTCTGACTGCGTATGTTACTGATTGGAAAATACTACTAGTCGTCGCTATCAATAGGCATATGAACTTATAAATAAGCTTTTGAATCTAATAATTTATCTGAGTTATGATAATATTCATAACTTATGTAACTAGATAGGTAATACAAATAAATCGTTTTGTTTTATTAGGTCTGAAGTTCGATCGGGTTCTCGGCCGTTCCATTTTACGTATAAAATTGTTGAGGGTAGCGATGGCTCACTCTCGCAATCATACGGGTGCTGTTTGTTCGGTCTGACTTATCGAGTTATGACTATTTTTAAATAAACTACTTAAAACTTTAATTGATATAAAAAAAATTGCATTATAAAAGCCTGAGCTTTAGTCAAAAAGCCCGCCCCGAAGCGCCACTGATGCAAATGTGCCCATAACGCTGGCAACATTGCCTCGCTGAATGGCCAGCAAGATGCGTTGCACCAGGTACGATACGGCGCGGGGGTCTCGGGGGGGGGGGGGGGGACGGTTTTAAATTATTTTGAATCCGATTTGTTCTTCCGTCTTTCATGGTATTTTCTACATAAGGTGGCGCAAAGGTCACGATTTTAATTTCACAAACTATAAATTACAAGATTCGGCATGGAGAAGTTCAGCAATATCTAACGTACCGAAAATCTGAAAATTGATGTTAATACGTTACTTGCAATACTATGATAATAGTACATCTGCGCCTTTAATTCCTATGGCGGGTTTTTTTTTTGCACACACAAAGGGATATCTTACGTGTGACCACAATATAGATGGATAACAAAAAAGTTTTATTTCGTTTGCTTGTAAAATATAACTATTTTACGTCATTATTTCAATGCACCCGTAACATAACAGCCATAGATACAATACAAAAGTCATCGCTTCGTGACCTTTATATTTGCGTATATTCCATACTCCAACAAACAAGTATCAGATCATATACCTATTATAAGTAAACATAATGAAGTTTTAACTGTATCAATAAAGCGAAGCGAGATAAAGACGCAGAACTATAACTTAATTTTATTATCGAGGAAGATAAAAATATTTTGTGTGGATTGTATGCATGTCGCGAAATTAAACATTGCAAGGGGGATTACTAAATAAGTTGGCATTATTCGATTGAAACACAGGTCACAAATAATACATCACTGATACTTACAGACAACGCATAGCCTAAACCATTAAAGGCAGATAGTGAAGGATTCGCTATTTAAAGGGTACACAGGAAATCTAAGAAAGGATTTCTCAATTAGTGATTCCTAATAGTACTTACTTTAGTTATTTCTGTCTCAAAGAAAAATAATGAGAGTCAGATCCTGGTATCATATCACCTAGTGTTAGGAGGGGAAGTACGCGTAAAAATGGTAAATGCTATGAAAAATGAAATATACCATGAAAAACCAAGTACTATAGTAGACTAAAGTAGTACTAAAGTGATCAGATTTTAGGAACGCTGTGTTCCCTTCGGAGAAAAAGGGCGGTACCTTCGCCAGGAGAGGTGGTATGCCTGGTGACAGGTCGTGGTCCAACCGATGATGGTTAGAAGTCGTATATGTTGCGTACGTCTGAAGAAAGGTAGATTTTGCCTTCTAGGGATGAGTTTTGTGATGAGTACTGCAGATGTCGCTACAACATGATAATAAAAGCAAGGTATTCTACTAGGGGTATATTGCTACACTTTCTATACAAAATAAAACAATATACACATCTGTACTTACACATCTGTTTTTTTCACTCAGGTGTCCTGTACGCTGGGCTGATGGTGACCAAGTCGGGTCCGATGGTGCTGGAGTTCAACTGCCGCTTCGGAGACCCAGAGACGCAGGTCCTGATGACCTTGCTCGAATCGGACCTCTACACTGTTATGAAGGTGCGGTTTTGCAACCTAAAATTTTGCGTTTTTATATTTTTGCATGGTACACTGAAACAGCTGAATTGATTGACGTGTATCATGGAATGGGTTAACAATAAGATAGGTATTTATCATCGCGGAAAACGTATTGGTATTCTAAGATCCAGTACCACTTGCTTAACGCAAGCCATGCAACATACATTAACGCTTGTACAAACGTCAAATTATTATGTAGTCCTAAAGAAGCAATGATAAAGCTAGAGATTGTTGGAGTGTCAAGCTGTAGATGCATCGCGCACGATGAAATAAAAAATCTTATCGCAACTTTTTGCATGATTCCTCGCGCGTTCAACGTTTAATACAATATTTCAATGCCCAAACAGGGTACATGATGTCTCTTGAAAGGCCCGTTGTGTACATAATTCTGTCGATTTGAATGAAGTGTTGATTGTTCGATTGTGTGCTCTACTAGTATATCAGAAGGCTCTGTTAAACTGTTTCTAACAGGCATCCCTCAAATAGACCCGATAGCTCAACAAATGACTTGACTACTTAATACAAATGTCTCAACTTATGGCTGGCTTTGGACCATCCTTAATCATATCAGATTTTGTCATATTCTGATAGAATAACTGGACAACCTTTGGTGTTGAATACCTACCGGTGGCACTGAAAGTGTATGACTACATAATACAGACGCCTTAACTTGTTATTAGCTTTAGACCGGACTTAACTTGTTATTAGATTTTGTCATGCTTTCATTGGATATCTTGACACCATTTTGTGTTGAATACCAAGTGGTGGCACTGAAAGTGAATGACTACTTAATACAGATGCCTTAACTTGTTATTAGCTTTGAATCATCCTTAATCATATGATCATATCTGGTCAGAAAGGTTGTCTGGAAGAGATCGCTCTTTAGCGATAAGACCGCCTACCTATATAACATTTTTTTAAATGTTTATGTTTTTATTTTCCTGTTTTGTTGTGCAATAAAGTGTCTTCATTCATTCATTCATATCAGATTTTGTCACACTTTCATTGGATGACTGGACACCATTTAGTATTGAATACCAAGTGGTGGCACTGAAAGTGAATGACTACTTAATACAAATGTATTAACTTATTATAAGCTTTGAATCATCCTTAATCATATGATCATATCACATTTTGTCACACTTTCATTGGATAACTGGATACCATTTGGTGTTGAATACCGAGCGTAGCACTGAATGTGAATGTATATAAGGTGCTACTTTATTAGTGCCCGATATTTTAGTCAGTGCTTCTACTCCTGATTCTGATCAATTTTCTCCAAGGAATCCATAGTCAAATAGCAAAATAAATTTTGGACTCTTCATACTAATTTAGCCGCTCGGCTGATTGATTTGTATGAAGACTCCAAAAAATTTTTTGCTATTTGACTATGAATTCCTTGGGGTAAGTTGATCAGAATCAGGAGTAGAAGCGCTGACTAAAATATCGGGCACTAATAAAGTAGCACCCTATATAAACACCATTTTCTTCTCCAGGCCTGCGTGGAAGGCACTCTAAAACAGAACCAGGTGATGTGGAATACCAAGCTCTCTGCTGTTGGAGTTGTCATCGCTTCTAAGGGCTACCCTGAGACTTCTACTAAAGGATGCGTCATCAGTGGTAAGTTGCCTAAGAAAACTTAAGAATTTCCTGAATCTTCTGTTATGGTGGTAATTTTGTTTCTACAATATTGCCTTTGATCTCAATCTTCTTTAGGCTTATGCTGTTTTTTTGTAATATCATTTGTTATTTCTTTGTTAAGTCTTCTTATAGTAAATAGCCCTACCATTTCAAAGGCCGGCAACGCACCTGTGACTCCTCTGATGTTGCAGTTGTGTATGGACGGCGGTAATCGCTTACCATCAGGTGATCCGTCTGCTCGTTTGCCACCTATTACATAAAAAAGCGGCCAAGTGCGAGTCGGACTCGCCCATGAAGGGTTCCGTAGCAGCAAGTAACATAATATAAAAGCAGAGAAAATATAACTTGTCTCCGATAAAAGTTCTTGTAGTTCGTTGTAGGTAAATTGCGGTTTACGATTTATGACGTATTAAAAAAAAAACTACTTACTAGATCTCGTTCAAACCAATTTTCGGTGGAAATTTGCATGGTAATGTACTTCATATATATTTTTTAGTTTTATGATTCTCTTATTTTAGAAGTTACAGGGGGGGGACACACATTTTACCACTTTGGAAGTGTCTCTCGCGCAAACTATTCAGTTTAGAAAAAAATGATATTAGAAACCTCAATATCATTTTAGAAGACCTATCCATAGATACCCCACACGTATGGGTTTGATGAAAAAAAAAATTTTTAGTTTCAGTTCTATGTATGGCGAACCCCCAAAATTTATTGTTTTTTTTCTATTTTTGTGTGAAAATCTTAATGCGGTTCACAGAATACATCTACTTATCAAGTTTCAACAGTACAGTTCTTATAGTTTCGGAAAAAAGTGGCTGTGACATACGGACGGACAGACAGACATGACGAATCCATAAGGGTTCCGTTTTTTGCCATTTGGCTACGGAACCCTAAAACAGCTAGACTTTAGTTTTTTCTTTTATCCTTTTTTTGCCTTTCTATTGATCAAATTAAAATAAGTCTAGTTTTAGGTACCGATAATTGTGTTTATCACAATTTAGCCAGTTGGGACATCATCACAATTTGCTGAGTAGTTTTGCAATTCAATATCTATTTATAAACTAGTAAAGCCTCACTTCCTCTAAAATATTGAGACTCTTTTGCAAGAAACAAATCCTTCCTTCCAGGTCTATCCCAAGTGCAAGCAAACCCGGGCATCGTAGTGTTCCACAGTGGCGTCTCCCGCGGTGCCAACGGATCCCTAGTCACGTGGGGTGGCAGGGTTCTGTTGGTATGCGCGAGGGCAACTGCCCTGCGGTCGGCGGCCGCCGCTGCCACGGCCGCGGCCGGCCAGATTGACTTCCCTGGCGCGCAGTATAGGAAAGACATCGCTCACAGGGCGTTTTCCAAGTAAGTTTTTGTATTTTTTTTATTATAAAAGGCAAAAAAGTTTCATATCGGGGAGAGTGGGGTGCAAGTCTATGATAAAGGGCTTTCATCTTGTTTGTTTTGATTTTAATAGGGGATTTCATCCATTGCCATTTCAAGTAGCTGATGGTGAAGCTAAGCTAAGCTAGGTTCTATGGGTTGTTTTGGTGACTTGAGTTCCTTTATCGAACTTCTCATTTCAGTTTTGGTCACGTAAAGAAATCCCAGGAATAGCTATGTATTAGCTTTCTTTTAAGGGTTTCTACCAGAATCCGACTCCCATAGATACTTATAAAACATGAGAAAAAAAGGAACAGGCCAATCTCTAATTTTAATGAAACTTTTTACACGTCAAGGTAAAGCTTTATATTATTTGAATACGTGTATTTTAATTAAATTTAAAGAATAAAATGCACACTTAACAATTTTGCCTTTTTAAATGTTCATACTTTAGTTTCATTAAAATTGGCCTGTTAATTTACAAAAAAATTGAATTATGAGTTTGTATGGGATAAGTTAGGCTTAAATGTTTGAAAAGAGAAGTTGTTTTTCTTATGAGTCATTTTAGTCGCCCGTCGCGTCGATTTTTTTAAAATATTATCTTCATATCCAAACCCAGATATGTATGTGTGTCATTTTGTTTCAGCATGCAAAACTCCGGGCAATAACGGGTTTGCTTCCATTCATATGTCCAGCTGTAGGTTATAGGATACTTTTCCTTCATTCATATACATTCCAAATACCTATTTTTATAAATACTTTAGTTGTAGATATTTTCATGCATGTTTTTACCGAATCTCCGCTAGATAGTGATTAACTCATATTTTTGATGAGCCTTAGTCATCGTGTTTTTGTATTGTTGTTTTTAGTTTTGTTTTAATAAACTGTTTGAAATTATTTTTTGATTATTTATTTTTTCATTTTGCTTGTTGTACTCGTAAAGCTAAATGAAATCAAATAACTCTTGGGGGATTGATTGTATTATACAAAATAGTTGTGATAAACCATCTTAACAAATAAATTTAAAAAATGACCATCTATTTATTTTTTAATTTTGCTTGATGCACTCGTAAAGCTAAGTAGAATCAAATAACGCTTGGGAGATTGATGTATTACATAGTTTTGATAAATGGTCTTAACAAATAAATTAAAAGAAGGGAATGGATATGAAAAAACAATAGATATGAATTGTCATACAAAAGCGAGTTGGGCACTTTCCAGGGATATGAAGCAGATGAGGAGGTAGGGTTGTATTTAGTTAAATGTCACCCTTAATATAAATCAGTAAAGTTTATGCTTACATTTGCTACTAGCCAAAACCTTAAAGGCTAAAGTTACTGCTTAAAAATCAAGTTCACTCCTCGCTTTATAAAGTAGCCCAATCTAATAGGATATCTCATATCTATGATCATTATTATTTTCTTTAAAAGACCTTAGCTTAATAAAGTAAAAAACATACATGTAACAAACAAGTAATTCGTTTAATCTGAGTTGAAGACGAAAGCTAGCTACGACGAAGTAATGTAAATTGAATAGACTGAAAAGCAAGGAGAGCTTCTCATCAAGTCTGTAGTAAATGATTGGTGGATCTGAATCAATCATTAAACGAACAGTCATGAGTAGTGATCGGAAATTCGGATGCAATTATACCTAAAATTGTGGAGCTAGCATAATAAGGACATGCCGTTTTGGATAGAATTGGAAACTATTGGCCATACATATGTAGTGTTAAATGTTTCACATTTTAGCCCCCCTATCACCTCCTATAAGGATTACCGGTAACCCTGTGTATATAAAATAAGTTGTGGATAAACACTTAATAACATACATAAAATTTTCAATAATATCAACTTCTACAACTACTACTACTTCTACAACTACAATCATATCATTACAATTAAGAATCCAAACGCTTTTTACGATCCCGGTATCCCGAGAATTTTTTCTATGAAAATCTATACATTTATTGAGAAAGGCATATCCATACTATTCTTTCTAAAAACGAAATTGCATCCGAATTTCCGATCACTAGTTTGTTTGTTTTTTTTTTTTACATGGATAAAGCGGTTCTAAATTGGCAACGAATATTCTAAGAATTTCTACCAAAGTAGGCAGAGGAAGACTATAGTTCATTGACAAGATCAACTTTTTTATATATTGTAAAAAGTAGCAAAAAGGCTGACGGCTCACCTGATGGAAAGCGATTGCCGCTGCCGTCTATAGGCATTTTCATCCCCATTGTTCTTGCTTGAGTGCTGTATTCAAGAGAGCTTGTCATTACAATATCAGTGTATTAATGTTTGCGTTGGTTGTTTGTATATAACGTTCATCAGTAAAACAGATTCCCAGTTGGTGTTCCACTAGTTTGAGTTTTCCAATTTACAAATTTGAAATTTCCAATGCTAAGCTCGTTATACGGGAATTTCTTCTTTATCTCATTTTAACCATAAGTTATTGCGCTAACTGGAGCGTGGAGATTCGTGATAGGAAGCCTATTTTCGAAAGTGCATAAGAATGAGTTTTTATCCGCCGAAAAGCGAAAAATTGTAAATTCTAGTTGTGAAATTCACAAAGACCTAATATGATCAGAGCAAATACATTTTTTATTGTCCATACGAAATGTTCAAATCGACATTTTGTATCGGAAGTCAATTTTGGAAAAAGAGAAAGTTATTCAGTTTCATGAGTAGTATCCACTGCTGTATATTCCAAAGATAACGGTTCCAAAAATAAGATTAACCCATTTCTCACTCAGAATCAACGGCCTCTCCTACCTCCAAAGCGGCGTGGATATCGACGCAGCCGCCTCTTTGGTTCGTCAAATTGAGCCTTTAGCCACAGCCACGCACAGAAGAGGAGTTCTAGGCAGACTGGGCTGCTTCAGTGGCCTGTTCCAACTGTCTGCTATGGACCCGAGGCTGAAAGACCCTGTCTTGGTGCAGGGTACTGATGGAGTTGGAACTAAATTGAAGGTAAGTTGAGAGAGGTTATAAGAGCTTCTAGCCCCGGCCCTGTGTTAGGTGTTTATGCATTTTTTTTAGTTTAAGTTATCGACGAAGTTGGAGATTCTTTGGAGATAGGTTCAGGATTATAAAAACCATACGAAGTCTTATTAACGATGATCGAATGAGAAATAAAACAATTATAGATAGCCCGGAATGTTTCTCCTTCCCAGGAAACCGTTCTTGTCCTACGTTCGGGGAGTTTGACCATATAGAACACAGAGTGTAAACTAGAAACGTGGTCTTCTACACATACTAAACAACTTTCCCCAGGGAATCCATACCGAATTTAAAAAAAATGGGTGACAGCCCATACAAACTTGGCCGATGCGCTGATCGATTTGTATGATAAGTCCAAACGGCATCCAATCATGCTATGTGTTTATCCTTCCCTTTCCCCCCATTCGCCTTGTAAAACATTTAATAATTCAAATTTTAAACAGGGTAGGTAAGCTTACTTGTGTACATTACATACATAAGCACATACTAAAACTTATTCTATTCTATTCTATTCCAGATAGCGGAAATAATGAACAAATACGATACGATTGGCCAGGACTTGGTGGCTATGTGTGTGAACGATATCCTCTGCGCGGGCGCCGAGCCTTTTGCGTTCCTAGACTATATGGCGTGCGGGAGACTGCAAGTGGATGTGGCCACCACGATTGTGAAGGGGATCGCTGATGCGTGTGTTCTGTCTCAGTGTGCGCTGCTTGGTGAGTTAAAAGTACAATAAATGTATGAGCTGGAGATTGTGTCCCGTATAAATAAATAAGGCTCGAATTAGAAAGAAAGAAAGAAAGAAAAAACATTTATTCGGCGATTAAATACAAGAAAGTTGACAAGCAATAATGATATATTAATAATGGGTAACAATCACCGAAAAGGGCTACAACTCAGCATGTGCTATCCTCCTAAGATGATAGCGCTGATTTTCAGTTGTCACCCTTTAGGGAAGGGGGATAAGGACCTACTGACGAATCAAATTAAGTATGATAGTATAGTTATTAGTTCCGTTTGTCCAGCAGTGGACATATTTTAGTTGATGATGATGAAGTATAATCGTTTTTTTTTTTCATTTAATTGTTTTCCATCCCAAAGAACGTCCAACTTTTGAATGATAGACCTAAAGGATAAGGTATCAGTCATTGCTTAGGGCAGTGTTTTTCAACCTGTGGGTCCTGTGGTGAAGCCTTTATCAAGGGGTCGCGGGTAAAAGAAAAAGTAGTGATTGTAGCTCTTACACTGCAATAAAAAAATACGATTTTAGTGAAAAGGCTGAGTCTGTTTATTTTTGAACAATTTGTCAAAACGCGGTTCTATTTTGGAGACGATAATAACTAAATAATTTTCTACTTGAAGAAAATTATAAAAGTAGTCTTTCAAATCACTGACATTTTGTATGTTTATGGGCCTAGGGGTGTCGCAAGAATTTTTTAACTTGTAAGGGGGTCGGGTAATGAAAAAGGTTGAAAAACACTGGTTTAGAGTATATGTATTTACAGGTACCGGAAAATAAAAAGATTTTTTTAGATATAAAAATAATAGATTCATAAAAAGTAATTAAAAGCGCAAAAGCACAGTTAAGTGGATAAGACTAGTTACGGACAAAATGGTCGTTTGACGAAAATAGATTAAAAATGGCTACTAACACGACTAAACAGCACGCTAGTTGGAATATTGGAAAGCTTTTGCCTTTAATTTTGTATGTAGGATAACAACTAGCGTTATCGATAAGCTAAATTAATCTTCGTTTTCAGGCGGTGAAACAGCAGAAATGCCCTCTATGTACGAAGTCGGGAAGTACGACCTAGCTGGCTTCGCTGTAGGAGTGGTGGACAACCACAAACAGTTGCCTCGCTCCAACGAGATTAGGGCCGGCGATGTGGTGTTGGCTTTACCCTCAACTGGTGTACATAGCAACGGGTACAGTCTCGTGCAGAAGATTATGCTTGAGAGTGGACATAGGTAAGGAAAAATTGAAGAAGGGGGTTTTTGAATGGCGAATGTGAAATTGTGAATGCTTCCAGGCTTTCATTCGGGTCACATGTGACGACAACTTTTTAAGCGACTTCAAAAAAGGAGGAGGCTCCCAATTCGACTGTATGTTGTTTTTTTTTATGTATGTTACGCGATTACTCCACCAATTATGAATCGATTTTGACGATTCTTTTTTGTTTAGTAGGTAATACTTCAGAGGTTGTCCCATATTTTTTTTATCAGAATTGATTCATCACTTTTTGAAAAAATCAACAAAACCAAAAAACATCGCAAAATTGTAGTTGTTACGATTGAAGTCGGTTTTTAAAGTGTTTAGAATTGTCAGTTATGTTATACAAATTTAAAAATAAACGACAAAAATGTTGGATTCTCTATACAAAATTGGTGATTGCGACTATGTATGAATATGGCAATTTCTTACATTTAAAAGTGTAAGAACAAAAGTGGTCACATTTAAAGTGGACTGACTCGGTGGCTAAGTGGTTAGCGATCCTGACCTCTGATCCGAGAGTCGTGGGTTCGATCCCCACACAGGGCAAACTTTTCTGTAATGAGCAGAAATGTTTGCTCTGAGTCTGGGTGTATAATATCTATATATGTATGTATTTAAATGTATATGTGTATGTATATCAGTCTCTGGTTCCCAAGATACAGGGAATCCTAGTTTGGGGCCAGATGACCGTGTGTGATTTGTCCCGGATATTATTATATTATATTATTAATCTGAATATTCCCATCCTCCATCTAAAAATCACCTTGTAGTTTGTCAACACTCTGTACTAATTAGCTAAGTATAATATCTTTGCAAATTATTCTACAGTAAAAAAAATTTTCTCGGAAAAAACGTCATGTCAGTTAAATAGGTCGACAGTTAATATTTATGTCTTCCTTTTAATTTACAACTTTAATTTACTTGTTTTTTTAACAACTGCATTGAAAAGCCTCGTCTGATACTTGGGAGTAATAGGTAATTGCAAACTCGTGTACCATTCGTAAAAATTACATCTCGTTTAAAATAACCTATTGTCGACTCTTATATCACGATTATACTGTTACTTAACGCTAGCTATTTCCTAAAGAGCCATCCTTTCCCCAGCTTCCACGAAAAAGCCCCCTTCAGCACTTCAAACAAAACCTACGGAGAGGAATTCCTCACACCGACTGGGCTGTACGTCACTCCCCTCATGCCGGCCATCAAGCAGGGCCTCATCAAGGGCCTGGCCCACATCACCGGGGGAGGCCTGTTGGAGAACATTCCCAGGGTCCTGCCGGCTGGAGTCAGAGTGAAGTTGGATGCGTTGAAGTTTAGAATCAAGCCACTTTTCGGATGGTTGAAGGCTAAAGGTGAGTTGGTATAACTTTTGAGGCTGATTTTATTATTTCTGACTAAGCGATTCAAAATCATAGAACTATTGTATGATCCTATATTTTGTAACAAAACATCTTCCAGTAAACCATTGAGAAGGTAAACAGCGGAAGAATAAGAGTTTTCCAGAGTCAGCTGGGGAGACAATTTGTTGTAGGGATTGTTTTATCCAATAGCTTTTCGCATATTTTACCTTGAAAACCTGTATTATTTAGATTTTCACGTACTTTTACAGTAAACGTCTAGACGCAGAGTGAAAAGTATCCTTTCTTGAAAATAAAGATGACGATTCTATTGCAACTTTATATAAAGCAAAACTCAAATTTACACCAATTTATATAGACATTGATCTAACGATTTATAAAAACACACGCCACGCATTTCATTTATTAAGCCACACGATGAGAAATATATTCACTCCATACCACTCGTAATTCCCCATCCCAACAGGCATGGTCTCCGACTTTGAGATGCTCCGAACCTTCAACTGCGGCGTGGGGATGGTAGTAATCGTCGAGCCTTCACTCGTGAACGAGCTTCGAAGCGTCGTAGTAGGGGATATTGACGTAATCGGCACTGTTGAGAGTCTGGGCAAGGAAGGTTAGTGGATATTTTGTGTTATTCCCTCGTGTTTTTATTTGGGTCTGCTTTTTTTCGTAAATGTTTTGTATGATATTTTATTTTCCTCTTTGTATGTCTTTGTAAGCAATACAGTAAACGATTTGTTTTCGTTTATTTCGCGATATATTTTTTTTTGTCAGCCGCAAGATGAATTACCCGGTTTTTTATGACATTTAAATTCATTATAAAAAAGTATCTACGACACAGCAGTTTCTGCCCTAATAACAAAAAAGGCGGCCAATTATAAGAAAATATACTTAAACTTCATTCCAAACTGGATGATATGGGTGACATATCCATTGGACGTACCTTATAGCGTTTTCATGAAGTCGTTAATCGATTAACGTCTTTTGTGAGATGCAGCGCTAGGAGTACGCAGCTGACAGCTGTATCCATATCATCCCATATCATCAAGTTTTGTAACCGCCTTCTTTCTTATCAGGGCAGGTTTCGAGGCAAAACAGTTTACTCTCAAGCAAGACACTGATATTTCTAAGCGCCATTTAATTGTAAACGACCCAAAACTACTTGACGCCACATATACTTTAAATACAATATTTGAGATACGAGAGTAGCAATATATTCTCTTGGATAGATTATCTTTATTACATATATTTATTTCTCCAGGCGGACACCAAGTGATAGTGGAAAACTTCAAGGAAGCTATGGAGCCACTTGTCACGCCGTACTTGGCGGACGGACAGGCCGCGTTGCCGCCGAAATCGCTCTCTTACAAAGACAGTGGTGTTGACATTGAGGCTGGAGACTCGCTTGTCTCTCTGATCAAGCCTTTGGCTAGGTAAGACTGAGATCTCAGTGTTCTGTTCATAATATGAAGTGAAAGGTATAAAATAGCACTCCCGGATACTTTATTAGCTTTATTCATTGCATGCTGTACGTTTCGAGACGAAAGTCATCTTTTTGAAGTCCACATTTTATGATTTTGGGACTTTTTTGCAGGTGAAATACTACTTTAACTAATCTGTGTTGAACACATTCGCATTGCTATGCTATACGCAGACCTTTATGTTTGAACGTTGAAGTAAACAAGAGAAGAAAGTTTTAAATGGGCATATCTATGGAAGTTTTTAATGCCACTTCTTGCATCCAACTTATGAATCATACATCGCTCAAGTAGAATGGACTGTCACATAATGATAGTTGCACTTTATATATATTTAATTGTTATAGGACGACATCGCGCGCGGGTGTGATCGGCGGTCTGGGAGGCTTTGGAGGCTGTTTCCAACTGAAAGCTATTGAACAGGAATACAAGGTTAGTAGTATTTGTTTTACACAGATAGATTAAATTTATTCAGCAACAACAGTCAATAAAAAAATACATATAACAACATTTTTTTTTGCCATTTTGTGCTTTACCTTGTATAACTTCCTTCTTTGTTACACATAGGTGGAGACTTGTAATTAGCATAGACCTATTAATTTGATAAGATATCGTAAATTATTTTGCTGTAAGACTCCCGAATAATAATAAAATAAAATTAAATTAAATTTACACTTATTGTGTGAAATAAAGTGAAAATATTTTGTTCCAAGTAGTGTACACTTTTCGAAGCTCATTCTTTTGTCTACCTAATATGAGGTTCCTACCACTCGGAACTCGTATACCCTCCGTTTCGTGTACGGTGGCAAAAGGCTGACAGGCCATTTGATGGACAGTGACTACCAATGCCTACGGTCTCTTGCTTAGCCTATCTTTATGGGAGTTTCTATGGTAATGATGACTACTAGCAAATGTTTCTTCCCCCCCAGGACCCAGTCCTAGTCCTAGCCTCTGACGGCGTCGGCACAAAACTCCAGATAGCTCAACGCATCAACCAGCACGCCACTATTGGCATAGATTTAGTCGCTATGTGTGTCAACGATATACTGTGCAATGGCGCCGCTCCGCTGACGTTCCTGGATTACTTCGCGTGCGGCGCGCTGGATGTGAATGTGGCGAGGAGTGTCGTGTCCGGAGTGGCTGAAGGGTGCAGGCAGTCTGCGGCTGCGTTGATTGGTGAGTTTGTGTGGGATAAGGGGAATTGGGTAGATGACTACTAGTCGACTGAGGCACTATTTAATTTTATGAAATACAATAATTGACCACGCTGAATACGTTAAAAACAACCGACTTCAATCGCAACAACTCCAATTTTGCTATGTTTTTGTTGATTTTCTCAAAAACCGCTGAATCGATTTCGATAAAATTTATATGGGACCACCTGTGAAGTATACCCTTTCAAAGAAAAAAAAGATTTTCGAAATCGGTTCAGGCGTCTTCGAGTAATCGGTGAACATACATAAAAAAAAAAAATAAAAAAAAAAGATTCCGACGAATTGAGAACCTCCTCCTTTTTTTGAAGTCGGTTGAAAAAGGATAGTTGAATGTGTTCCGGCATGGAGATAAGATAGCCAGTTCCCCATTGCGTTGGGGAATCTTGGTAAGCCCGCTTCCATCTTCGGCATCATCATCGCTTACCATCAGGTGAGATGAAGGGCTTACCAATTCCGTGATGTGTAATTTTTTTGTGGATAAAAATATCCAATTCGCCTTCGCAGGAACACTCATATCCTCTGTCTCCTTTTCAAAATACTCCACAATCCTTCCTCTCCATCTTATCTGAAGGAGCGTTTCCATTGGCGGCGTCCTCCTGACCATCAATCTCGTGCTCACCTTAAATCTCTTCTTTCCTATCCTCCCCATTCCACTGACTTCTACTCCTATTCCTGTTCCGTGCATGCCGTCAGGCTGTGGAACTCGCTTCCGCATGACATTCGCGATAGCCAGAGTCTGCACTCATTTAAAAACAAATTGAAAGATCATTTCCTTTCTCTCTCCCCTTAAGTCAGCCATGTAAACTATTTATGTATATAGATATTATATTGTTTTTTATATATTATATAATATTTTATTTATATAATATAGTGTTATGTAGGTATTATAATATATTACATATATTTGTTATTTAATGTATGTTTATGTATTATTTTAAGAATTAGGTATATAAGTTTGTATTCTTTGTCACTATTTTATAATTGTTGTATCTTTGTTTTGTACACGTCTTTTCTGCCTTTTTCTTCAACTTTCAAGGTCTGCTGGAAGAAATTTCTTATAGAAATAAGCTGCACGTTTTGTATGTTCTTTCCTTCTTAATGTATGTCTGTCTTTTCTGTGTACAATAAATTGTAAATAAATAAATAAAAAACCAACCTATGACAACATAGTTCAGTACAATCGTTTACATACTCATTAAAAATTGCACATGTAATGAAATTCCATACCAGTAAGTTATTCTACTATTTCAATAAAATAACTATTTAGTGAAAAAAAATTTCATAATTAATTTTGCTCAAATTAGTTATTTTTTATGGCTCAAGGAATGTCCACGATTTATTTTTTCATCCATTTAAGCTTATATAACACTTCAACGTCACCAGGTGGTGAAACTGCGGAAATGCCTGGCATGTACGAGCCAGGTGTCTACGATATCGCCGGGTTCGCTCTCGGAGTGGTCGAGCGGACGCACATACTGCCCAAGATTAACGATATTACTGTGAGTACTCGTTTGCTTTACTTTCTTAAAATATCAAGAAGATTTTATCATATCAAGATTTTATCGTACGTTTTCTTGAGATTTTATGTTATCAAGATTGTATCTTATCAAGGTTTAAAAATTTCATGTTATCGAGATTTAATCTTATCGAGATTTCGGGATTTTATTTTACCAAGATTTAAAATTTTGGTAAGACGGTAAGGGTGTGCGTCATTGACTGGAAAAATAGGAAGTTTACATTTCAAGTAAGGTTAAAGTGCTATAGTGTTATTCTTGACTGAAATAACTCCAATGTGAACTTGGCCCCCTTCTGTGGAGTATGGCCTAACCTTCTCGAGGGTTGCTATAGGTTGTTTTCTTCTCTAATTTAAGAGATATGCTTTTGTCGGTGTAGCTCACACCATTCATTCGTATTCAAGGCCTTCTCCTTGACTTCTTTGTATGACATCAAGTTTATAGGTTGTAAACTTGATTAAAATGTGATACTTATTCAAAAGGTGGGCGATATCATCATCGGTCTTCCATCAAACGGAGTGCACAGTAACGGGTTCAGTTTGATCCACAAACTAGTGAAGAAGGCTGGACTCACGCTGCAAGATAAGGCGCCTTTCAGCAAGGAGGGACTCACTTTGGGTAAGGATATAGATTACCCCCAATAGATACCGCATATAACCTCCTGTATAGTTCATTCCAATCAAAAAAAAGCAAAAAGTAAACAAACATAGTATGCAGATGACATTTACATGTGTCAGTTCCATAGTAAGTTTGTTTACGTTTTGCTTTTTTTGATTGGAATGAACTATAGATACCGCATATAACCCCTAGTAGATACCGCATATAACCCCTAGTAGATATCGCATATAACCCCCATTAGATATCGGATATAACCCCCTCCCCCCGTAGACACCGTATACTTCCCCCAGTAGGTACCGGATATAACCCCCAGTAGATACCGGATAGCTCTCAGAATCGCTAAACTTAAGTGGCATTGGGCAGGGCACATAGCTCGTAGAACAGATGGCCGTTGGGGCAGTATAGTTCTCGAATGGCGACCGCGCACCGGAAGGCGCAGTGTGGGCAGGCCTCCGACTCGGTGGACCGACGACCTGGTAAAGGTTGCTAGAAGCCGCTGGATGCGAGCCGCACAGGACCGGTCGGTGTGGAAATCCTTGGGGGAGGCCTTTGTCCAGCAGTGGACGTCTTTCGGCTGATAGATAGATACCGAATACAACCCCTAGTAGATACCGAATATAACCCCCAGTAGATACCTGATATAAACCCCAGTAGATACCGCATATATGACAGCATACGGCTACATAGTTTTCAGCGCGGTGATTCTTAACTAGGTTTGATAAAAAACTGTTCAGTTGTTTTCGAGCTATTCGAATTTTACTTTCAAGAATTTTGGGTTAACAGGGGGCAGGACTAAAGGTGGTCCCTATTGGATCACTGCTACCTGGGTAGATCTGTTGTAGTTTCAGGGATAGTATTTTTATATTTAAATATTTTTCTAAACAGGCGAAGAACTAATAAAACCAACCCGCATCTACGTGAAGAGTGTGTTACCTGCGCTTCAGAAGGGTTACGTTAAAGCCGTCGCTCACATCACTGGAGGCGGGCTCGTGGAAAACATCCCCAGGGTCATACCGCAGGCTGTGAGGGCTAGGCTCAACGCCAGGTGGTGGAATGTGCACCCGGTAAGTTAATGTATACTACAGAACGGACAGACTTTTTGTTATCTGACATTTAAAAATATATTTCGGGTGAAGGAGATTTTATTTCACTGGCGTTTCGGATCAAGATTTTATTACACTGGCGTTTCAGATGAAAGAGATTTTACTGTTACGCTGGCATTTCGGACCAAGAAGATTTTATTACACGGGCTTTTCGGATTATAGAGATTTTATCAGACTGGTATTTCGGATTAAAGAGATTAACTGTTAGTGCATTTATATTGACCGTTTCGATTCTGTCACTAGATGGCAGTCGTTAAACTATATCGGCGGCTTGAAAACTTCTGACACCGGGGTTGGCCACTAACTACAAAAACCTCCACCAATTCGGACTTGTCTCCCGTGTATGGATATGGCTTAACCTGAGAAGAGACCCGTGTCCCTGCGCTGGGGACAATATGGATTGTTAACTAGCTAACTAGCCTTATTTATTGTACAGGTGTTTGCGTGGATAGCCGATGCCGGGGAAGTGAATGATGACGAGATGCTGCGAACCTTCAACTGCGGTATCGGTATGGTGCTCATAGTAGCTCCTGAAGATCAGGCTGAGGTGGGTATCGTGTATACCTTGACGACAAGTATGGGACTTTTATGTGGCGGTAACAAACTACAAATGAGTAACTTTTGTCATAGCAAATTGATGGGGGTCTATTGTATTAGACTCCAAAAATCTTTTAAAAAAAAATACTCTGTGTATGTAAGTGTATTGTACGGTGCTTTAGCGCCTAAATATTGTAGCTGGACGTATTTGGATAAAATTTTAATATTTGAATTAAAGTACCTTGATATGTTTATATCTGTGCCTGTGTCTACGGAACAGTATTTTTATTTTTAGTCAAACGGGTCAACAATCTTTTATTTACCGCTTTCTCACCCCAGGTGATGAACATAACCCGCGAATACGGCGCAATGGTGATCGGCAGCATACAGGCGCGGCCGCCCGGCGGCGCCCGCGTGGTCGTCGATAACTTCGCCTCGGCCATCGACTTCACTAGGAGAATGCCGCTGTTGCCTAAGAAAAAGGTAAATAATAACGGGTAATAAGAAGTTATTAGTGCAAAGAGACTTATTCATGATTCTGTAAGAAAAGTAGTGCAAGGAGACTTATTCATGATTCTGTAAGAAAAGTAGTGCAAGGAGACTTATTCATGATTCTGTAAGAAAAGTAGTGCAAGGAGACTTATTCATGATTCTGTAAGAAAAGTAGTGCAAGGAGACTTATTCATGATTCTGTAAGAAAAGTAGTGCAAGGAGACTTAGTAATGATTTGTATAAAAACTGTGTACAGAGTTAGTTATGATCGTGTAAATAAGTTGACTGTGAAAAGAGACTTCTTCTTTATGTGCAAAAGGGACAACTATATTAGGAATCTTTACTTGTATTGCTCCGTCGTTTTGCACTGGTTTTCGTTCAATACTAACTGCAATATTTTATGACCGCACCCAGGTGGCAGTACTAGTCTCTGGCAATGGCAGCAACTTGCAAGCCCTGATAGACACGACGCGTGACACCTCGCAGTGCATGTGCGCGGATATCGCCCTTGTGATTAGCAACAAGAGTGACGCTTTTGCCTTGAAGCGGGCGGAGAAGGCTGGCATTCCCACTGTGGTAAGTTACAAGGAAGCTTATACGTCAAAGCAAAGAGTATGTATCACTACGTTTCACTGTGTTTAGAGTCGGCAGTGTAATACTTTGGAATTGATTTTTTTGAATGTATGTAACGTATGCAGCAATATACTCCTGTTTTGCCGGCCATGACAGTGTGATCACTTTCGTACAACGCTTTTATATTCCGAGTTGCGCCAGCCTGCTCCAAGGCTTCGCTCAGACAAACGACAACGACCGCGACTAAAAAGTTCTGTCGTGCTTACCAGTTCACACGGGAACAGTCAAAGCAGTCGGTCGTGGCTATCTCTGTTTGTTTCTCTCGCACATTCACCCATATGAGTATCTACAATATGTTTTCCTTTTCTTAGTCTATTGTCAGCTAGTCTATGGTAGTCCTTGGCACTCAGACTAAAATATGTCTTAGCTAGTACCTGAACTTGTGCCATATCAGTCCAGTTGTAAACGCTTTACTGATTACTGACTATACATAAACTTGTATGGATAGTCTCTGTAATCTTGTCAGCGTGGTACACTAGATTTTGGTCCATATTTGAAATTATTGAACTTCCTGAATTAATGCTGAATTAATTACGCTATGTACAATACAGAGAATTGTACGAAATGTACGCCACTCGCAACTTATAGCGCACGACGAAATAAAACACATTTTAAAAGTTATAAAGTCCTAACAGGATCTTTCGCTTTGTGTACAATAAGTTACTCTCCATTTAAACGTTTAACCTTTTAAATTTTAAAACTATTATTTCTCAAATCAGGTCCTGAATCACAAAGACTTCGCCTCTCGGGAAGAGTTTGATCGCGCCATGACGGCTGAACTAGAACGATACAAGATCGACATCGTCTGCCTCGCCGGCTTCATGAGGATACTGTCCGCTGAGTTTGTGCAGAAGTAAGTTATCTCCTAGGTTAGTATTGCAGAGTTGCACTACAATTTCAGGCAGATGGCGCGCAACCGACACTTGTATGGCTAAATACGATTTTTCGTACAAACCTACAACGCGCTAACGAAGTTTCTTCGGACGTATACATCTATACGACTTTCAATCATCGTGGATTAAGGTTGGACCACGACCGGTCCCCAGGCATGCCACCACGCCTGGCGAAGTGTTATACCTCCCTTTTACTCCGAAGAGTGGGAACACACCGATCCTACACTCTGTTAGCTCTTTCGGCCATTGGTCTTTATATTGCAAAGTTCGGCTCGTTTCAACTCTAGAAATAGTTAGGGTAGTTTGATTCTTAAAATAGTTTTATCCATCAGGTGATCCCTCTGCTCGTTTGCCACCTATGACATAAAAAAATCGCGGCGTGCTAGCTTTGTATGAATATTAGTCTGATGGTTTCGATGTGTTGAGCAGATGGAAATAAATTAAAAAACAATTATAAAGGGCGCCGAAAAATATTTGGCACAGGGAGTTCGAAATGCTAAAGCCGGTCCTGCGTGTCGCACAGATATTGTACAACAAGCGTTACATGACTAGTGTTTTAATGGCCGATGAATATATGACTAATCTCTCGATGTCTGTCGGGCAGATGGAAGGGCAAGCTGATCAACATCCACCCGTCGCTGCTGCCGCGGCACCCGGGGCTCCGCGCCCAGGCGCAGTGCCTGGCGGCCGGCGACCGCGAGAGCGGCTGCACCGTGCACTTTGTTGACGTGAGTGCATGCACATTACTACTGTATATTAAGTGTAATAGGGCAGTGGAAGGGCAAACTGATCAACATCCATCCGTCGCTGTTGCCGCGGCACCCGGGACTGCACGCCCAGCACGGGTAGCATGAGGCGTAGACAAAGCTGTTTGTCGGGCAAACGCGAGAAACAGCTCAGCTGTCTCTTTCATTAGCTTAGCGTTAGAACGGAACAAATGCCTTTAAAACTCGCTTCGCGCGCGAGATTCTTCGTCATGCTACCGGTGCAGGAGCAGTGCCTGGCGGCCGGCGACCGCGAGAGCGGATGCACTGTGCACTTTGTTGACGTGAGTGAATGCACATTATACTAAAGTGCCCTCATAAGAAAGAAGGCCGCAAAGTATACGGAAACTCCATATCGACGCTTGAAAGGAAAAGTTGACTAAGCGCCATATTGTCCCTCGCACTACTGACACTCCTATCTCATTTTTCTCAAGTTCTTAAAAACAACCGTATTTCAGTTAGAAAACGTCCAAACTCAAATCATCAAAAATCTCACCGTGGGAGAGCCATGCTTCGCACGAATGGACCGGAGTGATACCACCACCTCACAGAAAACCGGCGTGAAGTAACGCTTGCGTTGTCTTTCGCCGAGTGAGTGAGGGTACCGGAGGCCCAACCTCCTCCCCCCCCAATTCCCCCCATCCACCCATCCCATTTCAAAGGTCGGCAACGCACTTGTGACTCCTCTGGTGTTGCGTGTGTCTATGGGCGGCGGTAATCGCTTACCATCAGGTGAACCATCTGCTCGTTTGTCACCTATTACATAAAAAATAAAAAAAACTGAGATAGGAGAGTTACCTAGTCGTGTGAGCGACGATATGTCGCTTAGTCAACTTTTCTTTTCAAGCGAAAAACAAAATAAAGATATCCTTCTGAACACATCTATCGGCCCACCTAGCATTTCAAGTTTTAATGGCAAGGTTAGGTTGAGCAAAAAGCTTTTGTGCAGTTTTGAAGCCGGTACATTAGAGCAATCTTTTTTAAGTATTTTTTTTTCTAAATTCAATTCAAACTCAGGAATAGCCTGTGGCCTATGCATTGGCCATTAAAACTTGAAACCCTCAATGAATAGATGTGTCCGGAAGTATATTTTTTGAACGCTTACTGGAACTATATTTTTATATATGTACTTAGTGATATTTATTAAACGATATTTTCTTGGACTGTCTGTTGCATCTGTATCATAAAATTAGATAATTGACTCATTTGAGTTTTTTTAAATATAATCTCCTTTTCACAGGAGGGCATGGACACCGGTCCCATCATCCTTCAAGAGCGAGTGCCAGTACTTCGCGACGACACGGTCGAGACGCTAACGGAGCGTATACACGAAGCGGAGCATCGGGCGTACCCCCGTGCCCTCCGTCTGCTCGCTTCGCAGAGGCTGCGACTAAGCCAGGGCAAGATTATGTGGTCTTCCTAGGGGTATCTAACTCTATAATAGGTTTTGCGATTAGAAAGATAACATATCAGTGACTTCGAAAACTATAATTCAAAATAATAATCTTCGTTTTTATTATTATATAGGCTGTGTGACTTGTAAGCTAAATGCTTAAAGATTTTTAAACTTTGAATAATGTTTTTTTTTAAGTAAGTACAGAGTAGTTTAAGGACCGAAGTATCAATAAGCCTCGGCATTGCAGTTTAGGCGGTAGCCACATTACACTATGTGGGCCGTCAGCGTTTTTGCTTACACATTAATTTACTACAATGTTTTGAAATGATTTAGTAATAAATCTAAACTATGGAAGGGAGGTAAGCATACTCTTTAGTCAACTGAGCAGCTATCCCTTCGGACTAAGACAAGTTTGTCAGATTGAGACTTTTGTGCCATATTATTGAGTACATGAAAATTGTGAAAAAAAAAACACTTCCAAAATATTAAAATTGAAATCAGTTAATTAAGTGGAACCTCGAATATTCCATAATCTTGATATTTTATTATAAGGTTTATTTCAATAAATAAATAAAAACATCTGATGAAATTACTGTTTAGTAGTGATTCTAGTTAATTTTTTAAAGTCTATTTTTGCAATTTGTGAAATGTTTATACAAAATCATTCTGTTTTAAATAAAAGCTTTTTTGTATCAATGGTTATTTTTATTTATTTTTATCTTTAAAAATGTATGACTATAAATATCACAGCTTGAGGTACTAAAAACTAGTTTGAAAATTTATCTCTTGAAAATTTATTTATATAATGAACATCATATTTAAAAATTAGCTTTCAGCATTCTTTTTATCATCATTTTTTTTATAAGTGAAAAGTTCAGTAATGCCTTTAAAAAACATGCCAAATATATCGTCTACTTCATTGGCACTGCTTGTCTGCATTTCTCTATTACTACTTTTAACTTCGTTGATTCTCTCTACTGAGTGGGGACCAGTCTTCAATATTTCCTCACAAATTTTATCAAATTCAACATGGAATTTCTGTTTGTTTATTAGAGGAACTATAAGGTTGAATGTGTTGATTTTTTTATTGATTGAATTTGCCAGATCTCTATTCAGTGAGCAGATTCGGTCCCACTTGACTGAGTCTTCCTCACTTAATGGGAAGGGACCTAAATACATTCTGTCATTTTTTATTTCCTCCTTCAGTGCTAGAATGTCTACATCAATCTCTTTACTCATTGTTATCCATTCTGGTGTGAAGCCATTGTTTATGAGTACCTAAAATATGAGAAAATAACAACAGTTAGGCTCCAAATATATTCGTCCGCGCGAACGAGCGCACGGGCCGCTCTGGCACCAATTTACAAGCAAATTTATGCAACGATTTATATTAGTAGGTACGCGCGGCCGCGCCATACGCGCCGCCGAATATATTTACAACCTAAAAAATCACCATGTCAATTACAAGTTGTCCACTGCTGAAGATAGGCCTTCCCAGACTTCAACTTAGCAGGGTTCTAAGCCACATGCATCCAGCAGTAGCCTGCAACTCTGACTAGATCATGCTCCATCATAATATTTTTTTATCTATTCATTATTAAAAGTCCATATGAACGCAATGACTTAATATGAATGTTCTCTTTAACTTCATTACTCTCCTAGGCTAATACAATCTTAAAATCTTATGAAAAACAATTTACCTCATTTAGTTTATGAGTTGTAAAATCAACATACGGGTTTCTATTCTGGTCCTTCAAAGGCTTCCCTTTACCACTTAAGTTTTCAAACTCCCCTTTGGACATGGACTCTTGAATCAAGTCTTCGACTAATCTATCAAAACCGTACTTTGTTTTAATGTCATGCTTTTTCCCGTATTGTCCTTTTTTCATCAGAACTCTATCTGATGCAACTGCTTTTGCAATACGGTGTTCCATAACGTTGTTGGCAGCCTTCTGAGCCCGAGCTTGGGCCCATTGCTTCTCTCGTTGGAATGGGGTGCCGTAACCGTAGCCTTCGTAACTGAGGTATTGGCGGTGTTGAGGTGCTGTGTGCTGGAAAGGATAATGTACTTTTTATTATTATAAATTATGATACATGCTATTGTTTAACAAATATTTTATGCATGAGCTGCCTCTACAATGGAGACCCAAGGATTGTATAGGGAAACTTTTCTGGGGAAAATTTGTTGGTAATCTGCAGAAGCCAAAAACTTCCTGGAGGGCTGTTTAGTGCTGAATAATTTGGTTACTATTGCCGCCATCAGTCCTTAGCTCAGATAAAAAGGTGTACATCTTACCCTGATATCATAGACAATTCTTTCGACTTCCTCCTTACAGCTGGTGCCAGTATTATGCTTAGAGAGCACTCGGAATGCATTCTCTATAGCAATAAACTTTTCTTTATCAGCCTCTGGTGTGCCGGAGTCAGGGTGAAACTTTTTGGCAAGCGCGAGGAAAGCTCCGCGGACCACATCTTGTTTCGAGTTTGGTGGTATATTTAGGATGTTGTAGCATTCCTGAAAAAAAAAATAACCTTGTGCTTTGTCAACAAATAATGAGAGTAGGTTAGTTGCCTGCAAATATCGTTCAACTGGAAATATCGGGTGGTTACAGGGTAGTCTTGACCTCTGAATACATAAGTATATAATCATATAAACATGCAAATAGAGATAGTACTAATTTTATCCACTGGAACTTACTTTGATTTTTTTATCAGATGAATCGGAGGATATTTTTCGGATTACTAATGCAAGAGGATAATATTTTATAGATTTATCTTTTACTTGCAATGCAAAACATACACGTTTATTCATTTTGTCCTTCCTTACATATTTATTTTGGTGTTACGCAAAAAACGTTTTCCGAATTTTCATGCCAAAGTCAAAAGCAAAGCAAAGTACCTAGGTACTACTACTCTGTGGGACTTGTGGTCCTTTAGGACATATTCTACTTCATCTATGGACTTGTGGGAGGTCAAAAGCAATGACGTAGGAGATAATGGACATGGCATACCTACAGAAAAAGCGTGCATACCTAAACTTGCTGAGAAACGAAAATGGTCGTTCGGCATAGTGCATACCCATTATATGAGATATGGTTTTATCGATATCACCGGCATGCAGAGAATGAGCGTCTATTTTTTTTGTACTCTTCTCGTACATAAATCGCAACTGATGGCGAACTTTCGATTATTTTATTATTATTTGACGATAATGGTCAAAATTGACATATCCTCCTAAACTAGAGATGGGCAATAACAGATTAACGAAATGAAACAAGAAATTAATTATATTATATTGGTTTTATCAGTTAATTAGTATGTAAATGGTCTGTAATCACCAATATAGTTACTATCTACTGTGTCTTTTACACTTAAACAATAAAAGGCAAAAAGTAGGAGACAGAAGATGTGAAATGAGTGTAGATGGCTCGTGTCTTGCAGCGCTATAGGTGTAGGTATTCAAAATAAAGACAAATATTCGGAACTGTATTTTAATTTACAGCTTGGCCGTAAAGAGTTGAAAAGAAATTAATGATAGCGCTGTTGGATGCGAGCAGCACAGGACCGGTCGGTGTGGAAATCCTTTGGGGAGGCCTTTGTCCAGCAGTTGACTTCTTTCGGCTGATGATGATAATGGCGCCACTATCGCTTACATTCCAACATTTAATACTACAGTCTAAATGAATTTAATACTTGCAGGTTTTTAATATAAAATGAAATTACTTTTCATCATTGTATTCAATAGTTTGTTTTCTGCATCCCTATAACTATATGAATGGGAAAATAAACAAGTCTAGGACATTTAAAGAAAATTTATTTAGTTTTATTCACATAAACATTCTGGTCGAAATAAATAACTTGATGATTTACACCTGATATGGCATCAACATTGTCATCTTCAGAATTTGAGCTGCTGTCACTGCTTTCCTTGGTGCCACTGGGTACTGTGCTGTAGCGCCTAGCTATATTTGCCTTATATCTACATTAGTATAGTATAACCCTGTATGTGCAGACAGTTTGGAATAAACCGTTGTTTAAGCTAGACGCGCGTTCTTATTTCTCTGAATACATAACAGTGGCGCAGTCCGGTATACGTAATTAAAATGTCTGTCGGGAAGTTAAACGAATTCAATAGTGAATCGGGTTCATGGACAACCTATATCGATCGAATCGAACAATATTTTGTGGTAAATGATGTGGAGGAAGAAATGCAAGTGCCGACGTTGATTGCATGTGTTGGGGATTCTACCTACGAACTGATGGTTGATTTGTGTTCACCAAAAAAAGCCTTCGGAATTGAGTTTCAGGGAATTGGTTTTTATTATAAAGAATCATTTACAACCTGCTCCATCGGTGCTGGCCGAAAGGTACAAGTTTCGGAAGCGGGTTCAGTTGGCAAATGAAACAGTATCACAGTTTGCAGCCGCTTTAAAGCATTTAGCCAGAACATGTGATTTTAAAAAAACATTAGAAGAGAACCTCAGGGATCAATTCATTTGTGGATTAATAGATGAATCTATTAGGCAGCGACTGTTTTGTGAAAACGATCCCACATATCAAGTGGCACTACAGCTTGCTATTTCATTGGAATCTGCCGCTAAGGACGCGGCGTCAGTTGAACAACGGGGAAGAGAGGTGGAGGGGGCGGTGCACGCGGTGCACGCCACGTTCTCGAGTCGCAGGCATGCGCCGCCGCCGCAACGCGGGCGGGCAGCGAGCAATAGGAATGCCCGTAGCGAGCGCAACGATAGGCCTACTCGAAATGTACACAATCTTTTATGTTCGTGTTGTGGAAGTAACGAGCATTTACGTCAGTCTTGTAAGTTTAAAGATTACGTGTGTAAAGTGTGCCTAAGAGAAGGGCACTTGAAAAGAGTTTGCCCTAAGGTACATCATCGTAATGAAGGGCAAGTTTTACGTCTGGAGGCGAGCGACGAACCAGGCGGCGAAGTGAGACAGTCGTCGCTGGTTGCACCTGGGCCGAAGTCGAAGGGGCCGGGGGCGCGCTTTCAATACGAATATGAAGACGACGGACCCGAGGGTCTGTACATGGTGGAGCTGAGCGGTAGCGGTAGCGAGCCAGTCACAGCTGATGTGGAGGTCGCTGGTGTGCGTTTGTGTATGCACGTAGACACGGGGTCTCCAATATCGTGTATAAGTGAATTAATGTATGATCAATTGTTCTCACAGTGGCCACTTAATCGTGCAGTGTGTTACAAATTGAAAGGATATGACGGACAGCCTCTTGAGTGTGTCGGTGGGTTTGAAGTGAACGTTTGTTTCCAGGAAACAAACAAGAAACTTATGTTATACGTAATAAAAAAAGGCGGGGTGCCTTTACTAGGCCGTGAGTGGTTAAAAGAATTAAATTTAGATATCATAGTTGTAAATTCAATTCAGTCTAACGATACGGTTAGTGAAAAAGTTTTCTGCGAAGAATTGATAACAAAATATCCTACTGTGTTTAGTGGTAAGCCAGGCGAGTGTAAAAGTTTTACCGCTACGTTGCGCGTGCGTGAGGGAGCGCACCCCGTGTACAGGCGCGCGCGGCCGCTACCGCTGGCACTGCGCCCGCGCGTCGACGCCGAGCTGCGGCGGCTGGAGAGCACAGGCATTATCTCCCCGGTACCATCCTCTGACTGGGCCTCATGCTTAGTAGTGGTAACCAAAAATAACGGATCTTTGAGGATATGTGGCGATTATAAGAGTACAGTAAACCCTGTACTTGAAGTGGATAGGTATCCTCTTCCTAGAGCTGAAGTGCTATTTAACAACTTAAGTGGGGGTAAAAGGTTCAGCAAGATTGATTTATCGGAAGCGTACAGTCAAATCCGTCTAGACGAATCAAAAAAGTTTACGGTAGTCAATACGCATAGGGGCTTATATGTGTATAATAGGTTGGTATATGGTTTAGCATCCGCTCCGTCAATCTTTCAACGCATAATGGAGCAGTTAATGGCGGGCATACCACACGTGTCGTGTTTCTTAGATGATATACTGATAACGGGGGCGACGGAACAGGAACACATAAATAATTTACATGCTGTATTTAAGAGGTTGGAAAGCGAAGGTTTGACCGTACGACGGGACAAGTGTACATTTTTTGAGAAAGAGGTTAACTATTTAGGGTTCGTTGTGTCGGAAAACGGAATCAGTACAGATAAAAAGAAAGTTGAGGCTGTTTTGAAGGCTCCGGAGCCTGCAAATGTAACTGAATTGAGGTCATTCTTAGGATTGGTGAATTTTTATTCAAAATTCGTTGAAGGGTTATCTCAAGTGCTTTCACCTCTGTATGACTTATTGAAGTCGGGCGCGAGTTGGGAGTGGACAACTGAACACCGGGAGATATTTGTGGAAGTTAAGAAAATATTATCTTGCTGTCCCGTTCTCATGCACTACAATGAGAATCTGCCTCTGATCCTGTCGTGTGACGCGAGCGGACGAGGGGTAGGTGCAGTGCTGACTCAGCGCACGGAGGGCGGCGAACGACCGGTGGCGTACGCGTCCCGCACGCTTTCCGCCGCAGAAGCTAATTACAGTCAAATACAGCGGGAAGCATTGGCTATTGTGTTCGGCGTAAAAAAATTTCATTCATATTTATATGGAAGAAAGTTTTTATTACGCACCGACCACCAACCATTGGTTGCTATATTCGGTTCTAAAAAAGATTTACCACACACTGCAGCTGGCCGTCTAATTCGTTGGGCTATACTACTATCCGGGTATCAGTATGATATTGAATACATTAGGTCGGCTTCGAATAAAGCGGATGCATTGTCTAGATTACCTATACAAGCTAGTGAAGATTTACGGGTCGATGATGATAGCTTCATAAAATTCGTAGAAAACAGTTTTCCAATCGACGCTCAGCAAGTGAAGACAGAATCGGCAAAGGATAAAGTTATATCCAAGGTATTAGAATTTGCACGAGTGGGTTGGCCTAAGTCAGGTGTAAACGGTTTGATGACGTCATCTGCGTCGGCAGATACTAACTCGGGTGAGTGGACCGCGTATTGGAGACGCAGAGACGAATTGTATGTAGAAGGCGGTTGTCTCATGTGGGGGTGTCGTGTAGTGATACCAGCTGTACTAAGGGAGGGAGTTTTAAAGGAAATTCACGGGGCTCACTTAGGGATTGTTAAGTGTAAAGGTATTGCCCGTAGTTTTGTTTGGTGGCCGGGCCTCGATAAGGAAATAGAAATGATGTGTTCTTCCTGTCGAGTATGTGCGGAAACGGCGAATCTCCCCCCTCGAACTCCGGTAGTGCCATGGTCATGGCCAGCATGTCCTTTCGACAGGATACATCTTGATTTTTTTACGTTTAAAAACCATACCTACATGATCATAGTAGACGGCCATTCAAAATGGTTAGAAGTCATACATATGACAACTACGACAGCAAGCTGTACTATACTTAAATTGTGTGAAATATTTGCTCGTTTTGGGCTGCCCAAAAAGATAGTATCAGATAATGGGCCACCTTTCACTAGTGAAGAATTTCAAATATTTTTGAAGAAAAATGGTATTGCACACGTTACATCAGCACCGTACCACCCGTCGTCGAATGGTGAAGCTGAGAATGCCGTTCGTATAATTAAAAAAGCATTAGAAAAGGCGGATTTTGACAAAATACCCCTTCAAATATTCTTACAGAAATTCCTGTTAGACTACAGAAACAGTGTCCATGGGACTACCGGAGAAACGCCAGCAAGGTTGTTGTTAGGCCGTAATTTAAGATCCAGGTTAGATTTGTTAAAAGAAGGAATGGTAGAAACAGTTTATAATAAACTACAATCTAACGCCAAGGGTAAACATGGTATTGAAAGACAGTGGGAAGAAGGCGACCGTGTGTGGGCAAAAGATTACAGAAAAGACGGGAAGTGGCAGGAAGGAGTTATTTTAGGTCGGAAGGGGCGAAATATGTATGAGGTAAGGTCTGAGGATGGTCACTTGTGGTCTCGTCATGCTGACCAGCTGCGTTCGTGCGTAGCGACCGCCGACCAGCAGGGCGCGGGGCCAGCACTGAGCTCGGATGCACGGTCAAACAAGCCCTCTGTGACGGAACTTGCTGCCTTTAAGGATGTTCAGGTTCCACCTATTTCCCCGGAATATTTTACTGGTCAAAGTCGTCCACGACGGGTTTGTAGACCGGTCATCCGTTACGGGTTTGAATAAATTTAGTTTTTAATTAAATGGTAAATTAGTGTAACTTTTGTTTTTAATTACATGTTAAATTAGTGTAACTACTTTTATGGTATAAGTTCTATAATATGTTTAAAAATGTTGCTATTGTGTTTCCTTAACAGTTAACCAGCTAATTCTTGTAAAAGAGAGGATAATGTGCTGTAGCGCCTAGCTATATTTGCCTTATATCTACATTAGTATAGTATAACCCTGTATGTGCAGACAGTTTGGAATAAACCGTTGTTTAAGCTAGACGCGCGTTGTTATTTCTCTGAATACATAACAGGTACGAATCCTTTAGCTGTTCCAGGACGTACAATAATACAATGTTTTCCTCTTAAAACATCATGCTTAATGCCTTTCAGATTTTTCTGTAATCAGAATTTAACATTATATTTAGGAAGAATGCCGTGCCTGACGAAATTGATCAACATTATTAAGTCGCGCTATGTATATGTATCGCGCTTATCCACTTTTTTCCATATTATGTAAACAGAACAACGAAGAGCATTTCGAATCGTCGGCTACCAGGATATTTCAGATCGGCTTGACTCCTTGGCGCTGCGTAGAGATGTAGCCTCATGTAGGGGTGTCTATGGGCGACGGTAATCGTTTACCATCAGGTGATCCATCTGCTCGTTTGCCACCTCTGCCATAAAAAAAATGTAAACAGAAATAACTGAGGGATTATATGAGTGACTGTAAATTTGTGAATAAAATTCACCACTGACAACACTCTTAATCATTAAGTACTAACGTGGGTAGGTATACTTACCATTAAAAATCTTAATGGTACAGCTTCATCATGCAATGTTGTTTTGTCCAATGTGCGGTAAACATGATTCATGGAAATGTCGCGAACAGATGTTGATGGCTTTTGTTGATGTTTTCTATGCCAATTGCTGCCAACCACTTTTTCTTTTTATATTCACTTCGGGGAAGCCTAAAAAAATTATATGTAAGTAACTTTTTCTAAAATTCATCATCATCCTACATAAATATCGATGTCTAAAAGAGCCCCGAAGAACAACACTAGCCACGTTAGAGCCGTAAAATATTTTAATAAAATAAAGTTAAAAGACAGACTGAAATTATATTGAAAAGCTACTTTCGGTTATTTATATCGCTTATCTTCTGCATTAAGACAAATACGTAATTTAGTTTGTGAAAATAAGGTATATTTCAACAAGATAACAATACGTACCGGTGCAGTGTAATGTTCGGCCGATTTCGGCTCATTTTGATGCCACATCCTGTAACACTACAATTAGGCATCTTAATTACTGTGTTGTTTCACTTTATTTATTATTTTCGGATGCTTTGTTTAACCATATTTAACAATTTTCAATTAAAACACTCGCGAGCGAAGGCACTTTGACAGCTTATGTACCAGTGACACCGAGAAACGAGAATGGCGAATCGGCCGCAAAGAGGTATTTTGCTGACGTCACGAAAACAAAGTTGCCATTTTGTAAAGGACAAAAATATTGTTGTCCTTTTTTTACTGAGAAGAATTACATAAGTTAGAAAGAAATAATAGTATATTTTAGAATTCGCTATCAAAATGGCACATATTTGTATAACTGATTGTTCATATAGACAAATATTTCATGTCCTCTAGTTTCTTTGGTCTGAGGTCAAAAGTGAAACTTTTTTTTTTCGGTTGACGTGCCATTGACTAGTCGTTGGAGAAAAAGAGAAAGCAGGTCAGTCTGTCTCTGTTTTTGATCTGTTTTATCGTGCCAAAGACTTTTTTTTTTGTTTTATTTTGTTGACGTGCCATTGGCTAGTTTTTGGAGAAAAAGAGAAAGCAGGTCAGTCTGTCTCTGTTTTTGATCTGTTTTATCGTGCCAAAGACTTTTTTTTTGTTTTATTTTGCCCCGAAATGGGGAAAGCGACGGAAAAAGATCAGAGCCATACAGCCTAGTCTGTTGTAAATCTTCTATCGAATTTAGAGGCCAAAAGCCATTTCATATTTTTTCCGTATTTATTCGTCTCCATAGAAAAAATAAATAAGGGCAAAGTCATTTCTTCCGTCTTTAAACCTATTCTTCAGCAAAATGATAGCACTTTTGATGAAGATTTCATGGACTTCTTGAGCACTCGAAACACAGTCTAAACACTTTTATTTCATTATCCTTCATAATAGACATTTAAATGGCACTTTATTGAACAATACACTATCAATAATAAGCATTAAAAACCATGCTATATTTTTTTTCGGATAATAAAAGAAAACTGACAAACTCTTGCTACGACTTCCCGCCAAAAAGTCCGTTCCAAAGACATTTTTTTTTTGTTTTATTTTACCCCGAGATGGGGAAGGCAAAGGATCAGAGCCATACAGCCTAGTCTGTTGATAATCTTCTTCGTTCCAAAGACAATGAAAATAGAAACTCACCCCACTTGGTTTTTCGTTGTTGTTTGTTTTCATTTACAAATATGAAATAGAACAACAACTGTTTGACATTATATCTGTGACGGTTCATAGAGAACAGACTTTCAAATTTTTCTTAATTTTTGTTTTATGACTGTGGGCAAAGAGAATATAACACTACGTTTTAAGAGACGGGACTTCCTTATTGGCTAGTAGGATCAATTTAGCAGAAATTCTGTTACCAACCTACACAAGAAAACTAATGCGCTATGTCAAATGACAGGAGCGCCAACCTAACGAGCTGAATAGTGCTGTGCCTACCTGACTATCGCAGTTATCGATAAAATAAACGTGCCAGCACTATAGGTTCTATTATATTTTTTGTATATTTTTTTATCAACGCTATGTTTGAATCCATATTTGAGTTCAACATTGTAGTGAGCACTCCAATGCCGTCGCTAAGCTCAAAAATGGTTTCAAGTAAGAAAAAACCGTATTACTCAATATATTTTTATTATTTCAAAACCTTTTCACTGACAATATTTTGTTTGGTTTCTATTATAAATAATAATTAATTTCTCATATACGGGTCTATTTTTCATAATAATTAATTTCTCTTACATGGGTCTATAAAGTAAATGTGATCAAATAGTCTGGCTAGCGAAACATAATAATGAAAAACCGCGGCAAATTTGAATAACCCATATTTGGTTAGCCAAAAATAGTTAATAAAAAGGTCAAGGTCGAGAGCGATGTTTTCTAATGTTCTAATAAAAAAAGTACAAGCATCAAAACCAATTTTTCTGACCGACCGTAAACGATGAATATTCCGATAATCATCGTAGGATAGGGATTTAAAAAATGGCGCCAGATTTTCATTATCATGTTTGTCTAGCCTAATAGATTAGATATGACAGATACAAGCAAGGGTATTGAATACAGAGAGTCTAAATGTAGCCAGTCATAGCAGAAAATAGTTGTTGTTAACAACCCATTACGTCCCCACTGCAGGGGCACGGGTCTCTTCCCATAACTCGTGAAGGTTTTAGGCCATACTCCACACATGGGGGCCAATTCAGATATTAAGGCAGGCTCAGGCTCCGTAACCAATCTTAACAAAAATAGCAACTGTGTTTCCTGTGATATCTTAATTCTAAGAAAAAATACTCTATAAACACCTACATAATACACTTAAACAAGCAAGAGTATGTGTATCGCTCTAAATCAATATTCTACTCTGACAACCGCTATTGATATTGTCACTAAAATAAATTAAATAAAATAGTTCAGTTATCCTCAATAATGCCTTTAAAAATATTCGTTAGCCACCGATTACTAATTCAAAAAGGGCAGAGGGCCTTTCTTCAATACAGGATGTAAAAATGCATCTCCCGGAAACTGCAACGGGGGCTTCTACACATCACAAAGAACAACTTTCCCTGAGCAACCCACACTAGCCTCAGAAAAATGTTGGGACTTCCCAAAGTTGGCTGATCAGCTCATTAGACAAAACGTCCAATTTTTTTTTTGTATGACATTGCGTCAATCTGAAATAATCCAATAATAAAACCATACAACTGTAAATACTTAAAAGTAACATTGACATTTTCTGCAAGTGGTCGCATGACGCTGTGTAGCCTAATGCAATCTAATAAAAATACTGTACAACTTTGACTACTTCAAAATAACTTTGACATCATCTGTAAGTGGTCGCATGACTTTACGTTAGTCTTAAGTACCTAATCTAATAAAAATACTGTACAACTATGGTAACTACAAAATAACTTTAACATCCTCTGCAAATAGTCGCATGACGTTGTGTTACTCTGGTGTCATCATCATCATCAGCCGAAGGACGTCCACTGCTGTATGCAAAGTGTATGTAAGAAAACTACCGTTTTAAGAGTTAGTCGGGAGTCTCATACAATAAAATAAAACTAAGTTAAGTACCGAATGCCTAAGAAGTCCCCTACCAACATTATAAAACAAAATGGCCGTCACTAAACTGTCATACGCCGCTGCTGCCAACATAATGAAACTTATAAGCTCAGGATAGGGATCTCTGACAGAGAATGTTTCTTATATCGATAAAATCCAAGAGAATGGAATGTGCAATAGTATATTTGATTTTGTAATGAAATAAGTATTCATAAATTGTAATTGTAATTTCAAATATTTTCCCCTAATCTTTATAAGCGTTTTATGTAGAACATGCCATAATAAAACAACTACATTTTTTTTCTCCATTAGTATTTTAGCGGCTGTACAGGATATAGCGCCTTAGCCATATTTTGACATCTGATTTGTCTAAAAAAGTTGTTCACTTGGCCTAAGGCTAGGCGCCACACTCTATACATACAGCCAGCCTCTAAAACACCGATGGAGAAAAAATATCTCGAGAAATGTCATTATTAAAAAAAAATTGTAGGCGTTTTACTATGGTCTGTTCTACAGAAAACAGCTTCCAAGCTGTAAAAAGTAAACAAGTTATTCAAACAAAATTAATATAACTTAACATAATCACCGATGTTATTAATAACTTATTACATTATTTCTGGAGTTATTTTCCAGCATCGTGATTTTAAAATTTATTTAAAAATGCAGGGATCATTCTGAAATAGAAACATTGCCATTAATGATAAATTAGTAACTACATTATATTTTAGTGCAAACAGCCTACTTAACATGTTAATGTAAGGTTGTTTCACTTTCAAATTTTAACTTTTGTACATAAATACTACGAAAAATAAAAAATTACCACCACATATCTTTTTTTTAATTAATGTAATTGTATTTTGTGTGCAATAAAGAGTATTTATCTTATCTGAAAGATAAACCTTATGAAGTAAGATTCAAATTTAAATATACCACAAACAAATCTTGCACACGTAGTGAAGTGCTACTTACTAACTTAACGCAGTTTATTTTCCTGATAGATTTTAAGGGTTTACTTTAGTGGCCGCCAAGCTGTAAAAAATAAATAATTATTGTTTATGTAAAGCAGCTATACAGCCGCTAAAACATTGATGGAGAAAAAAATTATTACCTTGAGAAATATGTAATTATTCAAAAATATATAAACTGTAGGTGATTTATTATGGCCTATTATTTTACATAAAACTGTTATAAAAATTGGGAGGTAAAAATAATGAAATGTTGTCAATTATTTGCTTACCTACAATTAATTACTTACCTACTTCCTTTTGACTTGATTTTCGAAGTTATTTACTACTATCGTGGTTTTAAAGTTTTTAAGAATGCAACGATCATTCTGAAATAGAAAAAACACACTGTAATTAATAATACATTTTGTAACCTGTACGATATTGTATTAAAAATACCATATGAAACATATGAAAATAAGTTTATATTCTGTTGTTTTAGTATGCCAGCAAAGTAAGTAAAAAACTACATGGCTATTTTTTTTTAATACTCACATTATTATAAAGGTAAAAGGATTCTATTTTGCAATGCCTTGTTGTTCTGCTTTTTTTACTCTGTCACTAATAACTTCTTCAGATAAAGCAAATGATTATTATTATTATTTCAGATTTTGATATATGGTACGGAAATTCCACAAGCAGATCATTGGATAATGGTCGTGCATGGATTTCCAAGGATGGTACAGCCCTTTAATTAAAAAGCAAAATAAAATAAAACAAAATAAAGCATTTTGCATTTTAACATATAAATTTTTTAATTATGTATGTATGTATGAATACTTTATTGCACACAAGTAGAACATTACAAAATAAAAATGACTAAGACTATGTGTACAAAGGCGGTCTAATCGCTAAGAGCGATCTCTTCCAGACAACCCTGGGTAAAGAAATGAAAATACAGGACAATATCAACGATAGTGCATTCATGGGAATAGAACCAAAAAATTATAACGTAATAGCTAAAAATATACCTAAAATAACCAAAACATATATACATTTATAGATATGAGTATAATTATTTATAATTTATTTATAATTATACATGTTACTTACCATTTTTAAGTCGATTTTTTTTCTATTAAAATCTTTGGGGCGAAAGTGGTCACCACAAACATACTTTAATTGGTGTAATTTCTCAATTGGGATATAGACTAGGTCCTCGTTCCGAATAACTTTCACCCATTGTCTGCAACTAAAAACAAGAATAGTTACCGACTTATCGATAACAGACGTACATCACTAGTGTTTACTAACAAGATATAAAACTGTATATTTATTATTCTGCCGTAATACTGTAGGCTTGAATAATGTCTTATAATGTCTTTAAATACTTACCGGTCCGGGTCCAAAGGAAATCTTGCCATAAATTTCCTTTTTTCTTGATTTATACGGCCGGATCGAACACCACAAATAACACAAGACCTATAACGTCTGTACGGAGTCATTTTCACAAGAAACAGTTTTCAATTATATCACACTGAATTTCACATCATCACATTCACAAAATAGGTCCAAAAACTTGCCAAAAACCAGCAAAAACACAGAAATTTTAAAATTAAAATGGAGAGCGAGCGGTTTCATAGACTTTGACAGACTTGACAGCGGAGTACTATGACGGATCGTTAGAAAGAGAAGGAAGTTTTTTTTTTTTTTGCTAAACTCTATACAAATTTTTCGTTGTTCGTAGTTGCGCGAGACTGACTGTGGGCTCAAAACTTTTGGTGTTTCGTTTTTTTTTGCAAATTAGGTAATTTCGCAAATTGCACCGCCATGACAGTGTGCGAGCGTACGGAAACGCAGAATTTAGCGGCGCCACCGAACGGGAGGGTTAAACCTCTATAGTAAAAAAAACGGTAAGTACCATAAAAAATATGTTTACCGATTCATCAACACTAGTCAATGCGCTGTCATGTCACGTTTGTCATTGTCATTTTCATTTTCTCTTTGACATTTTGTTTGATAAGAAAAAGTAGCTTTGTGAAAAAATAGATTTCGCACCGTGTAAATAGTAATAACCGTTAATTATTGTATTGTCCTTGATCGTAATTTCTACTTAATTAGATTGTGAAGTGTAAAGGAGCTGTGAAATTGAAGGAAGTGCTAAAATGTCTCTTTCTGAGAATGAAGTGAGTCGCCGCTACCCGATCCACTGGTTAGTGTGGAATAACCGTCATGAAGAGCTGAAAGAAGCTTTGGAAGCTCATAAAGTAAGCAAAATTTTGCATACCTTTATCTTTTTTTTTTATCTTCGACACGTTATTTCTAAAGGAAATGGTACACATTTAGGTTATGTACATTCTTTATGAAGGATGGGTTTCTTTGATTTTCCTTGGTCGTGATCACACAATTTAGTATGATCGGTGAATCAGAACTTCGTACATGTTTCGGGGACTGCGGTATAGATTCAAATGTGACGACGCTCCGACGAATGGAATACCAGAATTGCTGTAAACTCCTGTATCCTTGTATGTGACTTAGAATCTTGCTTAGTAGAAATGAATAGGTAACGCCAACGCCGACGTTCCATTGTGGTTGAGATGTGGGTCAAAAAGTGTGTCTGTTTATGTCTGTAGAACTCTGTATAAAACAACCCTTTTTACTATAAACAAGTCATAAGCAAAATAACTTCATATTGTATGATCTTGTCATCCAATTAACTGAGATTTTATTGAATTTAAATGAAACTTATGAGTTAAACTCTAAGGAACACCTGAAAATATGACTCAGTTCATCAGTAACATAAATATTATTTATGGAAGTTTAACTTTAGTATAATTTGTTACAATGTTTACACTTGTATTTGTTGTACTATAAGCTTAATAGCATTAGTTACTACAATGTATTTAAATGCCCTACATGTGGCCACGGGTGATGCTAAGTTCAACACTAGGTAACCACCGTCTATACCTTGGAGATAGAATGGTTAAATGCATATCCTCGTAAGACACAAGCTAAATTTAGGCAGGTAGTCATTGCAGCCCAATAACCTAAAAAAAAATTACCCTATCGCTTGAACTCAAATGTTGTACATTCAGAAATAGAGTCAATATTCTAATTGAAATACTAGATTGAAAATCAGTTAAAATTTTAGGTAGTTGTGACTAAATTACTACTAAACCTATGTCCTAAAAATAGGATTTTGGGCCTTACGAGGATATACAATACCACACACAATAAGAAGAAGGATGTATTTAAGACTTGTCTATGGTATTAGTCTTTTTATACGATTGTTTTCATGGGATGGCAGGGGACTACAGTTGGGAGTCACTGAATTGTAGCAACTGAACTCAGAAGTGTGCAATCAGGGAATGTACCCATAACTATTTATTATACATATAGGGGTACATTAATATACACATTTTAACTAAGTATTCGATATCAATATAAATACTATTTCCACTCAGACTGTATGCTGAACATACATATTAGTAACCATCCATACTGTACTTTATCTATATGAATCATTAACATATAGTGTAAAGAGAAATGGTCCCAAGTGAGAACCCTGTGGTATTCCGGACGGTATTTTGAGGAACCTGGAACAGTACCCCTTCAGTGCCACAGCCTGACTACGATTAGTAATGTATGAATTAATCCACCTCAATAGGTCACCGTGTATACCCAGCTCTGAGAGTTTAGTAATAAGCGTGCAATGGTTAATTTTGTCAAAGGCTTTTGAGTAATCAGTATACACGGCATCCACCTGACACCCCGCGTCAAGAGCATTGAGAATGAAGTTGGTATAGGTCACCAGATTTGTGTTAACGCCACGACCACGAAAGAAACCGTGCTGTTCTATTGCAATTTGATGACGAGCATGTGATGTTAAATACTGTGTGATTATTTTCTCAAATATTTATTTATGTGACATACCAATTTATTTTCAAAGTTATTCAATCAAATAATTAGTAATTTTCTGTTTTTTTTTTTTTTTTACGAAAAACCTCATTAAATAAAACTCTTAAATGAATTGAATGTTCTATAAAATAAAGAAGCCAATTAATGTAAGTAGCCAGTCTGTAAGCAAAAATAATCTTATTAGGTACTTATATGAAGCCCTTTAAGTATAGTATGTGGGAGCAGTGTGACAATTCACTGTCAAAATGTGGATTTTGAGCCCTTGTTTTAATTCAACATAAGAAACCTTTGAAAAATTAAGCATATAATTAATGTTATCTTCTTAATTTTGTTTAGCAAGATAGACAAGATATTTACTTATTTATTTATTTATTTATGCAATATCAAGCACCGACCCATTATCAATGGCTGCTTCAACTAGTTACCCCATAAACATTTCTTTTCAACATTTTTAAACCGTTGGCATTATCTCGCCTTTTGTTAAGTGATGATGATGCCGAAGATGGAAGCGGGCTAACCAAAATTCCCCCACGCCATGGAGAATCATAGTACACTTTTAGATCTTTTTTTTTCACGCTTTCGTCTAAAGTAAGTGTTGCGATCCACAGTTTACCGCTGAAGAGCTAGAGGCGCATGACCCGCGCGGGCGTACGCCGCTGCTCCTAGCCGTCACGCTGGGCCACACGGAGGCGGTGCGGGCGCTCATCGATGCCGGTGCCGATGTGAACTGCGAAAAAGATGGCTGGACTGGTCAGTTTGGCTTTTCATTTTTGACGGTTTCTTAGGCTAAGGGTAGATTAACAATAAGCTTATGCCATCCATTTATCAGTTGGGATATTTTTTTTAATCAGTTGTCGCGACTAGGCGACAATTACATATAGCGTGGTATGCCGGCAGTTCCTCCTGAACAAGATATTGTTCTCTAGGATACTAGAGCGACCTTAGGTCTATGCAGTGATGAACCTGTATGATGCTTCTACCTTCCACAATGGGCAACAATCTCTTCAGCTTTCATACACATTCGGCAAAATGGATTGGCCGTAACACCTAAGCGAATCAGTGTTTATAAAAAACTAGCTTCTGCCCGCGACTTCGTCCGCGTGGACTTCAGAATTGTGTCCAGAAAGAAAGAAAATGTTAAGATAAGGCCATCTAGTGATGAAGTGGAAATTTTGAGTTTTTAAGCATTCCTATGGGAACCCTTAAGTTTTCCGGGATAAAAAGTATCCTTTGTGTTAGCCGAGTGCTTTATCTATCTACCTACCAAATTTCATCCAAATCCGTTCAGAAGTTTCGGCGTGAAAGCGGAACAAACAAACTGACAATCAAACAAACATCCATACTTTCGCATTTATAATATTAGTGAGATACTTTCGCATTTATAATATTAGTGAGACAATCAAACTAACATCCATACTTTCGCATTTATAGTATTAGTGAGATGCCATGTCAAGTTATAGCAGCTACTAATTTGCAGTTTTTCTTTCTACTTGTTTGTAAGGTAGAAGAGAAGTCCATATCAGGTTTGGTTGTTGCAAAAACCATCCTCGTCTGTTTGCATGTTTCTATAAATCTGACCAGGATCTATAAATTACGTCTGTTTACTGCATTGAGACGCAAGGTAGATTGTCGAAAAAACTAGTATGTATAAATTACTCCATAGCCGTCCAAGAAGCAACAGTGACTGGTGACAGAGAGCTTCTATCGCTGGTGTTGACCCGTCGAGACTACCAGCGGTACGCGTTACGGTCCGGCGGCATTCCCGAGCTGTTGCAGAAGCTAAGTCTAGCGCCAGACTTCTATGTTGAGATGAAATGGGAGTTCACCAGTTGGGGTGAGTCATTTGTTTCCTTAATACTTTGAGCGATTTCTTAAATGCGTAGCAGACGCGTGATGCGTAGCAGACCTATTTTGAGTATAGAACCTAGCCACTATGTAATAAAGCCGTGCTGCTACAAGTGTCTTCTGTTTCCAAAGAATCACCTTATTGTTACCAGGTTTTAAGTTTCTCTGGCATTGGATACACCTGTCGACTTAAGTTGACGGTATTGTAGTATTTATTAATTCATTTATTTGTCGGCAGTGCCGCTGGTGTCGCGCATGTGTCCATTCGACACGTACAAAGTGTACAAGCGGGGCGCGAACGTGCGCGTGGACACAACCCTCGTGGGCTTCGAGAACAACAAGTGGCAGCGCGGCGACCGCACCTACATATTCCAGGGGCAGGGTGAGTGACATGTTTTACTAGGGGTTGGACCTTATTAGAGTTTTACTGATGGCTGTTGGGGCAGGAAAGTTTTGAGTGGCGACTGCACATGGAAGACATAGCGTAGGCAGAATTTCACCCGATGGACTGAAAACCTGGTGTAGGTTGCGGGGAGCCGCTCGATGCGGGCGGAGCAGGACTGGTCGTTTTGGAAATGCTTGGGGAGGCCTTTGTTCAGCATTATACGTCTCAGCTGATGTGGACCTCTGGTTAGGAGGTCAGAGTCACTACCCGCGGAGCCATCGACGCTTTTGCCTAATGATGATGATATTCTTAAAATCCGTCCTGCATTCATTTCTACTGACACGGTACAAGCTTAAACCTTACCTATTCGAGCAGGCCAATGTAATCGCATAAACTTATACGACACGGTTTAAACTTCAAGTCCACCTATTGGAACAGGCCAATCAGTCAGCCTAATGGCCGCCGCCGTTTTGGCAATATTATTCATAGTGTCTGGTCCGCTTTATGGCACGTCACAAGCCTAAAGTCCACCTATTGGAAGACCACGACCGTACGTACGGTGAGCGCGTGCGCGAATGGCCGCTGCCGTTTTGTCAATATTATTGATAGTGTCTGGTCCGGTTTAAGGCACGATACAAGCTTGAACTGTGTCTGTACATGTTGAAGCGGGCACGTCGTACCGCGAGCGCGTGCAGCCGGCCGCGTCGCGCGAGTTCTCGCATTTATTAATAGTGTCTGGTCCGCTTTAAGGCACAATACAAGCTTGAACTGCACCTATTCGAGCAGGCCAATCGGGACCTGCATTTTAATGGCACGGTACATGCTTAAAGTCCATCTGTTCGAACAGCCGTTTTGTCAGTATTATTGATAGAGGCTTAAACTGTGTCTGTCAGTGTTGCACCAGGCCAGTCAGCCAGCCTAATGGAGCTGGACCACGAAGCGGGCACGTCGTACCGCGAGCGCGTGCAGCCAACCGCTTCACGCGAGTTCTCGCACTTATTGATAGTGTCTGGTCCGCTCAATCTTCCAATAGCACGGTACAAGCTTGAACTGTACCTACTCGAGCAGGCTAATCGGGGCCTGCATTTTAATGGCACGGTACATGCTTAAAGTCCATCTGTTCGAACAGCCGTTTTGTCAGTATTATTGATAGAGGCTTAAACTGTGTCTGTACGTGTTGCACCAGGCCAGTCAGCCAGCCTCATGGAGCTGGACCACGAAGCGGGCACGTCGTACCGCGAGCGCGTGCAGCCGGCCGCGTCGCGCGAGTGGCCGCCGCCGCACCGCCGCGCGCTCGACCAGCGGCTCGCCGCGCCGCTCGCCATCAACTACCTCGACACCGACAAGATATGCTTCGAAAGGTAACTGCCGCAATCAACTGTCTTGATAACAGACAAGATATGCTTCGAAAGGTAACTGCCGCAATCAACTGTCTTGATACAGACAAGATATGCTTCGAAAGGCAATGACAAGATATGCTTCGTAAGGTAAAGACGCTGCCTCGACACTGACAAGATGTGCTTCAAAAGGTAACGCCACTACCTCGACACCGACAAAATATACTTCGAAAGGTAATGCCACTGCCGCCAACTAAGGTACTACGGAATTCCAAAGATAATTATGCTTCGAAAGTTAACACCAACTGCTGTCAACTATCTCGACACCGGCAAGATTTGCTTCGAAAGGTAATGTCACTGCAGCTATACTCCATTACTAAAATGTGCATGCTAAAATCCTGATATTTCTTGCGAGCGCAGGTACTAAGTTTCTTTTCCATCTTTGTTAAACAAGCAATAAATTTTACTCGTTTGAGAATTTTTACATGGAGATGTCAAAGCAAACATGCTCAGCCAAATTTTATATTGTTATGTAGTATAGTATTTTATTTAAATGTATTTGATATATTTCTATGGGCCTTGTGCCTGAAATAAACGGATAAATAAACAAATCATAATAACATTTTTTTTCCACAGAAACAAAAGCGGCATCTGGGGCTGGCGTCAAGATAAAACGGAAAACGTGAACGGTTACGAGTGCAAAGTGTACAGTGCTAACAACGTGGAGCTGGTCTCCAAGACGAGGTCGGAGCACCTGCCGCGTGGCTCCCGGCGGCATTCCCCCCGCGCCCCACTGGCGGGGCTGCTAGCGCTCGCGGACCAGGAGCCTTCGGAGCCTGAAACGCCGGAGAATGAAAAGGTATTTTGGTGTTGTTGGGTCAGCTAAGGCAGATGAGCAGGAGCGATGGGTTGAACCATATCTTGCAGCACGGAATCGAGAAGAGAATACGAGTGGGATCCGCACCGGCGATGCGGAAGAGTGCGGGCGGCCACTCGCGCTGTCTTCTCGCTCTATCAAACGATGTTTCTGAGCGACAGAAAAGTATAGCGCTACAGGAAAATGCGATTCCGTAATGCCAGATTATGGTTCGATCCTATGTCTACCAACAAGTTGTTACTCTTGCAGGTAACCTCCACTGAGCAAGTGGGTATATATATCATAGATTACACCTAATAGATACCGCATACAGAGCAACCGACGAATAGGATACAATCAGGCAAACGAAAGACGTCCACTTCGGAGTAAAGGCTTCTCCGAAAGATATCCAGACAGAACGACCGGTCTTGCGTTGCTCGCATTCAGCGGCTTCCCGGTCATCGAGCCATCGATTCTTACTCCAACGACCATTTTTTCTTTTAGATGTGCACAGACACAGACAGATTAGTTAGACACAGACAGACAGACAGTATAGTTATTATAATTGGTTTTACTAAACTGAAGTGGCAGTGGGCGGGGCACAAAACTCGTAGAACAGATAGCCGTTGGGGCATTGAAAATTCTCGAGTGGCCAGGCCACCGCGCGCACCGGAAACGTAGCGTAGGCAGGCCCTCGGTTGACCGATGATCTGGTGAAGGTTGCGGACAATGCAGGACCGACCGGTGTGGAAATCCTTGGGGACGCCTTTGTCCAGCAGTTGATGTCATTCGGCTGTTGATGATAATCTTAGTTTAATTCTTTATAATTAGTTTTGATCTTTAATATGGGAAAAAAGAACGACAGTTGTAAATGATGGTCTCCCTTCCAGGAAGACTCCCCATACAGTACAGCGTCTAACTCGAGGGAGGAGTTGGCCCCTCCCCCTCCCCCTCCGCTCTCGTGGGAAGAGTACTTCTCCGATACGCCCGCGGACCGCGACATCGGCCGCGCCAAGGAGATCGCAACCAAAGTGCAGAAGTTCAAAGCTACTTTGTGGCTATGCGAAGACTATCCTTTAGAGGTAAGTCTTTCAGTGGTACTACAAACTGTCACTAGATAGCGCTTAGCGATTTAGATTACAAGCTGATAGATTGCATGTCTGCATCTTATAAGTCATCGGCCGCCCCAAAGAGATCTCCACCAAAATGCAGAAGTTCAAAGCTAATTTGTGCCTTTGCGTCACTTTGCGAAGATTATCCTTTAGAGCTGAGTATAAACAGTTTATGCGTTCTTTCTGTGGTACTACAAATTGGCACTAGGTGGCGCTTAGCGATTTAGATTCTAAGCAAATAGATTGATATCTGTTCTACGTCTACGTATAAGTAATTTAAAAATAATATAAAAACTTTTTATAGTATCTTGCTACGAACAAATTTCTTAATAAACTACTGATAACATGGTGCACGCAAAGTTTTTTACTCACCATAGAAATCTAGCTGGTAAAAAGTATATTTTGTATAGGAAGTTCATTTTTTCCGATAAGACCATAGGTTCTTTGTGAAAAGTTGTTCAAATTCGGCAATTTTATCCAAACGTTCCACCAAATGTGTCTGCCGAGTTACCATTCAGTATTTAATATCTATTCGTATTTTTTGTTTGTTTGTTGACAGTTGCAAGAGCAAATAATGCCGATACTAGATCTAATGGCGTCGATGTCGTCGCCGCACTTTGCTAAACTGAAAGACTTTATACAAATGCAGCTACCATCGGGGTTCCCTGTCAAAATCGGTAAGTTTTAGAATATTCTATAATTATTGATGAATCAGAACTCGATTGTTGAGATAAGTTCATTCATAATTTGGCAGTCCACAACTGTGCGTTCACTAGAAACTTTCTGCATCGCACAACCGAACTGTGGAATGAATTGTCGCCTGTGGTATTTCCGGACCGATACGACAGTCAAACCTTCAAGAAAAGAGCGTACTCCCATATTAAAGGCCGGCCGCACTTGTGACTCCTTTGGTGTTGCGGGTGTCTATGGGCGGCGGTAATCGCTTACCATCAGGTGCTCCTTCTGCTCGTTTGCCACCTTTGCCATAAAAAAAAAAAATATATACACAGTGCAATGTTTTATGTTTCGCACCCTTTAATGGGGAAGAAAACTGACAAAGCTCGCCGATAGAGGCGCTGATATCGCTTGACTCATATTAACTGTCAAAACGTATAGAAAAAATTGTTTACGTGAACTAAACATAAGATTATTTAAAAATGCCGCGTTGTATGGCGATTGGTTGCAATAATAATGGAAATCATTAATTTCCTAAAGATTCTCGGATGAAGAAGACGTGGAAAAAGTTACGTTTTCAATTATGTACTTTTCAACTTCGCCTTTAATTGAGGAACATTCCAAGTCGCATACATTTTCCATTTATCAATTTTACAGAAAAAAAAACTAATTTATAACACCTCGATAATAAAAAACGCGGAACTAATTGAAAGTTGTTATGCGTCAAGCGTCCGTAGCGCCATCTGCAAATAGCTTTGCGTTTTCTTCCCCATTGTGCTTCTGCCAAAGATAATCTCGTCAGAATAGATTGCTTACCTTTTAAAACTAGATGGCGCCAGGTAGTTGTGGGTAGATTAAACATACATAAAAAAGAGGCACTACGAAATAACATTACTGTTCTGCTTAAAAGTAACCATATTATTTTGCATCAAAACTGTGTTATACACTTAATCCAATATTAATTGTCAATTTAATTAACAGTTTCTCGAGTGAAAGAATTCGTTTGTCCCTATTGTTCCTATTCTATATAGTTGTATGTTCCAAAATATTTTTTTCTTCCTTTGGGCATCATATAAAATTTATATACTCAGGTTATACGTAAAATGCGTATGAAAAAAGATTTCTTCTTTTCGTTATCATATCATATCGTCACTTGAAACAAGAACTGCTGTAATTACAGTTTTTATTTCAAATTTGCTTTTCACGTGCTATGTATTTACTTGCAGAAATCCCCCTATTCCACGTACTAAACGCGCGGATAACATTCGGCAACATTTTCGCCATGGACACACCAGTGGAGCACATCGAGTGCATAAAGGAGGGCGACCGTCTGTGCTGTGTGGTCGACGATGCGTGCTTCGCGATAGGCCGCGCCTATAGGGACGCGGCCGCGCCCGATGAGAGGTATAGTCTTGTCGCCAAACATCAATGTTGATAGCACGGGGAAGAAAACTGACAAAACTCGCCGATAGAGGCGCTGATATGGCTTGACTCATACTCACAGTCAAAATGTATAGAAAAAATTGTTTACGTGAACTAAACATAACATTATTTAAAAAATGCCGCGTTGTGTGGTGATTGGTTGCAATAATAATGGAAATCATTAATTTCCTAAAGATTCTCGGATGAAGAAGACGTGGGAAAAGTTACATTTTCAATTATGTACTTTTCAACTTCGCCTTTAATTGAGGAACAGTCCAAGTCGCATACATTTTCCATTTAACAGTTTTACAGAAAAAAAACTAATTTATAAGACCTCGATAATAAAAAACGCAGAACTAATTGAAAGTTGTTATGAGTCAAGCGTCCGTAGCGCCATCTGCAAATAGCTTTGCGTTTTCTTCCCCATTGACGTGTTCTTGCCTCCGGCATGGAGATAAGATTGCAAGTTTCCCATTGCGTTGGTGATCTTGGTAAGCCAGATTCCATCTTGGGCATCATCATCACTTACCATCAGGTGAAATTAATTCCAAGCGCTTACCAGTTGTGGATAAAAATAAAAATATAGACTAAGACACAGACATAGACAATTTTTTTTTTCAAATCTTAATTGAATTATAGAAATGTATACACACGGTCATTTTACTCTATGTAAAGATGTGGCAATATCCAGGCTATTAATCGGGGCAAATGTAACAAATTAAATAAGCATCAAAAATTTTAAACTTTCCAGACAAATCGATTCATCAGAGTGACCATTTTTGTTTTTTTTTTATGAAGAGTTCCAAAATTTTCTTGCGAATACGTCCTACTCGTATTTTGCTATACTTGTAGATATATGGAAGATTAATAAATATAAAAATTACCTCGACGTTTTGTTGGCGATGTTTTAAAATATGTTTTCCTTCCAGGATATGTGTAGACGACGAAGAGAGCTTGCTACAATACGCAATACAGCAAAGTCTGATGGAGGCTGGCACACACGAGGACCAGGTAACACTCATTTTTAGCCTATATTCTTCCTAAGCCTATATTATTCTCCCTTAGCCTATAATATTCTCCCTAAGCCTATATTATTCGCCCTAAACCTATATTATTCTCACAAAGCCTATTTTATTGTTCCTAAGCCTATATTATTCTTACTGAGCCTATATTATTATTAATAAACAAGGATTATTCCCACTAATTCCACAAGACATGATGGAACTAGTGCTAATTTACGTAACTTTTTTTTCTTATTAGTTTATACAGGGTGTAACAAAATTGTAGTAGGAGGACCGGTTAACTGGAGATTCTACGTTTGTTCAACGACTTTGCTCAAATAACAAAACAAAATTTGGACATTTCATACAAATTGATCATCTGTTTTGCCATTTTTGAAAGGAGAGTCAAAAATATTTTTTTGCCATTTGAGCAAAGTCGTACAACAAAAGTTGTTCAGTACGATGAGTAAAATCCCAGTTAACGGGTCCTACATTAATTTTGTTACACCCTGTATAAGTTAAAAAGTAATTGGTAATGTGCATCAATTGAGGAAATCATTTCTTTTGGTCGTTGGTTTTTGGTGACCCAAATAAAATAAAATAAAGATATTTAAAGGATTTTTGACTAAGGCTTAGCCGTAATCGTGTATATATTTAAATAATTGTAAGATTTTATTTAAAGTAAATATTTTTATTTTACCCTTTCACCCCTCTAGGTAGACGTGTGGGAGGCATTAAGAGGCGCGCGGCCCGTCACGCCCACGCCGGGGGCCGGCGGCGCCGCGCCGCCGCCTTCCAGACTGTCGCCCGCCGACTTGCTGGCGCACGAGGAGAGACAGCTGCAACGGTATGTGATAACACTACACTAGACCACAAAATAGACACAGAAGGTCCGCTCAATACAAACCACTAAAATCGTAAGCATATACATGCTTATAGCGATCGTGACCTTGTCTCGAACGACCGTATAAGTCTATAAGCATGTATGGATTTTTATGAGCGTATTGAGCGGACCTTCTGTATCTATGTGTTTTGTGACTAGACTAAACCATAGTGCATCTAATGTTTATAACCATAAGATCGCGTAATGTTTTTCGAAATTCCGGAAAATCGTTGAATAGTGCACCTTATGTTTATCGCCATAAGATCGCGGAATGTTTCAAGAATATTCGGAAAAAATGCAGAATCAATTCTTCATTGCGTGTTCTTATGAAATGAAAAACTGTAGTTTTAAGAATTAAATGCTTTTAGTATCCTAAGCTCCCGAGATTTACGCGTCTAAAAGATTAAAACTGTTTTTCATGAAATTACGGTATGCATTTCGTAAAATCACGTAGTAAAACTGCTTACGTAAATTCATGGTTAATTTAAGTCATGGTCATCTTCTTCTTTTCGAGTCGATAACAAACCTGCCTATATAGTCTCGGCCCGGGCGGCTCTGTGTTTCGCCTCGGTGGGTCTCTTGGACGCAGAGGATGTCGCAATTTGTTCTGCGGCTGAGATCAGAGAGAATCTCTGATTTATCTTGAGAGAACCCTTCAATGTTTACCGAGACTACGCACAGTGCCGGCTTTGTTAGCGGACTATCTAGACCTTGGTTTGTCATGGTCATCTTAAGATGACAAATATTGCATAATTTGAAGGTGGATCTTTGGAGAAAAGTATACGTCCAAGCGAGTTTTCAAGTTTATCAGTGAGAGGTTTGAGCTCTGCGGAAAGCTATCCGGCACGTTGCGGCTGTCGATGCACACGATAACTTTTTTTTTTAAATAGTTACCCTTACTTGATTTTCTAGTATACAAAACCATGTTATCCCCATAGCTTGAGCACTGGTCTTATCGAATAACAATAACTCGGGAAGGTTAGGCTATACTGGTGGTGGATTGGCGGAGGTTGTGGGGCAAGTGGCCCCACTCCAGTGTCACAAGTTTATAAGGCCTCGACATGGCTTAAAGACTGCCATCTATTGACAGCAACCGGCGCCAACGACTGAACGCCTTGCAAAGCACGGAAACGGTCGCGATAAATACCACTTAGGCGGATATCACACTGCACCGGAAACCGCTCCGGTGTGCGGTGATGCGATTTTTTACTTGACACTGTTAAAGAAAAACCGCAGCACCGCACACCGGTGCGGTTTCCGGCGCAGTGTGATATCTGTCCAGGTTGTAACCTTGTCTATAGTCAGTTAACTTGCGTGATTGATGGGACCACACACGCCGTACTGAACCAAGGCTGCTCTATTCTCTAGTAAACACTTTATTTTCAAGTTTAGAATAACTCATCACTACAATATATTTTGAATACTCATAAAAATAAAGTAACAAAAACGCGAGGAATTCCAGTCCAAATCTAGGACACATTCAATACCATACCTAATGTCTAATCTAATAATGAACAGAATCTAATTAACCCATAAACGAAAAGTAATGAACAAAATTATTAATTTTATTACAGGCGTCGCAAATCTTAGTTTTTAGTTACGCTAGATTGCAATAAAGTGTGTGCTTTTTATTATATAAATTATTTTTTATAGCACATCATTCGACATGGCAATATCCAGTTACGTTTTGTTTTAAGTTATGTATTTGTGTAGTACTTACAATTAGTCAAATATCGGAACAGAGGAAAAGAAATATTCTTCAGTCTTTGTCTTGTTGTTCATAAAAAAATGAGCGAGCGTGCGATAAAGTGACGAAAAATAACATTTACTAAAAATAATGTATTCACTATAAATTACAATGAACAAATTACTCTCGAGTCTTGAAAAATGCTATAGGTGAGACAAGGACGGACGTACTTGTCTAATATATTGCGAAAAGTCAAAGAATACTCACTTTTGCTACGTGAAAACTGACGCTCATCTCCCCCCGCTAGTATATCGTCGCTCGGCATGAAATGGTACATATAAAATAGTACAATGGCTATTCCGCCACTATAATCGTCAATCGATTATCCCGCTCGCTCCTACATGTTAGAAAGAGAAGCACGTAACATAAAATTTTATGGAGAGTCAGGGAGCTGCGCAACTATAGCTTTAACCCTTTCGCACTTAAACATAACTAAAGCTAACAGAACAGCACAGACGGGCACCACGTTCCGGAGTAGAGTAGACAATCATGGAGCTGCGTTACTATATCTTTGTCCCTTTCGCACTTACACCCAAGTAAAGCTAACAGAACAAAGCTAAAAAAAATTGACGCTAAAAGCACAGTAGTAACAGCTAGCTCCCCACAGGGCGATCGAAGAGTCCCTGTCGGCGGTCTCAATGCGACCGCCATCGCCGACGCCCGCGCTGCCCGAATGCGAGGCGGAACTGCGCGCGGCGCTCGCGGCGTCTGCGCGGGAGCAGGAGCTGTTAGCCGCGCAGTTGGCTGAGGAGCAGCGTTTGTTGGACGAGGCGCTAAGGCTGTCGCTGCTGGATAAGTGAACGGTGAGTTGTATGGGGGGAGGGGACAGTGAGAGATTGCGGGGAGTGTAGTGATAAATTGTAAGGGTGTAGTGAGAAATCGTGGGGAGGGAGGTAGTGCGAAATTGCGGGGGGATAGTGAGAAACTGTGGGGAATAGTGATAAATTGCGGGGAATAGTGAGAAATGGCGGTGGCGCTGGCGGCGTCTGCGCGGAGCAGGATCAGCTGGCCGGTAGCTGGCTGAGCAGCAGCGCCTACCTGTTGGTCGAGGCGCTGCGGCTGTCGCTGCTGGACAAGTGAACGGTGAGCTGTATGGAGAGGGAGGGGAGGTTATTGTAGGTGAATAGTGGGGAGAGGGAATAATGAGAAATAGCGGGGTATAGTGAGAATTTGCTGGGTTTTTGAGATATTGCGGGGTATAATGAGAAATAACGGGGAATAGTGAGTAATTGCGGGATATAGTGCGAAATTATAACTAGTCTATAGCTGCTGAGGTACCCTTACTTTTGATACCTAGGTAAGTCACTGTGGCGACACTTTTATCGTTTACAATCACTTTTTTTCAAGGTGGTGTGATAGAATAATAATAACCTCTCAGTGTGTTTCTACAATATAAAGACGTGATTTTAATAATCTACCTTCAATGTTGTTTCTTTTCAGATCTCAATATGAATACCGTATGTTAATTATACACAGCGTCCACAAAAAGACTACTATAGCTATGGTATAATTAGTGGTTTAATACATTTGTATAAGATCTTACAAAAGTAGGACAATATTTTAAGGAAAATCAGTGATACATCTCTATTTATTTTACTTATTTATTAGGTGACAGATTTAAAGAAACTTTGAATGGTATATTTCTTAAAATATTGATCTATTTTTCTAATATCGCGTACTTACTTACATTGTATGTAGTTAATTTTTTACACCTTAGATTAATGTGACTATAAATATATTTAAAAAAGTATTATATTATAATAACCTATTAGAATATTATATTAATAAAGAAATTTAGTTAATTCAATAAATCTCCCTAGCGATTAAATAATATCATTGTGTTTGTCAATTTTATTCAAAGTTATATTTACGTCGTTTAAAATAAATAAAATAAATTATATTGTATTGAACTCCTCTCAAGCAAATGCAGCATTTGATAAAAAGTGATGTGACATTAACTAAGACAGAAATATTGCTCGCTTTTATATAAGATGCTCATTTTATGTGCAATAATTTAAAATGTATACCTAATTGTCGACTTTAATTAATAAAATTAAGACTTATAAGTATTTTTCAGGGTCCTTTTTAATTACCTGCAAAAAAATTATCGTGAATTCGACTCATTGAGCTACCTAACCTAAGAAATATATTGATACAATAGTGTGTTTTTGTATCACTTGATAGACTGAATAATTAAATTATTATCGACTTTTTATTGAGGAAAGTTATGAGTATTTAAAACACGGTTCCAAGTGTAATTATCATCACAGACAAATATTTCTATAATTATCATGATGATTCAACGCTGATAATTGTCGTAATGACTAAATGTTGATAATTATCGGTTGAAAATCGGCGAAAAACAACGCTAGCATACCAGCCATGTGAGTTTTATCAACCAGGCACTTGATGATTCCGTGTAAATGCGGTGTTTTTTGCTAAGTTACTACCACACACCGTGTCTTAAATTGTAGCATATCTTTTAATTTCCATCACCTGTCACAAATAATACTATCAGGTATAATAAACCAAATCGGAGATGATAATTTTTCTTTAACAATTTTCTGTTAAAAAGTAGAGAAAATGTTAATGATATGCTAAAATATTGTACATGTTTTTGGCGCATTTCGCATTTTATTGAAGGCTAAGTATTATTAAAAAAATTAAAAATCTCCAGTGAACTTGTGATTATTGTATACTATTTTTTCTGTCATTGACATAAGACAGTTTAGTTATTCAGGGTCTTTCTGAAATACCTAAAAAAAAACTGTGTCTTGACTTATGCGCATGTCACAAAAAAAGAATCCCCAAAGGAAGGACAAACACTGAATTTGCAAAAAATATTTATTATACTAACTAATAGCTGATCGGTAGATGATGAGTTCGCCATTTTGAATAAAAGTCCGAAAATTTCTTTGCTATTTGATTTGGGTATCTAATACAGTAAGACCTCTTTATTCCGAATAATCAAAATTTACCCCCCGTCCGGTTCCGTGGAGCGTTCGGATTATAGTATGTAGACATTTTGAAAGGCATTTCTGGCAATAAAACAAAGGTGTTTATTATTAAAAGTATGGTTTTTAATTATGCAAAACTTTAACACAACTAAATGATAATGAAATAATTAATCTTTTTTTAAAGAATTTCACATTAGTACTTTGACGACTAGTATTTAGCGACGCGGATAACGCTTTATCCCTTAATTTGTGCAAACGCATAACGCGGGGCAGTCAAATACAATTCGTGTACCACTTCAGATGTAGAAATGCGCGCATGGTACGGTACAGCGACTTACTGAAAAACGGCGGATGTGCATTGTGCTAGGGATAGGGGGGTCGTTCGGATTATAGAGGGATTCGGATTAAAGAGGTCCTGCTGTAGTTCATTGGCGAAAATTATTCTGTGTTATGGGAAGAAGCTTTGCACACCGTTTTCTTTAAGGTATTTCAGAAAGAAGGAAGGATATATAGGGTGCTTTTAAATTAGTTCTTGATACCAAAGGATATGCATGTGCTCATGATAACAAACAACTTTCCCTAAGGCACCCATGGTCAAATCTCAAAAAAAGTTTTGGACCCTCCATACAAATCTGTCTACGGAAGGGCCAAATTAGTATGAAGAGTCCAACAATTTTTTTGCGATTTGACTATCGGTTCCTTAGGGAAAGTTGTTTGTTATCATGAGCACATGCATATCCTGTGGTATCAAGAACTAATTTACAGTCACCCTATATTTCGCTAAAGTGGCTTGGTAAGAATGAATGGTGTTATTGTCTTAGAACTGTTAGTTAATTCAAAGCTTTGCGACCAATGAAGTAGGTGAAATAATAAGTGTGAAGGGTTAACAGGCGAGTTTGAACTTTGTGTGATGTTGTATTATAAAATTCGTTAACCGCACACTGGCGGGTCTGGTTACGAATAAGAAGTAAGAATGCCAGTGAAACAAATCCATGGTGTAGTTATAACCGACTACCTTCTTTTCAAGAATTTTTAGTGTACATGATTACAGATGCCTTAACAAAAGTTAAATAAAATTCATAAATACCTTCCTAAAAAAAAATTCCTTTATTATCCGTGGCTTGACCGATCAGGTTGACCGATTTGTATGAAAAAAAAAATATAGGTATATAAATGAAGATTTTTTAAAACTATTTTTTGCTTTAGTACAATGGAGACGATCATCCCTGAAATTGAGGTTGTCTACCAATACAATACCTGTGGGTTGCATTCGATCATGGGTTCTGGCCGCGAGATACCCAAGCGCGATTATTGGCATACGGCGACGAGGGCTAAAAAGATATACTATTATAACCTTTCTGGTTATAAATGGTCGTAGTCAGCAGAGCCACTTTTCATTAAGTGGTTTTCGCCTTCTGCGACAAAAATACATTATTGAGATACAATTGTATTATACAAGATTGTAAACGCCATGTTTGTCAATTCATAATGTAAAGGAAACAAAGTGGCTGTATATTCATATTGCAAAAACAAAGTGGCTTGCTATTTGACTGGCGTTCTTACTTGTTACGGAATCCAGTGTGATACTAACCTTATTTCGTCTCAGTATTCCGTGATTTAATGGGGCATTGCAGCGCTGTCTCCCAATAGACAGCGCTGTAACATGTGTGTTCTATTATTTCTCACCATTCTCAACAGATGTCGCTAGAGGTTGATGTCTCTTCGTTCATTGATTTTGTCTCAGCAAATAGTGAACATACGGAGATATAACTCTAGGATATTCTGTTTGTTTAGCAAACAATGTTTAATGGATTTTCCATGTACTTATATACAAATTACTTATATGTATTATACTACTGCTATTTTTTAATTTAACAGAAACTACTGTCTCATTTTACTCTTGAAACTTAACAACTTTATATAAAAATATATATTTTATAAATAAAATTATAATGATGGCAACAAATCTTTAAGCTGGACGACTGGCGAATTAAAGTAAATATTTTTTTGTTTGCAGTGTTTTAAGAGAAAAGTTGTTTTGTTTCGTGAGAAGAGTTTCTGGATAAAGAGTGTATATAGTTCTATACTAGATAGCATGAGTTGAAAAGTCTTTTGTTGGGCTCAACTACGCGAGAAAGTTGTTTGTCTCTTTCATTTGCTCGGCGAAAGAATGGAACGAATGCTTTATACAGGGTGTAAGGGACAGGTTTCCGAAAACTTTAAGGGCTTGCTCAGTAGACGAAACTGAACAACTTTCCACAAGAATTTTTTTTAGGAAACGAAAAAAAAACGGCTTCTCCATACAAAATTATAAACTTGATTGGACAGTACTGTTTGTACGGAGAAGCGCATATTTTTTTCGTTTCCTGAAAAAAAATCTTATGGAAAGTTATTCAGTTTCGTCTACTGAGCAAGCCCTTAAAGTTTTCGGAAACCTGTCCCTTACACCCTGTATAGCGCATCATACCCATGCTATGGAGTACTAGGACTGGCATATTTATAATTGAAATGACAACATTTTAAATTTTAACTCCTAATTTTTATTAATATTCTGTATGAGGACAGGCGTTAAAAAAGCATTCATATTTTTTAGATTTTTAAATAATTGCAAATTATTTGAGATGATATGTTTTGCTTCATTACTTTTTAAGGCTGTAAAGATATAAGTAATTAGCTTTTAGACTAGAAGACTTACACTCGGCTTCAAAAAAATCGCACGTCCGTAAAAATAGGCTTCAAGCACTGTTAATCCTTAAGACAAGCAGTTATTCGTAGCAATATTGGTATCATTTGAGAGCCCTATAAAAACTCTTTAAAAAAATATCCATTTCATTTGATTAAAGAAAAAGCTTGACACTTGTAAGTCACTGTGAATGACAATGGAACTGATTCTCCTCTTCAAATTTTGTTTGTATTGTTTTGTTTTTTGGGTATAAAAGGGTCGATACAGCTTATCGGGGGATAAATTTGCTACCAACAGTCGAAGAAGACACAGAAGAATATCTTTCATCAGAAAAACGTCCTTGAAGATGGACACTACTGCTGCTGAAGCCGCCCAAGTTATCGCACTACTGCAATCAGGACTACGTCAGTGTGATGTTGCTCGGCAATTGCACTTGAGTCGCTTTTCTGTTCGAAGAGTGTACCAGCGGTTCCTGCAGACCGGTGGCTTTGTCCGAAGGCGTGGGTCTGGTAGAAATCGCTGCACTTCTGCGAGAGATGACCGATTCGTCGTATCGAAGTCTTTGAGAAATCGGTTCTCTAATGCTGTTGAGTTGCAACAGCAGCTTCAAGCAGTTCGTAGAAGGGCCGTGAGTGTCTCTACAGTTAGAAGAAGACTAAAGGAGAGAAATATTGTGGCTAGAAGACCTGCCACGGGTCCAAAATTAACCGCAGCGCATCGGCGAGCACGCCTGCAATTTGCTCGCGCCCACGTCAATTGGACCCTGGACCAATGGAGAGCTGTTCTCTTCTCAGACGAAACGAGAGTGTGCCTTTTCTGCAACGATAGACGCAAAAGAGTATACAGAAGACAATGGGAACGTTTTGCCCAAGCCTGCATCCAAGAGACGGTAGAATACGGGGGCGGTTCCTGCATGTTCTGGGGCGGCATATCTGCCGACGGCAAAACTGAACTTTCTTGCGTCTCTCGGACCGGCGGTGCTCGCGGGCAAGGGTCGATGACTGCTCACCGGTACATCACAGAGATCCTGGAAGAACATGTGGTCCCCTATGCTGGATTTATTGGCGACGGGTTCACATTAATGCACGATAACGCTCGCGCGCACACTGCTGGAATTGTGCAGGGCTACCTTCAAGAGGTTGGGATCCCTGTCATGCAGTGGCCAGCGAGAAGTCCAGATCTGAACCCGATAGAGCACCTCTGGGACCAGCTGAAACGCAAGGTTAGATCCGTGATCCCGCTCCCGCGACTCTTCAGGAGCTCCAAGACGCCGTTATTGAGGAATGGGACAGAATCCCTCAAGAAGAGGTCTTAAAGTTGGTGCGATCCATGAGGGAGCGCATGGAAGACGTCATTAGGGCTAGGGGGGGTAACACTAGGTTTTAGGTTAGTTTTAAGCAACTTTGTTTTGAAAAATTAATCAGATTTCATTTGGGTTTTTAAGGATTTTTATTGTTTTATAAATTTTTCTCAGTTCCAATAAAAAACATTGAATGAATTATTGTTTTTGCATTCTCTGTTTCCTTACCTTTCAAATGATACCGAACATTACCAATATTTCATAATACAAATACGATTGAAAGATGTTTAAAATAGATTTCTTAAAAGGTGCGATTTTTTTGAAGCCGAGTGTATTTTAAATGGGTTTTTGTCCAGTCGGAAAATATATGTTATAATTATCATACAGCCTTAAACACTAATGAAGTGAGAAATTATTTATTTAAAAATAGAAAAAAAAGCGTGTTTTGTTTAGTATTATTATTATAAAAAATGGTAGTAAAAGTTCGAAATGTTGCCAATTAAACCCTTAAAAAATATCCAATGTCCTTAATGTAACTTATTTTTTATAGTGTATAAACAAATATTTTATTTACTTATTCACAATACATAATGAACTGTAAATCCTGTCATGTAAAATAATATGAATAATGTAATGATTATATTTCTGTATATTGATTTTTATTCCGAGTTTGATTTATTGTTTTATTTAAAAAATGACCTAATTGTTAATGAGATCTATAAATGTATCTTGTTCGAGGTGGCACACTATGGACGGTTCTAATTACTTACAAGAATTTCCATTCCAAAGTCTGTTCCAAAATATATTGAATTCCGGAACGAATTACACAGTAATCTGACATCAAACTAGCTATCTGTGCTATCTTCCCATCTGTGCTGTTGGAATTAGAGACTGATATACATATACAGGGTGTAAGGGACAGGTTTCCGAAAACTTTAAGGGCTTGCTCAGTACACGAAACTGAACAACTTTCCACAAGATTTTTTTTTCAGGAAACGAAACAAAAAATCGGCTTCTCCATACAAAATTATAAACTTGATTGGACAGTTTGTAAGGAGAAGCTGATATTTTTTTCGTTTCCTGAAAAAAAATATTGTGGAAAGTTGTTCAGTTTCGTCTACTAAGCAAGCCCTTAAAGTTTTCGGAAACCTGTCCCTTACACCCTGTATACTTAACGTTTAAATACTTACATATACAAATCTACTAATCTTTTTTGTATGGCATAGCTGGCAAACGAGCAGACGGATCACCTGATGGTAAGCGATTACCGCCGCCCATAGACACCCGCAACACCAGAGGAGTTACAAGTGTGTTGCTGGCCTTTGAAATGGGAGTACGCTCTTTCTTTGAAGGCTTGAATGTCAATCTAATCCCACAAATACACTCACCAACGATCATTGACGTAGAAGTCAAGAGCGTTAACTAGGTACCTAGTTTCTCGAATTTCTAGACACAAAGTTGCCTACATATAACTTTTAGGTCAAAGAGTATATTTAGGTACAACAGATACGATGACCTTTAAATGCCTAAACTCTAAATATTAAATGACAGTACAGTTATCCTTCCTACATCGCATAGTAATTTCTTGAGGACCCATTTGTAATAGAATTGGCCTCCATTAGCCCCAAGGAATTAGATTACACATAAGTACGTGACCCAGTGCGCCATGTTTCGAAGCACAATTGCCCTATATTCCCTTGGTATAGGCAGTAAAATTTCCAATAATAAATTGAGGTTTATTGCTTAGTTATAACCTTTAGGGAAAGATTAAAAGTTATATGACCGATAATACGTGAACACAATGTATTCTTGTGTATAGCTTTGTATCTACAGTTATAAAGTTAGTGTTGGCTAGTTCTAAATAACTTTCGTTCCTTTTTTTTATGAAATCTAAAAAGTACTTTCCATGTAATACATTTGTGACTCACCGATCGATGCAAAAAAGTATTTTTAACCTCCTTCGCAAAAGAGGAGATTTATTAAGTTTGAATTAAAGCCTTGCGCTGCCTATGTGTGTGTGTCTGTGGCATCGTAGCTCTCAAAAGGATGGATCGCGATTCGATTGCGTCTTTTTTATTTAAAAGCAGATTTCATTGTGGTGTTTCCTAATTGTTTGGTGAAAATCGGTTCAGTAGTTTTCAAGTTATCCGAATTTTGTTGTCGGGGGTGATAAAAATTAAAATTTCGTTAGTGCAGTTGTTAGTAGGTGATGGTTGGGTGCAATTCTGTATAATGATGGTGATGAATAACACTTCATTGTTTTGTTTTTTATTAGCAATTGCTTAGCCTTTGGCATCATATTGCCTGATGTTAACTTGGCATCTGAAACACTCGTGTCTGTCTTCATTTAGGTTTGTAATTATGCACATTTAAATAAGAGAACAGAGTCTATGAAACATTACAAAATTCATTATTAAGTTTATAGTAGTTATATGTTAGTATTGCGTTGTAATATTGTAGTTTATAATCTTGGTAAGCCCGCTTCCATATTTCTTCATCATGGTCATCTCATCACTTACCGTCAGATGAAATAATGCTAGGGTTTACCACTCGTGAAAAAAAAAACAATATTGGCTTATTATCATCAAATTAAGATGACCAAGTAATACTTATACAGGGTATAAGGGACAGGTTTCCGAAAACTTTAAGGGCTTGCTCAGTAGACGAAACTGAACAACTTTCCACAATATTTTTTTTCAGGAAACTGAAAAAAAATTGGCTTCTTCATACAGACTGTCCGATCCAGTTTATAATTTTGTATGGAGAAGCCGATTTTTGTTATCGTTTCCTGAAAAAAAATCTTGTGGAAAGTTGTTCAGTTTCGTCTACGGAGCAAGCCCTTAAAGTTTTCGGAAACCTGTCCCTTACACCCTGTATATATTTTTTATGGCATAGGTTGCAAACGAGCAGACGGATCACTTAATGGTAAGCGATTACCGCCGCCCATAGACACCCGCATCACCAGAGGATAAAATAAATAAAAAAAATATAATCAATGTTTACTATTTCGTTAGGAAGGCAAATAAAAATAATAAATACGCACAGTTGTATCTATGTATTTAAAATTTAATTTTCATTACTTATATACAAATTACAACATTCACTATAATTATAATAATAAGGTATTAGTTCGCCCTATATTTACATATTTATGTAATAATAGTACACTTTAAAAGCGTAATTTTATTTAATCAAGTCAATAAATTACATACAGGAAACTTTTGGAATAGTGAGTACTCGTAACGAACAACATTTCTTAAAAAAACGGGGATACATCCGTACTGATCCGAAATACATATTTCGATGCATGAAAAGTATTGAAAGTCAAGTCACTAAATATATTGACAATTCGATATTTTAATGACCACAACATTTCGAAATTAGTCATTGCATTTGACAGACAGACTATTGCAACTTATCTTAATACATAGTTATGTAGTTAGTAATGATATAATGTTATAATTAGGTCTGAATCTTTATTACAATACCGGAATAGAAAAAATGGAATTTTACACTAGAAAAGTCATAATTTGCTGATAGTTCCAAACAATTACTTATGAGTATTTAATTTAAAAATCGGATTATCGATCCCCGTTTCACAATATTATACTGCGCAAAAATTGTACTTACTAATCTTAAAATCGATAAAGACTCCCAAGGAAAGCAACAAGAACAATAAAAATCGTGGAAAACTTAAAAAATAACGAAATAAATACTTTTTTTTTAATTGTAAAAAAGGAATTATTATAAAGGTATAGTTTTCATGGTTTTAGGAAATTTTACGTTAAAGTTACTTTAAAATATTATATGAAATGATTTAGAAAAATTAAGTAGGTACGTGACCTGTGTCTCACAACTTAGACCATCTTTTATTTTAATTTAAAAAATACGTATATTATATATGAGTAATACTTTGAAAACGTGTTTAAAAAATGCAGGTATCATGTACGGTTATGTATCACAAATTATAATTTGCAAGTCGTTTCCGCTTTTACCGGACGTGACGCTTATCTCTACATATGTACTAAATATAGGTTCCCCTAATGACTTTTAAATACCTAGTATCTAACTAGCGATAACATTGTGGATTTTGCATGTCGGAGGTATTTTTAATTTACCTACGTCCTTTAGAATCGCAGATAATTTTTTAAAAGTTTTTTTTACCCATTTTATATATGTAATACTTCTAAAATTCGTCTCAAAATTAGAGATGTCACTTTCTAGAAATTAATGAAACTTTTTCGGAAAATTTCCTAAAACCATAAAACTATAAGATCCAACAGTATCAACTGGAACGGAGCGAAGTCGGAAACAAAATTTTATACATACGTTTACACGAACTGCAAAATTCTGTTTATAAAAATCTAGCTGAAAATGACAGTTCGCATAGATAATAGTCTATGTTAAGATTATACATATTAAATCTAATGAGTTTTAGTCATATGTGATGTCATTTTGGGTTTATACAATTATAACTTCAGGCAGTTGCTGTACTATTCACTTAAAAATGATGTCAATCAACATTAAAACATGATAACAAAAAAGTCGACTCCACTGCGCTCTAATTGACAGTGTTCTGTTTTTTTCTTCTAATAATCACTACCACAGACAATAACTTGGCTAACTTGAGAGCGACATCTACATGTCATGTGATGCTAAGTAGAGATCGGGAACAGACCCTCGTCAACCGCTAAGTTACAGGCGACAACTTCTTATCTTGATCGCTTGTTACAAATTAGAAAATAGACTGTCTCAAGCAATCTGATGAAATAATGCTAGTTTTAAACATTGTTTACGGTAAAAAAACTTAAGAAGTGATTGTCATCTTGTTAAAAATTAAATTATTTTTCAACTGGGACTTAAAGATTCCTTCCATTAATTAATTTATTGGCCGTTTTTTTATTGACTTAAATTTTAAGAAAAGTTTTCAGTATTTTTTTTTTTTTTTTTTTTATGGCATAGGTGGCAAACGAGCAGACGGATCACCTGATGGTAAGCGATTACCGCCGCCCATAGACACCCGCAACACCAGAGGAGTCACAAGTGCGTTGCCGGCCTTTGATATGGGAGTACGCTCTTTTCTTGAAGGTTTGAATGTCGTATCGGTCCGGAAATACCGCAGGCGACAATTCATTCCATAGTTTGGTTGTGCGAGGCAGAAAGTTTCTAGTGAAACGCACAGTTGTGGACTGCCAACCATCTATGTGATGGGGATGAATATATTGTCGCGTAGAACGATGGCGAAAAGAGGCGGCAGGGATCAATCCGAACAATTCCTCGGAGCACTCCCCATTGTACATGCGATAGAGAATGCAGAGCGAGGCTACATCTCTACGCAGCGCCAAGGAATCAAGCCGATCTGAGATATCCTGGCAGCCGACGATTCGAGTTGCTCTCCGTTGAATACGGTCCAGAGGGAGAAGCTGGTACTGGGGTGCCCCTGCCCAGAGATGAGAACAGTATTCCATGTGAGGCCGAACCTGCGCCTTATAAAGTTGCAGGCGATGGGCCGCAGTGAAATACCGTCTCGATCTATTGAGCACACCAAGCTTCTTCGAGGCTAATTTAGCCTTACCCTCTAGATGACCACGGAACTGGACTTCACTCGATATGTCGACACCAAGGATTCCGATACTAGCTGAGGCATTAAGGGGAGTGTCCTCAAAACGAGGTGATACGACAAATGGCATTTTCTTGGCAGTGAACGCGCAAACCTGTGTCTTAGTGGGGTTAAATTGGACCAAGTTAATCCGACCCCATTCTGAGACTTTCTTTAAAGAGTCCTCAATTTCTGACACAAGTTTGTTTCGGCTCTCGATGACGTTTTCCCGAGAAATGTTAGCACGGCCGGTATAAAAGGCATCACCTGTGCTGTCATCCGCATAACAATGAGTGCTGCTGATTTGCAGCATATCATTGATATGCAGAAGGAACAGTGTAGGCGAAAGCACACAGCCTTGAGGGACACCAGCATTCACAGACATAGAATCTGAGCATGCACCGTCGACTACGACCTTTATGCTTCTGTCTGCAAGAAAACTAGTGACCCATTTGCATAATTCCTCGGGAAGCCCATAAGAAGGAAGCTTCGCAAGAAGTGCTTTGTGCCAAACCCGATCGAAGGCCTTCGCTATGTCCAAACTAACCGCCAATGCTTCCCCCTTAGTCTCGATCGCCTGTGCCCAACGATGTGTCAGGTAGACAAGAAGATCACCAGCGGACCGGCCCTTACGGAAACCGTACTGTCGGTCGCTAAGCAGCTGGCGGTCCTCTAGATACCGAAGGAGCTGGCTATTGATAATGGACTCCATTATCTTTGAGAATAAGGGGGTTATGGCTATCGGCCTGTAGTTGGACGGATTCGAGCGGTCACCTTTTTTAGGGATCGGGTGCACCAAAGCTGTTTTCCATGACTTCGGGACTACGCCAGAAGAGTAGGAAAGCCGAAAAAGGCGCGTTAAAACTGGAGCCAACTCTGGAGCACACACCTTCAACACGATGGGAGGGATTCCATCGGGCCCACTCGACTTATGAATGTCGAGGGAAAAAAGTGCTTTACGCACTGAGCGTTGGTGGAACCGGATATCCGGCATACAGCTCTTGCACCGCGGTATGGTCGGCGGCTCGTTTCCCCCGTCATCCAATGTCGAATTGGACGCAAAGAGTTTGCCTAGAAGATCGGCTTTCTCCTTTGCGTCGTGGGCCAATGAATCATTTCCCATGTGCAGTGGTGGAAATGATGGCGTGCAGAAATTCCCCTGGACAGCTTTGGCCAGAGACCAGAACGCACGAGTTCCCGAAGGAAGACGCTCTAGTCTCTCGCCAATTCTGCCTATGTGCGCCGACTTCTCCCTGGCAATGTCTCTTTTGAAGGACCTGGAGGCAAAGTTAAACTCCTTTTTCAATGCGCTGGTCTTTTCATCCCGTACCTTCGCTGCATTTGCCCAGGCTTGGTAACATTCCTGCTTCCGGCGAGAAGCCTTTTTGCAGGACCGACCAAACCAAGGCTGTGATTTGCCGCCAATGGGGACCACCGAGGATGGGATAAAAAGCTCCATACCCTGCAGCACCACATCAGCGACAGAATCAGCAGCGAAGTTAGGATCATCCGGCGTGAAGCAAATCTGCCCCCAAGGGTAGGACGCAAAGAAAGACCGCATCCCATCCCAATCTGCTGACTTGTAGTGCCACACACGACGGCGACAAGCAACTCGCGGTCGCGGCGGGCACGTGAGTGGCACCGTACTCCGGATCAGGCAGTGATCCGAAGAGCCGAGTGAAGCGTCAACGGATACTTGGTAGCCGTCCGGATGAGAAGTCAGCAGAAGGTCCAACAGTGAAGGTTCATGGTTCTCCACATCTGGGATTCGCGTGGGCGTAGTAACCAGTTGTGTCAAACCATATGCCAGGGCGAAGTCGTGAACAGATCTCCCCGCATGATCGGTTTTGCTAGAACCGAGCCATTCGGCGTGGTGGGCGTTAAAATCGCCGAGTACCACGATCTCAGCGGATGGGATCTGCTGCTGCACAGTATCTGCAGCCATTTGGACGTGCTCAATGAGTCGGTCAGTTTCGCCATCGCCGGTATGGGACCTATATAGGCACGAATAGACGCGGGGATGGTCATCGCCGTCTACACGTAGCCATATGGTGGAGAGGTCCCTACCTTCAAGGTTGCTGAGGCGGCGAGAACTGATATCGTCTCTGACGTACACGCACACTCCAGCCCTAGGCACAAAGGAGTGTTCCAGACCGTACCCAGGGTAGGAGAGGTACGATGTGTCCGCTGGAGACGATATCTGTATAGTGATTATAAAGCCCCAGTCTTTTTGAGTTATTTACTATGGTTGTATTGAGAAACGCACCAAATTGCAAAAGGCATTGTTTTCTAGACGCAACATTATTTTATTTTATTTGCTTTGTTTTTTTTTAAATATAAATTAATAAGATTAGAAGTTATCAGCTTGAAACATTAGTAAAAGCATTACACGGATCGGATTTAAAAGATTGATAATATAAAAATAACTTGATTTTTTTTATACAGGAAGGTATTCGAGACAAATGTCGGGGGTCAAAAAATACACTGTCTCGTACCTACTTCCTAAATAGTTACATACCTATACGGTTAAAAAATAAGTTTTAAAAACATTTTTCACTAAATTAAAAAACGCAATGCAACAGTAGGTACGTGGTACCGATAAAATACAAAATACCGATAGTTAGGTACTTAAGGTGTGGAATGCTATTGTTTACTCACCCACCTTAAAAAAGCAAACAATTGAAAAATGTTTAATGTATATTTCAAACCCGACCCGCGCCACGCTAATACAAATTAAATGCATTTACTGTCACTTAAGATTTCTAACTACGATATTACATATACATACAATAAACAGTTCGACTGATTGCACTTCACTTGTTATAGGGCGCGGACGCCGAAAAACATTATTATATCACAACTAAATGATTTATTTGATTCATTTTTTATAATAAATTATGCACTAAGCACTTCTTGTCCTCACTGTACTTGATTCGCACTTACAATTTAGGGATATGGTAGGTTAAGGGAGCATCTACTTGACTTCGGTTATATTTCAAAAGCGATGGCAGTCTCAATTAAACGAATTATGAATAGTGAAAATTTACCCAATATTTTATTTCGTTAAATATAGGTCATTTCTTAAACTAAAACTAATTGCTTAGAGCCGAGCCAAGCCCTAAGGGGAAAGTCTCTTTTAATTAAAGTTCTCAGAAAAGGGCGGTCTCCCCTTCTTACGTAAGCAAATAAAATAGTAAGTATACGTAGGCTTTTCCCTTTGGGGGCCCAAGAATTTCAATACGGCCAAATTAAGTTCATGTTATGAAATGCTTTCCATAAAGTGTACGAAATAGGAATATTAACATTTTAATATAGACAGATACATATGTATGTGAAACTGAACGGATTTAATAACCCTTGGGAATAAGCCGAAAAGTTACATAACTAAAATTTGTATTGTAATTTCATGTACAAGTAGATGCTCCTCAGAGGTGGATTTTTATTTTGTAGTATTAACAATTCCATAATTACAGTACTCTCATAGACTGAAACTTGCATCTAAAAGAATATTTTCTTTATAAACTCCGTTGTAAATATCCGTTTTCTGAACGTGTCCTTAATTATAAATAATGATCATGGTACTTTTGTGTATAAACCTGAGCATTTACTAGTGGATTAATATTAATACGTATAGAACCAAGAAAGTTACCGTAACACTCGACTGTTAATCACCCGTTTATCTAGACCGATATCGATTTGACAAAGAGCGCCTTGCGTAACGGAATACATTGCGCGCATTCAGCCGCTAACTGGAACGGTATGCGAACGAATATTTAATCTAAATAATGTTTATGTACCGAATCAATAAGCATATAGCCGCGTGCAAATGGTACTTTATGTACTTGTTCAAATATTTAGATAACATAGTTACATGTTACTATGGGATTTTTGTGAACAAGATTGATATACAAGTGTAATTGAAACCTCTACTCATCATACTCAAAAATTTTAATTGTGTGACTTAATAGCTCAGCAAAAAAGATTCTTCATACAAAATTGTCGCAACAGCTGATAATTTTGTATGACGAGACAATTTTTTTGCGATTTAATCAGTCTTGGAACAAAAGTTTTTCGGTATGATGAGTATTGCACTATATTTTTTCTACTACGAATGAAATCAATAATTAAGAGATTTTGCGCGTGAGTGTTTGTTTGTATGTGAATAAATAATCTAAAAAAAAAAAAATCTGAGAGACAAGTTCAGTCTACGATAAGTATTGATACTGTTGAACCAGTGACGTGTTACCACGTCCACCGCACGAGCCGCGTCTCACGTCTTCGGACGGATCATTTCGTTCTCCGGACGGGGCCGGGTGAAGCTGCTAGCTTGGTAGGGCTGCTCTTTCGTAGTCGGTTAAAGTACGAAATGTTTCAGAAAATCGCAGGTAAGTGGATTTATTTGAAGTAAGAATTCGAAAACAAGCTTTTATGGTTTAATTGTATTGTATGCTTCTTTTATTTACCTAGTTTTACATTGATTGATTTCAGTGCTATAGCAAAATTAGAAATACTGAGTTTTAATATATTTTTACAACATTATGTGTAGATAGGTCGTGAATATTATAAGAAAGCTTATTTTCGGATGCTTAATTTAAACAGATTCTTGCTAAAATGCATTGGTAGGTAATATTTCTGCCACGTTTTTCTGACCATATTCGAACTTCACCAGATGTTAACAATTTTCTTACCTACCACAGATACTTATCAGGCACAGCACGAATTAACATGAGACCTGAACAGTACCTTGGCAGCCAGCATTTAAGAATGGTGCAAAAGAGACAGCGCTATTTTCGAAACCTTTATCCATATACATCTGTCTCCTATGCAGGGTTCTTAAACCAGCGAAAAAGTTATAGCAGTAGCCCTCGTTACCTAGCCACCAGTTCTCCCCGCGCCCCTCCCCCGGCGGCTCAGTGCGGTCGCGCGGGCGGCCCGCGCGGGGGTCGTGGTCAGTCGCCCGTGGCCGTCACCGTCGTCCAACTCCAGGGGCTGGCGTAGCCTTTTTGACTGGAAAGAAAGAAAGGGATAGGTTAGTTACTGTTAATGTTTATTGTAGTAGAGAAAATGACTATTGTAGTAGATGAATGGACTATTGTAGTAGATAAACTGACTATTGTAGTAGACAAACTGACTATTGTAGTAGATAAACTGACTATTGTAGAATGTAGACAAACTGACTATTGTAGTAGATAAATGGACTATTGCAGTAGACAAACTTACTGTTGGAGTTAATAAACTGACTAATAAACAAACAAACCGTTGTAGTAGACAAATAGGACTATTGAATCAGACAAAGCAACTATTAAAGTAGACTAACTTATTATTGTAGTGGAGAAACTGACAATTTAATTGCAAAAAAAATGAACTATTGTAGGGTTAAATTCGCTAAGCAGAAGATAAATATACTCATGGTCAAAAATATCGACTCAAGGTTTGTGGCACGACTTTTGAAAAAATAACTCTATCTAGCAAAAAATAACACAAAATCAAAAGTTCAAAATCTGCGTGTTTTCTCTTTATGATTTTAGTTTGGTGTTTTTCTAGTTTTTTGTTTTTTCTATTTAGTAGTTTTGTAGACCGAGTTCTTTTTTCAAAAGTTGGTCAACAGATTTTTTAGTCCACCAGTGTAGATCAAACCCAAACCATTAAGAGCAGGCCAAAGTTGGACCAAACTCTACCTACTTGTATATTTACTTGCCTTACAGTTCAATCAACTGACTACGTAGTCAATTTAATTAAGACACTAAATTAAACCCAGAATAATTTAAATTTTACATAAATATAAATTGAATTTTCCAATAAGTCATGCATGGCGCTTTAATTAAAGGAAAGTTTGAATAACAACATATCAATATTGATGTAGCCCCAACCATTTTGACTCTATAATAAGCCTTAGGTATAACTATGCTGTTGGTTGTTGATGATCACTCTAAGCGAATCTTACGATGATTATGACTGATATTATACCTTCAGCAAGGTGTAAAAAGACTTTTCCTGGTAACTTAATAAAGAAAATAATAATAATAAAAAAATAACAAAAAAATAGCTCGATTTCATAAGTAGTTTCTACTTATGAAATCGAGCTACGAACCTAGAATGAATTTGCTAATAAAATTAGGAATTTTCATATAAATTGATCGGCCATCAGCTAATTATGTAAGGACAGTCCAATTTCTTTGAGAATTCAATTCAGTTTTATGAGTGGAACCTCCCTTCACAAGAGTGGTCTTTTATAACACTTTATACTACTGGTGACAGAAATATTTTCATTTAAGGATTTGTTTTTTATTTTTTTTTCTTTATTGTACCAAAAATATTAAACATTAACAAAGATAAGAGTAGCCTGGTCCCCACACTAGGATTCCCTGTGTTGTGGGGTATTTCGCAATGTATTTATTATTAATTTAATTTCTATACAGTAAATAACCATCAATTCTATTAAGAAGACCTAGAGTTCCACATCGTTTTAACATCCAAGTTTATGTGTTTTAACATCATCCATAGCGAAATGTTATTACAGCTATCATTTAAATCATCACAGTATCAACTTGCGCGTATTATATTATACGACTAAGGCTATGAAAGGTATGATTTGTCGACCAATAAAACGTTCACACAAAGTTTCCCTATTTTCACTGGCCACTTCGCTCTTTTCAGTCAATGGTACGCAGTAATGGCGTGAATAGTCGCGTCTTGGCAAACACCTGTTAAATTAAAGCGGCACGCAAACTTGACCTAATTGCACTGAGTGAATGAATGGATGAATAATACGTGGCCACTTTGCGCGGACGCACGCGATCGCTTTTATAAAACGCATGCGTTGAATTCTTTACGCTGCCAGCCTTTACGCTACGGTACACATAGTTTTGAGTTCAGTTTTAGGGTTCCGTTCTGATATGAGCCGTTTAAATGTGGCGGGCATTGAAATGTAAATAAATTCTTTATTGCTTTCATGAATAGAAGCATATAGAAGTAAAGATGTTATAGGTACAAATAATGTTAGTGAGTGCATTGGCCAGGTAGGTATACTGTCATCATCAGTCGAATGACGTCGACTCATGATAGTATACCTACCAGTTGTCCAGCGACAAAAGCCTCCCCCGAAGATTTCCACTCATCGGTCCTGCGATGCCCGCATCCAGCGGCTTCCCGCAACGTTTACCAGGTCATCGGTCCACCGACTGTATACTGTAGTGACTTTTAATTTTATAGTGAACAATCATACCTACTGAAGTAAAGTATGATTTTACATACTCGTAAAATTATAGATCTATTTTAAAAAATAATGAGTAAAAAATTTTATTGCGACTTCAAACGCCGGCTCGGCTTGATTCGGAGATAAAACGCGGAAAAATAAGCTAGTCAGAAAAAAATGGAAACCCATTTCGAAGGTAAGGACTTGTAGAGTTTTGGGGTCTGGCTAGGCCTACCAACCGAGGATTAGGTGGAACACCAGGAAAAATAAAATTTCAGTTTTAATTAAGTATAAATTGGTTTTAATTAAGTAAAGGTTTGGGCCTTGACTGACATTATAAAAGAAACAATACTTATACGCTGAAGCTGTTAGCGACAAGGCTTTCCCAGCAAGGGTTACTAACAATTTATATTATCTGTAACAACATAGGTAATTCTAATATCGTAGATAATATGAACTGTAAATTGTAATCATTAAATTGTTGTAAAATTATGATTAATACACACTAGGCAGTTGTGGCATTCATAATGGAATTCGCAAATTGCTCAGCGTATATAGGCACACGCATAACCAAGATCACGCACATTGCAAATTTGTCAACAATCTGGTATACAGGGTTACAGGAAAAGTCGTACTGGATATTAAAGGTCGTTATTATTCAGGTCATTTCTGATGGATTTAATTCTATGATATGGTGTCCGAAACTTAACCGTTATGGAGATATTGAACTTTAAAGATTTAAAAAAAAATCCTCAATTTTTGGCTTTTTTGTCGTTTTTTTTGGGATTAGTGCTTCTGGGGTACGTTTTTTTAATGTAACTAGTTAGAAAGCATGTCAATAAAAATGATTAACCAAAACTGAACTTACTAATAACAGCTTAAAAAGACTGCTTGACAAAGGTTAGAATTAAATAATTTTCAATAAGTGTTTTTAAATTTGAAGCTCTTTTAAAAAAAAAAATGTATGAAACTTATTCTGCAAATAGTTTTAAAAAATTCTACGTCTCTTTAGCTATTGAAAAAGGTATAATACTTACTATTAAATAGGAAAAATATTGACCAAATAACAGTTAAGTTAGCAGAGGTTACATTTTTTTGACAACTCTTTAGTCCTTTTCAGCTCCAAACGAAGAACAGTTTTCCTCTCAAAACTTTGTTTAAGGCCCTAATTCTTGTTAATCGATTCTTTAATTTACAGATTCTCATCGATTAATAAGACTAAAGGCATTTGGGTGCATTTTCACTGATGCGGAGCGGGGCTGAGCAGGGCGGAGAAGATCAGAGAATAGTAGCAAGTGTTTCCACTGAAGCGGGGCGGAGCAGAGTAGAGCAGAGTGGAGCGAAGTAGGGCAGAGTGGAGCGAAGTAGGGCGGAGCAGAGCAGGCCGGAGCTGAGCGGGACGGAGCGAAGCGAAGCGAAGCTGAATAGTCTGGAGCTGCATGTGACCATTTTCTATCGTATGTCTGCTCTGCTCCGCTCCACTCCGCTCCACTCCATTCCGCCCTAATTCGCTACATTATACTCTATTCTGATCCGCCCTACTTCACTCCACTCTGCTCTACTCTGCTCCGCCCCGCTTCAGTGGAAACACTTGCTACTATTCTCTGATCTTCTCCGCCCTGCTCAGCCCCGCTCCGCATCAGTGGAAATGAACCCAAATGACTTTAGTCTTATTAATCGATGAGAATCTGTAAATTAGAGAATCGATTAACAAGAATTAGAGCCTTAAAAAAAGTTTTGAGAAGAAAACTGCTCTTCGTTTGGAGCTGAAAAGGACTAAAGAGTTGTCAAAAAAATGTAACCTCTGCTAACTTAACTGTTATTTGGTCAATATTTTGCCTATTTAATAGTAAGTGTTATACCTTTTTTAATAGCTAAAGAGACGTAGAAGTTTTTAAAACTATTTGCAGAATAAGTTTCATACATTTTTTTTAAAACACAGAGCTTCAAATTTGAAAACACTTATTGAAAATTATTTAATTCTAACCGTTGTCAAGGAGTCTGCTGTTAGTAGTAGGTTCAGTTTTGGTTAATCATTTTTATTAATTAACATGTTTTCTAACTAGTTACATCAAAAGAACGTACCCCAGAAGCACTAATCCCAAAAAAAATCGACGAAAAAGCCAAAAACTTGAGGGTTTTTTTTTTAAATCTTTAAAGTTCAATATCTCCATAACGGTTAAGTTTCGGACACCATATCATAGAATCAAATCCATCAGAAATGACTTGAATAATAACGTCCTTTAATATTCAGTACGACTTTTCCTGTAACCCTGTATATGTTGTGGGTACTTTTATGTGGTACTACCTACTTGTCATAAATAAATCTGTCAGTCTCGTATAACGTGGTTTCACTGTCTGAACTAACTCCCGAAAATAACGTGTATAAACTATTGGCGACGAGTTATTCTGAACACATTTTATGTTTATTTCATGAAAATACACTAAAGACATACTACACTACACTACACTACACACACTACACTACACACACACACACACACACACACACTACACTACACTTTTTTTCTTTTTTTTTTTTATGTGATAGGTGGCAAACGAGCAGACGGATCACCTGATGGTAAGCGATTACCGCCGCCCATGGACACCCGCAACACCGGAGGAGTCACAAGTGCGTTGCCGACCTTTGAAATAGGATGTGGGATGGGGGAATGGGGAGGGGGAGGGGGGGTTGGGCCTCCGGTACCCTCACTCACTCGGCGAAACACAACAAACGTTGCTTCACGCCGGTTTTCTGTGAGGCCGTGGTATCACTCCGGTCGAGCCGGCCCATTCGTGCCGAAGCATGGCTCTCCCACGTCTTCACGTTCCCACGTCGTCACACTTTATACTTGATGACACTTAGGCATTTTTGAGTTCTTGTGAGATAGATAAAGCGGGGTACTACAAGTAGAGAGTGACGAAGGTCTTGGACAGCCCTGCATGCAGTAATTGTGGAGCTTCGATCAAATCAAAAGGGGAAGATATGCGACTTACTTTACGAAACTGGGACAGCTACAATGGGTCCCGTATCTCCGTTGAATTATGTCTGGTTTTTGACAGTTGTAGAACTCTCATAGAATAGATTCCTTCCCTGTTTACATTGTAAATAAACGTCAAAATGCCAGGTTGTGTATTTCGCAACTGTTTTAATCACTCAAGACATGAGAACGAAACTAACGACGTCACTTTTGATTTGATCGAAGTTGTAGAAAGATAACTTGGACTGTCCCGGGTCGTACAGTAACTGTTCGCAACTAAATCCTCCTATTGCACCTACATGAAAATGTCAATGAAGATGTGAATCGCACCCAAGTGATAGGAATTAATTGTAAGCTAAACTTAAGACCATCCAGGTAATCACTGTTGTAGTCTAGAGGCAGTTAACCTCCTACATTAATCTAATAATAGTAATTTTAAATGTCCTTTGTTTAATGACCTATATTTTAAGGGCTGCCCTTCATAAAATTTTGCAAAAAAGGGAAATTCAATAGCTGACTATCCCGCTTTTATTAGAAGTCTTTTTTCAGATGTTTTTAATAATTTTGTTTTACTTTCATGACTAGAAAAGAAACCCACAATTATTGTTTGTTATTTATAGCATCAAGTATAGTTATACCTAGGTAGAACTATACTTGATTATTCATTAATATTATTCATTAAATGATTTGGTTTGAGTTTTGCAACAGAAACAGGGTTGGCAACTTTGAAATGTTTGCTCCGGTAAATCTTTAATACAATACAATACCATGTAGTGCTAATATTATATTTATACTATGACTATAGGTAAACTGTTTGACATTTCACGCTAATTTCATAATAGAGCCATAGGTCTGTCTAGGCTAGCCGTCTAAATACCAAACTAGATTTAAGAGGTTCTGTAAGGTTAATAGTGGTATTGACTCATGTAACAGCAAGGAACAAAACACAGTCAAATTTACTTAAGACAATTTGCATGTTAATGAAATCAACAAAATAAATTATTATCTAGGTAAACAACCAGATTTTATCGAATTCTAAATCATTCTGATTAATTTCTTTTTTAAAATATTTGCATGCTTTTATTTATATAGCTAAACAAGAGAATCTATAATTTTATATCTAAGATCTCACCAATGTACCTTGTTTAAAAGCAAATAAAGTATTCTATTCTATCCTATTCTAAAAAAAAATGGCATGCTAGGTTAGATAAGTGTCTGTAGGGAGTGTCTTAGTCCATTTGCTTCTTAAAAGAAGTAAGGCATATTTTGCAGGACGTAGGACAGAGTGAGATAACACCAAGAACTTGCCTATTCTGGATATCAAATGTTTTTTCTTTTCTTCAAAAAACAATTTTTGTTAATTTCCAATAATAGCGCATGCCAGGTGCGATAGCTTAGGGAAATGTTTCTCTTGAAAAGCTGATGTCATGGTAAAAATATCAACCTAACTTTCTCGAAGGGCATCTGGACCCATGCCTATCCCATTATACTCTTTTATTCTTAGGTTTTTTTTTACAAACGTATATCGAGTTAACTTCTTCTGACACAGAGTAACTTTTTATTCATTAAATGATTTGGTTTGAGTTTTGCAACGGAAACAGGGTTGGCAACTTTCAAAATTTTTGCTCCGGACGTCCGCAAGCCGCGGGCAGGTCCGAGCTTTTGTTTTTGCTTTTCGAATTTCCTACGCGTACAATTTTCTCGTATATTTTTTGCTTGCCTATGCGTTTTTGCAGTGTCACCGTCACAGTGTTCCTACTTTTTTTTTTACCCTCAATTGGTAAGCCCTTGGCATCATATCACCTGATGGTAAGTGATGACGATGCCGAAAATGGAAGTGGGCTTACCAAGATTACTGTTACTGTTTTGGTTTTTCAAAACAGTATTAATTTATTGGAGTTTGAGAACAAAACGGAGACAAAAGCACAGACAAGGGTATGCGTATTCTGAGATATGTCAATACAAATTCATAATCACAAGCAACTGTTACTTATCTTCAAATCCATAAACATAAAAAATTATGATCATAATAGTTAGTAATATCAGGTAAAATACAAATAGAAAATTATCAAGATAAAAGGGTCAGTAAGAACACTATAAATAATAGGAACAAAGCCTTAAAAAACATTACATATCGATACTTCTGGTTTTAAAGGGCGTATACCCTAAATAGAACTTAGGCGTATACGGGCGTTTGAACCCAGAAGTATCGATATGACATGCAGTCGATTGGAGTGACACATAACAGTATAATCTATTCGGCCAGCTTTAAGGCTGAGAATGTTGTTAATGTTATTATTATTATTATTAATGCGGTTAAGAGTTGGTTCGGAAATTTGGTATTTTTATTTCATGTACACTTCAAGGACACTTCATTATTTCGGTACCCCAACCCTGTGTGCCTTGGTCCCATGACAATTGCAACCAATTGTTGTTGACCTCAGAGGTCACAGTTGCTCGCCTCGTACCGTTGAGTCAATAGAAATATATTGTGGTTCATTCGATTACAATTGAAGTTGGCTTACTGAGTAATATTTGTTTATTAGTTATAAAGAGTTTCACAGAAATTGATCCAATACAATAAGTAAGTATGTAAATGGTTGAAAGAAGGGTCAAAAATGTCTGTTGCTAGATCTTTATGAACTACGGAAAATATCTTTATGTACAGGGTGTAAGGAAATAGCTGTAGGTTAACTGTGGCAATACAAATTTTGTTCTACAACTTTGCTAAAATTGTTTGCAGTTTTTTGTACGATAAGTCTAAAAAATGTTTGCAATTACAAAGTCAGAACAAAGTTCTATAGTATGGTCCTACACATATTTCGTACATGTATAAACATTTCAAAAGTTTGTTTTATGTGTTTATTAATTTCATTCTAAGAAAAAAAAACGAAAAAGAACCAATAAACAAGTCGTATTATTCCACAAAAACCTGTACATCGGTACATTCCTGTGAATCGAAACATCAGTTTCTCTCATCTATCGCACTACTATTGTTCCCCAATTAATTTTATAATGACTTAAGTGCTGTGAAGCACCATAACTCACGTATTCTGTCTGTCAGTCCGTCTTTCACACAATATCTCGAGTAGCCAGCTCACGAGCGGCGAACGAATGTCAAGATTTCCCACGCCGAAGTACACTCGGAACCCTTTTAAGGGGTCAATTTGAGGTCCTCATTGTAAAAATATAATGAAGGGTTTCACGCAAATTAATAACTTTTGAATGTAATTTAATGATGGTATCATCGAGATTAATTGTGTTTTGAATTAAATATTATGAATCTTATCGGATAATCTGTTTTCAGCATACGGATAATGGCAGATGTTACTCTGAGCACTCCGGTGTTATTCACATCTTCGGAAACTGAACACATATCGTTAGAAAACTATACAATAAAGTAAAAAAAATCTTCACTTTCCCTAATTGGCTGTTCAGTTATTGACAGTTATGATTAGTATGGGAAGTATTTTTTTTCGTTCCGATTGTTTGTTACTTGGAAAAGTTGTTCAGTTTGTCTGCCATATGCCGCTTTACAGCGAAAATGAAAATCACTCTGTAAATGCTACACGTGTCATTAACCGTTTAATTTATTCTGCAACCGTAACTTAAAAAAGATGGTAACACTTATTTAAATTACGAATACAATCACAAAAGGATAGTTGTAAACAGTACTATTAAAACAAATTAGGTGTATTAAAAGTCCAAAGCTGTTTACTTTTAGTTATAACTAGCTTCCGCCCGCGACTTCGTCTGCATAAACTTCAGAATTTGGGTCCAGACAGATAAAATGTTAAGGCAGCGCCATCTAGTGACGAAGTGAAAATTTCAGTTTTTAGCTATTCGTCCGGAAACATTTGAGTTTTCAGCTATTCGTCCGGAATCATTTGAGTTTTCCAGGATAAAGAGCTAACACATAGGGTGTTAGCCGAGCGCTTTATCTATCTATCTAGGTAGTTCTAGATCCGTTCAGTAGTTTCAGCGTGAAAGCGAAACAAACAAACAAACAAATAAATAAACAAACATAGATACTTTTGCATTTATAATATTATGAGATGCGATAAGATGAGATGAGATGAGATTTTAATACATATTATTATTTTTAAAACAATGTTTCAGATTATTATCTTTTGCGTTCGTTATGAACATCTTTAGGATAAGAAGTTACCTACCTAATTAAAAATAAACTTCTTTTAGCCCTTTTATGTTCGGATTTTCGTAAAAAGAATAAGCTTCTTATCAAAAAAAGGCCGAGTTTAAAAGAAGCCCGAAATAGCAAAATAAGTATGTACCCTACTTTCCTATTCCTAAGCTTATTAAATAAGATAACTCGGAAAATTTTACGAAATCGAAAAATTTTTTTCTTAGAAATAAATTAAGTAGCTTAATGTTTGCTTTAAAAAGATTGTTTCTTTGAAAAAATATTATATTAATTTTTGCTAAAAAAACACTTCGGATTTAATAAGTACATACACAACACAGGCTTAAGTAACCACTGAACAGATTTTGACGAAATTTGGTAGGGAGAAAGCTTGAATAAAAGGAAAGGAACACACTATTATTTTTAAAATCCACCTGAGGCAAAGTTATTTTTAAATATTTGCTGTTTTATTTTTGTTCTGAAATTGGGCTTTCATTAGAAAATACAGACTTGTTTATGTTTATGGAAAGTAATGACTGTAGTTATGATTTATGATTTTTATGGAAACTAGAATGGAAGAAGAAGAGGAGAAGGTATAATGTGTTTATTTATTGGATCTTGTTCCTAATACTGTATTAAGTCGTAGACCTAGGGCATTTACTAAAGAGCGGTGTACAGGGTGTAACAAAATTGGTGTAGGACCCGTCAACGTACTCATCGTACTGAACAACTGTTGTTCTACAACTTTGCTCAAATCGTAAAAAAATTTTTGGACTATACAAAAATGGCCAAACAGATAATCAATTTGTATGGAGAGTCCAAACATTTTTTTGCGATTTGAGTAAAGTCGTAGAACAAAAGTTGTTCAGTACGATGAGTAGAATCCCCAGTTAACGGGTCCTACACCAATTTTGATACATTCTGTATAGGCAAATCGTTTGGTATCTATCTCTGACAGATTTAATAGGAGTAAAAGGGACACATTGCGTGGAATTTCGGTATGGATACAATTAAACAGATATGATAAAAATTAGTATTTTTAAATAATCAACTACTCGTTTTAACTTTTTTAGAATTCCAAGATCATAGCAGGATTCAGGTCCTTGATGTTAAATATTTTAATAATACTAAAGTACTATAATACTAAAGGCATTTTACGTACATTTTTAATTTAGTTATCATTGTAGGTAATTTTGTTTCAGATAAAGACTAAAGTCAAAACGTCCTTCTTTACATAAAAAAAACGAAAAACAAACCTTAAAAAATCCTAATCTAACTTAAATCCAGTACACGAAAAAGGCTACAAAAACACAAAAGGAACTAGAAAAACATTTTTGGGATATACCAAAAAAAGAAAAACACGCGCGTCACGCATGGGACGTAGGCTCGCTGCTTGTAAGGGGTGGCAAGGGGTGGCGCCCCCACAGCTCGGGGGTGTCACCCCAGAATTTCGGGGGGCGGGGTGGCCGCCCCCTGACCCAATAACTCCCTATGCGTTCTCCCCACGCTTGCGGGGCGTTGCACATCGGAAAACTTTTTTGGGATGATTGATTTAGAATTTGTTGAATTGATTCCAACGTTTAAATTAGTACATCATTCCGTTCAAATTAAATTAAATTTGTTTCGTTTCATTTGTGAGTAACAAGGTCGAAATGAGAAAAACAGGCGCGACTAAAATAGAATCTCTCTCCAATACATGTTTCAAAAAACTTAACACATTACAATGTTAAATAATATGTTTCTATGAACTAATTTTTTATAAATATGGCAACCCTGGATTATGATCCAGGGCCTATGGCCTATGAGTTGCCTGTTATCTTACGAACAATTTCTGCCTGTATATGAGCTTTCTAAAATTAATAAAATATTTATGTTCCTTGCATCCAAATTATGTTACGGTTCCCAGAAAACAACAGAGTTCGTTAAAATAGTTATGTATCTACCTAAAATATGAAGAAGTTTTATAAATTAGAGTCCGAAACGGATTCTGCCTAACTTTGAATTACTTAAAAAAGTTAAAGTTTTACTTTTTTTTACTTTAACGTGAAAAAGTAAAGTTAACAAAACTGTAGTTACAAGATTATTATATTTATATAGGGTGACTTTATATTAGTTCTTGATAAGAAAGGCCATGCATGTGCTGTTGATAACAAACAACTTTCCCTAAGGAACCCATAGTCTAATCGCAAAAAAAATTGGACTACCCATACAAATGGTTCAACTGACCGGCCAAATTAGTATGAAGAGCCCAAATTTTTTTTGCGACTTCACTATGGGTTCCTTAGGGAAAGTTGTTTGTTATCATGAGCACATGCATAGCCTTTCGTATCAAGAACTAATTTAAAGTCACCCTATATAAGACCCAACCCAGGACACGTTTCTGACAAGTTTCTGTTAACTAAGCCTGCCTTTTGTATCCCATTAAAGACCTTACGTAAAGGTGAGGCCAAGACGTGAATAAAGCCTCTGAACAATGGGATATGATATTATAAATGTTACAATAGTAAATCGCCTAATATTAGGTCAGAACCTCTTGGTTGCGGGCGTTGCAATAAACAAAGTCACCAATGTTAATGATTATAAATAAAATTAGTAACTTTTACTAGTCAAAAACTTGAAGTAAATAGGAAATATGTCACGATTTCTGTGAGGTGAAATTGCTATACGATCATCTTTGCTCTATGCTCTAGAAATTCAATAAAGATGATCGATATTTAATGAATTTCTAGAGCATTTGCTAATAAAATTAATATACTTTATTTATTGCACACTAAACTTAATAACAATAAGAAATACACAAGAGATAGAATAAAATCAATGATATGCAAAGACGGCCTTATCACTCCAAGCGATTTTTTCCAGACACAGAATGGAGGAGAGAAGACTAGAAGTAAATCAATCGAGGGTGGGTGCACTTTCTTGGTAATAAAGAGGACAGGTGACCGTGTGTGAATATATGCTTATTGCTTAGAATAATAATCTGGAGATTGATTGATTGATTGATATACTCTTTATTGTACACACACAAAAAAATTATAATATATACAACAACAAAAGAAACAATATTAAAATAACAGTGGTACAATTTGGGCGGTCTTATCGCTAAAAGCGATTTCTTCCAGACAACCCGGTGTCCGGAAAAGAAAACAGGAAAAATGGAGATGTTCGTAATGGAGCTGCGACACAGTTTAAACTAATGTAGCTGCTTACGAACTAAAATTCACTGTAAGTTTTTTGTTTTTTCAACAAATAAATCCTCACTTCAGCAACCTATTTCGCAGGAAATAATAATGGAAATAAAAAATAATAAAAGTAATAAAACAGGCGCTAACGATTGTCCCGGTCGCGGGTCTATTTAGAAAGCAAATTCATACGTTCAATCTGCTGATTTCCGCCGGAAGCGGATGTAATCTGTAAAGTGAATGTAGATAATGTTTGGCTTTGGGCTACTGCGCCGGCGCTGATTTATTTGCTTACAGATATTATTGATATTGTACAGAAAAAAAACAGAAAAAATAAATAGAAGCAGGATTTCAAGAATTATTCGGATACATTTAACGTTATGTGTCGTATCAACTGATTTGTTAGCTCACTAAGTGTTCCTGGCTACTGATACGAGGGTGGTGGGTTCGATTCCCACCTAGGGTCTACTGACTCGGTGGTTCAATGGTTAGTGTGCTCCAGATTGCTAATACAATACAATACATAATTTGGGTAGTCAAATATGTATAAGCATGGAAAATAAAGTAATATAATATAGGTACAGAAACGACTATATTAAATTATGACGTCATATTTCACTAATTCAAACTTTTTCGAACAAAATTTAGTTTTTGCGTAACTAAGATATCTAGCAGTCAACCATAGATCAGTATAATATTTGAGCAGACGCAGACGCAGTCAACTATCACCGGAATTACCTTAAAAGGGGGTAATGAAGTACTCGTAGGTATAAAATTTTGCGTGAAAAATATTACTCCTGACGTATTCACAAGTAAATGCTGTTTCATATTTTCTATATAGTTTCTATTCCCAGATTATTGGACAAACTACATAATTTAGGTATAAAAGGTAAGCAGCTTCAATTATTCCAAAGTTACCTTACAAAGAGAACACAAAAGGTTAAAATAAGTAACTACGTGAGTGATGAAACATTACTAGAGTTTGGTGTTCCCCAAGGCAGCATTTTGGGGCCCACTCTGTTTTTATGCTATATAAATGATCTATGTAATCTAAATATACAAAATTGTAAAATTGTCTCGTATGCTGACGATACTACTCTAACTTTTAATGGAAATAGTTGGGATGAAGTGTTTTCCCTAGCACAGAAAGGCTTTAGCATTGTTTCTTATTGGCTCGCTTTAAATACTCTGACCCTTAACACTGACAAAACTAAATTCATTGCTTTTAGTATAAAAAATTCAAAAATAAATGACAATTATAAAATTACAGCACACCGATGTGACTCTAATCAGCGTCCGGACTCTTGCACGTGTACTCCTATCCAGTCTGCACAAAGTATTAAATATTTAGGAATAACTATTGACAAAAATTTAACGTTTAATGAACATATAAAAAACATGACATCGCGTATTCGTAAATTAATTTATATTTTTAAACATCTAAGACACATATCCAGTGGCAACATACTTAAACAAATATACACGGCTTTAGCTCAGTCTGTACTGTCATATGGTATTACTATTTGGGGTGGCGCCGCTAAAACAAACCTAATTAAACTAGAAAGAGCTCAAAGAATTTTGCTAAAAGTTTGTTTATTCAAGCCTTATCGTTTCCCAACGCGTGAACTGTATCTGAAAACTGAGGTTTTAACGGTAAGGCAAATGTATATTTTAAAAACTATTTTAAAACAACACTCGAATGTAAATTATGACTGCACAGAAGATAACGACGGTGACAAAAAGAGACTCAATTACAAGGTATGTAAACTCGCATCATTCCGAACTGCATTTATTAATAAGTTCTTTTGCTTTCAAGGTGGAAGGTTATATAATAAATTAAATAAGAAATTAAATATCTACTCCAAAAACAAAATTGAATGTAAAACTATTACTACTAATTGGTTACTTACTTTATCCTATGAAGAAACGGAAGATCTGCTCAAAATTATAGGTTAAATACCCAAACACACACACACACACACACACACACACACACACACATTATAAAACACTATAATAGTTTATAAGTACTGCATGCATAAACAAAAACTTTAGATTTTAATAGACACTACTTCTAAAATATAAAGGCTCGATAGTCCAGGTGTGAAGGTGCGGTTGTGGCTCATAACACAAGTATTTCTTTATACTTAGTATGGGTTGCAGTCGCAGAACAATTAGTTATATACCTCATTGTAAAAGCCATGCTAGATTAATCAATTATAATTATATTAATGTATCATCGTCCTCTGATATGAAGTAACGTAAACAACAACAACGGATTATCATGTCTTAAGAAGCTAAGACCGGAAGCATCAAAAATAATAACACACTAGAGTAATTAGACATTTTGGAAGTAATGTATAATTTTATTTTTGTAGTTTATCAATCTACTGTTGGCCCCAATATACGACGAGCTAAAAGAAAGGATAATGAATAAAATATATTTCATGTAAGTAAGATATAAGATATTTCTTCCTGTGACTCTGTAAAATAATTTCATATCAAAAGTTTGATTCCGATAGTAACAAACTGTCCATTTTTAAACGTAATGGAAAGTAAATTTTCTTTTTACTTCGAATGTATATGTTTTTCGGGGAAAATTGTTTAATGTCATGAGTATTATCAGAACATAAGCCGCTTGTCAGTGAATTAAAATGACTACTGAACTATTGGACCGATTCTCAAAATTCTTTTACTAATAGAAAACTAAACTACCCCTGGGTAATATAGGATCACAGACATGCACCCCGCTCCCCCCCCCGCAGCGACGATATAAAACTTCTTTGTATAGGATCTTGTTATACTAGCATAACAGATCTAAATGTAGAACCACTCTGGAGTGGTTTGCCCAGAAAAATAGTTCCTACATGAGACAAAGTTCAAATTTTACGCAGACGCAATCCCTCGGGCGAAACCCCTCACATTTTTTTTTTTTACAAAAAGCAATACTTTCAATTTGCTAGGATCTATAACAAAAACCGTTTAAATTAAACCTTTCCATGTGTAACGACTAGATTTCGGGATCCCGGACTTACCCCGGCTATCCCACGGGATCCATAGTCCCGGGAATTTATCCTCGGTCGCGATTCATACAGATCGAATCCAATTGGTTGATCCAATAACAGTAAGTTTTAAAATGCGACGTGAAATGTACTGAAAGGGCAATTTGTTTTGGACTTTTTAGGGATAGAAGAGTTGTTTTTTGAAATATCAAAAAACTAATCCCACCGGAGAGAAGCCAACATTGAAAATACTCTTTATTAACTTGTTTGATTCAGAGACAAAAAAAAATCTACGCAGAAGCAAAAATTAATTTTACCAAGTTTTACCAAAATGGGGTTCAGGATGTTACGTTTAGTAGACCAGTTAAAAACTTTAAGCAGTTATTTTAAAACGTACCACATACTTAAAAAATCTTAAATTTATATTTATTTGTAAGTAACGTAAGTAAATGACTGTTTGTATCCTTAATAAATAAATAAATAATCTTGGTACATAACATAATAATTATTAATCTATATAAATTAAAATAAATGTTTGTATGTTTGTCCTCTTTGTGTTCCTAAACTATTGATCAGCTCGTGATCAAAGTTTGGTAGGGTATTCTGAGGACACGCAAGAGGGTTTCTGGCCCAAAAAATCTATATTTTTATAAAAACATTAAAAAAAATGTTTTCGATCAACAAGGCGCAGGTACCATCACTACAAGTGTGTGGATTGAATTTGGAAAATCCATGCTTCTCACATGAACAACTCGTCTCTCGCACGACTAACTCTCCTATCTCATAACTTTGATTATTTGAGTTTGGACTTAATCTAATTGAAATAGGGTTGTTTTTGAAAACTTACGAAAAATGAGATAGGAGAGTTAGTCGTGCGAGGGACGAATTGTATGTGGCTTGCTCACGCGTTTGGAAACCGTCTCACTTATTCATGTACGCACCAGACCGAAAAACCAAAAAAATATTATTATAAACAGAATATAACCAAAATATTATTATAAACAGAATATTTGACTGACTCGGTGGCTCAGTGGTTAGTGATCCTGACTACTGATCCGAGAGTCGTGGGTTCGATTCCCACCCAGGGCATACATATTTTCTGTGATGAGCAGAATTATTTGCTCTGTGTCTGGGTGTATTATGTCTATATACATATGTATGTATTTAAACGTATATGTGTATGTATATCAGTCTCTAATACAGGGAATCCTGTTTGCGGCCAGATGACCGTGTGTGATTATTATATTATTATTATATAACCAAACACTTTTTTACTTTACGTGGCATTGCAACGCATGCCGGGTACAGCTAGAGTGAATTATAAAAACGAGCTCAAAATATAGGGTGACTTTAAATTAGTTCTTGATATGAAAGGGTATGCATGTGCTCATGATAACAAACAACTTTCCCTAAGAAACCAATAGTCAAATCGTAAAAAAATTTTTGGACTCTTCATACTAATTTGGCCAGTCAGTTTCTCGATTTGTATGGAGACTCCAAAATTTTTTTTGCGATTTGACTATGGGTTCCTTAGGGAAAGTTGTCCGTTATCATGAGCACATGCATACCCTTTCGTATCAAGAACTAATTTAAACTCACCCTGTATTGTTTCATTTGTTACCTGTGGTATAATTATTGTAAATATATGCAAATGATGTAAAGAAAACATTTGCCCTAATACCCTACGCAAATTAATTAAATTCTGTTTATCGGTGTTTTTATTAAATTTTCAACATCATTTTCGTTAAAAATAGGCTAAAACAATGCAAAATATGAAAGTAAACGTTTCATTGGACATTTTTTTTGCTCTGACCCATAAAAATGTTGGATATTGGCCACTTTTCTTACGTCATAAAGTTTTCTAGGCGATTTAACTCTTTGTGCAGAACTAATGGTGCAAAAAAGGGTATAATGTTGCCATAGAAATGAGCACGGAACCTTTTCGCTGTGATGTATTGGGGATTTTTGTAGCAACAACGTTAAAACTTTTTTATTTTTCTACTTTTTGAGTAAAGGTCGGTGATCAAAAAGATCAACTACAACCACACTTATCCTAAATACAAAAATATATACTTAAATAAAAAATAAAAGCCATACAGCGGATGTCTTTTGGCTCACAATGATTACGATGAAAGCGGTCATGGATCAGCGCGGCTTGCGTGGTCACGTCGCTCATGCAAATTAACTGACTACAGACACGGTCATAACTTGGATGGGTTTCACTGTAAGTTACATTTATCTGGGCAAGGCAAGTTAAGACGTTGACCTTTGGTGCTGGTTATATAATAGATGGCAGTCATTTGTCATAGGTCTTGTATGCTGCTTGAAAACTTCCGACATTGGGTTGGTTATTAGCCTCGCAACCTCCACCAACCTGGACTTAGCCACTGTCAGTGGAGTATGGTTTAATGGGAAGATACCCGTCTGCAGCAGTGTGTTAACGTAAAGCCACACAATATTGGGGATCAGCAGCAGCTCTAAATTGTTCTTGCAATTAGAATAGGGCCTGGTGCGTCGTTTTCGTCTCCAAACTCGTATTGATATTATAATCAGTGATCGGAGTAGGTAGATTGATATTTGGTACTTGTATCGTGATTTTATAACATGGACAATCCTTTTTTCTGGAAAGTTCCGGATTGAGTTCCGGAGAGAGTATTATTAAAGTAAATCTGGTTAGGGTTTTCTGGATGTACAAGGGTTTTTCTCTGGTTAGGGTTAGGGTTTTTTAGAGTGTACAAGTTCCGAGTGGTAGGAACTTTGTACTAGGTAGAATAATATGACGATTTAAAAGTATGTGTAAAGCATCTACTTAAATAAAAAGATTTTTGATTTGATTTGATTTGATGTATTTATATGTACGTAAGTGTAAGGTGTCTATGCTTAAGGGTGGCAATTAATTTAAATAAAACCGTGAACTCGACCTGATGGACAGCTCCATATACAGCCTAAACTAACAAATAAGAAAGTAATTATTTCGAAAATATCTAACTATAAAAAAAAACAAAAATACAGGTATTTTATTTTTGCATTTTCTACATAAAAAAATCATAAAAACTTGTCACTTGTCAAAACGGGTCACTTTGAAATGTTGTCAGTTACATTAATTGGCTTTGACTAAATAACACCTTGATTAGATGACTGTTCTTTGAAGTAGGAAGTTGAAAGCGGTTAAAAGTATCTATAACAGATTGACATCTGAAATTGGTTTAACCTGGTTTAGCGGTTAATCCTCAGTATGTACTCACAGTAATAGTTTGTATTCTTTTTACTAACGTAGCAGATTTACGTAGCGTTCACAGCTAGCAAAAAAATTAATAATAGCAATCACATTTTGCTGCATAATGTGTCAAAATAATATTAGTCTATCTTAGATTATGCGTCGTAAATAGATAAAAGCATATATAAATTTAGTCATATTTTAGTAACCCACTCATTTTATTGGAATTTTATATATGAAATTGCATTAGGTATATCTATGTGGGTATCGTATTTTTTTTACCTTAACTGAGCTTCATAATTACTCGCTATGAACAAGTTAAGAGTATCGTGCTTACGCCAAAAGGAGTCCTAATCAGATCTTTTCATACAATAGACAAAGCTCATTTCACTCCATTTAGTTCCTAGTAAACTAAGAAAATATCAAGTAATTTTCAAATATGAAAAACCGTAAACAGCCAATTAGCTTTTGATTTAAACTGTACTTTTTTTGCTGACTCTTACTCGCTGTAAGCTGGCAAATAACAGTAATATTAGCCGACTTATAGGTACTCTGTTGTAAGCCGTTATAGAGTTCGGTTAACTTAATATTACTCTGACTAATTGCTTTATAGTCAAGTACATAGTAGAGTCAGTAATTAATATTCTATAAGGAAACGCTCGGCTGTTGAAAATCAATAGATATAGTTTGTTATCAAAAAATATCTGTATCTGGAGGCAGGCAGGGCCTATGTATATGCGAACCACGACCAAAAATATTCGAAAATCTGTAATTATGTTCTTGTTTTAATCTTTTTGTTTGTTTTAAATCTATTTTTATTATACAAGGTGTAAAAAAGGTCGTTTTAAATTTTAAGGGGTTACTCAGAAATCAGAATCAGCATAGAATACAGTAAAAATATTAAAATAAACTATCTTCAAAGCCTGGTAGTCTGAGGGTTATAAGGTTCTTTTTTTACCTAAACATTTAATATTTAAACTAACAATGTTGCTCAATTTAAATTTTATTGTACTATCTTCAATCATTGTTTTTCAGTTTCATACAAATTCTTAACTCACTATTCAGATTAAGTATAGGAAACAGATTTTTGGTTCAGATGGATGTTTTCAATATTTTTCCTACTTGATTCTGAGTAACCACTTAAAATTTCAAACGTACTTTTTAACATCCCGTACGTAAAAGTATGTAGAAAAGTGCATGCACATGTGTGAATAAAATTGCAGTGAATATGTGTTGGCAGTGCGAATTTAAATCATGCTGCAAAAAATAGCATCGCACTTCACTTCGTACTCACACAGCGAATCTTAGGAAGTCCATTAGGGAATAGGTTAAAGTTGTGGTAAAAAAAATAATTAATAATAAATTCGGCGTTAGTACCACTGCCTGCCTGGCAGGCTAAGGGTTATAAGGTTACTTTCTTACCTAGGCCAAATATTAAAAGAATTCGGCGTATTGCTTAGTACCACTACCTGCCTGGCAGGCTAAGGGTTATAAGGTTACTTTCTTACCTAGGCCAAATATTAAAAGAATTCGGCGTATTGCTTAGTACCACTACCTGCCTGGCAGGCTAAGGGTTATAAGGTTACTTTCTTACCTAGGCCAAATATTAAAAGAATCTTTTATTTTATTAAACTAGCTTACACTTTTTTTTTGGATATTTTTATAATTCATTTTTGTTTGACGAATGGGTTTGTTATCAGGCGTCGTGGTTAACATTATGATTATTAAAATTCCTTTCATATAATAATTTAAATTTTCAATAAATACCTACCTAATGACTGACTCGGTGGCTAAGTGGTTAGCGATCCTGACCTCTTATCCGAGAGTCGTGGGTGCGATCCCCACACAGGGCAAACTTTTCTGTGATGAGCAGAATTGTTTGCTCTTAGTCTGAGTGTATTATATCTATATATGTATGTATTTAAAAATATATGTGTATGTATATCAGTCTCTGGTTCCCAAGATACAAGGAATCTTAGTTTGGGGCCAGATGGCCGTGTGTGATTTGTCCCAGATATTATTATTATTATTATTTATGGGAGCTTTATAGCATTGACAAATAAAAACATATTTAAATACAGAGCAGAGCTAAATAACTTGTAGAAATCATAGAATTTTACCATATATTTACGTCAGATTAAGCTGAGAACTGTGAGAACCTGGTGTGCAGCTTGCAATATTTTATGTCGACGTGGACGCTGCTGGGGGCAACGACCCCTGGAAATGTTTGCAGCGCGTCTCATTACTTAGACCGTTTACATACCATGATAGAAATATTATACAATTTCTCTAACAATCTAGGTATTTACTGCATTATATTCATAAATAAATTATGAAATATTTTTCGCTATAGCTCGTTTATTTAAATTGCAAAAATCTTGCTTGAATTTTCATGAATAGCTCTTTTATGGAAATTGGCAAAAAACTCACTCAGATTTTCATTATAAGTACCTGTTGTTTTTTAAATTATGTTTTATAAATTAATTTAACTAAGCTTATTGAAAAGTAGCGTCATCGTTCACAATTTCGATTATTTTTAGAATAAAATGTTTCATTTTTTGCTTTGATGAATTTTCATGAATAGCTCTTTTATAGAAATTGTTAAAAAGTTTATTCGCTTGGATTTTCATTATATGTATTTTTTCATTGGTATGCCAACTTCAATTACTTCTAAAATAAAATGTCTCGTTTTTGGCTTTTGATATAGTTACTCAGATGACTAGCAAATAATTGAATTGGCTAGCAGTCAATTGCCGGATTATAGTCGGAACAGAAAAGATGAGACAACAAGTAAGTATAGTATACGTTTTCACCTATTGGCGTCGATTCGGTGTTTACGATTTAACTTATTTGACAGGACTAAACTTAATTTAAGCGTCCTGTCCTTATCTTTTCGATATAGAAAGAAAAAGACAGAATCTTAAGTTAAGTTTAGTCTTTAAGTCTTCCCCCGGATCAGAATGCGTATATGCGTATCCGGGCATGCGCATTTGCGGGTATACCCATATATATATGCGCGCGAGCATAAGGGTTCCTGTCAAATAAGTTTAATCATAACAACCGAATCGACACTAATATTGGTGTTTCCTATAAATAAATGAACTGTCATTGTTTATGACCAGCCTTGCACGAGTCGAGTCGTACAGAATTACAGATCGCCTTTGATGTGAGGACTGAGTGTCGGACCTGGGTATTAAAGGAATGAGTTTTTAATCTTTGATCTTATAATTTTGTCTATGGAACGGACGGGTGATATCTTTATGAAAACGGGGCCCTAAATAATAATGACACTTAAAACCAGCTTAGACCATTCATTAATTCGATTTAAGAATGATTTAATAATGTTCATCAGAATAAAAGTACTTAATCTTAATTAAAATCAATAATTTTCATTACAAGAAATAGTACAATAGTACATTAGATCAACTAAAAACAAAAAAATCCTAAATATAACAGAGAATGTAATGGTATATAGTTACCAAATAGTATCGCGGTGAATGACTGACAGATTTATTTGTTTCTTGTAGTGTTGTTTTTAGGTATGTTTTATTAAAAAATATGAAAATAGAAGCTTCAAAATTGAAATATTCATATGCGCACTGAAAGTCTCTAAAACCCTTAGAGACTTCTGTAGCTTAAAATATGTTAAAGGTTATATGGAAAATGCGTCAGCTGTTTGCGGTTGAAGTTTAATGCGACAAAGTAGCGGGAAGTAAAATAAATATAAATGCGGGATAGATCACACACGGTCACCTGGCCCCAAACTAGGATTCGGTGTATTATGGGAACCAGAGCCTGATATACATACATATATTAGACGTTTTAAATACATATATGTATAAATAGATATAATACACCCAGACACAGAGCAAACTAATCTGTTCATCACAGAAATGTTTGCTCTGGGTTGAGATCGAACCCAGTCTCTCGAAGTCAGTCAGGAGCACTAACGACTGAGCGACCGAGTCAGTCAAGAGTTTTCCGGCTTATAATAAAACACAGACTTTTTTCTATTCTATTTTAGGATTTCCTAGTATAGAATAGAAAAAAGTCTGTGTTTCGTTTGTGTGTGTGTAGAGCATATAGTTTTAAATAAAACTATATGCTCTACATTTTTCGTCCCTATAAAGGAAAAACAGACACGAGAAATTGGGAGAAAAACAATGGAAATGTTCAAAGTGTAAAGGACATTTATACGGAACAAAAGTCATTGCAAAAAAATATTGAGTTTTCGTTGCTCAACGGAAAACCATTTTTCACTGTCACGGAACACGCTTTATTTTAGTACATTTCATTCTGGGACCCCTCTTGACCACTATACAGGGTGATGCTTTATACATGGTTATTCGGTCCGCGGTTATGTGGTTATTCCCTGCAGCTGCGCAGTTGCGGTTGCGTTTTTAGCACACCATGTGCACTATGCTATAGATAAAGTTCGTTTTATGAACTAGCTGGAGTGTATGATGGATGTGAAAATATTTTTTTCTTTGGATCAGTTAATGCATAAAGGAGACGTTTCACGGGGCTTGGACCTGGTCTGTGTACTAAACATCATAAATAAGTCATTAGAAACATAGTCTTTTCTAATTGTACATTTCCTTCGATTTACCTTCGTTGCGAGGTTCATCTAGTTTCTCAGATTTAACAATCGCAACACATAAATCACCCAACATGGCGAAGCGAGCGCAATTTTGAGCATTTTACGTTCAGAAACTAGATTTTGTACATACCATTGAAATTAATAATTTAGTTGTCCGACAAGTAACTCGAAAACCAGCTGTTATGCCTGTAAAAGAGGCAAGGCATATCCGCAGATTTTAAAAATCGTACACCAATGTCAGAAGTCAGAACAGAAGGGTGTTCAGTCAATCAGAGTCAGAAAAAGCATCTGAGGAATATGTGGATGAAGCCGTAATTTCTGAACGTGACCTACTATTGCAAGCTTCAGTGTTACCATTTATATTGTAAAAAGTGCTGACAAAACATTATGCTTGAACCACGCAACCCTGCTTCTAATATTTTTTTCATTATTTTTCCTAGAAAGCCTATATTTTTATATATTTTTCGTACTACGTACATGTCCAGGCACAAAATGAAACGTGTCCTTTTCATTTCTATGTTGTGCAGAGACATCAATGAGACACGAAAATCATAGCCTCGCAGAAAAGATATCAACGAGACACGCAAAATGCAGGTTAAAAGAAAAGACATAAACGAGACACGCAAAATGTAGCTTCATAGAAAATACATCGACGAGAAATGCAAAACCTTCATATAAAAGCTAAATATAGCTTCATATAAAAGACACTAACAAGACACGCAAATTACAGCTTCATAGAAAAGACATCAACGAAACACGCAAATTGCAGCTTCACAGAAAAAAGATCAACGGGACACACAAATCATAACCTCGTAGAAAATACTTCAACGAGACACACAAATAGCTTCATATAAAAGACATCAACGAGGCATCCATTTTATGGGTGGGCGGGTGTATAACAAAATGTAGCAATATTTTGATAGAGGCTTTCTACTCATGAAACTAAACTAAACAACTTTTAGTGTATAAAATTTGTCCTAAGACTGCTGCAATAGTATTTTCTTAACTTTTTATACAAATAACTGACTAGCGGGATTTGGAGATATCAGCATAAATAAATTAAATAAATTAGTCTGTAGAGGATTACGAGTATAATTACAGCTAGGCTGTATGGCGCCTAAACCTTTGCTATCTCCTTCTATTCTTAGGGTGAAATAAATTATTATGATAGAGTTAACTTGCAGTTTGGAAGCTTCCCTTCGACCATTAAAAACGTTTTTGTTGGGTTTGACGGACACTACCATGTTTTGGATTTCAAGAAAACTAAAAAAGGTATAAGGAAAAGATTTATTGATTTCTGAGAATGGCAAATTATTATATGAGTACACTACAATGCAAGTGTGAAAAATGAAGAGTAAGGTTGTAGAACTAATCTATGAAGGTCAAAATGAAGGGGAAATAATGAATAGAAATATTCATGGACACAGTCGTCTGTATAGACGTATACGCATATACGTGTAAATATATACCTATATACGTAGATACAAAACCTGTGTGGGAATCGAATCCACGACCCTCGGGTCCAATACTCAGGAGCGCTAACAACTAAGCCGGCGAGTCGGTCGCTATAAATATACTCTCCTCCACATTCTGAGAACCCAACTAATGTTGTAAGGTTCGAGACCTCTCAACCTATTCTAAAACAATTATTTACACAGAATATGTACTAATATGTACAGTGGGTAGGTATACAGAACGTCGAACGTCGGATTCTGGGCCAGAGGGCAACGTCCTACCCGACATGAAATATTCAGATTACAGTGTAGCCATCACATATACAGGGTGCTGGAAAGTTTGTGAATAAGTAACTTGTAAAATTGAGTTTCACTGGTATTAGACAAAAACATAAGAAGTTGCCTTATGTACTCTTAGTACCAAAAACTGTGCCCGCGACCAAAAAAATCGCAATTCCGAAATACAGAGATCAAATATAATGTTTGAAAATTGTTTACTAATTTTGAGAGGAAATTTCTGAAGCAATAGGATAGGTAGTTATTGACTGCTAGTCATCTGAGTTACTTTTAATTTTTGACAAATGTCAAAAACCACAATTTGCTCTAAATATGGTTCTAATAGCAGCCTATGACGTCATTATTTAGTAAAATTGTTTCCGTAGTCATTACGATTGTTTTATAAGTAAAAAATTGGACAAACTTACATATGACGAATTTCTAATGTACTGTATTATTAAAGAGCTATTTAGTAAAAAAAAAATCTTACTAATATTATAAATGCGAAAGTATGGATTTTTTGTTTGTTTGTTCCAATTTCACGCTGAAACTAATGAACGGATTTGGATGAAATTTGGTAGGTAGATAGATAAAACACTCGGCTGACATATAAGATACTTTTTATCCTGATAAACTCGAGGGTTTCCAGAGGAATGGCTAAAAACTGAATTTTTTATTTTGTCACTACAAGGCCCTGCCTTAACATTTTATTTATTTCTGGGCCCAATTTGGAAGTCCACGCAGACAAAGTCGCGGGCGGAAGCTAGTATTTCATAATTTAATATTGATGTAGTCTGTCGACTACTACAATATTTTGTGACACCTTGTATGAAGGATCGACCTTTATATGTCTCCTGAAACGTGACGGAGACTGAAACACGATACGTTTACTGAACACGTTTTGTTTTTCAAAATTGTTAACAGCACAGCAGTCCAGGTATTGTATGCGTTCAGTCCAGTGTTTTTCCACTTTAGGATAAAAACTAACCTTTGGATTGTACTCCTGAAGTGGATAACTTTTCCAAATGCCTTACTAGCTTTGTATAACTTGAAAACCACTGAATCGGTTTTCACCAAATATTGCAAGGAACCATGGCGACGGTACCTGCTTTCAAGAGATAAAAGGCCGTATTAAAATCCGTCTACTCTTTTGAAAACTACAATGCAAAGACATAGGCTTCAAACTTGAAGTCTCTTTGTTGCGTCGCGGGGTAATAAATATCTGATAGATTAGTATAGTCTAATCTTCACCCGGGTAACCGTTAAAACATTAGGTAATTAATATAATTAATACCTGTTAATTCGTTTTTGATTCACTATTCAGATTTATATGGGAATCTGAAAAAAAAATGGAAGAGCGGATTCTTTCAATATTTTTCCTATTTCCTAATATTTTACTTGATTCTGAGTAACCCCTTAAAATTTCAAACGCACTTTTTTTAAAACCCTGTATAATGTGAAAATTTCAGTTTTCTACGTAATACGTTACAATAAATACGTTAATTGGTTTCTGTTAACACCCTGTGGATACGCTAACTAATAGGGTATGTTTCCTCTTACTGAAATCATTTATAATTAACGTAACATCCATTTTACGAGCTACGATACGATAGGTATATTCGTGAATGGTAAATCGATTGCCTGTTATTTATTTAATAATAATAATAATAATTCTTTATTTGCTTCTTAAAATTAGATACATATTTTGTGCCGCTCTAGTTCTCCCACTAGGATTCCCTGTGTAGGGAGAACTAGTCTCTTCCATCGGATACAGAAAAAAGAAATGAAAACATTCTATAAATAAGTTTACAGAAACACAATAAGAAATGATAGCAAAAAGAAAAAAAAAATATTACATATTAGAACATAGGAACAATTTACATTTAGAAATGTCTGAGTGTGAATGTATGGTGTGTGTATTAACTAAACCTAAACCTTATAAATTGGTGTACATACTGTACACTATCTTAGGACATAGTCTTTCAGATTGTGACAGCTCTGAGACTTCAAAATGATATTTGTCAGCCCTTCAAACGTCATCAATTGTTTCTTCACCAGGCAACGGTCGTCTATATATAGCATGCTTAAATTATGCCACACGATAAGAGAGGTGAGTTTTTCAGAATCCCAACCACTGTCGCCCTGCCCCACAGATAACTCTCATCAAGTGATGTCATACAAACCGGGCTAGCGCAACTCGAAATATGAAAACCTATGTATGTATGTATGTATGGAACGTGAGTAAGTTTCACGGCATGCTACTTTTACTGGTGCTCATTGCAGCGTACGCTTACATTCAGAAAAGTCTTAACCGCCTCCGTGGACTAGTGGATAGTCTGCTTGCTTCGCTTCAGGAGCTCGCGGGTTCGATTCGATTCCCGGCGGTTAGTCCAACTTTGGAAGACTCGGTTTGGTTCGTGGTAGAGCATTTTCGGAGCTCGTCTGGCTAGCTACTACCATCTTATCTAAGTCTTGCCTCCAAACATCAAGGTTAACAGCATTGATGTGTTCCGGTATGGAGATAAGAGTGCCAGTTCCCCATTACGTTGGGAAATCTTGGTAAGCCCGCTTTCATCTTCGGCATAATCATCACTAATCACCAGGTGAGATGATGCCAAGGGTTTATCAATTCAGGGTAAAAAAAGTCCATTTCTAAGTATGACACTCCCGACTCTTAAAACGTAGTGATACCTACTCTTTAGTATTGTATAAATAAACTACAGACATCGCAATATAGCGGTTAATGTATGTGTACAATGTTTTGTTGATGGCGGGCGGCTAGCGACAGCCTTGGCCGGTTTGTTGAACCTACTCGTGGTTGCTTGTGCGCAGGCCCGTTCACATTGAATGTATGTCTGTTTGTATGTGGCCTGCACTGGGTAGGGTGACGTTGCAAAGGCTTAGGTTCTAGTCAAAATTACTCGTCAGTCATCAAGTACTAACTTACTAATTAATATACTTTATTTTAATTCATCATCATAGCCAAAAGACGTCGATTGCTTGACAAAGCCCTCCCATATTTTAATTCATATAAGTAATTTAATCACTGGTCATGATTTGATATTTTTCAGGTGTTCAAAATCAAAACGGATCATGGTCAAAAGAAAAGAAATGTAACTTTTTATAAACATACGGCATGGAAACAGGTTAAGCTCTAACAATAAGAAATAATAAAAAAAGCAGAACGTCGTCGTCGTGTTAGTATGAAGATCTTTTTGAATTCAGATAATGTTTAACAAAAAAAAATACCTGAAAGTCATAAAATTAAAGTGATCATTATAAAATTTTGGTTTGATAGTTGGAAGTATTGTAATTAAAGTGAAAATTATTAATTTTAAAGCTAAGCATTTTAAAGTGGGAGCTATTAAATAAAATTCATTTATATTTTTCAAAACTAGGCCAAGTCCTACAAAAGCTGAACTGCACGGACACACTACTATTACTAAGCTGTATAAAGGTTAGTATGATCTATGTTATGTTTAGCTTTAGTTAGTGTCTATGCATTAGCGCTTGCGTTTGTAAAGTGTTTAGCACCATACAAGGCGCGACAACAGAGTTTTATCTCAGCAAAGAGCGCTAATGTTTTTCACTAAAACATTGTGTGAACCATAGACAGATAATGGTGTCGATTCCGTGTTTACGCGTTATTTGAAAGGACTAAACTTAATTTATGCATTCCGTCCTTGTCTCTTCGATACAGAGAGATAAAGACAAAATACTTAAATTACATAAGTTTAGTTGTGTCAAATACATAAGTTTAATCGTGAAAACCGAATCGACACCATTCGTTTTTAGCTTTTAGTTCAGCCTAATTGAATATGAATTCCCCGAATAACAAACTACCTACTTCAGATTAGCAACTTAAGTTTCAGAAATGATGGTGTGTTTTTTTCATAGTTTTGCCATTAAGTACTTTACTATCTACATCTTAACAGAGCGCTGAAAAAATACGTGATTGTCTTGCTGTTTTAAAGAAATTAAACTACATATATTCAATTTAGCCTCTTTTTATTTATTATTTTTGAAGTCGATACAGCAAGAATAATTTTCGAAACCGGCTTGATCGTAATTATTTATTTATTCGTATGGCATTTTGCGTCGCTCTACATGTTACTATAAATTAATATCGGATGAAATATTATCGTATAGTGTTAGCTTTAACGCCTGAAACGAACTCAATGAACATGACTCGTTCTAAAATACTAAAAATTTATTCTTACTAGCTATTAATTGATTTTTGTTAAGACATACATACACCTAATCTGATCACAGGCTAAACATTGGCGGTTAGTTTCAAAATACATCAAAATCCACGTTTCATCCAACGTATTATAAGTCTATAGAATTTTCAGTTGAAGCATTTTTCGAAATCTTCGCAACTCGAAACACGCGCATCTTACTTAATAACTTAACCGTTTGTTTTTTGTTTTTCTTAAGAACATTTCTTAGGAAATGAAAAAGACTTTATCGAGATATGTTTTTTTAAATCTTGAGGTACCTAAACAAAAACACCTATGCTGATTTTCACATACTTTTAACATCTGTTTTAATGAATTTTAATGTTCATAGCCAAATTTTATTGTATCTATAATTCTAAACAGTCATACATAATATTCACTCTGGCTATAATTAGACATATTTTATGACCAAAAATTCAAACATCTAGGTACGTACCTAGGTAAACTTTTGAAGGCTTTTTAAGTAAATAACGTGAATGAATAACGTGAATGACGTTCAGGTATTAAAACACACCAATTCAATCTCGAATGTTTGAACAGGCCGTATCGTTGAGTAAATAATATTTAGAACGATACGCAAATAATTATGTACAAGATTTTTCGATTACTTTTGTTTTCGATAACAAAGCCTCCGATTTCGATTAATAATAATTAATAAACAACGTCATGCTATGATATTTACTTAGTGTTTGCTTAGTGTTAACTTTAAAAAAGATAATTACAAAAATAATATTTTAAAATATGTCGCTGTCACATCAACCTCAAACTTAATTTTTGATCGCTATGAGCCAGGAAGCCTTTAAAATGGTGACTGTACATTAATGACCTACCATTTGTAATCCAACACAAAACTATCCTTTTTGCAGATGATATATCTGTAGTAATCCCTCATAATGACAAAAATATAGACTACAATCATGAAATTAACAGTACAATACAAAATATAACTGACTGGCTTGTTTATAATAATTTATCTGTTAACACATCAAAGACTAACTATATACAGTTTAGAAATTATAGATCAAGGACGCAAAATTTAAATGTAACTTGTCAAGGTCAGACTATTTTAGAGGCAAACTATAGTAAATTCCTTGGTTTGATTTTGGATGAACACTGTAACTGGAAATTACATGTAGAGAGTTTATGTAGTCGGTTAAATAGTTTCGTCTACGCTCTCTATCGTTTGAGAAACATATCTGGAGAGCAAGTAGCGCTACAAGCTTACCACGGGTTTGTAGCATCACTTTTAAGATACGGCATCATATTGTGGGGAAACTCTACAGATGTTAACAAGGCATTCATCCTACAAAAAAAAATGTGTAAGAGCAATTTGTGGAGTACACCCCCTTGAAAGCTGTAAGCCGTTATTTAGGAAATTGAGACTTTTGACACTTCCAGGTATATACATAATTGAACAAGGAGTTTTTGTTAAAAATAATCTAAATCTTTTTGATAAAATTAAACAAAACCCTAGATTGAGAGACAGAGATGTGAATCGCTTGTTAATACCTCAACTTGGAAGTGCATTTTGTGATAAAAACTGTTATGTTATGTCCATTAAAATATACAATAAAATTCCTAAAGAAATCAAGGACCTCCCATTAAACCTTTTTAAAAATAAATTACGCAAATGGCTCATGGAAAAGTGTTTTTACAATTTAACGGAATTTTTCAATATAAAATACGATAAATGAATTTGACTTGTGTGTTTATTCTATGTAATTTAAGTAATTTAAATAATAACTATTAACTGTTAATTTAATAATTTAATTTAAATTGTTAATTTTTGCATGTCATTATTGACGAAAGATGTGACACTTTATTGAAAACACTGTAATCTGTATGACATACCATTTTTCTGCAAATAAATTATTTGTATTTGTATTTGTATGACCATAGAAGAAAAAGGGTCTCTGCTATGACGTAACAGTTACGAATAATGTACAAAAACATGTAAAATAATGAAAATTTTCACAAATCATGTTTTAAATATTTTACCACTTTCTACATATCTATATATCTAGATAGATATATAGATAGATGAGTGGCGATTGTTCATATATAAAAAATGAGGACCAAAAAATTTTACGTTGTCAATTTTAGTTCAAAATACCAACAAACGTACCAAGAATCAAAAAAAATACCGACGCTTAAAGTCACTTGAAGAAGGTTACAACAGCTAAATATAACATTTTCAAAGAAATTACAAGAGCAAAAATTACAAAAAGAAACAGCATGGTACTGATATAATCAAAAAACCGGCCAAAAGCACTTGGCTGGTAACAGGCACGCATCCCGGTAAATTTTTATATGATTTAGAGGCCTAAAATTGATTTTCTAGAATCGTACGAGATATAAAAACAAAAAGCTGTTAGAATTTAGTGCTGCAGTAGTTGAATGTTGATCTGTTTACTTAAGTTAATGTCACAAATCATGACGATGTTCTTTTGCATCGAGAATAAATAGACACTTTAAGAATACTTTGACTGCCATGTAAGCTTATGACTTCGATGTGACGTGATTACCTTATTTTTAGGAAGGCCGAACGATATAATGATGTACTGGGTCAACCCAATAAGCTATAGAGTACCAAGTTTTACAATCAGCAACCGTTAAAATCATCGTAGTGTGTCCCTATGCTCCTGAGGCCTCCCCTTAGTACGTGCCTGTCCGTAGTTCGTTACTGAAATAACTTTCCTTTTATACTAAAGCGCATTACCGAGATTGCGCTAAATGTGCTTGTCATGTGATGACTCGAGGGTTCCAGAGCACAGGAAAAGGAAGATGGCGGCTTTACTTAAGGGTCAAGAAAGCTGCGTTTGTAATTTTGAGTTACTTTTAGCAGGCTTACAAAGATTTCCAAACGCTATGGGGAATCCACCAGGACAGCCATACCCTGGCTATCTTTATTTCCAAGCTGGAACATATCAATGCTGTAAACATTGTTAGCACTAACCAAACCGCATCCTACAATGTAAGACCAGAAGCGGGAATTCAACCCACGACCTACTGAGTAGCGAGTGGACTATAGCTATCACGTGGCGTGCACGGTATTAATGTATTTGTTACAACAGGAACATAAAAATTCGAAAAACAGACATTAGGTACGAAACTAAATACTACAGACTGTATTTTGATCGACAAACAAAAGACAATATATTCAAAAGTATTTTTGGCATAAATATATTTTTTCTATCTATATCAATTACATTTACCACAGGGCGTATCATGTATCAGCTTAGTTTGTAAAACAAAAAGCTGAAAGATCGTCGTTTTATCGAATTTGGCTTCTTCCCTTTCACATGGGTACACAGGTAACATTTAGTTTGCGGATATAAACATATCCAAGCTAAATAAAGGCCCAAAAACTGTCCATACAAATCCATCGTTGGATTTACCATTTTTGTAGGTAGGTATGTAGTCCAAAAATTAATGCCGTTTATTTAAAAGTGTTCTTTAAGTGATTAAAGGTTATTTTTATCTTATCTTATCCTAGTTAACCCGAAGAATATGTTCATATCAGCCGTTAAAAATGTCACACTGTATGTCAAAATGTATGTTTTAGTTGGGATCTTGACTTCAAGACTTCTAAACATATGATACACACAGTCACTCTGGTTATTATAGTCCCCATCAATACAAACGTTCCCGGAGGTGTAATCAGCACAATTAAATCCAGATTCCTTATCCCCCTATCCTCATGCCCATCATATTATTTTGATGGAGCGATCAAAACCACACGCCGTGTCTATCGCTCCTATCGTTCGTCCCATTCGCACCCGCGGTGTTGCACTGATTTTATCTTTATCGCTCCCAGGGGTAATGTGAGGGTTTGGAGTTAGGGGAGCGTGGTGTGGAGTGAATTTTGGGAAATGCTAGCTATAGTTTTAGCTGGCCGCAAAACGTGTTGAAAAGATTGTAATAATTGTTCCTCATTATTTTATGAGATGATTCTTTTTTTTTCAGAAATTGTGTATATGCAGGCCGTAACGACTATGTGTAGCGTAGCACTCATCATACATATTATTGAACTTTTTTACTACTTTTCTGAAATTGTTTTTTTAACTTTTTAATTTTATTAAAAATAAATATTTATATTTATGTTACTTGACAAATAAATAACTGAATTAAATATATAATTGATCTTTGTATGAAATGTTAAATACAATTTTGTTAATTCTCTATAGGTTCCTTGCAGAAAGTTGTTCAGTTTTACCAGTTAACCTTAAAATACTGTTACGCCTTTTTGTTACATCCTGTATATCAACATGAAAATTCTACTGAGAACTCTGGTCAAACTTCGCTACACAAAAGTAAATTCTAAACATGTGTAATAAACTTTTTATTCCATGTTTATATTATTTATTATTTAAAGTTGAGACGCTACAAAAATATCGAGCAAAGTTTGTTTGATACTGGTTGATTTTCTATCCTTTTTTTACAAATATGAACTTTCATTAAATTGCTATTCAAATCCTAAATGCATAACTTTGAATTCAAAATCTTAAACCGCCTGAAATTCGATTCATTTAAAGTTTTGGAGTTAGAGGGACTTTTTTGGACCCGTCAACGTTTCTTCTTTCTCCGCAAACACTTTCCCAAACGGTGGGCATACGAGTTCCAAGTGGTAGGAACTTTGTATTAGGTAGATAGACAAAAAAAAAGTATTTTTAAAAGGGTACAATGCTACTTACTTTGAGTCTTTGAGTAAACATTTTTCATGTTCAATTCTGTCAAACAAATAACCGAGAACTTGCTAATCAAGCTAAACAACTTGTATTGGTACGTATACATACAGGCTGCAAATCTAGTCATGCTTCAAATTTTAATCAGTTCTTCTACTCCTGATTCTGATCAACTTTCCCCAAGGAACCCATATAGTCAAATTGCAAAAAAAAATTGGACACTTCATACTAATTTGGCCACTCGGCTGATCGATTTGTATAAAGAGTCCAAAAATTGGGGAAAGTTGATCAGAATCTGAAGTAGGAGCACTGATTAAAATTTGACGCACGAGTAGATTTATCTACAGCCTGTACATTTACTGTCGCCCCAATCGAAACGGCAGCGATAATAAAAATAAAAGTTTACTTGTCTAACCTTTGTTTCTAGGCTATCTGGATGCCCTTGCCCATATAAAGAAGCAACTGGTTAGTAATCCATGTTACTAGGCTGCAGCAAAAACTACCCCGGCGTCGGCGCAGTCGTCACCTACTTGCCTAGTCGCTAGTGTGCTGTGGAATCTAAGAGACCCAACAGAAAGGATAGTATTTAATCGTAGTATAAAACCTAGTATAAAATACTAATTGCACATCAAATTAAATAAATTACAAGCTAAAACCTAACCTATAGATGGTAAAATAGTTAAATGTTAAATTGGTAAATAGTCTTTTACTGAAATGTGCATGCTACTGATAAAATTCTGATATTTCTTGCATTCGTAGGTACTAAGTTTCTTTTGCATTTATATTAAACACGCAATAGATTATACTCGATTGAGAATTTTATATGCAGACATCAATAAAAAAAAGCGACCAAGTGCGAGTCGGACTCGCCCATGAAGGGTTCCGTAGCAGCAAGTAACATAATATTATAAAAGTTCTTGTAGTTCGTTGTAGGTAAATTGCGGTTTAAGATTTATGACGTATTAAAAAAAAACTACTTACCAGATCTCGTTCAAACCAATTTTCGGTGGAAGTTTGCATGGTAATGTACATCATATATTTTTTTTAGTTTTATCATTCTCTTATTTTAGGGGGGGGCACACACTGTACCACTTTGGAAGTGTCTCTTGCGCAAACTATTCAGTTAAGAAAAAAATGATATTAGAAACCTCAATATCATTTTTGAAGACCTATCCATAGATACCCCCCACACGTATGGGTTTGATGAAAAAAACATTTTTGAGTTTCAGTTCTAAGTATGGGGCACCCCCAAAATTTGTATTTTTTCTATTTTTGTGTAAAAACCTTGATGCGGTTCACAGAATACATCTACTTACCAAGTTTCAACAGTATAGTTCTTATAGTTTCGGAAAAAAGTGGTTGTGACATACGGACGGACAGACAGACAGACAGACAGACAGACATGACGAATCCATAAGGGTTCCGTTTTTTGCCATTTGGCTACGGAACCCTAAAAAAGACAAGAAAGTTTCAATTTAATTTAAAACCTAAAGAAATTGAGTATACTAACTAATATATGATAACTTTGTCATAACTGTAGGTAGTTAGGATATTTATTTAGTTATCCATCACTAATATACACACCAATAAGTACATTTAATCAATAAATCATTCTTTCGATTATATTTTACCACAAACGACTGTTTCATTTAAGTAACCTACACTAATATTAAATTCTTATTAGAATAGATTCTCGATCCAACTTTAAAGTATAACAAAGTAAAAAAGTTAGTTTAGTAAGTTTATAAAGTACTACAATAATATCAAATTCTTCTTCTGAATATAAAATTGAATTCGCATGTAAATGAGACACAAAATTTTAATTATGTTTCAGAAATATTTAATTTTTAGTCCGATTCGTATTATTTTTAGATTCATAATTATATATTATAGGTAAGCCCTATATAAATTATGAATCTAAAAATAATACGAATCGGACTAAAAGTCACTACTCTAGTAACAACACTTTTTTTGTTTTTTATTTAAGTAGATGTTTTGCACATAATTTTAAATCGTCTTTTTTTCTACCTAGTACAAAGTTCCTACCACGCGGAAATATTTCTGAAAATAAAGGAATGAATAAAATGTATGGACGATCGGGTTTTCTGTAAGACCTCTTAAATTAATTATGTATTCTTACACGGTTAACCGGTTCTACGCCCTACCACATGTTTTTATCAATTAATAGTGGTAATAATTAAGTAGGGTTGACAATATTACGCCGTGAAATTAAGTCTAACCACAGACACTGATAGATAAAGGCTTTCACACAGATAGCACGGTTGTGGGCCAACAACCAGAAGGTCCAGAAGTAAGAAAAAAAGATTGGATTTACTCGTATTCCCGCGATTAAACAACCAAGTCAATTAAACAATAGAAACTAACTAGATTAAAATGTCTCTTTAATGTAGATTTTAAGGGCGGTGTTAAATTTTTGCGCTGTGTTTAATAAAATGGTTATTTCATTCTTTCCAGTGCAATTTGTTTCAGTCAAACAAATCTATGTGAGACTTCGCATTTTTTACACGTATAACACAATAAAAGTCGAATTCAAGAGCTTGAAATATTGAGTGATCAATCAATGGAAATATTAACGTTAGGGGCAGCCAACCCTACTGGTCATTTCCCCTATAATACCTGTCGAGGATGCCAGAACGTGCATCCAATTACTGCAAGTTTTTACAAGCAAAGTGCAGCTTTATGCAGTTCCACTATGCGCTATTTTGTAGCGAAAGTGTTGTACTAATAATTGATTAAGCGATTTCATTGCTATATAAAATGATTTGTTATGCATTGATGAATTTCGAAGAGGATATTTCAAAATGAAGTAGGTACGTACGTATAATCGTATTTGAATATGTATATCCAATTAAATTACCTGCACAATTATATTGCACAAGATTATGCCATTTCAATGTGTGTTTGAAGAATATTCAAAAATTTTGGGGTTATAATTACCCGACTGCGCCAGAAGGAGGGTTATGTTTTTCGGGTATATGTATGTATATTTCTTTGGCACGCTCTGTAGCCTAACGGTTGCCGCGTGATGGATTTTAGCTGGAGAGGTGTCGTTAGATTCGTCTTGATCCCGAGAGTGACATAGAACAGATTTTATTGTAGTCGGGTTATTCATTTTTTTCAAATATGGTTAGTTTATATGAAATATTGTCAATTGTTTAAATTACGCAAATAATTTAAAATTTTCGTAAAACAGAATAAGAATCCCCAATAACACTACGTCTGTCAATTTTAATAGACTAAGCAAAACGCTCGCCACATCCAATATTGCACTCTACATCTACCAACCAGGGTCTCATATCGCTTATCTCTGAACACCCCCAATTCATTATTTATTGCGTAGAATTGAAAACAATAGAAAATGCTCAAGTGGCGTTATTCTGTTTGTGCTTTTGTCACCCAATTGGTAGAACAAAGGGAGGGTAGTGGCATATTGTCGCTGTTATTATGTGAATTGTAGATTCCTTTTGTTGTCATATCATCTCTCCATCATTTCTCTCTTGTTTATCCAGAGATAGACTCATAAAACTTATACGTTTGTCCTAAGACTACGAAAATATACAATAAAAATCTCTTCTGAAAGAGATACTCTCAAAGGCTCCATAACTTTCCCTATAAAGCCTTAAAAAGAGAACGGAGAAAAAACGAATTTATCTTCTTTTCGCCGAAGGAAGAAGAACTTATTTATTTAATTTTAATTAATGTAAAATACTTCAGTATAATACTAACATGTAATACTTAATATAATAATAACAGAAGCTACAGTTAGCGGAAACGAAACTAATGAAACTTTATCCTGTATATTGGAGTTTTGTCCACCAACTTGAGTGGTGTATGTGCATTTGTTTGAGTGTAGTTAGATGTTGGGAAGTCCAAAAGTCCAGGACCGATACGACATTCAAACCTTCAAGAAAAGAGCGTATTCCCATATCAAAGTCCGGCAACGCACTTGTGACTCCTCTGGTGTTGCGGGTGTCTATGGGCGGCGGTAATCGCTTACCATCAGGTGATCCGTCTGCTCGTTTGCCACCTTTGCATTCTCCATCATTTCTCAAAAATGGCCGTAAAATAAAGGTTCTCATATTTTTGTCCTAATACTTCGTGAAGTAGTTTCACGTCGCTTAAAACTAAATTGCGCTGTGAAATTTGGCATTTTAGTTAATAGTAAATTATTTTGCCTCGGAACTGTGTATCGCGCCATCTAGTTTTAATACTAGACTAGTCTTGCTCAAGGGGCTACTCTCAGTATGAAGGTTAGCAATCTATTAATATTACCTTCTTGCTGGTGAAATGGTAACCTTATAAACAGTAATCTGACCAGATACCTATACAGAGTGTAACAAAATTGGTGTAGGAGCCGCTAACTGGGGATTCTACTCATCGCACTGAACAACTTTTGTTCTATGACTATGCTCAAATTATTAAAAAAAATGGGGACATGTCATACAAATTGACTATCTGTTTTGCCATTTTTGTATGGAGAGTTCAAATTTTTTTTTGCGATTTGAGCAAAGTCGTAGAACAAAAGTAGTTCAGTACGATGAGTAGGTCCTACGCCAATTTTGTTACACCGGTATAGATGTAGGTATAAAAAGGTTATATCGTACCGCGTTAACCAAGGCGTTAATTAACCATCAGCAATAAATCTGTGTTTAGCAAGACGCTAATAAACCGAAGATTAACAAACTTGCCAGCAGTATAAAGGTGTAAAAATAGTTTTCATAGATTGAGCAATTTTGTGAACTACATTGGAAATTTGGAATATACATAACGTTCCGCGTGTATTAAGCTTAAGGAGATGCTTTTCAGTTTACACATTCTTTGAAAAAACTATCTTCTACTAAATCTTAACACATCTTCTTACTTTTGTCGGAACGGAAAAATAAGGTTTAAAAGAATATGAAAAGCATTTACTTAAATAATAGATTGTCAGTTTTTTTAAATACGTGTTCTATGTTTATTTTCTTTTTTAAAGCCAATGTTATTGGTTCATCGCGCGTGGGAGACTTTTGTGAGATTTGACATTCTCCTCAAATCGAATGATGTGTGTGGCATATGGATTAATAGGCGCGCATGTTATGACGTGACAACCGGGTGACGTCTCCGTGCAATACACTTTTACATGAGGGTAACTGTCAGACTGTCACGGTGGCTGTCAAAAACAGCCGGCGTGCACGTTAAGGAAACCTATTCAGAGTGATAAAAAGGAGTCTCAGTTAACCGATCTTACATAATTTTTCCTAAACCCTTGGATATCAATGAAGACTTGTTCCCATGGCGTATTAGATGGCGGACGTTTAGCCAACAAGGATATTTAGCGTTGAGGCCTATCAGGTCCGGAATAGTATAAAATAAAAATAAAATATATTTATTCATCAACCAAGACATACAAAGTAAGTTGGGCTAGAGCCTCCTTTTAAATGTTATAAACATTTGTGGCAAAATACTCTGCTCTTCCTTATTACATAATTTGTTAATATGTAAGTATAATAAAAACGCAGTGAATTGCATTTTTATACCGGGTATCTGTTGATTTATCAGCATTTATCTGTGTAATTTGAAAATATTACAATGTTATTGATATACCAGTTTTTCATGTTATCGAGAAAGCGACTAGCGAAAAATTCGGATCGCAACATTCTAACAATTTAATTCGATTTATTTTTATTAAAAATGCATTGTAGCGAAAAAAATTTTAATATGTACTCGGATGGAGAGATAAATATCTCTCTTTATATTACAGATATACAGGATGATAGATCGAGATGGGTCCCTAATGGTTGCATCTTTAATATTTTAGACACAAAGCTTCATAGCAAATTTACTTCGTACAACTTACACAACGAATATGTTAGTAAATAACTAATTACTGAGTATTGTTTCAAGTCGACCGGGAACACTTCACAAATAATATACAACATGGTTTTTTTGGCGGATGTGAACACAGTCAGCCTATAATTCGGCTCAAATGTGTTAACTTTTGTTGTAGCACTTTTTTAAATAAACGAAAAACATTTTTTTATGTTCATACAAAAAATGACAATACGACGATCAATTTGTAGGGAGAGTTTAAAATTCTTTGTCGTTTATTTCAAAAGTTGTAGTTAGACAAAAGTCATATATTTTGACCTGATAAATGTTCACATGCATCATAAAAAATTTAAAAAAAAACACATCTCTAAAATCAACGGGTCCTTAAACCATTTTTTCTACGTCTCATAGTTTCGGAACTCCCCATACCAAGCCATCTCGATGAGTCATCCTGTATATGGCTCGTCGGTTACTGTTTGAAGTTAAAGCGCTGACCTAAATTCGTTTCGACATGCGGGTTAGCGAGAAACACGGTATTGACGGATTTTTAATTAGAAGTTATTTCTAAATAACGTTAACATCCTTGTCAAGATCCAAAAGATGGCGTCACACAATGCACTAGACATAAAACTGTCTGTATACAGGGTGACATGATAAAGGATATTCATGAACCTGAAGGATTTTCCCCAAGGAACTTATATGTTTCATAAACAGTTTGCAAACGGTAGTTTAATTAGAATAGAATAGAAAAACGTATTTTTTTTTTTTATGTGATAGGTGGCAAACGAGCAGACGGATCACCTGATGGTAAGCGATTACCGCCGCCCATGGACACCCGCAACACCGGAGGAGTCACAAGTGCGTTGCCGACCTTTGAAATGGGATGGGGGATGGGGGAATGGGGGAATGGGGAGGGGGAGGAGGGTATTCAACTTATTATTTATCTAAATGCCCTAGACGTGACCGCGGGTGTTGCTAAGTGCAACACTAGGCGACCACCGTCTAATACCTTGTGGATAGAACGGTTAAATCAACCATCTGCTGGTTTTCAGCGTAATAATTACCAACATATTTGTTTATTAATTGAAATATTATCATCTGAAAGGCAAAAGTGTTTATGAGTTCCAGAATCAATAACTATTGCAGCCCACCTGAATACTATACATACATTATACATTAAATATTAAAAACCTTTGAAATATGAAAGATTGTTCATATAACAGACGCGAAATTAAAATTTAAAATCGCAAAGGCTGAACCAGTGAATGCGCAAAAGAAAAATCGAAACAAGAATTGCATTTAAACACTTCAAAGTCTTTTCATTATGGCCAAATTCGTATTAAGCCCGCACAAGTGTTAAAAAAGGAAAAGGCATGAAGAAGGAAAAAAGAAGGAATATTATGCAACGCAAAAAGAGGAAATGGGACAAAAAAAGGTTTATTACGAACGGCCGAGCCAGACGAGAGTTCAACACCCCGAGATGATCGCTAGCATGCTTTTGGGGTTCCGTTTGAATTAAGGCAAAAAAAAAAACTACGTACCAGTGAACGAGCTTTAGGCTGGATCGCTCGTAATGAATTATGGCTCATAGGTGGTCTAGAGAGCATAGGCAACATGTAGATCTATTTAACAGTTAGGGTGTCAAAAAAAGGAAGTAAAAAATATTTTGTCTCTTTCTTAAGTACCATGTCCTCTAAGGAATAAAATGGAATGAAGACGATGATAATGACTCAATCTTAATGATTTAGGGAATTGATTGATACTTTCATTATACATATAGAGCGCGCGTATTGGTGGCTCACGTGCTGAGCGTGAGCGGTTATTCAGTAGACAGTTACATTTTATTTTATTGCAAATAATAATTTTTAACCCTTAAATGCATACTGTAGGATAGAATAGGATTTAGTTTGAATTAGTTTAATTCCAGTTTTATTAAATTATTTGTATAACCGATTAATGATTAGTGGTTACCGAACGAACATTTTACAGGCTTCATTAATACTGCGTAATTAGTAACATAACAAAACAGTTTCTTAGTGTTTTGCCGTAATACTTATTTCGGCAAGACAGAAAAAAATCATGCATTTAAGGGTTAAAACACGTTACAGAGCAATTTATCATTATCACATGAATTTAAATCCCGGACACAATTGGCATACACGCGATGATTTGTGATAAAGAAATTAAGGTTTTATATTGTTCATACTCGTGCTTACGTTCAAACTCCAGTACACGCGCTCTGTAGCTACTCTACTGTATAGTTCATTCCAATCAAAAAAAAAACAAAAGGTAAACAAACTTACTATGGAACTGACACATGTCAATGTCATCTGCATACTACTTTTGTTTACCTTTTGCTTTTTTTGATTGGAATGAACTAGAACGGATCTCATAATATCATTCAAGCTCTCCAGCGCTCTATAGCTTATCTACTCTAAGAACTGATGTCATAATCAAATATTTATAATTTTATTCGCGACAAAATGTAGAGATGTGATAACGAATGAAATACGCATGGAATAAATTAACATAGAATCCAAAACCAAAAACCGAGTAACATCGACTGTTGATATGTCGAATTTGGTTAAAAAACTTTTGACATTTCATAGAAAGGTAAGATGATCCATTTGTAAGAGAAGTCCAATATTTTTTTTGCGATTTCAGCAAGTAACCATTCATCGTAAGTATAAAGAGATACAATGTTATAAAAAGGTATTACTTAAATTAGGGCTTACCGTGATATTTACAACAGAACATAGAGCTGAAAAATATTTTAATAACAAAGAGGACGAAAACAGCTTTCTAAAATTTTTACAGCAAACGCACGCAAGATTAAATTAGGTATCAATATCGTTAGCTACCGTTGTTTACGCAAATACTTAAAAAAAACATATAATGCTTCAAACGAAAACAATAAAATACTTTTTAATTAAAAAAGTTCGACTAACTTGGCGAAGCCAAGAAACAGTAAAACACTGAATTAAAGGAAAACTTCGCATGGTCTCCGGCGTATAAAAAAAATATGTAAATGAAAAATTTTAAAGAAGTAAAATATAAATCAATGATATAAAATATTAAGACTACTTTTACTTTTATTCTTATTTCAGACAAAAATCCATAGCACATAAATAATTTGAGCAAATAATAAACAATAATTTAAAAAAATAACAAACTAGTCTTCTTAGTCTTATGATTTGGTATTTTGACTCACTCTATTAAAAAGGCAAGTACGATAAAACCAAAACAAAAACATCAGTTTGGTGTCATGGATGTGCTCGCTTAATTAAGTTGTATTTTTCTTTTTGGAACCGAACCGTCAAAATTCATTTTTCGAAGTCTGATAATAAAAGTAACGAGCGCAGGAGCGAAAGACGAGAATATAAATTCAAAATCAAAAGTTGGCAGATGAAAGTCCAATTTGTAATTTTGCTGCCGGATTTCCATTTGTAAAATTCAAGGATAGCTCGAGCCAAGAGCAATGTTAGTTTTTTTAATTTATTATTTGAGTGCGTTTTTTATTTATCCTACTTCAAAAATTCCAAGAAACAATGCATATGCAATGCATCCTGGTCACGGCACCAAATTTTAAGATACTGTTTTTTCGTGATTTCAATCGCATCTTTTTGTCCCCGTATTCAAGCTAAGCAAAGATGCCTTCAAGAAAGAGATTTTGATTTCGATTTAGGAGTAAATCAATGTGAGTTTCAGTTTTCAAAGCCCCACTTTTTAGTGTTATCCCATAAGCATGAATGGATGCGCACACCGGCAGTGACCTTGCGGGCGGCCGAGCGGCTATTGCACCGCTGGTGCCCCCCCGTGGTTTCCCCCCGCGACCCTCTCCCCCCACGCAAATTATTGAGCCAGTTGCCCCCTGCCCCTGGGGGGAAAAGGAGGAGAGGGAAGCTGCACTTCCTTCCTCGCCGCGGCCCCCGCCCGGGATTTTAGTTTCGCTTGGGTTGAGTGAGGTTATGTTATGTTATGTTACGCTATGTTATGGAATCGAGCAGAGCTGGGAGCTGTTTTTAGACCAGTTTATTGATGATATTCGAACTATTGCAAATGCAATACACGTGTATGTTGTTGCAGCTGATTCGGAAAAATGGAAGACTGAGGCACAAGCAGGTTCGTATACAAATGGTAAGTTAAAACGAATTATACTGTATGTATAATGAAAAGGTAGAAAACGTTTTTTTGAAGGTAGAAAACGTGTTTTTATGACTGATTATAAATACCTATGATGACTAGCATGATTTTTGTTAGAAATATGTATTAGGTAGGACATGCGATGAGAGAAGAGCCACAGGAGGAGCTAGAACCATGAATTACAGAACATGATTTCGTCGATTGGATTCCTACCCAGGGCAAACATTGCTGTGATGAGCTGCCAATTTGTTTGCTCTGTCTGGGTGTATTATATCAGTGTATGTATGTACTATATGTTTAAACGTGTATTTAGGTATATCAGTCTCCAGTTCACATAATACAGGAAATCCTATTTAGAGGGGCAGGTGACCGTGTGTGATGTCTCCCTGGATAATTATTTATTACGACTTAAGTATTCTCGCAAATAAATCATTCGGAGAATTATTCCATGTAAGTAAGAATTATTACTTACCTTCTATGAAAATGACAGGAAATCGTCTAATACTCTAATCTAACGACAATATGAAGTCCGTCTTTCGTGAAGTCGTAATCCTGTTTTTGAGCAGATTTTCTTACAATAAGATTGGAGGTAGAGTTTGTGGTAAGCAGAAGAATGGTTTCTTTAGATTAGGTGTTGGGAATTGATAGATAAAAAATGCTTTCGATGATCTCCAAAAGCTATCAAATAATCGTCATCATAATTTAATTCAAAAACAGTCATTTTGTGTGCGAAAAAAATACAGTTGCCACAATTTTTGTCACGAAGGTACGATCAAAAGGTCTTCCTTTTGTTCCAAATGTAATTTGTTTGTAGTATGTACTATGTACAGTCTCGTGCAACTAAAAGTATACAGCCACGTAGTGCAAGTAGTACTAGATGGCACGGTTATCCTGTCTGTACCTATGCTTTTAGGTGCACGGGACTGTACCAACCAATAAATGAAAATGTTTAGTCAACATTTTCACTTTCAATCCCATTGCCTGAGGGTTGAGGTTCCACAACTCCACAAGCGAGTGTGATCAATGACTTCTGTTTAACCTTTCCAACTTTTGCATGCAAATGCAACACCCAAGGGTGAGCGTAACGAATCTGAACAGTTTACAGCAAATAAATTCGCTGCAAACATTGGCTGAATATATATTTTACATTTCTTTTTTTGTTTGGTTGACTTCATTTACTTGGGTGTGAAGTGTAGATTGTAAAATGGCGATTGTATTTGAAAAAGGAAGGTTAGATAAAGGCTTAGGTTAAATCCGGGAGTTGACTGCATGAAAAATAAATTACGAAATATTACTGACTAAATAGAGCTCTTTAATTGAAATTGTTGAAAACCTTAATCACTTTAATTTTCAATACATTTTCAATTTTTAATTTATATGAATTTCCTAATTAGTATGCAAACTACTACTTTGAACAATGACGTCATTGTACGAGTACAAAATTTCAAACATTTTTAGATCAAAATGCCATTTTTGACATTTGATAAAAAGTAACTCAAATGACTAGCAGTCAACTACCGGATTATAAATTCTCAATGCTCGTAAGTAGACAGATTGTTTTCGGTAATATCTATCAGCTTAGTATAATATTTCCCCTTATCCTTATGGAGAATATGTTATCTAGGATCTATCCATTGCTTTGAGTCACCAAACGAGTAAACAGTATTCAAATTACCTTCCCCTTTAAGTTGAGCAACCCCACGTAAAACGAACTAAGCAATGTTTTGGTTTGTAACAACCTATTTTGGTCTTCGGGGATCCCGTGATACTCGGAGTCACGTTTTTGCCGCCTGTTTTGAATTTATAAGCTGAATAACAGCTGATCGCGACGTTGCCGGTTAGCTGCCCTCGTGCGCGGCGTTGCCACTATGTGCGACCCGGCGAGTTCACTCCTTCTAGCTAGATTGAGCTTCAAGCGCTAGATTGGGAAAAGTGCTTATTTGGACAGGACATAAATTCTTTAGCACATGCGTTTATTTGGCATTTTATAGCTCTAAGAAAGCATCCATCAGTTTTAAATAGTAGGTACTTATAGAAATAGAAGAAACAACAATAATAGAGGAGTATCAAGAAGTAACAAATTACGATACACTGACACTGTTACAGTTCTTGATGACATGGTGTGGTTGTCCACTGGTAATGCAGAAAATTAAGTAAGTAAGATACCTGTAGTAACATTAAAAAAGATCAAGAAACTTACATTGAAATAAAGTAATAAATGCAATTTCCAAAAGATATCTTGTTATCCTAATCTACTGAAGATAACTGCCTTGTTTACCACATGTTTAACATTTTACACTACAGAGTGTAGACATCAAATAATAAGAATCGAATTAAATTATCATGTTCGAAAGAAAATAGAGAAAACATCACCAAAAACAATCTGCTGTCGCTGTATTCAGCCCTCAAATCGCTAGAAGGCTCACTCATTATCCCGTCCGAGGCGATCGACCGAAGCCCTCCCCTCCCGAGGCTTTCTATGTTCCTCCTCCTCCTCCAGCCAGTTATTTTACCAACCGATTTTCATACGAGTACAAGACGACCAAATTGAATCGGGGTCACTGGGACTTGGAAATGGTGTTTGTTGCGACTATTTACATTGGGAGCGTTAGCCGTCTGAAGTGTCGGGATCCATTTTCGGATGTTGAAGGTTGTTTGAGGTCTTCGTTGTGCAAACAATTCTGAGGAAAACAATATTTAAGATGATGGCAGATAAGAGTTTTGCTTTTATCCTCTCTGAAATCGTTTTCTACGAAAACAGCTCTCAAAGGGATCAGATTAATGTCAAGGAAGACTTAAGCTTAACAGTGTTCTGTCAACTTTTGTGGTTCGTTGAATGTAGTCTTCCATCTGTTTATAGAAAACAAACCAGCTTAGTTTGTATGTTTAGATACCTAATAACCAGATTAGATTCATCTACTGTGTCAGTGTCATATTAGAAAAAAAAACACAACATTTACAGAAGGCGATGAATAGCAACTAGATACTTAAGTACACATTTTTCGGCTTTTTTTTTGCTGAAAATTTGATAAAACTTGTTTTGTAAACTCGTCTCTTTGAAGTAACGACATCGGTTCTATTTAAGCATGTTTTACTAATAGTAATTTTATATTTCCAAGTAACTTATAATGTTAGTAACAATTTAAGGTATTCTTCAATTAAACAAATTTTTGAAATTACTTCTCGGTAGTACGAAACTTTAATGCTACGAATATTTATAGTACGAAATTTTAATTCTACGAATATTTATAATGTCAAAGTTGAAACACACGATGATTCCAACTTTTCATTATAAACGATGTGTTTCTTTCTGCATCAGGTCATCTGCTAATGGTTGCTAGCAATTTGGCAGCCAACTCTAGTGAACCTAACTGGTGGATCTATAAATGATGTGACATTACTGCAGAATGTCTGTTTCCTTGAACTGGGACTATTCTGTGACTTTTTTAGGTAGGTTTTTCCACTACAAAGTAATCTATACTTTGTTGTGTGTATGAAATGAGTTTATGAGTGTCCTTTTTTAACCGACTTCAAAAAAAGGAGGAGGTTCTCAATTCGTCGGAATCTTTTTTTTTTTGTATGTTCACCGATTACTCGAAGACGCCTAAACCAATTTGGAAAATTCTTTTTTTGTTTAAAAGGGTATACTTTACAGGTGGTCCCATATAAATTTTATCGAAATCAATTCAGCGGTTTTTGAGAAAATCAACAAAAACAGCAAAATTGGAGTTGTTGCGATTGAAGTCGGTTGTTTTTAACGTATTCAGCGTGGTCAATTATTTGCAATATCAATTTGTTTTGTTTTGTTTTTCTTATTTACTATTATAATTCTGATTCAGATAAAAAAAAATTGAGCAGTGGCTGGCAGACAGTAGTATCTCTATTTTGCGTAAAGCGTAATTAAAAAAGATATAAGTATTAGAAGAAAGTTAACAAACAATATCAGCACATCTACATATCCAGCCAGTAATAGCCATTATGTACACCAAACAGATTCTATGCTAGTTGGTAAGGGCGGGGCTTAAGTAAACTGAAGCATGAGACATTTGGTTTGTATTTCAATAGAAATTTACTGATTTATAACTGTCGTAATGGCATATAGCAAGATTGTAAATCACTTTTGATCTGTAACACATCCTGCCGCATCGGATCTCATAAACTTCCTGCAGTAATACCTCGTATCTTCCGCGGTAGAGTCTTGAAAATTTCTAACTTCTTACGTTCTGTCTAGCACCTCTGTTCTACCTCCCCGATGCACTATCGATCTGTTTGCCGTGCCGGTGCATTGGCCGCGTCTGACACGAATGCATCACTGCAGCTTGCAAGTAAAAGCGCCTTTCTATTGCGTTTCTGACACTATCTGGACATCTACGGTCTAACTACTTAATGGCATGGAGTCGAAGACCTGTTATATTACTTCCTAAGGATATGGCCTGAGGTTTTGAAAAATAGGCTAAGTGCGTGTCGTACTAGTGCACCGAGTGTACTTTATCATCTCGCGATATATTTGTGACGTATTTACAAAAAAAGTTTTCTTTGTTCAATTCCGGATTGTTACCGAGAGTCCGACGCACACTTAGATGGTTTTTATTATTTATAGTTTTATCATATGCTAGAGTTTGCACTAGAGTCACACCAAGTTTGAAACTTCTATATGACACTATTTGTATAATAGAAGAAACAATAAAAAAACATTGACGGAGGTTGTACGTGGTACGTAAGTACCTACTTAATTTTTGTACTGTTTTCGTTATGTTTAGTATAACCGCCATAATCCAAAACCAAACTGGACTTGGCCCCCGTGTGTGGAGTATGGCCTAAATCTTCCCGAGTTATGGGAAGAGACCCATGCCCCTGCAGTGGGGACGTAATGGGTTGTTAACAACCGCCATAATAACACATACTTATACTGTCAAAAAATCCACCTGCTATATGACAGGTCAGTAGATGCAGCCATATAAAACGACAGACGGAGCAACGGACAGACAGACACTGTATATAGGTTTTGTGATAGGGATTAGGATTGGCCTCATCTTACACGAAACTCTAAGTCAGGTACATATGTACGAGTATATCGTCAACGCAGACTTTAAACTGAGTCCAAGAATATGATGTCAATTTATAATGGTCACAAGTCACAGGACCTCGTCATGGATTTAAGGTCATTGCGCAAAGTAATATGGAGGTACTTTGAAGATATGCGCTTAGCTTAGTCATTGGAATGTAAACCAGACATAGACGGCAAAAGAGTGCCTTGGTTAGTGTGTGGTTTTGTCGGTTGCGGCTTCGATTCTTTCAAGGGTAATTTGAAATCTGTTAAGTCTCATCCATGTTCGTTGTCTTTATGTAGTGTTAATTATACAATATGTAACAAAAAGGTATAGCATTACTTTAGGGTAATTTTCTACTCATTATACTGAAAATCTTTTGTTCTGCGATCAAGCAACTCAGTACAGTGTTAGGTGTACTTAATACATCAGGGTGATTTGTAACTAACACGAAATATTTGAGGTAGTGATTTTAGTAATGAACTTTAACAAGCTACAATTTTGCTGAAATCTGAGTGAGCAGCTGTTTCGGAAGTCCAAAGAAATTATAATTTCAGCAAAATTGTAGGACCAAATTGAGTATGGTAGAGTTAGCAGTTAAGAGGTTTAGATTATGTACCAGTCACCTTATGTACCAGATTATGTACCAGTCACCCTATATAGCACGACTAAGAGCATTTATCTTTATGTTTCTCATCTAATGATCTAATTCGGGTGTAGGCAGGCAACACATGTATAAATAAATACACGTTCTATATGTATGGGTAATGCTGTCTTAACGATCGAGGCAGTCTGTCGAGAGCCATTAAAACGCGACAGTTTCGCAAACATCTATAGCTAGATAAACAGCGCAAAAAAAATCATCATTTTCCAGAAACGAAAAACTCCCTATATGTATTATACAAAACAAACTGTCCTCACAAGAATGAGAGTGACAAACGAGAGTGGCAAATGGAGAAAACAGAAAATAAAAACATCGCTTACCATCAGGTGATCAGTCTGCTCGTTTGCCACCTATCACATAAAAAAAAAAATGTAATTCGGATTCTCATGAAACCTCACAATTTTCCACGAGACACTTTTGGTTGGCATATTTTACATACAAATTGCTAAGTAGATTTTCCAAATGGGACCTTTGACAAAATAAGATTGTTTAAAGAGACCAGTCCTATACACACTTCGCAAAAATTACCCAATATCATGAGTAGGATCATCGTTTTGTCAAATTGCCAGTAACTATCCCTTGAAATATTAAGGTTACGTTCCAAAAAACATCAGAAGGACCGTTATTCCCTCGTATTTATAACTCTTGTCAGGGTAATTATGACTTTCTCGGATGTGTTTTGGTACGAAACCTAGGATAAGAAGACGTACTCAAATCTACTTCGGGTTGCAACGGTTGTGTGTTACTAACGTAAGGACATCCTGTACATAAAAATATCATGAAAAAAGTAGGTAGGTAGGTACTACTAGGACTTCGAATCGAAGACGTCACCACTATTGTTGACTGAACAAGCTCTATGAAAGCTTTCTATGAAAACAACTCGCTAAAATGGGTATTTATTATTTACCAACTGCAGACTGAAAGCATAGTTTATATCTACAGATTGAAAAACAGAGAGAAAATAGCTTTTATGCCAAAGATAATATAGTTCTATTCAGAATAGATTGCTAACTTTTATACTGAGAATAGTATTTAAAATACTTAGTCTTAAAAGATGGCGCCAAGTAGTAGTTTCTGGTCGATTTAAACAAGATGGCACAATGAAAATAATCAGAAACCCTGTCAAAACGATTTTAAGTTACTTGTGACTCTACCCTTCTTTCTGTAATTTTGCTAAAATCGTATAAATGTCATTGTGCTTTCCATACAAGCTTCAGCTGACAAGCTGATCGATTTGTATGAATGAATAGTCAAAATGTTTTTTTTTCTGATTTGAGCAAGTTGTAGAATATAAATTGATCCGTTTCATAAGAAGAGTCATCAGTTAACACGTTTACAGGTCACCAGCCACCCTGTATAATTAATTTATTAAGTCCACTGAGAAAAGGTATTCCAGCCGCATAGGATAAAATGTACCGTTTCATACTTAAAAGCTATCACATGAAGCTGTTTAAAGATAGGGGGGGTTATTTTTAACAGACATTTGGTTTTCATATAATGTACTTAATTTTAATGACACACTGTTTTTGTCACACGTAAACACTGAAGGTCGCCGATAAATAAGTCTTAATTGGCATACTATGCAAGTTAGGAGTTATACAGGATGGACAGAGAGATGACATCAAGAGTAAATAAGTATTATACTAAAAAAAGTTGCGCCGCTGATTTCCACCGCGTTTTATCTATGACAACGGTGCCGTCATTGTCGCTGTAGTCGATTTGTCTAGACACCTTTTTAAAGTGTCTTCTTGAAGAATCACATTAATAACAGCCCTCTGGCATTCTGACCCTAGACATGAGACATTCTCATACGATATCTGTGTGACGACTCTCAATACAAGTCAGCCGGAAAATATGCCTATTAGTAGTAATTACTCCTCTTTATAATCTCCTATGTATAGGAGCGATCAGGAATACTGAATGACCACTTGGTAAAAGTACTCAGTCGTAGGCGATATATTGACAGGGAGGCGAGGTTTCTTTACGTAGAGTAGGTACCGAATTTTTAGTGCGTGCTCCCAATGTGCCCGGGAGTTTGCCGTGAAGATGGCTATATCGTGCCTCGCACGACTAAATCTCCTTCATAACCTTGATTATTTGAGTTTTGACTTTATCTAATTGAAACAGGGTTGTTTTTAAAAACTGACGAAAAATGAGATAGGAGAGTTAGTCGTGCGAGGGACGATATGAGCCATTTTCGGAGGCACCCAGCGCTACCAAGACCACTAGGAATCAAAGTGGTCGCCATGACCGAAATAGATTGTATAGTTCGTTCATTTAGTACTCTTTGGTTTTACTCCACAGTCCACAATTTCAAACTACCACCAAACACTGTGGTTTAACTTCACGCCGTACCGATTTTCTATTCAAGGCGGATCAAACATATTAGAATGTGTCAAGATAACATCAGGACGTCATTCACTACCCAACAATGCCTTCTGTAACACAAACGTATATATTTACATACAAAGAAGAAACAAAGACATACCTACTTAAGAGCGTACCGATGGTCCACTAGCGATATAATCACGTTTTAGTTATTTCTTTGATTTTAAAACGAATTGCAGTAGACATAGTAAAGTATTTTATAACACAAATAATAGACATATGTGGTTTGAACATTCTAGTTACTATAAAAGTAACCGAGACGGTAGTCTAGTCACTTTCGTCAAGTACGCTGTAGTAACTATCTGTATTGTAGAGTGTCCAAGGGATACGTATGTATATTTATACTTAACACATATGTTAAGTTAAAAATCCTATATGGGCTACAATCCGGTAGTTGACTCCTAGTCTCTTTTAGTTACTTTCTATCAAAACGTCAAAAACAAAATTTTGTTCGCAAAATGTTTGAAATTTTGAACGATAACGCCATTATTCATTACAGTAGTTTGCATTACGAAGGTTCTGTTTTAAAATCGTACTCGGTATGAAAATACAAGCGAAAAAGTTTTTTTGCAATTTCAATAAAAGATTTTTAATGCACACACCCACCTACCATATCACACTTTACCCCCACTTTTTGCAACTGCATTTTTAAATAAATGAAATAATTTAAATCATGTTGGTGGCGCTAGTGAACGATCGGCGCCCTCTTAACATTTTCGTACTATGAAAATTTGAAAATATTAATAGTTCATACGAAAAGAAAATTGTTGGTTACTGTGTTGGTTGTTAACATTATTTCGTACTTAAAAATCGTCTTGGATAACGTACACTGGTAGGCTTGGAAGTAAAGATGAAATTAAATTCCTTAACCTGAAAACATGGCGGACTTAATTTTAAAAGTGTGTTTCGACTCAGCACATTTCCATGCCACGCACATGAAATGGCAATTAAATAAGCGTTATACGGAACCTTAGCTAAGTGAGTATGACTCGTACTTTTCCTTTTAATATTAATCCCTGGGACCGTAACTGGATTGGTACAGGCCAGAGAGCGCTCGGGCTTTTAAAAATCCATTTGCAGTTTGTTTTATTCAGCATCCTTTTTCAGAGTTGCCTCTGTGTTATATCACATATGTATGATTGTAGGGAATGATTTTAAATTTTATTTTAGGACTTGTTAACTGAAGCTATTACATACTGAACAAAATCTGAGACTTATCTGAATGGCAAGAATGTTTTTGGACTCTTCAGTCCAACATTTAATATGACGAGTAGAAGCTACAGTCGACCTTGTCACACCCTGTATATCAACACTACACAAAAACGAGAAGGCGTGAGTCTCGTGAAACCATTTTCAACCCTCGGTCTCAAGGTTCTCACAGACGTGTCAAAGTCCCAAATTTGTTCTCAGTTTAGGTCTAACCAAGCCAAGCGTTACCGAATAAATTACGTAACTAGGTTGAACGACTTGGATTTGAACCCGTGACCTCGAATACGGTTGATAGCCACCGCGGCTAATGTAAGCCAAGGAGGGTAGTTCACGCTACAGCCGAATCACGAGTTCGTAATGAGCATTAGACATGACATGACGATTTGAGGAATTGTTTTCAAAAAAAGACTGTCGTGAGCGGTTAATGTAGAATTGGTCTAAACGCAGTCGCAGTGAGAAGTAAATGCACCGTAATAAAGTAGTCGGTGGCAATTTTTTTTTCTTTACGGAAGAGCTTGTGTAAGGTCTTAAGAAACAGTTGATAAACTGGGGCTTCTAACTAATGAAACTGATCAACTATGTCGATGGAACCTATAGTTCAAACCTTCAAGAAAAGAGCGTACTCCCATATCAAAGGCCGGCAACGCACTTGTGACTCCTCTGGTGTTGCGGGTGTCTATGGGCGGCGGTAATCGCTTACCATCAGGTGATCCGTCTGCTCGTTTGCCACCTCTGCCATAAAAAAAAGTTAATTGGCGATTTTTTTGTCCTTTTAACAGATCACCAAACTTAGGATGGGAAGTCAGTTTTTTTCGCGAATTGATTTAGTGTAGAGTATCAATAATAAGACTGATATGTGTAACTTTTACATTTCTATGTATTTTATACATATTATCTGTTCTAATTTATAATAAAAAGAAAACTAAAATGGAAAGGAATCACTCGTTTTATTGAGAAAAACCCACACACAGACAATCTGACATTTGACAGTCAGCTAGGGTTGCTATATCTTAGAACACCTCCCCTTCAAAGATTAAGTCTTACAGGTTTTTTGACAACCCTACCCGAACGGGTTACAATATCTTTAGGGGTTGACTCATTAGCAGTCTCCCTAACATGAACTGGGGAAGTCTTACTAGACTGACAAGGCTTAGATACATAATCATTAAAACATAAGAGAGAAGAAAAGTCATTCTGGTCAGAAAAAGACTTCTTCAGCTGAGCGGTGGTTCTGCGATAGGTTCTATTGTCTTTCTCTACCCAGTACGACCTTGGTTCTACAGCTTTCCTTAAAATAGTTCCTTTCTGCCAACATTTATCTTTATCCGTCTTCATAACAATTTTTTCACCTTTTTCAAAAAATACAGAATCTCTCCTAACTTTCTTATCATATTTGTTTTTCATTAATTTTTTATTCATACATAGTTTATCATACACATTTTCAATCTTGGGTTCCAAGTGTTCAGCTTTGCAAGGTAAGGATCTTAAATTCCTACTTTGTAATATTTGCGCTGGAGAAACATTAACATTAATTAAACATGAGTTATTGTAGTGAAACAAATTTTCTCTGTAATCAGTTCTTGTATCCAGAGATTTCTGTAGAATCTTTCTACTGATGCCTACTGCCCTTTCTGCCATCCCATTGCTTTGGTGATGATAGGGAGTGCTTGATACAAACATTATGTCCTTTAGCTTATAGTACAATTTACATTCATATGAAGCAAAGGGCACATTATCTGCTACAAGGTACATCGGAAATCCAAAACGACAGAAAACCTCTTGCATAGCATTAATTACAGACTCAGAAGTCTTATTTTTTAATGGCAAGATTTCAAGCCAATGAGAAAAGTAGTCAACTATGACTAGATAATACTGACCACTGAAATCTAAGATGTCACAACCAACTTTTTCGAATCTTAATTTAGGTACTTTATGAGGCAAAAGCTCTTCGTTAAAGTTTTTCGGCATAAACTTCTCACATGTACTACAACTTTTAACATAATTTACAATTTCTGTGGTTATTCCTGGCCAATAAAACAATGTACGAGCTTTAGAGATGCATTTAGAAACTCCTATATGACCCCTGTGAATTAGTTGCAATACATATAATTTCAGTGAATTCGGTACAACAATTCTATTTTCCATAAAAAGTATTCCAGATTCTACATATAGCTTATCCCTCAGACCATAGTATGCATTACAAGACTCGGGCAACTTGTTTTTATTTGGCCAGCCATTAAAATAGTAGTCACATATTTGTTTTAAAACTTTGTCATTAGCTGTTTCTCTCCTAAAAGTATTTTTTCTTTCAGCACTCATTGGTAAGTATTTTGACACTAAATGAACCATCTCAAACATTTCGGGATCTTGCTCAGTAACATTGAGATAGTTCCTCGATAGCATATCTGCAAACACTAAGTTTTTACCTGGTACATATACAAAATTTAGATCATATTTAAGCAGTTTTAATCTCAATCGCTGTAATCTCACAGAACCTATTTTAGTTATATGTTTATTTACTATAGCAAGTAGGGGCTTGTGATCCGTATGTACTTCAACTTTTGTTCCATAGATGTAATAGTTAAATTTTTTTGTAGCGAAGTACACAGCCAACATTTCTTTTTCTGTTTGGCTGTAGTTAAGCTCTGCTGTATTCATAGATCTAGAGGCATAAGCCACTAACTTCCCTTCCTGAAATAGGCAACACCCCAGACCACTCTTAGAGGCATCACACTGAATTGTTGTCTTTTTATTTGGATTAAAACTTAAAAGAGATGGTGCCTTAGTTATTGCCTCCTTCAGCCGCAGAAATGTTCTCTCATGTGAATCCAACCACTGAAACACAACATCTTTTTTGAGTAGTTGAAATAAAGGAGACATTAGGTTTGCCATATCGGGAATATAACGTCTTATGTAGTTAAATGAGCCTAAAACTCTCTGTAATTCCTCTTTATTTACTGGACTTTTTAATTTCAATAGTGACTCTACCCTCTCTGGATCAATCGACATACCCTCTTTGTTAAAAATCTGCCCTATATATTTTACCTCTTTCTGTCTAAACTGAAGCTTATCTTTATTAAATACTGCATTAACTTTTTTTGCTCTATCAACTACAGCTGTGAGTGCTGCATCATGTTCATCCTCTGAGGAGCCCATAATTAAAATATCATCGAACCATATCATCACATTGTCAATTTTACCAAACAAGTTCTCCACTTGTTCCTGAAACAGCTCAGGCGCATTAGTGAGCCCATATGGAAGTACTAGGTAGCGGTATACACCAAAGGGAGTGGCGAAGCAACACTTCCAGGAAGCATCCTCAGATAATGGACAATGATGAAATCCCTCTTTCAAATCCATTACAGTAAATAGGCATTTACCATTCAATTTTGCAGCCACATCATCTACAGTGGGCATAAGTTTAGGTTTTTTTAAAATATGTTTATTTAAATCATGTGGGTCTAAACATAACCTTAGTTTATTATTACTTTTTTCAACCAACACTAACTTGTTAATACATGCTTTTTCATTGACATTATCGACCTTAACAATTGCATTTCTGTTTACTAACCTCTCTAATTCCACTTGTAACGGATCTAACAATGAATGAGGTAATCTGCTGGAAGGATAGCACAAACCCTTCTCCTGACCATCAGTAGGTATATCAACTTCTGCCGGAAATTTCCCGGATCCAGTGAAAATCTGAACATTATCTTTTACAAACTTCTCCTTTTCTCCACTAATGCCACTGTCAGATTTCACACTGTAAATTCTTTTTACCAAGTTTAGTTTAGTACAACCTTCATTTCCCAAAAGTACATTTTTACAGTCCACTATCATAAAATCAATATAAGCATCGTTATTTTTATATTGACAATGCAAATTTATACAACCCTTTGGTACAACTTTAGACCCATCAAATCCCTCTAGGGTTAACGCTGGTGACACTTTCCTGACACTAGAGTTAATGTTTAACTTTTCAAATAAAGTTTTAGGCAATACGCTTACATCTGCACCAGTGTCCAACCTACAAGACACTTTCATATTTTCAATCACAATTGTTTCCACAAAGTCATTACTTTTTGGAATTGCCATTTTCACCATATTACAATAAAGAGTTTCCCCTTCACTGTCTTCTTCACACACTTCTACCATATTCACTTTCCTCTTAAAGCAACTTTTAGCAAAATGATTTAATAACCCGCAATTGTTGCATTTTTTCCCATATGCAGGACACTGACGTTACATGTGATGTAGTTGGCAACGTGAACAAAAAATGTTCTTAACACTTGGCAAATTTGATTGCCTTCTTGCCGAAACATGTCTTCTAACATCATTTATGGGAACCGACACTGCTGATATACCCTGTGCCGAATAATTAGCAGACGATATTTCAGCCACCTGTTGCCGGCTCTGCTCGCTGGCTCTGCAAATAGAAATTGCCTGGGCAAGAGATAGATCCTCATGCCGCAGCAAGGCCTCCTGAACACCTTTATCACAAATGCCGTGAACAATTTTATCTCTTAACAATTGGTCTTCTATGTTTTTAACATTATTGAATTCACATGCACTAATTAGCTCTCGGCAGCTAGTCAAATAGTGATCAAAGGGTTCTCCTTCCTCCTGAAACCTTTTGTTATAGAGAAATCTGTTGAACACTATATTTGTGCGCGGTTTCACATAATTATCAATGCACGACAAAAAGGTTTTGTAGTCTTTTGTCTGCGCATCAGGAACTGTAGCAAGGATTTTTGTAGCCTCCGGTCCCAGTGTGTTACGTAACACACTTATTTTAATTTTATCCGCACTTTCATCCTGACCTGTGGAAATTAAATAATCTTCAAATAGGATTTTCCATATTTTCCAATCGTTCGCCGCATTTGGGCCTTGCAAGTCAAAATTAGGTGGTAATTTGGCTATTGACGCCATTTTCTATGGCCTTTGTTCTGCCGTTCTGCCACGGTCACGCCGCCCCGTTACAGGCAGACCGGAAAATTATTCGATTTTTCTGATGTTTTGATTGAAATATCACAAACTTTACTGCCTTTCCACTTCTTAACTATTGTTAGGACGACTGCGCCATGTTCTAATTTATAATAAAAAGAAAACTAAAATGGAAAGGAATCACTCGTTTTATTGAGAAAAACCCACACACAGACAATCTGACATTTGACAGTCAGCTAGGGTTGCTATATCTTAGAACATTATCCTGTATTTTATGTTGTGCTATAAAGTGTTTTCATTCATTAATACATGGACAGTCACAATTTGTTACGTAGACCTACGTAACGTTATTGTGTTGCATTACAGCTAATGCGGACCTCCCAGCCTCCCAGCGGAGGTCTACATGGTAGCACCATTTTCCAACCATCATCCGTGCAAATCATTATCATTCTTTTTTTGTTAAAATTGTAACAGCCGAGTAAAAAGCCGTGAAACTAGCGGGATCGGCGCTAAAAACCGCCGGTTACCGTAAACTAGCGACGTCGCGCGTTTGAAACGCTATGCTAACTTAGCGAAGTGTCCGTGAAGCAACAAGGAATCTAACTTTTTAAGATGAGATACGGCACACATTTAGTTAATACTTAATATGTACATACATATTTCGTTACTTTTCAGCAATTATTTTTACTTTTTGCGTAATTTAATATTTTAGCTTTCCTTTTACGGATTCCCTAGTCCGAAACTAAACTTGGTAAGGCTTCTTCCCGTCCACTGTCCGACCCTTTTATATACATGACCCTCTTCCAACTCAATTTTATAAACTGTTCGACCCAGAAACTTGAAACTGCCGAGGTCAGAAATTTTAATGAATACGAGTTAATCATAATTTTCTGATAAAACGACCAAAATCTACAAATCTGAACGAGTACCAATTTTATATTTCCGAGATGTTTTTCGCAAAACTTTCAGAGCAACACCTGCGATTACATGAACGTCTAACAATGTTTTAATAACGCAAAATAATGCGTAACTTTTCCAATTAGAGAGCATAAAAAGGTCTACACGTGCCAACAGCGATTCGTTAAAACTTTGACACGTTTTCATTAGATTTCGCCGAAACTAATTAAGTGAACTTATATTTTTCCAGGTTTTCCTGGCCTCACCCTTGTCCAAGCTCTTCGGGCTTAGGTGGCGAAGTTGACGCAAAAAAACTGTAACAAGTCTCAATTGATACCTGTCAAAAATCGATGCCGGCAACTGTAAGTTATCCATGATCCATGACATAATTGCTGTATTTGATGTACAAAACGACGCTTATATGTATATGTACATTCGTCCATGACTCTATCGTCTCTTTACTAAAGTCCAAGTCTCCGAATCAGTATACTAACCACATAAGAAGGAAGGCCGCTAACTACGGAAACTCCATACATATACTTACCTAGCGGCCTTCTTGTGAGGGCCGCAGAATACCAATAGGGTATTTTACTCTATACAAGATAAAATCTAAAACTGCTTATTTACTGTGGTATTTGTAATAAGTAATCGAATTAATATGATATCTATATAATAAAATGAGAAAAAACATTTTATTTTTGATTTACAAAAATGTAGTTTTTTAATCTGTTATGCAAATATCTGAAACGACAGCCGCCATGCTGGTTGTCATGTGACGTCACAATAGTGGTAAACGATGACATTTTGTTCGCAATATGTGTCAAAATTTTAGTACAGAGCTGTTTTGTTTACTCCTAAAATGACGTCACGACGTAAACATCATGGCGGCTAGCGTTTTCGCGCGCTAATTGGGAATGGTAATTTAAAATGTGTTTTTGGGGTACTTATAGGTCTCACAAAAAAAAATAAAAAAATTTTTTTGACTTTTTCCCACCTAATGATCAATTTGAGATACTTTTCAAAAAATTGTGAAAAACCCTATACTCTTTGACTGACGCCACCAACTCCGTTTAGGTACTTTTCGGTAGATTTTTTTGCATCTTCCAAAAGACATAATTGGGGACAAATTCAAATTTTTCATCCCATTTGCCGACTTCGTTTCTTTTTGTACGGTGATGGCAATTAGAATTAATACCGTTTTTTGAAGCCCATACACAACCTAAGCTTATTGGGTTGTTTTTTAAACTTGAAATTATTAGATTTTGTATCATCGTATTTACGTAAGATAAGCATTACCTAGAATTCCTAAAAATAAAATAGTAAACAAGTTGTTTACATTGGAATTCTAGAAATTGAAAGGTAGGCGGGGATTGCGCATCTTCGTAAGTCTTCGTCAGTCATTAAGCCTTTTTAATAAAAATAAGTTTCTAAATAATTAATTTTTTTTATTATAATACTTACGTGAAATATCCTCCGTTAGTGTTTATAAGGCTGTATGCAGTATGGAGCCTTTGCGTCACGTTAGGTCAAATTCATAATGCGTTAGCTTTATTTTTCACCCTAATGCATTTTAAGAGTTCAAACCTTAACGGAGAAAAACAACTATTTACGTATGTTACCATTTTATTTGTGTAATTATTAAAAATAAAGGTTTTCTATTATTGCTTATTTATTATCCATTAAACACTTTTAAAAATTGGAGAAAACAAAATATAAAATGCAACTGTGGACGTCTTCCAAAAGAATTGATGATGATGAGTCTAAGGCGCTCGTGTCTATTTGTGTGTCTCTATAGTTCTAATCAAGTAACCTATAGGTACGAGTATGTACATCAAGAAGTCTCTTTCGGACAACTTTATGAAAGACCGAACTTGTAAAACTAATCATAACTTTTAATGATATCAAGTTAAAACAATATTATAATTAACTTCATTATTATTATAAGAAGCCAAAGGGAGTTAAGGACATGCGTGACATTAAATATACCTATTACATTAATGTGTCCATTAAAAATTAATAATTTAATGAATCTTTTTACTATTTCATGGGAACATTAACAGATTGTACAGTTATTATAATAATATTTGTTGTATGCCTTGAAGTAAACTAAAAAGGAAATTAAGAGAGATGAATTAATGGAGGTCGTTGCTCAGTTCAGCTTATGTGGATACGTCAATCATGCAGGTTAATTGCCTACAAAAACGATCATAAACTGGATGGGTTTGATTGTTAGTGGCATCAAGACCAGATAATATTTGAAACAGGATCATAATGGAAATTGTTCTAAATGGACCCTTCACTTCCGCTCTTCGCAAACCTCCATATAACCAACGTTGGCTGAATCAGACAGAGTCCTGTCAAATGTTACTTCAATACAATCGAAGTCTTTTCAAGCGGGAAAGAGAGAGAATATAGATCCTTAAAAAGTAAGAGTAGGACAGAAAACAACTTTATTGGGGCATACAATTTTACTGCAGTTGCAATGGTGGACGAAGCCGATTTAATTAAAATCGTGTAACTTTTATGGGCCATAAATATGATGTGGCCATGAGTCATACAATGGGACGTTACGTAAGGAATATGGGAATTTTCAAAGTATTTTTGAACTCTCCATACTCCATACAGATCGATCGTAGAATTAACAATTTTTAATGGAGTTCAATTGACTGAAAGAATGGTAGAACAAAAGTTGTCTTATTTGACCCGAACTTGACCCGAAAAATAGAATGGATATGCTTATAACAACTTGTATAAAATGTCTCGAATTGTGGTTGTTTAGTTTTTTTTAATCGAATGCTATAGGTATTGTATTTACACTGCTGATACCCTACAACAAAACACTTAGGGGATTAAGATAAATCTAACGACACCTCACACACCAAGCTATTTAGGTTATACATATAACAGTTAAACAAACATACATTCACTCGAAAAACTAACGCTTCTTCTGGAAATTACGCTAAAATTTATCCTTTTTCTAAAGCCAGGCTTTTAAATTAATTACTATAAGTAAGCCGTAAAAAGAAACAGCCAATCAGATATCGGATTAAACCGTTAACAACAAATCGGGTGGGAGACCCAATGACGACAACCAATCACGACCAAGGACTCCGCTGACGTCAGCGAAGCCATTAGGAATACGATTAAATTGATTTTTCTAGGCTGCGAAAAATGTCAACTGATTGGAAGAAATTTAAACTAGGAAGCTGCTGAATACCAAGTTAAAGCTTGAAATGTATTGCTTCCGAACAAATAATAAAATCTGTTATTGTTTCAATTCAATTTAAAAAAGGTAAAAAACTTATTAGGCAATTGACGTTTTTATGTGTCTGTTCCCTAGTATGTTTGTTTACGTTTTATTTAAAGAATGAAACTAACGTGCGTTGATGGTATCGGAGAGTTCTCAGTTAACTGAAGACTTTTGGTAAATACCAAAATTAAATAAAAAACTTTTGAAAACAGAAATTAAGATGAGGTGAGCAATTAAAAGCCTGACCACCAGCGAATGACCATCACTACCAACTGTCACCACCATTCGACTTCAAATCAAAATGGTAGATAAACCGTAATTTTTTCTACCTAGTACAAAGTTTCTGCTAAGTACTCGAAACTTGTACACTCGACGTTCTGGGAAGTATTTGCGATGTGAGAACAAACGTCGAATCCAAAAGAAACTCACCGCAACATATAAAAAAGTAGAATTCAATACTATAATAGAAAAGATCCATGACATACGTCATACGGGTTCAAAATTGGGGAAGGTTTTATTTTAAACCAATTATTGGGTCAGACTAACGTCGTCTGACTAGACTAGCCTATAGATATTTTGGTTTGGGTCAGAAAGACCTTTTTAGAGCAGCCGTGTCACCACGGATCGGAAAATACATTATATTGAGGCTAAATATTGTATAAAACCACGATCTACAGAACAGTTTTATTTATTTATTGATAAGCTATTGCCTTTATCTCATCTCATGGTAAATGACGATAAGGTTGTCGAAAATGGTAGCAGGCTTCCACAAAATTTCCAGAAATCCAAATTACCAAACTACTTATGACGGAACATAATCAATAAAGTGATGTTTGGAGCAGATACAAAATGAAGAAATACTTTTTAAAAACCTTTACGATATTTCTTCTCACTTCGCGTACAATTTTCGAAATTTTTGGAATGCTTTCGTACCTTAAAATAGCGAATAACGTCTTTTAGAAAGAAAATTGTTACATCTCTCGTGCTTAATCAAGAGAGCAGGTCAAGACATATTATACAGGCTGTATTTAGGGCAGCACTTTAGTGTTTACTATTATTATACCTTCGCCCTAGTTAACTCTCATGACATGACTCATAATGTGATACAGTGTAGTTTGGTTAACAATCAGGAGATATGTGCGTATACCATCAAAAAGTTTTGCAGAGTGACAGCACATACATATAATATATACCTCTATAACTAAAACCAAAACGCTTTAGTTTTTTTTTAACAATAAAAGTACTAACTTTTCTTCGAGCCAGCCTGATCTGTAAACTTTTTACGAATAGTCCAATATTTTTTGCGATATAATTTTTTAAAGATTTTTTTGTCATCAGTATCATGAAGTATAGAGGAAATAAGGGGAAACTATACTTTAGAGGTTGAAATTGAAACGTAATGTATTACGTACATATACATGGATAAAAGGTAGCACAGACTAGTGCTAGAGCAATTTCAGTTCGTTCAACTATGATTGCTTGATTGCCCTGCGTTTTTTGTGCCAAGCAATATTATGGGAAAACAGGAATACTGTAATAAGGATTAGATAATATTCTTACTTGACTATAAACAAGGTTTCGAAATCCATAATGCCAAACGAGATAGCACGCTGTGATAACTTTTACGTTAGTTTCATAATTTTTCGTTTTATCTTTATTTATATACAGTAAGATTTTTTTATTAGTTTCAGTCCTGTAATTGTAGTTTTTTACTTATAAAACTGAATTCGAGGAACCTATTTGGAGGAAAACAAATCTTATTTTATCCACACAAAGTAATATAAACCACGATTCTTTATATAGAGTTATTGTCGCATAATACTTCGTGTGCGGTTTAGGTACTTTAATTTACCTACAAGTGAAAAGTGACAGTTCTAATTCCTACTTCTACGTAATAGGTTAAATGCTTATAAAATTGTAATTTATGTTTTTATGAAGGGGTCATGGAGGCGTAATTAGCAACAACCACCCGCGCGCGCGGCTGCAGCGAGCGGTGACTTGTAGGACATTCGACCTCTGTAAGGCACACATTTCACGGTAGGTGTATTAAATGACATTTATGTATGCAATTATTTAATTTACTTACGTAAGGTCCCATTAAGGCACAGTTTAAGTAGAAATATAAACATCACTGCAGTTTAACATAAATATAGCAAGCAATAATGGGCGTTTTGATTGCCGATAATAACGGTTTGACGAAGAAATGCTTTGATTTTAACTCAAATATGGCAACACTGGTCATTTTCCTTCGAGTCCGAGGTCGAACGAATTATTTTGATGAGGGTTTTATTGATTTTCATATTCTTTAACTTGGTCTAAACCTTGAATTAGGACTTGAATAACATATTCAACTAAACTAGCTAGGGCAAACTATACTTCCTTTGAACAAAATATAGGTCAGAAAGTGGTCATTAACAATGTAATTAATTCATAAGAACTGCTCGAATGCTCTAGAAGGAGGCTAATATTTTTCAGGTGTATTAAGGGAATTGTTTTTAGAAGTCTTAGTTTTTATGTATGTACGTAGTCGGTCCCATAATGAATTGGCCTGATATAGTTCTACGCGACATGTCGATACATGTTATGTTGCATTGAATAGTACGGTTCTCAGACACTTTATAAACGAACACGCATGGACTTGACGAGCGTAGTTCAGTTTAGCAGTTTGTTTGAACAACAAGTGTCGCGTATTTTTTCAAAATGTCGAAAACCGAGTATCGAAGCGTCATAAAGTTTCTATTTAAAGAAGGCTTATCCCCCGCCCAAATTAAAGAACGATTAGATGGTGTGTATAAGGAGTGTTCTCCCTTTTATAGCACAGTAAAAAATTGGGTGAAAGAGTTTCGCCTCGGGCGAGAAACCGTCGAAGATATCGGCCATGACGGTCGACCGGTAGAAGTGCTCACTCCCGATACTATTGCTCAAATCGAAGAAGAGGTTTTGAGTGACCGCCGTTTGAAGATTAGAGAAATTGCAGCTAGACTTGGGCTCTCTAAAAGTACCTTCCATCGTGCAATCGATGAACATCTTCATATGAAAAAAGTCAGTGCAAGATGGGTCCCGAAACTTCTGTCAGCTGTGCAGAGACGGGAGCGAGTTCGCTGTGCTGCCGAGATTTTAGATCTTTGTGGAGAAAACCCAAAGAACGTGATCGAGAGACTAGTGACTGGTGATGAAACTATGGTGTTATATTATGATCCAGAAAGCAAGCGCGAGTCAATGGAATGGCGTTATAAGGGTGAAAAGCCGCCTAGAAAGGCAAAGGTGCAACAATCTACCAAAAAAATCATGTGCACAATCTTTTGGGATTTTCAAGGTATTTTGATGGTTGATTTTAAAGAGCGCAATACAGTCGTAAACGGCGAATATTATGCTTCATTAATATATAAACTGCGAGATATTATAAAGGAGAAGCGCAGAGGCAAACTGAGTAAAGGCGTCCTGTTGCTTCACGACAACGCCCCCGTGCACACCGCCGGTGTTTCGAAGGATGCAGTGCGTCAATGCGGGTTCACGGAGCTGGACCATCCACCTTATAGTCCAGACATGGCTCCGTCCGACTATTACTTATTCCCAAATTTAAAGCGGGACTTAAGGGGAAGAAAATTTTCAAGCGATGAAGAGTTGCAGGCGGCCGTCTTCAGTCATTTTGAAGACAAAGATTGCGATTATTTTTATAAAGGATTAGAAATGTTATTTCACCGATGTCAGAAGTGTGTCAGTATTGATGGAGACTATATTGAAAAATAAAAATGATTGCATTTAATTTTCTTTTTTATTTCATAGTTAGGCCAATTCATTATGGGACCGACTACGTATGTTAAAACACCTCAAATAACACATCACAAGCTTGGTGCGATCGATTTTCTAAACTTATCCCGTCTGGCCCGATTTATCTTTGTCTGATCCAATATTGGTTGACCCATATATTCATTAACTTTAAATGAACATGGCCTCTGCGAGAACCATTAATGTGTTTCTCTTGTAACGTTTGTTACCCAATTTCAGGGAACAGAAAACTTTGATCAGATTGTAATTTTATGACAGCAGTTAAAAACACAGCGCAATTTATTTTGTTACTAACGTTATTTAATCGCGATTAAGATTAATGAGATTTTATTTCCACCAGTCGCCGATTGTCGCAATGAAATCAGATTACTCCAATTAGATTCCGTTAAGAAACGAACTTCCAAACTTATTATTTTTCGATTAACCGTTATTGCTTAGTGGTGTTAATGTATAAACTGTTAAGTACCATTTCTGTAGATACAAAAACACCTCATTAGACATCACTTGCTAGCGGTAATTTTCAGAGAAATTATCAACACTTATAATTTGAGGATACAACATTTGTATGTACATAAGTCATAGAAAAGGGCAAAAAAGGCCGTACTTAAAGGTACTTACTACAATCGTTGCAATGTCATGCAAAAAGTGTGTACATCAATGAAAATAGTGAGACACTTACTTGCCAAATAGCGGATGCCACAAGTGGAACGACGAGGGGTCGTGGGGATGCGGAGGGAGGTGCGGCGGCGGCTCGCCGAGCGGCGTAGTGCTGCCCACCTCTGGCTCTTCCCGGCGCCGACCCAGAGACGAGGAGCTCGAAGAAGACGGCCTTCGCATCCCGGAAGCAGCAGCCGCCGTTGGCTCCAGCAAATTCTGCAGCGACTTCACACTGATGCGCGGCCGCGGCGATTCTTGTGAACTCGTGCTGTTACTCCTTTGATGCTGCCCCTCGGACTGTTTAACCGATTGCAGGTAATTGTTGTTCTGGTAATATGGCGATGTAGGACTTTTTTGCTGACTGGTGCGCGGAGACCTCTGACTGCCCATCATGTTTGAGTTGAAGTACGGTATTTGCAGCCCCGGCAGAGGCACGTTCGGTCGCAAGTTTGGATTCATGCCCGGGTACATGCTTTGCAGGAAAGGGTTTTGATTCATTCGTTGATTATGACTGTGATTGCTATTGTAATTGTGTGCTATAGGACTAGTTCGTGCCGAGGAATGCGATTTGCTTTGATGACTTTTCGTTGAATGCACGAATGGATTTTGAACGTCACTTGATTTAGTGGCTAGCTCCTTCATTTGTGATTCGAGAGGACTCGGCTTAGGTCTCTGCGACTGTGACGACGAGGAGTTGGCGTGATTCATTGCTTCCTGCCACATCGCGAACTGCAATCTGTTATCGTAATCCATCGGCGGCATCATAGGGAACCCAGTAGCGCCCATTAGTCGAGACGAGGGATTAAACATTTGCGATAAATCAGGATAGTTCGTTCCCGTGTAACCGGACGAATTTAAAGCTTTCAGGAAATCCATGTTTTGCGAACAAGCCGCCATCGCTTCTAACTGGCTGAGATAAGGCAGCCATAACATTTGATTGAGGGCAGCGGACGTAGCGGCGTCGATATCGCCGGCTAGTGCGTCCATTGACGGTATAGGCTTGGGTTGGCTCTGAGTAGTTTGGTCGGCCTGCAATGTACTGTGCCCGGTGTGGCTCGACGTTTTAGTTTGCGCCGGTTTATGGCTTTCCGTTTTTTCATCGTTCATTAAAATATTTTCTAACTGTGACAGTGATATGACGAGTATATTCGGGTCTTGCAGCACAGTGGGGAATGCGAACGCTTCAGGTAACCTCAATTCAGGCCGTTGCGCAAGTAAAGCAGGGATCTCTTTACCAGGGGCGGCTACTATATCGTTCATTTTATCTCTTGGCACTAGAAGGGGATCTGGAATGTTGAAGTCTAGACTAGTCTTTAACATTTGCAATTGTCTTAAAGGCGAGCCTTCCTCGCAAGATTTTAACGTGGGCCTTTCTGTTTTTCTTTTAGATTCCGTAACATGATCGTCACTACATTTATTGAATACTTTACTAATTTTCACTAAATCTTCAGTGGATTCTCGTTTTCTTTTCTCTTGCGGTTCGCCAAATTCTTTATTAAGTTTCTTAATTTCATCTGAATAGCTTGTTATAGTGGGACTGGCCGATTTTCTATGTTTACCCAAATTAAGTGGCTCTGGTTGTTGTTTGGTTATGGTGACTTCTGACGTGTACATTTTGGGTGAGGGTGACGATAGAAGCGTTTCTAGGAACAGAGTTTGTTTACTTTTGGTAGGTGGCATTGTAAATATTTCTGGTGAGGATGGTACTGCGGGGATGCCACTCGGTTGTGGCGACTGCATCGCGTCCGACTCTCTTGACGGCGCGCGTGGTACGTCCGTCCTTCGGGGCGACGAATGCGGAGTAGGTAGTCTTCTTGGCACACTTAAGTCTCTAGGTTGTTCATCACTCTTTTCAGATAAATTGTCTTCTGAAACGTTTGTTGTTTCAGCAACACTGGCAACTACTATTGGTATCGCGGTCGTATCAACGTGTTTTATGCTGAGATCTGTAGCGACTAGTTCTACAGCTTCGTCTTCAAGCTCTTTGAAATCTACTGTTTCTACTGGGATTACGGGCTCTTCGTTTTTAATTTCATCTATAAGGTTCTCGTTTTCACATTTGATTTCTGATATTTCTTCATTATTTTTATTTGTAACGACAACTGTATCACTAGACGTGGCCTCCTCACTTTGATCAGGTAATAAATGAGGTGGGTGTTCATCAAACCTTTGGTTATTTTCAAATGATGTTTGATCATGGAATTGCTGACTCTCAAATGATTTATCTTCGTAACTTTCATGCGAATCAGGTACAGGTTCAGTATACATAACATCTTCGGCTTCATTACAATTCTCTAGCCTCTTTTCGGTACTACTATCGTAATCTATGTGGTTAACATTGTGTGTATCTTGAGAATTTATAGTTTGCATCGTGCACTCGGCTTGAGATGACGGTGCAAACACTTCATCCGCCATATAACCTTGGTCAGCGGCCTGTTGCTCCTCCGTAGGAGCGAGATGATCTCCTATGTGATGGAGATGGAGTAGGCCCTGAGCGGCGGTCATGCTGCTCCGACTGGGGGATTCCAGCGACTGTTCCAGTCGATCGATAATATCTGCCACCGGCGCACCACTCAACAAGATGTCGTCTTCATCCTCGGCGTAGTCACCCGTGCCGTGTACCAGGTGAGCAAATTTATCAAGCGCCTGGCCGAGAATCTGATTGTCCTCGCAGCCTTTTTCAACGAGCGACTCCAGTAGCGCTTCGTCATGTGGCCCTCCAAGTTCCGGTAGGTAGTGAGCTTCACTGATCGTCTCGAATAGGTCTTTATGGACGGCCATGTCACTCTGGTAATCTTCCTCGGGTCGCTCGGTCGACGCGTGCCCTTTTCTGTCGTAGAAAATCTCGTCCGGCTTCGGTTCACCGAGCTCGAAGGACATCGCGTCACCGGCGTCTTCTTCCGGGGGCAGGAACGTAAACTGAGCGGAGGCGGGCTCAAGCTCGAGCAGGTCGGAGCCGCGCTGCTGGTTGAACTCCAGCTCGGCGACTGCCAGCAGGTTGTCGAGCGGCGTGGGCTCAGCGGGAGCGGGCAGCGCCGGTGGCGTGGGTGGCGCGGGCGCCGGGCTCGGCGGGCACGGCGAGCGCGGCGAGGGGGAGCGCGACTGCGCGCGCGGCACCGCGATCGTGTGCGAGGGGATGTGGGACTCCAGGTCGGGCGCGGAAGCGCACCACGCCGCCTGAGCACGCGCGCGGCGGTGCGCGGAGGCGCGGCGCCGGCGTCGCTCGCGGCGGTCGCGCGCGCGCGGCGGGGCCGGCGGGACGCGGATCGAGTCGTAGATTTCGGTACGCGGGATCACACGCCAGCCGTCGGGCGTCCGGGCTATTCGTATACGGTTTCTAGGATCGTAGTCTTCGCAGCGAACCTCGCGCACGGTTCCGTCGGTCTGGTGCGCCCAGAGGAAGAGCGGGCGCAGGGCCGGGCGCGAAGGCGCGGGCGGCGGGCGCGGCGCTCGGAGCGGCAGGCTGCGCGCGCGGTGCCGCCGATGGCGCGGGGGCGGGGGCGGGCGGGCCGGGCGCGCGGGGGCGCTGGTGGCGCGAGCGGCTGCGGCATGGGCGCGAGAGCGGGAGGGGCGGGCGGCGCGAGGCTCGCCGCCGCCGCCGGGCGCCCGCGGACACACTGCGGCGCGCCGCACACCGGCAACACGACCGCGCGGACGCGGCCCCGAGGCGGACTGCCGCTTGCCGCGGCTCCGCCCGCGCCCGCCCGCGATCGATACCGCGCCGCCCCCGCCCCCGCCCCGCCCGCCGCGCAGTAAACACCCGCCCGCCGCCGCCCGCGAGCCCGCCCTGCCGGGTTGCCACTGCTTTTCCTCCGCACCTCAAAGGAAAGTTCTTAAGATTTCACCCAGAGTCCATTCATTTCTAAAGGCGTCGCTTTCATTAGCCTACTCGAACACTGTTGTCAATTTTACCAGTAAAATTTTAAAGGCCACACAGCTCAACGAGTTCGACGACCTCTGCTCTTCCGAACGAGGCACTGCTTCCCATATCGGGCACGTTTCCCTGCAAATTGGGCGCCGAGAGCGCTAGCAACCCGGCGCTGTCCTCGTTAATCTTAAATCCATATCTGTACGCGTACGTTGCCCGGCCGGCACGCCCCCGCTTCCTTCTTCCTGCTGGCTCACCTTGAAATCTGAACCCGAGCTCAGCTATGGGTCAAGGGATCCTGCAACTTCTGGGGAAATCTGCGAATACCCAGATAATTGTGGGGAAGTCGCTACTTTCCCATTGTATCTACTACAATTTCGTTAGTTCTTTTAATATTTAAAGTTTGTATGTTTACCATCAGTCACGAAGTTACCAGCGAACGGGATGTCCTTAATAAAAAGCACCTTTTTTAATTCACCGAGATATATTATTTCAGAGGTATAAATCATAGTAAAAAGAAGTAAAAAATAAGTAATTTAAAATAATAAATAATTTATTTGTGCCTATTGTGCTAACCTAATTCTATCGCTTAGAATAATAACTAATAAGTTAGTCTTATATTCGATATTAATAGTAATTTTAATGACGAATGTAATATTTTATTAGTGTTAACTTGACTGAACGTCAAACTCCAGTCTTTACATAAAAATCTTGAATAATATCATATTCACTATGATAAGTAGTACTTAGTCACTCACTACAATAAAATTGATTTTCCGGTACGAACAAAATATGTAGGACCAAATTAACTGCGGCTTCCAGTCCTGGATCTGAACACCTTTAGTGGCCAATTCAAATCGCTAAAAAAAATCACACACAGGCGACACAGTTTTTTTTAGAGCAAAAAGTTGTTCAGATCCATGAATAGACGCCCCCCCCCCCCCCCCCAACAGATATTTTGTAACGCCTTGTATATAGATATTACACTCTAATGTTAACTACGTTATTATTTTATATTATTTTAATTTATACTTTATATTATCATATTTTAAACTTTTAAGATAGATTTGTAATACATTTAAAATCAAACTATTTTTTTGATTACTTGAGTACATGCTATACACTGATACAGAGTGTTAAAAAAAGTGGGTTTGAAATTTTAAGGGGTTACTCATTAGCTAGTATAGAATACAGGAAAAATACTGAAATAATAATTGAATAAGTACTTGATTCTGAGTAACCCCTTGAAGTTTAAAACGCACTTTTTAACATCTGTATAACACATTATTTAAATCATATTTTTTCCACCTAAATTACTTACCACGTGAACTTTTAGTTTGTACACTCAACGTCGGAAAGTGCTAGTATTTGTAGATAAGCATGAGTACCGTGGTTAAATATCGTACTTTCCCCGACTTCGATAAACAGAGTAATTCCTAAGTGATTAGTCGGTCTATTTTACCTTGTTTCCCCCTGTAGATTTAAATTTGCATTTTTAATAGCAATTTCCTCCATTATACATGGGCATAACCGGCTTGTTCTTAAGCCTAAGAAAAGGGTTAATTATTATAAATTTGAAATGCAGATGAAAAGGTCTGCTCCGTCGTCAAGTGCGGTGTGCGAATGAATGCCTAATTGTGTTAGGTTAAACCCTTGTTGATTGGCTGTGTAATGTCGTCTAAAGACATTTGGTAAAGTGGTACCTATTCTTTTAATAATGTAATGCATTTGTGTATTTTTAACCGACTTCAAAAAAAGGAGGAGGTTCTCAATTCGTCGGCATCTTTTTTTTATGTATGTTCACCGATTACTCGAAGACGCCTGAACCGATTTGGAAAATTCTTTTTTTGTTTAAAAGGGTATACTTCACAGGTGGTCCCATATAAATTTTATCGAAATTGATTCAGCGGTTTTTGAGAAAAAATTGGAGTTGTTGCGATTGAAGTCGGTTGTTTTTAACGTATTTAGCGTGGTCAATTATTGCGTAAATTATCGTGCTATATACAATTCTTCTTTATATGGCATAGACAGTGGTTGAGTGGTGTTTATTATCCTATAAAAAGACGACAAGTGTACTATAAGTAATCTACTGAGACGCCTTTTCAAGTTGGTAGAATTATCGTAATTAAATTGCGATGTTTTTTCTTAAGTAGTAAGTAGGGTTGCCAGAAGTCCGGTTTCCGACCGGACAGTCCGGTTTTTCTTATGTCTGTCCGGTCAAGAAAACCTTGGTAAACCGGACAAAAGATTTTAAGTTTTATTGTAATTTGGTAATTTTGTTAAATTAATAAAATTAAAAAACTTGTCCGGTTTTTTTTGCACCACACCTGGCAACCCTAGTAGTAAGTCGTGGGCAATTGTTAAGTTTGGCATCGACTCACCTCACATGATGACGTCTTGTGACGCAGTGATGATAATGTTGCTGAATATGGAATAGGGCTTACAGATTCCCTAATGCAATGGGGAATTACTAATTTTATATTATCTTCATGGCGTAATATACACATACGTAGGTAATACTATCTCATGAAGTTAGAGATATAATGGTGTTGGTGATAGCTTAGAAGATCAGGCGGGCTTAGAAAATGCCCTTAAAAATATACTCTTTTTTATTTTATTTATTTAAGATTTCTGGCAACTTGATGTTAAGTGACGATACTGCCGAAGATATCACTCAAGCTCAAATATGAGTAGTGCCTGAAGATTCCTAAATTGTATGAATCGGGGAACAGAAGCGGGTAGAGAATTCCACTCCTTGGCCGTCCGCATAATAAACGATAAAGCAAAGCTCTAAGTGCGTAGTACTCAAAATAGCGTTTCTATAGTCTGCATCTTAGGATGGAAATGTAATACAGTGTGTAACAAAACTGGAGTTTCTGCTCAACATACTGAAAACTTTTGTTCTTCAACATTGATGAAATAGCGAAAAGCATTTTGGCTCTACAAACAAAACTGGTCACTCTGCTGATCAATTTGGTATAACAACCCATATCGTCCCCACTGCAGGGGCCTTGGGAATCTAATTCCTCCAAGGCCCCTGCCAGTACCATACCTCGGAAAGGCTAGGCCATACTCCTCACACGGGGGCCAAGTCCGTATTGGTGGAGGTTGTGCGGTTAGTGGCCAGCCCCAGATAAGTTTTCAAGCCGCCTATAAGGCCTCTGACATGGTTTTACGAGCCATCTAGTGATAGGAGCTGGCACCAACAGCCTAACGTGACTTGCGAAGCATGGAAACGATCAATCAATTTGTAAGAGAAGTTTATTTTTCGATTTAAGCAGTCGTAAAACCAAAGTTGTTCAGTTTAGTGAGTAGAGGCCCCAGTTACCGAATCCTTCATCTGGTTTGTTTACAGCTTGTATATCTAAGATGAAGATAGGACGATTAAATTCGACAAGAATTTGGGCCCAATAAGTTTGTTTGTACAAAACTGCTTTAAAATAGAAAAAACCGGCCTCGCGCTCCGAGGGTTCCATATAAATTCATAATCACACATGTCTTGAATTCTATAACAAATTCTCAGACCTGAATCCCTTGAAGCTGTGAAAAAATCACACTTCTATGCCAACGCAATCAAGAGATAAGCGGACCAGACACTATCAGTAATAATGACTGTATTTTCAAGTAATGACAATATACTGACATTATACTGACAGTGTAGTGGTTGGAATGATGGTCTGACGCATACTAAACGATGGAATGTCATTATACTGATGTAAAAATACTGTCATTATTACTGATAGTGTCTGGTCCACTATAGGGCCGTTTATGCCGCATATTTGGACACTCGTATGGGAATCAAAATCTTATAGGGTACTTCCCGTTGACCTAGAATCTTCTTATAGCACAAGTAAAGGAAAAAGTCTGAAAACCAAAAATGTTTTGTTACATCACAAAAAATTGTGATGTATTTTAACCAAAAATTTTTGGTTTTCGGACTTTTCCCTTTACTTGTGCTATAAGACATTGTTACTTGTCAAATTTCATGATTCTAGGTCAACGGAAGGTAGGTTTCGATTTCGATGCGAGTGTCCAAATATGCAGTATAAACGGCCCTATCCCTTGATTGCGTTGGCATAGAAGTTTGATTTTTCCACAGCTTCAAGGGATTACAGGCCTGAATATTTGATATAAATTTCAACTTGATACGTCTACGCGTTCCTGAAAAAAAGGGTCTTGACAGACAGACAGACAGACGGATAGACGGACGGATAGACGGACGGACAACGAAGTGATCCTATAAGGGTTCCTTTTTCCTTTTGAGGTACGGACCCTACAAGTTACTCGTTTTATAGGTACATTCAGTAATATGCCAAAAAAAAATTTCGCTGTTTTTAGGGTGTTAGGTGAAGGTCTTTACATCGTGAAACTGAACAATTCTTTTTCTACAATTTCATTAAAAAAGCAAAGTTCAAAGAAATTATTGTATCACAAGTCTTAACTATAGGACAGATTTAATTTCCTAAGCCCCGAGTGTTGGCAACCAAACATGGCCGATGGTAATTTGCGGAGCTTCTGCAGCTGACATTTCGACAGCTTGAGGGCAACAACCAACACAATTGAAATATTTTCATCCGATCTGACATTTGAGGGATACCAGTGAAATGTTTGCGTGGGAAACGGAATATTGTAGCGAATGATATGGTGAATAAATCATGCTTAATAGAAAGTTCACAGAACATTTTACATATTCTGCTCTTTAAAGGTACGGAATCTGCGGAACTTTGCGGCCTTCTTTCTTGTGAGGGCAGTATTATGGTTATCTGGTCCCAAACTAGGAAGTAGTACCCTGTAGTACCTTTGAGAAACAGAGACAATAAACATACAATACAAACATAGATAGTAGGAATTTTATTTGCCGACTATCAGCAAATGGTATATTGCTACTCATGAAATGGAACAGTATAATCGGAGAAAACAAATTCACATGAGTATAAGTCAAATAAATTTGTTCCAATTGTATCACCGTTTCAGTGACGAAATTGTCACGGTGACAGAAGTTATCCAACCGCGAAATCTCCCAACGAAGCTCCCATAGCGAAATTGTAAATACCACGAGAGAGAGACATCGTAACCATTGAAGACTGCAACCACCGAGTTCCTAGATATAATTTAGGAATCACGACAGTAACCACCCTTGCATATCACCATAAAAATTATACGGCCCCTCTTTCAAGTGTAGGGTTAGAGGAAGAAATAGCGAATACGACAATGTAAGTAGGTACAAAGAAACATCGGGAACAAGGCAATTTAGAAACTGCGCCTCTTTTCTGGTGCGCAGTAACTTTGCTATACCTACTAAGTATGGTGTTCACAGGAATTCGAGTCCTACACGACCTATCGATCGACCGAATTTTCACAAGTTGTGCAATAATAATTTTGCAATGTCCATAGGACTATCACGGTTTCATGAGACAAGTTGCGTAGGAGCATTTCCCACGACGTATAGGACGTTACCATCATTACGCATGGGACACCGTCCAGTCTGCTTGACAAGCGTGGTTTTTGTGACTTCCTGTCACTGCCATAATCAGGTTGTCTGTCGGCAATTCGAGACTATAATGTGCAGATAGTCGTAGAGGTGGTCGTGGGACGGTTAGACGTAAATAAAATTGACCACGCTGAATACGTTAAAAATAACCGACTTCAATCGCAACAACTCCAATTTTGCTATGTTTTTGTTGATTTTCTTAGATACCGCTAAATCGATTTCGATAAAATTTATATGGAACCACCTGTGAAGTATACCCTTTTAAACGATAAAAGAATTTTCCAAATCGGTTCAGGCGTCTTCGAGTAATCGGTGAACATACATAAAAAAAAAGATTCCGACGAATTGAGAACCTCCTCCTTTTTTTGAAGTCGGTTAAAAACTACGTAAAAAACAAAAAGTAAGATATTTCTGGACATTATAATACAACTAGGGCAAAGTTGTAGTAAAAAACGTATTCCGTTTAGTCTTTATAGAATTGTTATATATTCATACATTCAAAAATGAATTTCTGTCATTATGCGACTTACGTTACGTTCCATTTACTTCTCGAGACGTGCTTTAAACCAACCAAAGTTTTCAACGAAGCAAATTGAAATGTATGAGAGTTTATTTACAGTTTACTTCAAGAATTGCTTGTTGTACTTTATTTTCATTTACGGATATAATTGACCACGCTGAATACGTTAAAAACAACCGACTTCAATCGCAACCAATTTTGCTATGTTTTTGTTGATTTTCTCAAAATTTGCTGAATCGATTTCGATAAAATTTATATGGGACCACCTTTGAAGTATACCCTTTTAAACAAAAAAAGAATTTTCAAAATCGGTTCAGGCGTCTTCGAGTAATCGGTGAACATACATAAAAAAAAAGATTCCGACGAATTGAGAACCTCCTCCTTTTTTTGAAGTCGGTTGAAAATACATCTAAAATATTGAAAAATGCCGATGTTTATTATGATGAGAGTTGTTTTAAGTCAAAGTAAAAATATGTTTATTCGAAGTAGGTAGCATTGTACACTTTTCGCAGGTCATTTTTCAACCGACTTCAAAAAAAGGAGGAGGTTCTCAATTCGTCGGAATCTCTTTTTTTTTATGTATGTTCACCGATTACTCGAAGACGCCTGAACCGATTTCAAAAATTCTTTTTTTGTTTGAAAGGGTGAAGGGGAAAGGGTTCACAGGTGGTCCCATATAAATTTTATCAAAATCGATTCAGCGGTTTTTGAGAAAATCAACAAAAACATAGCAAAATTGGAGTTGTTGCGATTGAAGTCGGTTGTTTTTAACGTATTCAGCGTGGTCAATTATTAATCTACCTACTTGCGAGGATTTAGACGATCTGCCTAATACGAAGTTACTACCACTTGGATGGAACTCGTATACCCAACGTTTCGGGAAGTTTTTGTTTATTTCCAGCAAAGTCGTAGGACAAATCGTGTTCAGGGTAAAGTTCCTTACTCCAAAAATAGAACACAGGAAATCAACCCTTATCAAGGCTAACTTTTGCGAAATGCAAAGTGTATAGAAATCATTGGCAAAGAGTTATTACTGAAAATGAAAATATTTTATTCGAAGTAGGTAGCAGTGTACACTTTTCGAACGTCATTCTTTTATCTACCTAATACGAGGTTCCTACCACTCGGAACTCGTATACCCACCGTTTCGGGAAGTGTTTGCGGAGTGAGAAGAAACGGGGCGGGCCCTAAAGAAACTCCCTCCAACACTTTTTTTTAAAAAAAGTCTTATATTCTATTACATCTTAATGCTAGATCAATAAGTGAATTATACAATGTCATGTCTGTAAATAAAATATACAAAAATAAGAACAAAGTAAGAAGAATAAAGAAAGAAAGGATTCAAAAGAGATAAAAGTAAAAATTATTTGTAGCTAATGACTAACAATTCCAAAAACCAATGACAAGAGCAGGCCAGTTCACACGGACAGCACCCGATGACGAGTATAACGCGAGAGTCAGCCATCGCTCCCCTCAACCATATTTGAGGGAAGGGAACGACCCGGCTCCCGTATTTCTCTATATAACTTTTCATTTTGCCGAAAGCAGGCAATGTTCCAACATTCCTCTCAAGCGAGACATAAGCGAAAGTAACTGAAAAGTACTAGATGCAAATCCGTATTCTACGAAACCTCAAATCTATTGTTCTCAAAACATTACCGTCTCCGTATTATTATTTTTTCCTTCGTCCCATAAATGACTTTAGGCACTCAAATTAAATGGAATTGGGTTTATTTACGTAGTTCAGTTCTACGTTTTGTGACAGTCAACAAAAAATAGCAGGATGCGGGTCAAAAGAGATTTTGAATAAAATACATACATGAGTATTTACTTAGACATCGTACGACAGGTATAATTTTAAAAAGTTTGTAGACAGGTAGGTGTATAAAAAAAGCTTTTAACTTGCTGACTGTACATCAAAAATATTGGGATTAAGTGGATGTTAAGAGTGGAGTGGAAGTGAATTTAGCGATTTCAACAAATTGAATATACTTAATAAAAGTTTGATTATAAAAATAATACTCATACAATTATAATATTAAATAGTTAATTCGTTATTTAGAAGGATTTTTGGAGAAAAGTGGAATAAGCCACTCTTTCTAAGGACCCAAATAATAGGAAAAATGTATGGGCGTATATTCCTTACATTAAATAAATTAAATCTTTACATTTTTGTGACATTGGACTGTTTTAGTGTCAGTGTCAATACTGCTTCTTCTTCTTATCGTGGCACAATTTAACCGTGCTATCACAAGCGTTACAGTGCGGTTACTCGGTGTTGTACTAAGCATTACCAGCGCATCTCCCGTGGTTCAACAGACAAACAGACAAACTTCGTAAAGTTTTTCCCGCGGTTCAGTAGTGTAGGGCATTCCGATTTACACCCACGGACGTGTGCAACGCGACCTTAGAACACATTTAGCACTTAGATGTGCAGGTATCCTCATATTTTTTTCTTTCAACGTTAAAGCAAACGTTATGAAAATGTATTTAAGTTACGAAAAACTCAGTGGTACACTGACCAGGATTTTAATCCGAGACCTCTGGTTCGGGGGTCTAAGTCATTGCCGTGACTATTGTTTTTATTAATTTTTTTATTGTATAGGCTAGCAAAAGACTGACGGCCCACCTGATAGAAAGTGGTTACGGCCGCCTATGGGCATTTGCAACACCAGAGGTGCTATCAATGCTTTGCCGAACCTTCAAAAACCTTTTCAATCCCTTCTGGAAGGGATCCCTTCTTGATGCTGTTTTTTAAAACACATCACACATGGTCATGCAGTCCCAAATTAGATTCCCTAAATTATGTAAGCCAGAGACTGATATTTATACTATACACGTATAGTATCATTGATGGCCCTAGATCCCGTGAAAAGACCAGGAAGCGCTGGCTTGACGTTGTGAGAGCAGAGCAGACAGAGCAAATGACCTCACTGAGGAGGATGTTGAAGATCGGGCAAAGTGGAGTAGATTGAGGCGGAAAGTGGACCCTAGCTCCAGCCGGGATAACGCTAAGTAGAAGAAGAAGATAGAGCAAAAAAACCTCATCTTGTCATCATAAATATGTTTCCCTAGGTAGGAATGGGAACCGAAGCCACGACCCCTCGGATTAGTAATCAGGAGCGTTAGGCACTGAACCGAGTCACTTTTTATTCCAGTATTACTCAAGATGATGCAATATTTTACTGTAAAACCCTAGTTAGAGTTGCAGCTTGTGACATAAAGGTGAATATACGACATTAGGGCAAAAGGACGTTTGTCAAGAACGACGCAGTAAAATGCGGAGATCCGATGTTCCTACCTAATTTTAGTCGAGTTAAGAGTGAGACCACAGATAGACATATACAGGGTGTTAAAAAAGTGCGTTTGAAACTTTAAGGGGCTACTCGGAATCAAGTACCTACCTATAGAAAGTATAAATCTACAACTTTTTTTTTGTTTTTCATACAAATACGAGTAACTAGCCAGTTCCCCATTGCGTTGGGAATCTTGTTAAGCCCGCTTCTATCTTCGACATCATCATCACTTACCATCAGGTGAGATGATGCCAAGGGCTTACCAATTGAAGGTAAAAAAAAATATTGATTCACTATTCAGATTTAGTATGGAAATCTGAAAAAAAATTAAAAAGCGGATTTTTTCAATATTTTTCCTGTATTCTATACTTGATCCTAATTAACCTCTTTTCGCCATCGTTCTACGCGACAATATATTCATCCCCAGCTCATAGATGGTTGGCAGTCCACAACTGTGCGTTTCACTAGAACCTTTCTGTCTCGCACAACCAAACTGTGGAATGAATTGTCGCCTGCGGTATTTCCGGACCGATATGACATTCAAACCTTCAAGAAAAGAGCGTACTCCCATATCAAAGGCCGGCAACGCACTTGTGACTCCTCTGGTGTTGCGGGTGTCTATGGGCGGCGGTAATCGCTTACCATCAGGTGATCCGTCTGCTCGTTTGCCACCTCTATAAAAAAAAAACCTCCTTAATCTCAAACGCACTTTTTTAACACCCTGTATATCGCTCATGGGTACCCGGTACGCCCACACTTCTGCACGGAAGGGCAAAAGGGACACCTTTAGAAATGAAGGTAGGTGAGTAATTTAGTAATTGAGTTCTACGCATAATTTTACCATATACAGTCAGCATCAGAAGTATCCAGATGATCAACTAAAGTAGTCAAATTATTGAAAGCGTCAAAAAACAATGCATAATTGACGGATCCATCAATTAGAATCTCTTGTTATGTAGATCTTAATTGAAACTTGAATGGTTACAATTTTTTGGCTAATTGAGTTGCTCAGAAACTTTATAGGTACGGGGTGTAAGGGACAGGTTTCCGCAAAACTTTAAGGGCTTGCTCAGTAATCAAGTTTATAATTTTGTATGGAGAAGCCGATTTTTTTTTCGTTTCCTGAAAAAAGTTCTTGTGGAAAGTTGTTCAGTTTCGTCTACTGAGTAAGCCCAATAAGTTTTCGGAAACCTATCGCTTACACCCGTTATTATATCTCCAGTCAAGTAATATCGCATCTTACCTATCACAGACACAGTATAATGATGTCGTGACCAGAACATAGGAGTTGACCAGATCATGATGTGACTGGCCTAGCTGGCCATATCTGAGGACCTCCAACAAAACTGGGTCAACCGGAGCCCCACTTCGCCAGTCATTTCATGATGGCCACTATATGAGGTCATGAGTTCTACATACAGTATGGGCACTCCTTGCCCCTCTCTGAAAGCGACTTCACCCTTTGCAGCATAGAGATCTTCTGCGGACAAGATGCAGTGACAATTCCTTAGCGCATGCTACAAATTTTACGCCAATATACGCGTAAACAAAGTCATATCTTTATTTAGTAATAGTAGATAATAGTGACGCAATGTTGGTATGGATTGTACGGGGTGTGACATACATAGGTACATTATGGTACCTTGAAACCAGAATAAATTTTCTAAGTAATTTCAGGGGCAGTGTCAAACAGAACCAAAGACAAAATACGATAATATAAGGACATAATTATACCAAACACATACCAAAGGACTGTGCAAAGAATAACATCTACGTAAGCAAGAACAGCATATGTCTGTTATGGACGTAGCAAAAAGCGAGAACACAGTTTTCAAACCATTTACGCGGGACTAACGAACAGAACCAAAGTCAAAATAATAGAGATGCACATACTACAAATACCATAGGATACGTACAGACTACGCGACACGACTAAAGGGCAAAAAGGACAACGCGGGAACCAATTAACTTGCGGAGCGCGTAATTGGTTCCGACATAATACGCGAGCACCCCTCTATTGCGCGACTACTTCGAAACTGCCTCAACGAACTGTGAGCCTGATATTTGGACAGCGAAATTATTTGTGGTGTCAATTTGTTTGGTTGGTGTTGGGCCATTCAAATTTTGACTGTAAAAGGAATTTATTTCTAACAATACCTAAAATGCTACCGACTTGATGCTACGATGCGACTTCAGCACAGTCGTTTTGGAAGAACTATGGAAGAAGGGTTGAGAATAACAGAGTAAAATAAGATCTCGCATTTGTGTGCGTATGTTGTTGTGTGTTGATAATCTTTAGTACAGTAGAACAGTGATATCAATCGTCAGTTCAAGCAGCAAAGACGATGTATTTTATATCCGAAAGGTCACCATTATATCAACTGGAAGACGCTGACTGCTGAACATAAATGCCTCTCCTAAGTTTTCCTCTTAGCACGGAGACACATACATCGAGCTTCGGTTATTTGCAAGCCTGGTTTGATCATCAGTCTACGTCTATTAGTCAGATAGGCTTTTTAATACTACATCTTCCGCGGTCACCACTCAAGAACATTACTTATTCATTATCAGTTCTATGATCTACATGGCTTGCCTATACTTCCCAATACCTAATGTTTAGGTAGGTTAAAGAAAAGAGACTGAAAGAATATAGTATTTTGATGTCTTTGCTACTAGCTCATCTCGAGCTCAATTTTAAAGTTGTCTACCTATACTTCTAGTAGCTGTGCACGCTTCACTCTGCGGTCGCGATGACAAACAAACACACAAATACCATACAATTTTTATATTGACAGAGGGCTGTGAAGAGACAGGAAGCACGTTGTTACAAAAACACGCTGTGGGGAGATTGTTTCGTTAATATTTCACGGGTTGGTGGACTAAATGGTGACGAATGAGGGAAGGTGGGTAAAGAAAAATGACAGTAATAAACTAATGAATGACATTCTATTTGATTTCGTATTCTGTTTGTTTTATAGAATGTATTATTGATATAGCATGTCCTAAGTGTTAGGTCGAAAGTCGTGGCTTCGACCCTTAGCTTAAATTAGAAATAACGTGATTTTTAGGTCCAGACACAGAACCAATCAGCAACTTAGTAAGAGTGTAGTGTATCCCTTTCGCACTCAGAAAATTAATAGTTTATCCTTTTTTTTGTATTTTGGGAGAAATCTTCATAGACACCAGAGACAAGATGATACCTAAATAATCAGGTAAGTACGTTAGATTTTTACAAATGTTAACCAAAACCCCGACGGTCATCGTCCTCCTTGCATTTAGAGGAGTTCTGGGTTCTCCTGAGAAACGCCACCAAGTACTTTTCAAGCACTCAGCGGCCTTATGCAGCTCACTCTGGTAAAATTTACTCTAAAGTATTTCTGGAACGCTTTCTCTCTATACATCGCACCGGAAGGCGCAGTGTGGGCAGGCCTCCGACTCGGTGGACCGACGATCTGGTAAAGGTTGCAGGAAGCCGCTGGATGCGAGCCGCACAGGACCGGTCGGTGTGGAAATCCTTGGGGGAGGCCTTTGTCCAGCAGTGGACGTCTTTCGGCTGATAGATAGATAGATAGAGATGTAGCCTCGCTCTGCATTTTCTATCGCATGTACTATGGGGAATTCGTATTGTTCTAAGAGGAATTGTTCGGATTGATCCCTGCCGCCTCTTTTCGCCAGCGTTCTACGCGACAACATTTTCATCCCCGTCACTTAAATAGCTGGCAGTCCACAACTGTGCGTTTCACTAGAAACTTTCTGCCTCGCACAACCAAACCGTGGAATGAATTGTCGCCTGCATATTTCCGGACCGATACGACATTGAAACCTTCAAGAAAAGAGCGTACTCTTATTTCAAAGGTGACTCCTCTGGTGTTGCGGGTGTCTATGGGCGGCGGTAATCGCTTACCATCTGGTGATCCGTCTGCTCGTTTGCCACCTATGCCATAAAAAAGTAGTAGTAGGTTATAATAATCGCTACATCAGTATGGAGTGTTCTGGTGTGACGCAGGTATGTATGTACTCATGTATGATGAAAAGCTGAAAGGTTTCCTTCCATCAGACATTAAAATGTATATACCTAATGTTCCCTCTGTGAGCTGTGAGGTGAAAATATATGGAATTATGGATTAGGATTATCCTGTAATATGTTATGTGCATACTGTATCGGGGCTGATCCTTTATGCCTACAAACAGGTGTAACAAAATAATTGTAGCACCTGAACTTGATTTCTTTTTATCCTACCTCACAGTTCTTAGGAACCTATAGGAATCTATTCATTTTCAAAAAACTTTTGAAAACTTTTATAAGAATATGAAAGTAATCAGCTGTTTGGACAATTTTGTGATTTTCGGAAAAAGTTGTTCAGAATGATTAGTCCTATACCTACCTATTTTGTTATACCCTGTACAGTTTTAAGTTCTAAGTAACACTTACATATTTATCCGGTTTTGAGATGAAAATGGCAATTAGCAAGTGATTTCGTTTTTTGGAATCGTCGTTCAATTCGATTGTCAGGTTAAACACGGATGTCATCTTGTCAAGGAAAATATAACCGTCTTGCAAACAGTTACAAACTTTTGAACAAGAATTCGACGTGTGCCGCCACCTATCAGATGACTATGGTAACACGCAAACAATACTACGACTGAGTACTGACCTACATGCAAAACTTGCGTGAATGATGGTGAAGGGCTTTAGCGTTTCCAGTAAAATTAACTAGATGGCGCTAGCGAATTACAAATTACAAGCAAAAAACGTAACTCCATGTACCTATTTATTCATTTAAATAATTTTATTTCAATACATAGCCTAATAATAAGGACTAGAAAATACTAAAAATAAATGCACATTACCTGCAGTCATTACATTCCAAATAAAAAAGTGTTAGAATTAAATTGTTAGTGTTTCTTCTTGCTCCTGTTGATATTGTAATCATGGAGAGTGTTTAGCAGGTACAGTGACCCCACCACTATGACTAGAGCTGTGCCGATGGCCACCAGGTAGTAATGATCCAAGTTCCCCACCGGTACTTCCCATATTAGTGTGTCCGTCATCTGAAAATGTTATAATTTAAGTAAAAGACAAATAAATCAAAAACTACTGAATCGATTTCTATCCAACATGGATGAGGTTTACCGCGGATAAAACATTTTAAGTGAGAAAATGGCATTCAAATCGTTTTACCCATTTGAGAGCTAGAATAGACAGACCCCAAAAACCCCTATATTGTATACATAGGCTTCAAACCATTGGGTGTCAAAGATATGCAAAACTACGAATCAGTTTTATGATGTTCAGCGCGCTCGCTCTGAAGTTCAAATTCAAACTCACCCAAGGAGTTTATAGTTCATATACCTACCTAAAGATAGGTGAGTGAGCGCTGTGAAATTCAAATTCGGTTCTTATAAATTTGAATTTAGAATAGCTACTAGGACTGTGTCCCTTTTTAGGGTTCCGTAGCCAAATGGCAAAAAAACGGAACCCTTATGGATTCGTCATGCCTGTCTGTCTGTATGTCTGTCCGTCCGTATGTCACAGCCGCTTTTTTCCGAAACTACAAGAACTATAGTGTTGAAACTTGGTAAGTAGATGTATTCTGTGAACCGCATTAAGATTTTCACACAAAAATAGAAAAAAAAAGCAATAAATTTTGGGGGTTCCCCATACTTAGAACTGAAACTCAGTTTTTTTTTTCATCAAACCTATACGTGTGGGGTATCTATGGATAGGTCTTCAAAAATGGTATTGAGGTTTCTAATATATTTTTTTTCTAAACCGAATAGTTTGCGCGAGAGACACTTCCAACTGTAACTTCTAAAATAAGAGAATGATAAAACTAGAAAAAATATATAATGTACATTTCCATGCAAACTTCCACCGAAAATTGGTTTGACCGAGATCTAGTAAGTAGTTTTTTTTTTTAATACGTCATAAATCGTAAACCGCAAATTACCTTTCATTTAATCAACTTAAATATAAAAAAAAACAGCCAAGTGCGAGTCGGACTCGCGCACCGAGGGTTCCGTATAAATTCATTATTTTTTATATTTCAGTTGATTGAATGAAAGGTAATTTGCGGTTTACGATTTATGACGTATTAAAAAAAAACTAATTACTAGATCTCGTTCAAACCAATTATCGGTGGAAGTTTGCATGGTAATGTACATCATATATATTTTTTAGTTTTATCATTCTCTTATTTAAGAAGTTACGGGGGGGTTTTGGAAGTTACACACATTTTACCACTTTGGAAGCGTCTCTCGCGCAAACTATTTGGTTTAGAAAAAAATGATATTAGAAACCTCAAAACGTATAGGTTCGATGAAAAAAAATTTTTTGATTTTCAGTTCTAAGTATGGGGACCCCCCAAAATTTATTGTTTTATTTTTATTTTTGTGTGAAAATCTAAATGCGGTTCACAGAATACATCTACTTAGCAAGTTTCAACAGTATAGTTCTTATAGTTTCGGAAAAAGTGGCTGTGACATACGGACGGACGGACGGACGGACAGACAGACAGGCAGACAGACATGACGAATCCATAAGGGTTCCGTTTTTTGCAATTTTGCTACGGAACCCTAAAAATATAGAGTTCAAGACATGTGTATAGGGAACCCTCGGTGCGCGAGTCCGACTCGCACTTGGCCGGTTTTTTATGTAAAGATCTTAGATAGAAAGGGATGCAACTACCACATGTGTGCACCGATTTATCCTTTGTAACTGCTTCGACCCTTGGTTTCCTAAAACCATAGACTCACCATAGTATATGGGATCTCCTTCCAACTACACTTCTCTTTGGAGCTGCCGTTGCAGAGGAATGAGACCGCTGGAGAGACGACCTTGTCGCACGCGGCCAGTCTCTCGTCTGGGCAGCGCAGGTACAGTTTTGGCGGGCCGATCTCGTTTCGAGCCAACCTAGAAAGAATATATAGTACATATTATCTATCACACGTCATTAAATCACTAGATGTCGCTCATAAAAGTCACGCTAGTCTTGGCATCATCTAACCGGGTGGTAAGTGAAGAAGATGCCCAAGAGTTAAGTCATCACCAGCCGAAAGACGTCCACTGTTGAACAAAGGCCTCCCCCAAGTATTTTCACACCGACCGGTCCTGTGCTGCTCGTATCCCGCAACCTTCACCAGGTAATCGGTCCACCGAGTGGGAGGCCTGCCTACACTGCGTCTTCCAGTACGCGGTCGCCACTCGAGAACTGTAATGTCCGAGAAACTGAAGTAGGCTTGCCAAGATTCCCCATGGGTATCTTATATATCTCCATGTGGGAACACATCAATGCTATTGATGTTTGGCGGCAAGATTTTGATAAGATGGTGGTAGCCAGGACATTCCCTACTACCAATTGACAGTCCTGAGTCCTACAAAGTTGAACTTCTGATGTGCCTCCTGAGACTGAGGCAGTAAAGATAATAATATTTGTGTACATGCTGTTCTGCCATCTCAGCTACAATTTCTCCTTAACCCGTGTCTGCTGGAAGAAATTTCTACTAGAAATAAGCTGCACCCTTTGTCTATACTTTATGTTAAGCCTGTGTATTATGTCTATTATGTTTACACAATAAATTGTAAAATAAATAAAATAAAATAAAATAAATAAATAAAGATTGTCAGTTTGTCTGTCTTTGGTTTCGATTCGATATAGTGGATAAAAATAATAATAATAATATCCGGGACAAATTACACACGGTCATCTGGCCCCAAACTAGGATTCCCTGTATCTTGGGAACCAGAGACTGATATACATACACATATACATTTAAATACATACATATATAGATGTTATACACCCAGACTCAGAGCAAACATTTCTGCTCATCACAGAAAAGTTTGCTCTGTGTGGGGATCGAACCCACGACTCTCGGATCAGAGGTCAGGATCGCTAACCACTTAGCCACCGAGTCAGTCAACTATAGGGCTCACCCCTCGCCTTACAGAGTTATTTCATATTTATGTTATTAAATGTGAGTCTCACCCGCCACCGCTGACTGCCCTGTGATACCGCGCATGCACCGGCAGCCACAGATACACTTGAGACTCTCTCATCTTGCTTATCACGTACACACTGCTCGGTGTGGACTGTTCCGCGGGCAGTTCTATGTTGATCTTGTTCTTTGGGATTGCATTCAGCTGAAAATAGTTGTGTTTATATCAGTTTTATTATTGAAGTACTATGTAATGTGGGTGATGTGGCAAAGACATGTTTTTTTTTTTATAAAGTAGTACCACAGTGGAGTGAAGAACTCTTTATAATGGATTAAGTACTTAAATATAGATAAAGTATAATACTAGCTATTTTAGATTTGAATATTTTCTGAAAGCAGTCATTCTCATAAAATGAACACTGCTATTTTTATAAACAACACTTTTTTCTTACCTGTGTCTGTTTTTAAATACCTTAAATAAAGTACTGGCTTCTACTATCAGAAAGCAGAACAGCTTTTCTGAACGAAACCATTTTTGAATCACCCATAACCCATAATGCACAGCCTAAACAAAATGAGATATACTTATACTTGAAAATTTGGACATAATTGTTATCTCTTATTTTGTGACACAATTTAGCCGTGCTATCACAAGGTATAGAGGGTAGTTACCTGGTGTTGCACTTAGCATCACTTGCAGTCACATTTAGGGAATTAAGATTTACACCTATGGACATTCCTAATCTTTGTGTTTTCCCTGTTTTCCGATACTACACAAGTAATTAATTAGTGAATTGAAATAAAACTAAGCAATCGCTGTACTTTTAGTTTTGGGCTAAATGTGAAACTTAATTTTACTTGAATGACGTTACTTACTGTTCATGACATAAGCATGTGGCTACAGTGGTGGCGCGATCTATTTTAATAAATTAATCTTATAGGGCACTAGCAAGAGCGTCGCCAAGGAGGACAGGGGGGGGGGGGCAGAAGTTTTATTTATTGTACAGTCAAGAGCTATGTGCCGTTCTAGTACTGTGGCAATAAAGTTGAGTGAAGCTCGTAAAGCTTTACAAATAGGACTTTATAACCAGTGATCGGAATAGGTAGATTGATTTTTAGTACTTGCATCGTGATTTTATAACATGGACAATCCTCTTTTACGGAAAGTTTTGGTATTTCCAGATTGAGTTGAGTATTCTTAAAGTAAATCTGGTTCAATCAATTAATTCTGAAGGAAGCAATATATTTATATGTAGAATAACAGAATGAATTATTATTATTATTATAGTTTATACACTAGCAGCTATAACAGCTGATGCGTGTAGTTCACTGCACTTATGTAGTTTTTAACAAATGTTTGTCCAATTTATTTTTAATATTCGTTTTTGTTTTTTAAAAAATGTTTAACTCTCGGAATCCGCGCGGAATGTCCATATTAACATGTATGTTTGCGGTCATTGACCCTAATTCAATATACCTACTCTGATCACTGTTTATAGCACATCAGCTGCATAAGAGCTATTAAACAGCAATAAGCTTGACAATGGCTGGATAAGAGTTTGAGGAGACGCTAAAGGCTGATTAAGGGCTGTAAAGGAGGTAGAAAAAACACTAGAAGCAATTTAACGGCAAGTTCGAACATTCTAGTACAGCCTTTGTCGTAAATTCAGCTCTTATGCAGCTGATGTGCTACTTGGGTAATTCTTATTATAATTGCTGTAGACATAGGACTCTCATTAAAAGCTTCATTTGCTTTTGACTGTACCAACAGTTCATACTTTTTTCCATACTCCATAAATTAACTTGCCCCCCCCTGGGCCATTGGCTGGCGACACTCTTGGGCACTAGGAGTTCAAACACTTACTCTATTAGTTCTCCTCAGGTCACTGAGCTCGTCAGGGTTGGTGAAAACCCCCGCCGGCAGCAGCTGTTCCAGCCCCACGATGCAATCCGAATACACCCACTTCCCCTCATCTTCACTATCGAACGCTATACCATATGTTATGTTCCTGTAAAATAAATATATACAGGGTGTAAGGGACAGGTTTCCGAAAACTTTAAGGGCTTGCTCAGTAGACGAAACTGAACAACTTTCCACAAGAAATTTTTTCAGGAAAAGAAAAAAAAAATCGGCTTCTCCATACAAACTGTCCAATCAAATTTATAATTTTGTATGGAGAAGCCGATTTTTTTTTTCATTTCCTGAAAAAAATTCTTGTGGAAAGTTGTTCAGTTTCGTCTACTGAGCAAGCCCTTAAAGTTTTCGGAAACCTGTCCCTTACACCCTGTATATATACAATATTTTATATTTTTTTCTTCAAGTTTCAGTTCTCTCGCTATTCCAAAATTATAGAATTCAGTGAAATAGAAATCTTTGAATAAAACTAGGCTCCTTGTATGCCCTAAAATGATTCTATCGAAGCTAAGACAATACTAAGATCCCTAAAGAAAAATATAAAACGGAAATATGAATAAGTACTTGAAAAAATCATATGCAATTCTAGAAAAAGAACACTGAAAGAAACCCGTTATTTAATTGTTGTTAATAGGTTGATAGAGCTACAGAACTGGAAGACACTGGCGCAACGATAACAGCACTAGAAACACTTCGGAAATGTTTATACACCTAATTCATAGTGGTAGGGGTATAAAAGGGGTATAAAACTGATGTTGTGTAAAAGCCATGAATTTTAAATCCAGCCACAGTGGCAGGGGGGAAACAATAATGACATGGAATTTAGCGATTTCTGTGAAGGGTGAACAGGAAGGACAACAGCCAGCACCGAATCTTAATTATAGGCGCAAACATCAACATAACCTCAAACTTTTCAACCATTGATAAAGTTGTAAAAACCAATTTGTATAACAGTTTTGATGCCTCATACCTGTGAAAACCTTCGTTATGAAGAACTTGTTTCACTTTTACGTTAAAATTACAATTAACTGGATGGAAAGTGCCATTGGCGAACGTTAGAAGTGATAGAAAAATAAATACAAGAGATACTCCACTTATAGGAAACATATTAGTGATATTTTTATAAGATGACCTAAGTATGTTATGTGGATTGATTTAGCAGCGTATTCATCGGTTTTTTATTTAATATCTTTATAAAAATCGACACAAAAACAAAATTCCGTTCTGTCAAAATAAAAAATATCGGATTGGAGTAATTCCAATCCGATATTTTTTATTTTGACAGAACGGAGCAATTTTTATGAGCTTTGGGTTCAAGCAGGCATTGGAATCTTACTCGATCTACAAGTCGTATAGATCTAGACAGGATCTAGAGCCGAAGATTTAACATAGGTTTTTTTTTTGCATTCTTTTTTTTTGTCTTCTAAAAGAAATCCTATATTTTCCGAAAAAACTAACATTCCAACAAAAAGTCCAACAAAAGTCACATTAGATGCCCCTTATATTTACAGGTGTAACAAAAAGGTGTGGTAATACTATAAGGTGGGCTTCTAACGTAACGACCATCTGTTTGTACACTTAGATTCGCAAATAAATACTTTGACTTTGACTTCTACTCATCAAACTGAACAACTTTTGTTTTAAAATTTTGCTGAAATGAAATCGCAAAAAAAAATTGACTTTTCATACAAATCGATCAGCCGGCGAGCCAAGGTTTTATGAAAAGTCAAAATTTTTTTTCGGTTTCAACAAAGTAGGACTGTACCAGAGACAAGTACCTAAAAAAAATTCAGTTTGATGAAGAGACCTTCAAGTATTACCACACCTTTTTGTTAGAGCCTGTTTATGTCTGGCGTGAAATAACTTCATTCGACCCCTAGAATCATCATAATTTCCTGAAAAGTATAAATACGAGATAAGTAAGGTACGAATGCAACTCACCCTATGTATCGATGTTCATATATAAATTAAACCTTAATAATTAATAATGTACCTTACATCGTACCTTTTCGTAACTAGGTTGGTTGGTTGGTACCTTTTCGTAACTAGGTTGGTTGGTTGGTATGCTAAATAAAACAAAAATGACTAACTCCCTCGACCAGAATTCAGATTTTATTTGATAACAACTATAATTTATAGCTGTAACTACGTACCTGCTAAGGCCTTAAATTGGCAAGTGTCTCGCTTAGCTATTCCGCCTTGCCTCGCCTTGACTCATTGATGAATAGAGTGTCTCCGAATACCCAAATTTCTGGACAGTTGAGGTGATTATTATTATCTAAGTATTTAATGTATTTAAAGCAATTATCGCCGTATTATTTTTTAAATTGAATCCCAAACATTTAACATCATAAAATTATATGTATAGGATTATTTCGAAACTACGATAAATAAATACATAATTATTTAGAGCTTCATTGATTTAAAAGACTCTAAACAAAAATCTACAGGATGGACAGGATGGACTTTTATTATTTTTGCTTATAATACAAATACAAGTCCACTGTTCAATATTTTTTTTTGCTTCGTTTGTACAATTACAAAGTCAAATCATTAGCAGCTTGTCACCAAGTATTATTACTTACCAATATTTTATGCTTTGTTGTGAATTGAAGAGACAAAACTCATTTTCGTTTCATAGTAACGAAAATGAATTTCGTTTTCATGCGATTTAGTACCTTAGTACTTACTTAAAACTTTTTTTTTGGAGAAGGACAGCGCATTTCATTTTTATTCATTGTCACTCTAGTACTGACGGCATGCAACCTGGGAATTGATCTTACTCTTTATTCTCGATCACTACACTTCTCAATTGTAAAAATTCTTTTGTTTGACATTTAGCTTCATTCATTCATCGTATAGTCCAACCATGACTCGGTAACAGTTATTGGAAGACAATAAGGTTTGATTTAGTCTTTTTAGATCTTATTAGATATTGGTAGTAAGAGAAATTTATTTTCTTTACTAAAAAATACTTGTACTAAATTCTTTTAGTAAACTACATAACTTTTGTGGTTCCATATCCTTTTTAACCGACTCCCAAAAGTACTGTTTTAAACAGCTCATGCTATAGCTTTTAAAACGCCATTTAAGATAAGACATACATATACATATAGGTACCTACTTGGGTGGGCATTCTCGACATTTTATTCTGTTGCACGGTTTTAATATTCCGTTTTAATGGGGTTTCAATATAAAACTTCCCATTTTATGATTAAGTAAATGAAACTACTTACATAGTTCTATTTTATCGTTAAGATAAAATGAAATCTTACTATCTATCTCACTCTTATAAAAAGTTTTAAAGTGAGAACCTTTCGAGTAACCGATAGTAGTGGCAGTCCTAACCAAGCAAATGATCAGCAATCAACAGCCAGCCGGTTTGTTACCTCAGTTTACGCCTGATCTTACTATTGGGAACACGCGTGTGGTTTTACGTAACAGAGAGTCGACCTTTACACACTTAAACATATTCAAAAACCTGTGCGTTACGTATGCCCTGAGAGCCTTCGCCTGAGCGGAATTCAAAAAAAGGTATGTTTAATTTTTTATGAATTTTGAAGTTATAGCTAACGGTATTGTACGGCCGGCAAATAGTTGCCGAAGACAATCGAGATTTCATGACCATAATTCTTTGCGCGCTCATGAAGAGAATATAAGTATGATTTATTTGTAGGTGTTTTGTTTTTAGACTCTGACCGATTCTTGAGTGTAAGTTTTCTGGGTGCGATGTTATAAATGAAAAAATATAGTTCTTAGTTTTTCTTTCTAAAAAAGAAGGTAGGAAAGTCTTGATTAATTCTCATAATTTAACACTTTAGGGAAGATAGAAATAAAACGCAAAATACTATTAATAAAATCGTTTATTACATATTACTTAATAAAATTTCTTGATGTACGTTATTTATGATAACATTTAACTTGTTGCTATCACTAGATGGCAGTCGTTGAGCCATTTCAGTGGCCTTTTTGGGGGTTGTAAAACTTCCGGACTTGGCCCCCGTGTGTGGAGTACTTATGGCCTAACCTTGCCTACTTAGGTACTTATGTTTAACTTACCTAGTCAGTAAATAATCTGGGGACGTTCGTCCCTCGTTAAGTCGAGTACATTTTAAACCGACTTTTCTGACAATTACTTTAGAATTAGAATCCTAGTTTGGGGCCAGATGACCGTGTGTGATTTGTCCCGGATATTATTACATATATATATTATATAGGGTCCTTATGAAATATCTGAAAAAATTTTAACCATGGCTTCTACTCATGAAACTGAACAACTTTCCCCAAGAAACCTATACTCAATTAGCAAGAATTTTTGAAGTCCTGATCAACTGAACTGCCAATTTTGTATGGGAAGTCAAAATTTTTTTTTCGAATTGAGTATAGGTTCCTTGGGGAAAGTTGTTCAGTTACATGAGTAGAAGCTACTGTTAATTTTTTTTTCACGTATTTCAGTAGGACCCTGATATAATCAAATATAAACAAATATAGGTCAACGTACCTACTTGTAATTAGCGACAAATACGTCACTTGAACACTATAAGACGAGCTATTAAGCTTTTAAATGATTTAAGTATTTTCCCAAAAATTAAAACGCTACTGACATGTAGGTTTGAACTTTAATGATACCTATTATAAGTAAACCGATTGCATATACAGTGTGTCCCGGAGAGAACTAGCGATATTTTAGGAACGTGTAATATAGCCCATTTCCTTTAAACCACCCCCTTTATGAGGTATATCTCCCTTCCACTCCCCAGGACGAGTATTTGAGTTTTTTAAAATCTTTTTGTAATGTTACGTTTTTTTGAGCAGAGGTGCATAACAATAACTATGAGATCACATGCAAGTAATCCTCAGACTAAAAAGTCTTTATTTCATAAAAGTAATCCTACAAGTTTTGAACTAACATAGGTATTTGGCAGTTGATAAAAAAAAAACGATATCCATCGTTACAATAGGTAGTGGATTTTGTTTATTTCCAAAAAAGTATTGAACCTATTTTAATGAGACCACACTGCAGTCATAATGTGTCGCAAAAAAATTATTTATAATCGGTTCACAATTAGCGAAGATATCGTATAACCATACACACACAAAAATACTAGTCGAATTAAGAACCTCCTCTTTTTTTAAAGTCGGTTAATAATGGACGCTACTATTAACCGATTTAAAAAAAATACAGGATTTAAAAAAAAGTGCGTTTGTTTTAAGGGGTTACTTCTGAGTAACCCGTACTTGATTCTGATCAAGTATAGAATACAGGAAAATATTGAAAAAAGCAGATCTTTCCTATACAAATTCTTGATTCACTATTCAGATTTACATGTAGTATGGGAAACTGAAAAAAATAATGTTAATAATGATAATAATTGTGGGTACCTAATAATTGTAGTTCGATTTTTCAATATTTTCCTGTATTCTATACTTGATTCTGAGTCTGAGTAACCCCTTGCAATTTCAAACGCACCTTTTTTAACATCCTGTATAGATATAATAGAAAAGCTTTAGCGTTAAGCATGTAAAGGCGACATATTTATAAACTTTATTATATGTATTTATAAACCTTATTATTTATGTAGAACGAGTAACACAGATTCCTAGATTCGAATACCGAACGCCTGATTCATTATGTCATGTCACCGTATTTGACGTTATTGTGTGACCCAAAGGAACGTAGAGAAAGTGAATGATGTCCAAAGGTATGTTGTGTGTACGCTCACAGCACCGACCTATAGTCGAGTTCATAAATAATACGATATTTGACATGTGATGTGAGTCATGTGAGTGACTTTTTTTATCAACTTTCAAAAACAGAATTTTGTTATGAAATTTTTTATGTTACTGGTATGTGACGTTATAGTTTTGACTTACTAATTTGGTAATTAACATTACATTACATTACAAAAATTTAACATTATTTTTTTGGTCCTTTAATTGGGATTATATGTATATCTATAGTTCATTCCAATCAAAAAAAGCAAAAGGTAAACAAACTTACTATGAAACTGACACATGTCAATGTCAGATGCATACTATCTTTGTTTACCTTTTGCTTTTTTATTGGAATGAACTATAGTGGATAGCACTCTTCATAACTTATTTTTGATGCATTTAAATTAAATACCTACACTACGATCGACAATAATGATCTTAAAAGTTGTAAATAAAAATAAAAAACCAATATATTTTTACCTCTGCATTGTCATAATTTCTAACAAGGATTTTGCGATGACAGACAGACTTAGTACAATACAACACATACAACTTTCAATTGAGTTGACATTAGTATAGTGAAATAATTGTATATTGTTATTCTATGAAAAATAGTGAAAACAACTATTGTGCTGTAAGTTAAACGCGACTATTGTTTTATTTAGGTGAAGCCCTGTTATGAACATAAGTAATTGTTGTAACTAAACGTATCTATAGACATTTGATTGTTCATTATGCGCCTACAACACATACAAATCCAGACAGACTGCAGTATGTCAGCCAAGTTCGCATATAAATATACTTATTACATACTCATCCCTTTAAGTGGTTCCTTTTGATATTAAAACAGTACTATTTTTTTCCAAAGATATTCTTTTTATTACCTTATTTATGGTATTTATATAAGGTAACATTAGAGATATGTTATTCCTAGTGTAGGCCAATTTGTTGATACTTGTAATACTGTTGTTTTTCTGTTTACCTATTTCATTTCAATAAGTGAACTTCTTTCTATGGAAGAGCGGGACCATCCATGTTTGTAAAATTGTAAGATAATGATATTGAAATAAACATTTATTATTATTATTTGCCATAACGATATTTTGTACTAATTTTCATATCAACTAATGACTCACACACACACATCAGATGCCTGTCATATTATGAAAAAGAAGAAATCCTTTTTTGTAGCTTTGGCGTCAAAATGCGCTAAATTAGTGACTAATATTTATTAAAATTTCATTTACAGTAATTAAGTAGTGACATAATTATAATACTATAAGGACCGAACTGGAAGTAAGTCGCGGGGTTAGTGGCTAAAAGTATGTTTTTCGCAAAATAGATTTGACACAATAAATAATGGCAAATTTTTAACAAGTCAATCAAAATTTACTAACGTTGAAGATAATTTAAAAGTTTTATTGACAGAATCTCCAGTTTAAATAATGTACGGCTTTCAGGTGATTACAGCGAAAGCTAATGCTGCTGTTATATATAACACATATTAATAAATTTCAAGTTTTCGGTTCCAAATTAATATTTTTTTATTTTCATTTTGTTACAGTTGCGAAAAATTGTGTAGGTCTCGTTGATGTCTTTTGTATGTAATTTTGATCACCTCTATGGCGCTGTAGTCAAAAATCATCCATGATGGCATGTTGCTACGCGTTTGATTTCCGTTTAGTTCGAAATGTTATCTGGAAGAGTTGCCCTAGTAGAAAGGGAAGCTAGAAAGAGTTTTGAATTTAACAGTGATTCATATAAGGTCAAACAAAACCAGTTGAAACTTTTTGAACTTTGAGAACTCAAAAATACAACAAAAAAAATTAATTCATTTATTGCCATAAATATGGTATAAATACAGATGCTGTTCTTAAAAATGGACACCAGCACCAGAGTTCGGAAACCGGTTTTTTGAAAATACCGGTTTCGGTCATTGACCCCTATATCGAAATAATTTCGGTTAAGGTTTCGTTCAGGTTTCGGTTACCGGTATATTTAACCGGTTTAACCAAAACCGATATTTTTTCGTTCGAACGGAATTAACCGGTTAATTTGAAGAATATGCGACTTTGTAGGCATGTTTGCCGCGTGCAATCAATTGAAAGCGTGCGAGAAAGTGCGCAGAAGACTCGGGCAGTGGCACCCGCGCGACGCGCCTATACTTGACTAAGTTTGGTTTTAACCGGTTAATTTAGTTCTTATTTCGGTTAGAAAACCGCTTCCTGATTAACCGATATTTTATTCAAATTTACCGATTAAGCTGGAAACCGGTTTTAACCTGAACGGAATCGTTAACCGAAATTCGAACGAAATTAACCGGTATTTTTTAACCGGTTCCGAACCTTGACCAGCACATTTGGTCAATTTTATGATATACAATAATATTAGTTAAACAATAATACATAATTAAAATTAAAATTTTACAACAGAAAGATGGCTCGAGGAACTCATAAAAATCAATCCACGAATTTTTTGACTTTTCTAATAAGTCTGATTGGAAAGATCATTTTTTTTTAAGAAATAATAATATTATAATAATAATATCCGGGACAAATCACACAAATGAGTGTGGGTTACTGGGGGACAGGTGTTTAGTACATGAGTAGAAGAGACCCCAATTAATAGTTGTAGTTAGTTTTATTTGATCTGATACATATATGGTGAAAAGATACTCTATAGTTGCTCCTAACTTGCCGATTTCGAAAAATAAGGTTTCCACCGAATTAGACCCCCAAGGGTAAGAGTTTTGTTTGCATTTTTATGTTCTAACAGCGACTGTACGGCAGCGAAACGTGGACAGTTACGCAAAAAGAAAGGCAGAAACTTGAAACATTTGAAATATGGTGCTGGAGATGGATGAAGAAGATTAGCTGGACGGAGAAAAAGTGAAACGAGGAGGTGTTGGATATGGTTGGAGAAAACCGAAGTCTGCTTCTATGGTTCTAACCATAGAGAATCGAAGAGGAAAGAAGATGGGACATTTGGTGTGACCGTGTGACACGACAACTTCTTCAAAACCCTTTTGGAAGGAAAAATCGAGGGGAGGAGAGGACGTGGAAGACCTAGACGTACATATATGGACCAAATAAAAGAAAAAGTTGAGGTCGTGTCGGGTCGTACTCGAATTAGCACAAGACCGTGCTAATTGACGATTGCTCCGCAGACAAGAGCCCTGCTCTTCAATTCGAAGAAGAACAGCGCCATAATATATTTCGATTTAGTTCCGGCATACAGAATTCAGGTTATCTACACGAGTCAGACAAATAAATAGAATAAATTATCAAAACAAGTAATATTTACATAATATTTGGGAGTGTTATTTCTGACCTCATAAAATTTGAATCTGCATAAATTAATCTGCGTAAATAATTAACTTTGTTTAATAGTATGTTAAGTAGCTATATAAGTGTGTCATTAACTCATTACATATTATGGACTCTACTGTTGACACATGAACGGATGTCTCTTTATACATGCACACACGTTCTAACTAAAGCCTGGTTCGGATCGATGAAGTCTATATATAAATAAAGTATATTATTTCCTTGGAGCTAAATAAATCGTTTATATTTAAGTTTGATTTTTTCACTCAAATTTTGCATTCGTTTCACTGAAATGAATCAGTTCAAATGGGTCATCGAAATTTCCCATCCTTAAATAGCCCTAAATGGCTCAGACTAAGAAAGTCTTAGGTGCCACGTGTCATATAAAGATTTAAAATTGAAAATGATTCTAAAAACAACCGCTTATCCGCAATTCGAACTCCATGTTTTACCGAGGCGATATTTTGCGGTGCGCAGGCGCAAGTAAGTAGTACGGTGCGACAAATTGGCGTGACCGAATTTATCGAGAACTCATTAGACCGAACACGAAATAGGCAAGCGTATAACATAGCTTCTGTGAGTGTTGGTTGATATTTAGGTACTTAGCACTAGTTCCTTATTTGTATTGTATTTCAAGTTTTATTTTCGTGACAAAAAATTGCCTATGTTCTTCTCCGTGGTCCCATCTGTCTTAATACCAAAATTCATCGACGTAGGTTCAGTAGTCTAGTCGTGAAAACGTAACAGATAGACAGACAGACAGGGCATTTCTATTATCTATTACATTACCTATTATATTCTATTTCTATTCTATCTATCTATTAAATTCGCATTTATATTATAAATAATATTATAAATAATTAATAATAAGTTTATCTTATGAGCCTCTTTTGATTGAAAGGGAAAATACAATCTTTTCATTACAAAGTATGTATTATGAATCCTATTTAGTTTAGGACAAAGTGATATTGAAAAAATAAATTCATTTGATGATAAAATAAATAGGTTACTCTTTAAAAATGTAGCATTATTCAAAATTATCAATTTAAAACGCAAGAATTTCATTAGCACGTAATAAAATAATATTAACTAATGATTCAATATCCAATAATAACGGTTGATCACTCGATTGTATTTAATCAGCTGTTTACAATGCCTAGTGTTTAACTCTACCAATGTCATATGCCACAGTAGGTGGAATTTTTAATTTGAATTAAATTAATGAGCTATTACTTGCTTTGTATTTATTGAAGAAGCAGATTAAAAGGTGGAGAAAGAAGCTGACTTATGTGATCTGAATGAATGAATAAATGAAAACAATTTATTGCACAACAAAACAGAAATATATAAACATAAACATGAAAAGAAAAAAGTTATGCAGGTAGGCGGGATTATCGCTAAAGAGCGATCTCTTCCATACGACCTGATCTGAGTGCATTTGAAAAAGTGGTTTACTATTTCATAGTTCAAGACCCAGTAAGGATTTGCTTTACTAATAATTGACCACGCTGAATACGTTAAAAACAACAGACTTCAATCGCAACAATTCCAATTTTGCTATGTTTTTGTTGATTTTCTCAAAAACCGCTGAATCGATTTCGATAAAATTTATATGGGACCACCTGTAAAGTATACCCTTTTAAACAAAAAAAGAATTTTCCAAATCGGTTCAGGCGTCTCGAGTAATCGGTGAACATACATAAAAAAAAGATTCCGACGAATTGAGAACCTCCTCCTTTTTTTAAGTCGATTAAAAAAGCCCCATGAAAAGTATTGAAGAAAACTGCGTTGGGTTAATTTCACAGCAATGTTGATTATGCAGTCTGTAGACACTGGCGCATGCGCAGTGGTGTTTAGATGTAAAGGCTGATTTACACTTTACTCTTCGAAAAGTATAGTTGCGAGAAAGCAATGGACTTCTACTTACTATTTGACTCACCACTGCATTTATTGAAGAATAAATCGGCGTTAAAATGTAGGTGTAAGCTAATCAATTTGTCACTCAAGATTTAAACCTGACTTCATGAAGTGTATCCTATGTTACCTGGAGGCTAAAAACGTTTCTAAAGTCACCTTAAAAACATGAATTTGTTTTGGCTCTATGCGGTTATAATTAAACTGACATACGTACAGGGTGATCTTTATTAAACGACTTCAAAAAAGGAGGAGGTTCTCAATTAGACTGTATGTTTTTTGATATGTATGTTACGCGATTACTCCGCCAATTATAAATTGATTTTGATGATTCGTTTTTTGTTTGGTAGGTCATACTTCAGAGGTGGTCACATATAAATTTTATGGAAATTGAATCAGCGCTTTAAAAAATCAACAATAACCAAAAAAACAGGAAAATTGTAGTTGTTACGATTGAAGTCGGTTGATTTTAACATTTTCAGCGTTTTCATTTCCCAACAAATGACAAATGGTGAATGCTACTTACGAGACTGAACAACTTTTTCCAAGAAAGCTACCAGTCGTACCACGTCATTAGTTTTTGGTCGAAAGGCGATCCAAACTATCTTCTCAAAGAGTGCAGTGTTTGAGTCATCTAGCTTGTCTGAGAGTGTGATGCTATTTGCATATTGTTTGCAAATGAGAATGTCCTCCTAGACCTGATTTTAGTGCTTCCTTATGACAAACCAATAGTTATGAAATAATGAGGTAGTAAAACCTAGGTTTCATATTCATTAGGTTTTCCGCGTTTAGCCATCGCAACTATAATAGAATATGTATGTTATTCCTCTGTAATTTAATTAAGTAACGGTTTCCTTCAATATTTACTTCTCAAGTTACTTTTAATTTAAATTATTATACATTTAAATGTATTGTATTTTAAATTAAGATAAAAATAGGTATTTCATGAAACTAAAATATATTTATAGTGTTTTAAATGAAACAAAAACATTTGCAATTGCTTGGTTATCAACAATACTATGTACTAAGTATTAGTTTTCTAATGTTGAATCTACGGTGAAATACATAATTTAGTGTGTTTTCAGGGTTCCGTACCTCAAAAGAAAAAAAGGAACCCCTATAGGATCACTTCGTTGTCCGTCCGTCTGTCTGTCCGTCTGTTTGTCTGTCCATCTGTCTGTCTGTCCGTCCGTCTGTCTGTCTGTCAAGACCCTTTTTCTCAGGACCGCGTAGACGTATCAAGTTGAAATTTATGTTAAATACTCAGGCCTGCAATCCCTTGAATCAAACTTCTATGCCAACGAAATCAAGAGATATGGCCGTTTATGCCGCATATTTCCGAAAACTAAAAATTAATCACAATATTGTGATGTAACTAAAAATTTTTGGTTTTCGGACTTTTCCCTTTGCTTGTGCTATAAGCATTGCTTCTTGCCAAATTTCATGGTTCTAGGTCAACGGGAAGTAAGGTTTTGATTCCTATATGCGAGTGTTCAAATATGCGGCATAAACGGCCGTATCTCTTGATTGCGTTAGCATAGAAGTTTGATTTTTTCACAGCTTCAAGGGATTGCAAGCCTGAGAATTTGATATAGAGTATCAAATCAGTATCATCATCACTTACCATCACGTGAGATGCCAAGGGCTTATCAATTGTGGGTAAAAAAAAATGCGTTCAAGACATGTGTGATTATGAATTTATACGGAACCCTCAGTGTGCGAGTCCGATTCGCACTTAGCCGGTGTTTTAAACTTAGCATCTCTTAAAGCTTTTAAGCTTTTAATTTCCAATTCTGGCTGTGAAATCGAGATGAGAAATTATAAATAATTTCTCATCTCGATTTCACAGCCAGAATTGGAAATCCCACTAATTGACAAAGCCTTCCAAGTTAAGCACAATCGTTAAATAAACCCGACACGATTTAAGCTGTACCTGTTCAAAAATCGGAAATGTCCTTTTGTATAGTTATTTCCGTCTGTCTGTCTGTTCTCTATCGGAATGTACCTTTACACTATCCGTCGTTGTAGGTCAGGGCGGTCGTGCACCGCACCCTGCCACGCGACTTGCGCATGCACAGCCACAGATAATAGAGTGTCTCGATCCAAGTGCGACTAATAAAAGGTCTTCCTTCAAGGCGACAGTACAAGCAAGCTAGAATAAACACATTTAACTACTATTCATTGTTTTTCTTCTTTTAATGAGGATTCTGTTATTGAGGAAAGGTATGATAAATAAATACTAATTATACTCGTAGACTAGATTGGCAGAATATACTGGACTGGAGAAATTAAGCGTTGATAGAGATCGGTTAAGACTAAAGTCTTTGACCAGTGTGTGTTGCCAGTGATGACATATGGATCCGAGACATGGTCGCTTACTATGGGTCTCATAAGAAGGCTCAAAATCACCCAAAGGGCGATGGAGCGTGCTATGCTCGGTGTTTCTCTACGTGATCGAATCAGAAATGAGGAGATACGTAGGAGAACAAAAAGTTACCGACATAGCTCTTAGAATCGCTAGACTTAAGTGGCAGTGGGCAGGGCACGTAGCTCGTAGAACAGATGGCCGTTGGGACAGTAAAGTTCTCGAGTGGCGACCGCGCACCGGAAGACGCAGTGTGGGCAGGCCTCCGACTCGGTGGACCGACGACCTGGTGAAGGTTACGGGAAGCCGCTGGATGCGAGCCGCACAGGACCGGTCAGTGTGGAAATCCTTGGGGGAGGCCTTTGTCCAGCAGTGGACGTCTTTTGGCTGATAGATAGATAGAGATCGGTTAGAACTAACATGTGTTCGGTATACCAAAAATTAATTTTAGTCTTGCATAAAAAAAAATATTTTTGAAATTTTATTCATTTTATTGAAATATACTATATAAATGTCGGTACGGAATAAGGTACTACAATTATTTCTTTAAACAAATTTTAAATAAATATAATTCACTTTAGCTTATTCCTGTGAGCCATTTTGCAATCTGACGTCAGCGGGGAAGCATTCTCCATTAAATACCATGAGTCATGGGACCCGTGGGTATACGTGAGCCCTAATATATTATTAGCCCATTGTTATCCGCCAAAATAATCATATTCTGAGAATGCACAGGTACCCGACCGGGAGATAGGTTTGGTTCGCAAAAGGCTTCAAAAAGTTCTGAAAGGATTTGTGATTTTTTGGATTTTTTCCTGCTTACTATGTAAAAAATGTGGTAGAAAATGGTGTTCAAGATTGGTTATTACATTAACAATCTACCACGGTCTTTATAGTTCATTCGAAGAAAAAAAAAGTAAATGGTAAACAAACTTAGTATAGGCAACGGACTTTGACATGTGTCAGTTTCAACCATATGTTTGTTTACCTTTTGCTATTTTTGATTGGAACAAGGTATACATACTTGTGTCATACTCTACACACTCATAGGTACTAAGGCCGGATTGTTTGTTAGAGGTTGTAGTATTAGTGGGGTTAGTCCAGTCAGCAGTTTTAATCCGCCCATAAGGCTTATCTGTAACAGCAAACAGTACTAACGGTTTGATGTTCCTAGCGTGCAAATATCCGAATAATAATATCCGGGACAAATCACACACGGTCATCTGGCCCCAAACTAGGATTCCCTGTATCTCGGGAATCAGATACATACACATATATATACATTTAAATACATACATATAATACACCCAGACTGAGAGCAAACAATTCAGCTCATCACAGAAAAGTTTGCCCTGTGTGGGGATCGAACTCACGACTCTCGGATCAGAGGTTAGGGTCGCTAACCACTTAGCCACCGAGTCAGTCAATGCCAAAGTCAAACCCATCCAGGTTAAACCGTGTCTGTAGCCAGTTAACCTGCGTGATCGACACAACCACGCAAACCGCATACGACTGCGTTTGTTATTTAATTAATGATAAAGGCACTCTAGATTCTGAATGATCTGATCTCGTTCGAACCGCAGATCGAAGGTAGACGTACGCGCTACTCGATCACCTTGAGACGACTAGTATAGGTAGATTATTTAAGGTTTTCGGGGCCCGAAGCCTGCTGAGTGGTGACCGGATGGAATGCGAATTCAGTTAATCAGACTTAGATATCTATATCTATACCTATCTATTCTATCTATCTATATTTCCTGTATAAACTATGGCATAGCTGTTTTTAAATGATTTTAAAAAATGAAGATTTTCACATCTCCAGCACGAAAAGGGTGCCTTTGGTCCCTAAAAACTCAAAGCAAAAACGGTTTTTGCTGCGAGCGTGAGAAAAAGTAATTCGAATTTCGAACATCATCTTTTGCGCGGCGCTGAAAAAAATATGGGCGTAAGTTCCTTCAGAAACTCATTTTTGCCGGTTATTTAATGAAATTTAAGTTTATAAATTTTGCTATTGCATTTTTAAAGACATAATGTTTAAAATAAATAAGTACTAGTAAATATGAACAATGATTACTTAAAAATATCATGTTTGGTTTTCATCTTAGGTTTTCATAAAAATGTCAAGCAGCGCGTTTCCGAACGCAACCTCTAAATTAAAAACATTTTAAATTAAATTACAATTTTTATTTTTATTTTTTTATTTAAACTTGAAGAAAATATTATTCAATATGTATCTGTAAGGACTTTTTGGCGGGAACTCGCGGCAAGAGTTTGTCATTTTTGTTTTATTATCCGAAAAAATAGGTATCGTGGTTTTTAATGAATAATATTGATAGTGTATTGTTCAATAAAGTGCCATTTAAGTGTCTAATATGTAGGATAATGAAATAAAAGTGTGTAGACTGTGTTTCGAGTGCTCTCAAGAAGTCCATGAAATCTTCATCAAAAGTGCTATCATTTTGTTGAAGAATAGAGAAAAAGTTAAAGACGACAGAAATTGATAAATGAGATCTCAAATGAAATAGAAAAATATTTAGAGAAGAGCAAACTACGTAAGAATAGGCTGTATGGCCAGAGAAGCCTTTGCCTTTTCCTTGCAAAAGCAGGAAAGAACCAAACAAAAAAAAAAAAAAAAAAATGTATCTGTAATGGTGAAAAGTTGGAAGATGAAATTCTTTTTATTGAATTTCGTACTTTTCTTAAACCAATTTTAATAAAACTGCCAAATTTGAAGTCGAAAGCAAATATTACTAAACACACGTTCTGCCCATAGTCGTTTTTCCTATGGAAAATATATTATGCACACCCAAAGCTGATCTGATGGTGGAAACGGCAGGCAGTCGGGAAGAATTCCTCATCGGTATACAGAAGGTATTTTATTAAAGTAAATTTTGTACATATAGGAACAGTTAAGAAGCCAGTTTTCATTCATTTAAAAATATAAAAGTTATACAGTAAATATTAGTGGTAATACAAATATCAACTTTGCGCATCGACATGAGAGAAACATTTGAATTATTTCAGTAATTCTTACTTAACAAGTATTAAAATCTTTCGTCATTATCTTCATCATAATCGTTTTAACAATGAGTTTCCATCGACAATATAGCATTTAACCTATTTTCGCTATCTGTGTGGTTTAAAAAAAAGGTGTTATTATTATGACTTTACCAGATAATTCTTACTAATTAAGTAATTAATAAGGTTTGGAGGCCGGCACTTTGTACCGACGACGACCAAGATTTGTCTTCCTCTAAAGAGATGAACCTAAAAGTAAACACCCTATTTTTCATTTGTACATATATTTTGCGGTTCTCAATGCCGTTTGGTTAGCGAAGGTATATTTATGAAAATCATAATCCATTCCTAACGTTCTGTAATATTTGTAATTCTTGTTACAACCACGCAGTGTGCGTATATAATTCCACCATTGTTATGACCTTCAAAGTACAACCGTCCAACTATCAACAGAATACGGTGTATATTTCGGTAAACGTGTACGTTATACAATTCGTCTCGTACCGATCGTCAAAAGCCGTGAAGTTTTGCGATAAAACCTGTGATTTAATGACGCCTCGTTTTTCTATCGTAGGAAGCAATAATTGCGAATTTTATGCGAGCAACAAACTCTGGTCCTTCGAGCCGGATAGCTCGTACAGCGCTTCAAGGACTGAACCTTGCTATACATAGATTGTAACAAAAAGGTGTACTTAAACCGAAAAAAAAGATCTCTTTACATGAGCAGTTTGTAACTAAATTTGATGTAGTCTTCTGCCTCAGAAACCTCAGTTGATTTTAGTGCTACAACTTCGCTGTAATCGAAAAACATTTTAAGGTTATCCTCTAAAAAGTATCGGCTAATCAACTTTCATGATATTTTTTTTGTGATTTATGCAAAGTCGTGGGACAAAAGTTCTTCTGTTTCTTTAGTAGAACCTTAAGGTTCTTACAATTCTGTCTCTTTCCTGAAAGTGATGCATAGGTACTTTTCAGTGTTTTTTTAAGAAGTAAAAGCATATCGCACCCTTTAGAAAGATTCGCCGCGGTAAATTTTTAATATAGTTCGAAATTCAAACGTGTGGCGTTGATATGTGGACGTGTGTACTATATATTTACAACCACATTACATTGTACAATTGTGTATACAAATTCTGTCAGTCGTTGTACATCAAAGTGGCATTTGATTTGACGAACGCAGCCAGAAACAGCGTATTGTTTTGACAACACACAGTTACAAATACAAGAACCATTGTAGTAGTTTGAAGAATCGAAAACACAATGCGATAAACCAACATAACTTGCATGAAAGAATCTTAATCCAATAACCAGAAAATCAAGTGATTTAAATCGAATCTTTATTGATCACAATTTAAAACTAATAATTATAGAACTGAATGTTTGCAAACTATAAATATGTTTTGAACGACATTCAGGGGATTAAGATGAATCTAAAGAAATATCGCAATCTAAAATCCATCAAACCGTTTAGTTAATAGGATTATTCCACGACACATACATACATACACTCGAAAAATGACGACGATCAAAAAGTTAATAACTAAGAAAAACCCGTATCAATATTCTATGGATTTCTTTGGTCCGAAATAAAAAAATATTTATTTATTTAAAACATAAACTGAAAATGAGCTGTACAGATTATTATATTTATAGTAATAAACTTGAATGCCTATTTCTTTTATTTTTCTATATGCATTCATCTTTTCAGATACAGATTACAAATCAATCAAAACTTGACATTCACAATTCGCAACACAATTTACATTCTCGTATTTGTATCTTTGTCAATAACTTCATTGTAAATTAATTGCTGTCCAGTAGATAGACTATTGTTGTTTTAATTACGTACTGAAGGTTAAATGACTGTTAACAATATTTTCCTGGATTAAGTTGACGTAGGAGGCCTCTACATACTAGATTTAGTATTTTTTCATTGAGGTAGCAAAGACAGAGAGGGTCGAATTAAAGAAACGATCTCTTTTTTCATCTCGAAACTCTCGTTCGTTACATAAGCAATCTACGTGTGCATTGACGATCACTCTTTATCATCATTACATCGTAATTTTTGTTCTTCTTTCTATAGTATAAACAACCAACCATTAAAATAAAGTATGAATACCATTGGTACTAACACGCAGAACTGATAACCGTATGGGAAAGAAAGGTATCCGTGTGGCGATCGCGGCCCGGAGATGTCGAACAGCCCGCATGTTACTTGGTGAACGATGACCTGTTATACTTAAAGACATGAAACTTAAAATCAGGCTTGAAAGTAAACTTATTCCTGTTGATATAGCGACGGTATTATAAATACCACTCTATGTGAAGGCGTAGAAAGGGCACAAGACAATTCTTATACAAAAAAGAATGAGGAAAAAAAGAGTCAAAAATTTCGAGTGACCTCAACGTGAAAGGTCACATGACGTATAATTACATAAGGTGGAAAGGTGTACGCTTGTCGGAAGCGGACCTTGGGCTACAGAAGTCGAGACATAGCGGTCACAGACCCAGTTAAGGCTTGTGCGGAGCTGCGCAGAGCGGAACGCAGCGAGAAAAATCTTCCATTTTCAAGTAAATTTTTAACGTCTAACTAAGGTCTTTTGTACTTAACTAAGGGTTTGAATTATGTTTAGAGTGACCCTATCTTGCACCTCTTTCTGTGTGTATCCAGTAGCATTCGATACGTAAAAATATTAATTAAACTGGTTACCAACTGCATATCCATTCTGTTTCCGCTACTTGAGAACCAATTACTCATTTACTTTGTCTGTAATTTGACTATATTTTTCTATTATTGTAGTATCATCTTATACATCTGCTTTATCGCCAAGTTTTACGTTTGCTCCAAATCGCTTTTTAGGTAATAATGACTTGTTCAAAGATCTCAGTATCATTTGTAGCCGGCCTAAAGCATGATCCAACCTACAACGACGTGTAAGGCGGAAGTCATTCGCATTGATCTTGAACGTTTATAAGTCTGTTGGTTCATAAGTGAATATAAATAAACCACTTTTATTGGCGAATAAATTCCCTCTTGTTCTTGTTCTTCGTGGAATTATTTTACGCCTAAAGCCTACAAAGTGGTAAATCTGACAATCGACTTGTGTGGAGAGTTTAATTCTTTTTATTGTCGTTTATTTAAAAAGTGATAGGACAAAAGTTGTCGCATTAACCAGAATTAGCGTGGACTTGTTCACATCCTGTCATTAAAAATACCTATTCTTCGATAACCAATATAATAGACTAAGAAGAACGCTAATATTTTTTTTATAAATGATTTCGGAAATGTTAATATGTAATAATATTTTTCCCAAGAAACTTAGAAATGTATTTGTGATATGAAAATTAACAACATGAAGATTTTATAAATTAATCAGATATATGATTATAATTTTAAAACATTTTAAGATAAAAATAATAATCCAATTTATGGAGTCGTCAAACTTACTTATCTAAAAGCCCGCCCCAAGTCGCACCCGGTGGGAACGTACCCATTACGCTGGCCGCGTTTCCACGCTGGATGGCCAGTGCGATGCGTTGCACCAGGTACGACTCGGCGCGGGGGTCTCCCGTATTCTCGCGCAACCTCCTCCCCAGCTCCCTCACAAATGTTTTGGCCTCCTCACCCCACACACCCGAGGTCTCCACGGAGAGCGGCACAAACTCGTACGCCGGTTTCAACTCCGCATATTTGGAATGTTTAAACTTTGCTCGTGCCTCCGCGGCCGCTCCCACCGTCCGAACAGTCCGGCTGAGGTTGGAGGCGGCGTACGTGCACGAACATGTGACATCCCATATAAGGGACCTACCTTTCGCCCACGGTATCAAGGTGAGGCCGTCTGGCTTCTTGCCGTCACTCCGGCTTAAACCTGGGGGCTCCAGTATACTGGGGATGTTGGCAGACACCAGGGCGCGACGCACGATCTCATTTAACGCGTGATGGCGAGGAAACCTGCCCGCGCTTTTAGCACAACTGAGACCGTGTCGCCCGCTACAATCCACCGCCACCCCACATTTACACTGGTGTGGCTCACAAATCTTACATCCAAGCCTGAGCCCGACGGCCACCCTTAGGGTGTCATTATCCAGTAAGGTCCCGAGCTGGGGCGACGGCAATGCGTGCAGCCACGCTCCTGACTCACGTTTGGAGACAGCCCCCATGCGCGCCAAATCGGCCCCGGTTGACCGTGTGACCAAGCCTTCTAGGACGCTTTTCGAGTGAACGTCATCCCAGCTTCTTTGCGAGTCAAGTTTTTCCGCTGGGGGTGTAAGGGAGGGATGCGCCGTAGACCATACCGTTAGGGCCTCGCCACGGAACGGAATCTCAATACTGCCGCCATAAGAGGGAAGAATAGCAGCGACGAGTGTTGAAACTCCATGCGACGAGGCCAAGAAAGCGGACAGTCCAGTATCCTGCACTCGCCTGACCCCTAAACCTCCCAGCCGGACCGGCAAAGAGGCCTGATCCCACTGGCCATCATCGAGGCCCACATTTAGGATCTTCTCCAGTGTCCCCCTAATTGTGTCATCCAGGAGTTTGACCTCGTCTGAAAACCGCCAAGTAGGTGCCGTGCGAACTGTGTAAGTAAGCTTGGGCATGGAGAGGCAGCTCCTTAGGAGGACAAGTGCAGTGTGCGCTGACAGATGCTGTAAATGACTATGTGCCCGGACGAGCATCTCTCTCTTAGCCTCCAGCACTGCAGAAACCGCCTCCGGAAAAACTGGCGCGCCTAGGAGCATAAATGAGCCTTGGTCAATCCGTTGCACTCTTGGCATAAGAGCCTCAAAAATGGGCGTATGTACTGCCGCTGTGCTACTGCAGCAGTACAACTCGCATTTGCTCGGGTTGACCACGGGTCCCATCTCTGACAGGCTCCTGAAGAGCAACTGCAAGTCACGAGCTACGACATCCGGTGACCCCCCAACCGTCCCATCATCAAGGTACCAGACATTCAACGGCGACTGCAGTGATTTTATTGCCTTGTGGATAGCTAGGCTAAAGATTAGGGGGCCCAGGGGATCACCTTGCTGGGCTCCCACCTGCGACAGTAAGCATACGTCACCGTAGATCAAATTGGTGCCCGATGAGTAGCACTGATGGAGGAACGGGTATAGTGCTGGGATCATCTCTTTCGCCTCTGTCAACAGGGTATCCCTCTCCACGCTATTGAATGCATTTTTGAGGTCTATTTTCACTATAACACTATCCGACTGCGACGGGTCCAGTGCAAAAGTCCTCGTAGCGTGTATGGCAGCCTCACATCCCAGGGTAGTGGCAAAGCCTACCTGATGAGGCTGTAGATATGAGGACATATCGCTTCTTACAGCCCTACATCCCAGCTTCGCCACAAGACGCCGCAATGTGCTGCCAACCGCAATGGGCCGTATGCCTCCGTCTTTTTTGAGGAGGGCGCAGAGATTAGCTCCGTAAAGGAACGGGCAGACATCCTTATGAAGGTTACCCCTGAGCAAGAAATTGCAAAGCCGTGTCAGGGACTCCAATAACTTGGTACCGTTGTCCCCTGCTGAAGGAGACACGAGCTGCTTGAGGTGTTGTGGCTTAAGGCCATCCACCCCCGAAGCAGATCCATTGTAAAAGGAGCCGATTGCCTGCGCGACCTCACTGGTGGTAACGGTTAGAGCATGTGATTGCTCCGAGGAGTCAGGTGCGGCCGGAGGTAACAACGGACGCGACGGCGCCGGGTGTTATACCTAGTAAGTAGAAGTATATACCTAGTAAGTAGAAGTTCCTCTGGGTAGACATTTTGTACTAGTTAGAAAAAGACGATTAAAAAAAGTATAAAACACTAGTACTCTCTTCAAAATAATAATAATAAAGAGTTTGATTTCAAAACTTGTTATCTCAATTTGATCGTTTAGCAAATGACATACTAACATTTCCACTATATCTTACAATTAGATAGTAAGGCATTTACACACGTTTTCGGATTATTGGAAGATAGGTACAGGAATCGAAACAGACGCACTAACTTATACTAACTTATACAGGATGTACTTATACAGGATATACTTATACAGGATATACTTATACAGGATGTACTTATACAGGATGTTAAAAAAGTGCGTTTGAAATTTTAAGGGGTTACTCAAAATCAAGAGAATACAGGAAAAATATTGAATAAAAAATCCGATCTGCATTTTTTTTTAGTTTCCCATACATTCTTGATTCACTATTCAGATTATTAGTATGAGAAACTGAAAAAAAATATAGACCGGATTTTTTCAACATTATTTTCCGTGTTCTTACATTATTCTAAGTAATCCCTTAAAATTTCAAACGCATTTTTTTAACACTCTGTATAAGAAGAAAAACGCCGAATTTTAAACATAACACTGTGATATTAACTACTCGTAGAACAGTTGAAAATCTTTGTTATAAAAATTAAAAATTAATGTCGCAAACAATCGGATCAAGCTCGCCTACTTCCAATTCCTTGCGTTTGCGCACGTGACCTCGAAAGCTTCGCCAAGGTCATTCACCTGAACTTGATTGCTGATTGATTGTATCACACTTTGTAAATAATACTTACTATCTCCGTATTTCTTTATTTAATTTAAAACCGGTTTCATTGACATTGATTTATTTGTAAACAACATCCTTCATTTCGAGTTGAGTATCGGAAATTGCAATACACTGCATCAAAAATAAAAACTGCCTTCAAACCTTTAAGAAAAGAGCGTACTCCCACTTCGAAGCCAGCAACGCACTTGTGACTCCTTTGGTGTTGAGTGTGTCTATGGGCGGCGGCAATTTACCATCAGCCTGATCCGTCTGCTCGTTTGCCACGTATGTCTGGAAAAAAATATGAAATTAATAACTTATTATATTCGTTAACTTGCTCTTATATTAAAATCATCGTAATGAGTATAGAAACTAACTACCCATAAAAGCTGACCTCACGGTTTTATTTAAACATTTTTATACCTAACAAAATGTAGTTTTTGATATTTGATAAAAGTTACGTAGGACCGTAGCAGTCATTAAAGTGATTGCAAAATCAGCGATTACTTAAAAAAAGGAATGACTACTTTTACGAACTACGGGATCTGTGGAATTAAGTTTCATAAGAGCGAATTTCCTTTCATTTGAGCTGATTGAGGTAAAACAGAAAATTCATTTATTTAGGTCACACGTTCGTGTTTGGGTCACAGAAATGTACGTATATATGTGTACTATGTTGCAACTTAATCGGTCCAATAGATTCGGAGCAAATCGACTGGGATGGACGGACAGACAAACAGATACACGAGTGATCCTATAATGGTTCCATTTTTCCTTTTGAGGTACGGAACCCTAAAATTATGACGTTTGTACACGCGTAAATGTTTGATCATCATCATCATCAGCCGAAAGACGTCCACAGCTGGACAAAGGCTTCCCCCAAGGATTTCCACACCGACCGTTCCCGTGCTGCCTGCATCCAGCGTCACCAGGTCATCGGTCCACCGGCTAAATAACCGACACTGGATATTGGTACATGGAGTCGGGGGTACGAAGTGTCCACACGTATGACAGTATTCTAAATATAATATACTCGTAGTACGTTTGTTTTCTAGAGCACGGCATTGTCCTTGTCTTTCACGACAATAGCTGGAAAATAATTATGTTCTCCACTCAGAATCATCTAGATCTGAATAATATAGATTTTATGAATAGATATGAGGTCTTTTATTTGAAATGTTTCCAGCATCAATACAATCTGCTCGATTTTTAAATAAATCTCTTATGGATTTGTTATTAAATTGTTCAGTAGTCTGAGAACGGCAACGGTAACTACGTGGGAAAATGGACAGACAGACTCTACTAGGTATTGCGGACATTAACAATTTTACAGCTCTAACGGTAACACAACATCATGTGCTGTAAACATACTGCGAAGTAATAAAATGGTTATGTCTTTGAAGTCGCAAGAAATGCCGGCGGGCGTATTGAGGTTAAGAAGTTGAGACAATAGGTTCTTGCAACATGCAGGAGGAATACAGACAGGGTTAGTAGACGTCGTTAGTGTTATTTTGTATATAGGCATTTGTTATTAACCCATGACTTAGTTCAATGTCTCCGTGCAGATCAAACATAAAGTAGTAATACTTTAATGGAAATTAAAATAAATACTTAGGTTATTAAATAACAGATTTCTTTTTATACTTAATATAATACAAGAAGCCTGAACTTTCTAGAGCTATGAAATTGTAAAACAGAGACGTATAGTACTAAGCGGCTTGCAGATATGTGTTACTAACCGAATCGTGTATAAGATCTAGACAGAGATAATATAATAAAGATTTTCCGTAATAAGTAATTTAAACTTACCTTGTGATAATAAATGTGGTAAAAACTGGGTAAAAGTTTAAAAATATTTCTCATGAGAAGTCATAAACTTTTTAAATGTTTTAGAACAGCGAGTCACTAATTGAGAATTGAAAATTACTGGTGGGTGGCAAAGATGCACGAATATAACAGAATGTTCTATAATTTTTTGAACTTCTTGTAGCTAAAAGCTAGACAATTAATAAAATGTGTGCCTTTGAATATTCTGAGACCTCTAATCCTCTAGAAATGCAGAAAAAAACAGTCTATCTTGCGTTAACTTTAAACTCAAAAACGAATATTTCCACTTCCAGTTCATCATGGGGGTTTTCAAGACCTTCATCATCCTCCACCTGGTCTACGTCACCACGTGCATGGATCAGCTCCACATCATCTACGAGTGGAAGCAGCTAGACTACCAGTTCCCCACTCCTGAGGCTCGGCAGCAAGCCTTAGAAAGCAAGACTTTTATACCAGAGAATAATATACCAATGGGGTTAGAAGTATGGGGGGATAAGCTGTTTGTCACGGTGCCGAGGTGGCGAAAAGGCGTGCCAGCCAGTTTGAATTATGTTGATTTGAAAGGTGAGTTTTATCATCGCTATAAGGCTTGTTCTTTTCATAATGTCGGCGGGGTTCAAGTCTGTAGAATCGCACTTTATAATAAAAAATTTATTGACTTAGTAAAGACGCTTTCATGTTTTCCGTCATCACCACTTATCATGAGGTGAGATCATGCTGTGTTAACATGCTGACACGTGCAGTTGGTTGAACACTGCCTGTTAGTATTTTGCGTAAATGTTTGATATTGCTGAAGGTAATTAAGCTGTTTCCAGTCCTGTAATATCAAAACTTTTGCATATACCACATATAATGCACTTTATGGATCCACTGAAAAACCCATTAAAGATTCAAAATTCAAAATTCCAAATATTTTTTATTTAACTAGATGCTGTATGCATACTTTTAAATTGTCGTTTTTTCTACCTAGTACAAAGTTCCTACCACTCGGAGCTTGTACACTTAATGTTTTGGGAAGTGTTAGCGGAGCGAGAAGAAACGTCGAGCCCAAAAGAAACTCGCCCCAACACATTTTTTGAAATAAATACTTAATATCTATTACAATTGATTTCATTACTAAAGCTATGAGCTAGAGGATCTATACATGTCCATACATCATTGTCGTTAACATAGTCTTGGGTTTTATAATATCTTCTTAAACACAGGCATTTCTTTACACAAGTCTTAAACTTATTTTCGGATAAACTCAGGTACACACTGAGGTAAAAACTCACACTTACACTTTTTTCATTTTCAGGTATTTTATTGTAGAATTTTATACACTGCCCCATGAACGACTTCTTTACCTTACTCAGTCTCGAATAAGCAACTTCGATATTATTTCTATTTCTAAGATTAAAACTATGCCTGTCACTGTTTTTTGGAAATTAATCTAAATTCTTACGAACATACATGATCTTTTCATATATGAATTGACTGGCAACAGTTAAAATATTCATTTCTTTAAACCTGTTCTTCAATGACTCTCGAGATCGCATCTGATAGATAGCGCGAAAGGCTCTTTTTTGCAGTATGAAAATAGTTTATATGTCAGCTGCATGTCCCCAAATTAGGATGCCGTAAGACATTATACTATGAAAATAGCTAAAATACACTAGTCGTGCAGTATCTTCATCTGTTAGTTGCCTTATTTTCTTGACGGCGTAGGCAGCTGAACTAAGCTTTCCTGCTAATGTGGTCCCCATTGTAAGGAAGCATCTAAAGTAATACCAAGAAAAACAGTGCTATTTACGAACTCTAAAATATTGCTATCTAATATTACACTATCGTGATTGATAGACTCAAAATTACCCGAGTTCAACAGGTACTAAATGTAGATCTGAATTAAGAATAGTTGAACAGTTTTACCAAGAACTGAACCTTGCGGAACACTTGCAAGGTCAACAAGTGTCACGCTTATCAAAAATCTTAGAGCCTTGAATAAGCCTTCGCCATGGGAAAATCAGGGATGTTAGATGCCAACTCAAAAATTATGACACCGGCCTGTCAAAATTATGGTACTTTCGAAAAAACCATGGTACGCTTCGTCTTACACACTTATATTAAGTATTATTTCGTCTGAGACAGGTATATCACATCACAAATATAAGTTCTCGGCACATAAGCACACAGATGTCCTTAGAATAGAAGGGCGCGTTCCAAAAAAGTTAAAAATTACCCCTGTTACGAATTCCGAAATCACGTCGAGTAAAACCGATGGTATAATCCGGCCAAATAAAGAAAAAGATTGGATATTGAAATATTGTATTAGCCTCCTCTCGCAAATTGTATTTGTCCGGGTTATACCCTTGGTTTCACGCACCAGCAGTCAGAGTCAACTCAACATAAAAGGGCCCGGGCCGTTTCATTCTACACATCAATACATCGATTGTACATAACGGAATTATAGAGGGAAAATAAAGTTTAATGCTAGATGTGAAAATTATGGTACTTTTGCGTACCATAATGGAAGTACCATGGTACATGGTACGAAGACCTGAATAATGGTACGAATACCATAATTATGGTACGTATAACATCCCTGGGGAAAATGAGTCGAAATATCCATTGTCTACAAAAGAGGAAAATAAAATAAAATAATGAATGCTAGTTCGTTAAAGTAACTCTTCAACTACATCAAGGTAAAACATATTGTTTCGATCCAAAATAGTCAATTTAGAATATTTTTAATAGTTCAACAATATTGAAACAATATTTCAACGTTTGTAAGCGTATTGTCCTATTCACACAATATAATTACGACATCAAATCATTCATCACATGAATCGTATTACTAACCTATGTCTCACGACGCCCTCTTCTGTTACTTCACTCAGTTAATCATTTAAAAAACCATAATAGTCATTCACTATACAAACACTTTCTCCCCCCTCTCATCATGATTCGTCTAATTCGGTTTAAAAAAACGGAAAAATCTATTTCATTTAGATATGTGCGGAATAACTATTCTTATATAAGTAAGCGTAAAAATAACACATAGTAAATTGTACTATTTAAGAGTTCAGAAGATTTGTGTAAAATCTGTAATCTTCTTAGCCTCTATTAAGTGGTCATGCGTTCTCAAACTTAATATATTTTTTGTTACCTTTCACTATATTTGATGTAGATTTTAATTTTGGAAGACATTAAAAAGATGATTAACTTTTTTCTTATGCAACTTTTTGTTCTTTTGTCTCCTTAGCATTAGCTTTATTTTATAGTTGAAATATCTGTATGGCTATGTGAAATAAATAATTTATCTATCTATCATCTATCTATCTAAGAAATACAACCTCCACCAATCCGGACCTAGCCCCCGTGGGTGAAGTATGGTTTTCCTTTATAAGGTATGGGAAGAGAACCATGCCCTTGCAGTAGGGATGATGTAGAGTTGTTAACAATTACGTAAACTAAGAAAACTAGTGATATGCGTTTAGAAAAATAGGTAAGTGATGATGAAGAAAATCCCAATCGTCACTTTGAATTAGGTGCCTACTTAAATACAATTTCCTGTTTTATTATTTCAGATAACAGCACAACTTCACCGAAGCTGATTCCTTACCCGAGCTGGGCCGCCCACAATATCGGCTCGGACAAGCGCCCTCCCGAGATCATCTCTCCCTTCCGCGTGCGCGCCGACCGCTGCGGCCGCCTCTGGGTCCTCGACAACGGCAAGATGGGCAACCTTGAACCCAACACCACTGTCTACCCACCCTCCATCATCGTCTATGATCTTAAGACCGATGATCTTCTCAGGAAGTACACTATCCCTCCAACACAGATCAAACAGGAGTCAGGCTTTGCTAACATTGCTGTTGAGGACACAGATTGTGATAAAACTTTTGCATACGCGGGTGATCTCGGAAAAGCAGGTATTGTTGTGTACTCTTGGGAAAAGAACGAATCGTGGAGGATCACTCATCATTACTTCCATCCAGACCCTCTAGCTTGTGACTACAGCGTCAAAGGATACAACTTCAGTTGGACTGACGCGATATTTGGTCTTGGACTTTCTGCACCGAACCCTGATAACTATAGCACGTTGTATTTCCACCCGATGTCAAGTTACAATGAGTTCGCGGTCTCAACCGAATATCTTAGAAACGAGACAGTTGCTAAAGATAACTTTAATGCTTTTAAACTACTGGGAAGTAGAGGACCGAACGCTCAATCTAGCGTTTCCTTCTTAGACCCGTCAACTGGAGTGCTGTTCTATTCGCTAGTCAATTTGAATGCTGTGGCTTGCTGGAGGACAACTAACAAAGATTACACTATGAAGAATCAGGGAAGAATATATATGGACGACGTGAAAATGATTTATCCTACTGATATTAAGGTAGACTACAAGCAAAACCTCTGGATCCTATCAAACGGAATGCCAATATGGATGTATGACAAGTTGAACCCCGAGGAAGTGAATTTTAGGGTGTTCTCAGCTCCAGTACTAGATGCAATTAGTCATACGGCTTGTGACGTCACACCAAGATCAGACATTTTGGAGAAATATGCGAATAAGGTGAAGAATGTTACAAATAATATTATTTCAAAGATTGTACCGAGCAGCAGTGTTTCTGTAATGCCTATGTCTATGATCACAATAGCTATAATGAGTTTCGTTAATTCACTATAATAAAAAAAGAGTGAATGTCCCAAACAGTGGAAAAGACAGTGCCAGTTCCTGATTATCAATCAAAAATCAGGGAACAATTACTTAAGCAAATTGTGCTTATACAGTCATAGAATTTGAGAAATGTTATTAAATTGTGATCGTTTTCAGCCATAGTTTTAAGTGTAAATGAATGCTAAGTTACTTTTTCTGTCTTTCTAAGTATTTTTAAAGAAATACGTTAAGTATCTTTCTGAGGAAATAGGTATGTATTTTCTGTTAACTATTTTAAAATAGTGTTACCCTAATTTATATTTATTGTGGTGTATCATGTTGTGTGAAATGTTGTATTATGTATGGCATGTTATAACAAGTGGTGATCGTATGTTTGAGAAAAGTACTTAACATAAGTTGTGCGCTAGCGCCTTGAGAAGTTGAATATATTAATTTAAATTCCAATTGACTATTAACTGCCGTGTTAGTTAGTAATTTTAAGTAACTCTTTTGATTTTTTTTCTTATGTTTTTTCATTGCAGTGGGTGGAAAATATGTTGATTTATTTAATTTTTCTGTGCAAAGACACATAATACAAATTTTAAGACAAATAAAATTATTTTTCCTTTATGTTTAGAGTAAAATAAGGTTATTTGTGATTTTATCATTCCTTTAATTTTAAGTAGAAACTTTAACTTATGATTTGTAGTTAAAATGTAACTAAGTCGTAACGTAATTACAATAATTTACATTATGTAAATATTTAATTTACTATTTACTATTAAATACTACAAAATAAATCAAGTTTTTTTAAAATCGTGACTAATACGTTGATTTGAAACTAGATGGCAATAAGTTGTATTCTGTGTTTAAAAATAGAGGCAAGTTTAAACGTTCGTTCATCGTTCTCATCAGGCAGATTTGGTTAAATCACAAATCAGTGTCTTGAAGAGCTTACAAGCTCACGTTAGCTGTTTAAAACAAACCGTCTCTAAAGCGGACCAGACATTATCAGTAATAATGACATTATTTTCAAGTAATGACAGTATATTGACAGTGTAGTGTATGACGCATACTAAACGATGTAATGACAATATACTGATGCAAAAATAATGTCAGTATTATTGATAGTGTCTGGTCCGCTTAACAAAGGCACTTTCTACTAATAAATTCAAAATTTTCGTAACCCTAAAATCATTTGGAATTTCTAAACTCCGATCAAATAATGGACTTTTTATTTTATATTTTCAAATTAAAGTTATTTATAGTATTTTTCTGTTGTGTGAGGTGGCAAAACGCTGACGGCCCGTCCGATGGAAAGTAGCTACCGCTGCCTTTGAGCATCTGTAACCCCAGATATACCTATAGGTAGAGTAATGTGCCTTGCCGATCCTGTTATGAATCTACTTAATTTGGTTATGTTTTTTGTAGACAACCCATTAGGTCCCCACTGCAGGGGCACGGGTCTCTTCCCATTACTCGGGAAGGTTAGGCCATACTCCACACACGGGGGTCAAGTCCGGATTGGTGGAGGTTGTGGGGCTAGTGGCCAACGCCAGTATCAGAAGTTTTCAAGCCGCCTCTCCGAGATGGCTTAACGACTGCTATCTAGCGATTGCAGCCGGCACCAACGGCTTGCGAAGCACGGAAACGATCGAGATAAATGCCACTAACAGTCAAACCCATCCAGGTAATGACCGTGTTTGTAGTCAGTGACTGAACAGCACTGAACCACGACCGCTTCAGTCGCACTGAGCCACGACCGCTTCGGTTATGTTTTTTAGTTCTTCCTATTTGTTAGCTACACAGTCATAATATGTACTTACAGTTACATCACTTTCAGTTATCGACCTTGGCCCTTGGTAATAAAGACAAAATATTGCTCGCATTCGATGTTAGTCGAAGCGGTCGTGGCTCAGTACGACTTGCGTGGTCGCATTGATCACCCAAGGTAACTAACTACAGACACAGTCATAACCTGGATGGGTTTCACTGTTAGTGGTATTTATTTCGACTGTTTCCGTGCTTCGCAAGGTACGTTAAGCCGTTGTTGGTGCCGGCTCTATCTCGCGATCTGTAAAGCCATGTCCGAGGCCTTATAGGCGGCTTGAAAACTTCTGACACTGGGGTTGGCCACTAGACCCACAACCTCCACTAATCCGAACTTGCCCCCGTGTGTGGAGTATGGTCTAACCTTCCTGAGGTATGGGAAGAGACCCGTGCCCCTGCAGTGAGGATGATATGGGTTGTTAACAATTCGACGATAGTACGATTAATATCGTCGATAGGTAAGCACTTGATGTGAGTGGTGTAGTAAAATAACAATAAATACATATATGACGCTTTATTAAATAATAAAATAAATATAATAACGACTCAATATTACCAGGAAGAACAAAGTATGGTACTTATAGACGTTTCAGAAATAAAGTCATCAATTTTTTACCAAATTATACATATTATTGAAAATATCTTAAAACGGTAAAACCATGTACCTAAAATCAAAAAGTTTCAATAAAATGTAAGAGAGAGAAGATAATATCTTATTCCATATCGTATCGCGTCGGTCGGATCATGAAGGGGTCGTAAGCAAATTTTTACAATTTTGGAGTGATTATAAGAAAAAGTATTCTAAAAAGTTACTGTGAAGAATTGTGTTCCAACTTAGTGCATTAACCTTTTACGTAGTAAACGAAGCTATTGTTGCGAAACCAAGTTAAACGGTGACTAAATAAGATATTTATTTTCCTACTATATACAGATTGGTGTCGATTCGGTTTTCACGTTCTGTCTTTTTCTTTCTATACTGAAAAGATAAGGATAGGACGCTTAAATTAAGTTTAGTCCTGTCAAATAAGTTTAATCATTAACTCCGAATCGACACCAATGTAAATCTAGTCGTGCGTCAAATTTTAATTAGTGCTTCTACTCTTGATTCTGATCAACATTCCCCGAGGAACCCATAGTCAAATAGTCTAATAAACTTATAACCTAGATATAAAAATGCGTATGTACACCTACACTATCTTTTGGAGCAAGAATTTTAAGTTCCTTTCTTATGTATAACTCAAGATCCAGAATTTGTTGGATACGCCCCTACGATATGATCCGACCCGACGCGAAGATCATACTCGTATAGAAGTACGAGTATCACTAATACTATTACGTAACTACTATGTAGCTTTTCAAGAAAACCATCCAGAAAAAAGCATTTTCCTTATAATATGATCGGTATATCAAATTGGTACTGCTAAATTGAATTCACATTCAGGCTAGCCTCATATATCAATTGTCCAATATCTGCTTATCGGCCGTTGTTGTAAAATTTATGAGTGCTGTAAATAGTCCTCTTCTACAGCAGAAGTCCCATAAGGCCACTTGTGCATGGAAATTAAGCAAAAGTCGTCCACTTTATGAAAATTATGGCGGAAAAATATCAAAGAGGTGTAGTTTACAAAAGAAAATAATTTTAGACGAGATGTCTACTAAGGAAGAGGAGGTAAGTCAAAAATATACGTTTGCTCTTTATGATGTATTTTTTCTATTTTAATATATAAATATTACATTATATTTTTGAAAAAAATCGGTTACAGTTACATTACGAGAAATGAAAATGTGAATAACTAAAATCAATAGTTTACCTAGACAGACAGCAGATGTGTGCATTTTTAATGCGTGAGAGTGTGCAGGGGAGTTGTGGTCGTATGAAGTAAAAAAAAATTACATTGGAGGAAGAATATGTCAGCATCATTAAATAATTTGTCCTAAGTATCAACAAGTCTGTGTAAAATACAATTACGAAAATAACAACTTAAAATACCCAACTTTTTCTTGTACTTAGTTTTAATATTTTTTTCTAAACAAATTGACAGTGCTGATTTTGCATGTTCGAATGAAAGTATTTTTTTTTTCTTATTTTACATTGAAAGATACTTCAAAAATTAAGTGATTAATGCATGTAGTGCAAACAAAAAGTTAAGATAGGTATATTAAATCCACAGCTAGAAGAGCCAGTGACGACAATAAAGCAGAAATGTGTGAAGTGCCTTAAGGGGACCAACCTGCTGAAAACATTGGTCATCCTCACTTGCACGGCTGTTGTGGTTGAGCAGGTTTGTGCAAAGAATATTTTTTTGTCTGAAAAGAATCTGAACAAAGCGTAGATAGTAGATAATAGTAGATAATAATTTATTCATTTGTAAAAGGTAAATAATTTACATAGGTTTCTAAAAATTTAACAAAGTACAAATTAATGGGTGCCTGAACTAGGATAAACCTGTATAAAAGCTTGTAAAGCCTGTAACCTGTAAAGCGTAAAAGTATTTTTTGTTCTGATCCTTAGGCTATGAAATGAGCTGCCTTCAAAGGTTTTCCACAGTATGGGACTATTCAAAAAGTGATTACATAGATTTTTGAAGGATCACAAAGCATTGAAAAAAAAAAACATTTTTGCTTTTTTTATCCACAATTAGGCGTAGGAATCGCATGTATGGCTCATGTCGAGGTGTAGTAGTCAAAAGCTCTAACCACTTCTCAACCAACCAGCCATGCCGCCGTCATTCGATGGGTATAACTGTCTCCTTTGGGGACTACCTACACCAACGAGACAGTTTTATCATCTTTTTCTCCAACATCCACGTTTGATGGAGTCTTTAGTTTCGCATCTTCTTCTTTTCGAGTCGAGTCATCTCTCATGTAGAACTGATACATATTAATTTAAATTGACAGCAACTTTAAATTAATAGCAAATAAAATCGGGATAATTTCTACAGATTTCATCATGCGTTCAAAAGTTGATCAAAGTTCCAATAACGACGTACACGCACTTCGATTTCAACAAAACTATCCTGTATCCGAGTATCACCTTCTGTAGAGAACCACCTTACAAATATGATAAATTGTTGGTGAGTACCAAACTACCTCTACTATTGTTTTAGAAACTTGTTCAGAAGTTAATGAAGCTAATGAATACTTTGAAGTTGGAGATTTTCCATTAACAGTGATGCTAAATGAACGAGTACCTAATTATTTAATTGCATATGGTTTATATGCATCAAATGACTAAATTAAAAAAAAAACATGAGCATTTGTTATTTTTGTGCATGCAAAGACAACGTAACAATTATTATCTACAAATCTCTTTTTATTGAGTGTTTTTTGGACTAATGCTTACTTAAAAAAATTGTATTAGTCAGTAGCTTAATCCTATATTATTCAGGAGTACGGTCTATACGCACACCCGCGTTTTACATCAACGTGGGTTGGTTTCAACTTTTCTGCATTTTCTCTGGATGATATGTGGGATGATATCACTTATGATGCTGATGACTTCTTTATGCAATACGGATTCAATGGAGATATGGACAGTAAGTTTTTGGTTATTATGTGACATTAATTATTGTTTATATAGGGTGTAAGGGACAGGTTTTCGAAAACCTTAAGGGCTTGTTCAGTAGACGAAACTGAACAACTTTCCACAAGAATTTTTTTCAGGAAACGAACAAAAAATCGGCTTCTCCATACATACTGTCCAATCAAGTTTATAATTTTATTTATTTATTTATTTACACTTACAATTTTGTATGGAGATGCCGATTTTTTTGGTTTCCTGAAAAAAAATCTTGTGGAAAGTTGTTCAGTTTCGCCTACTGAGCAAGCCCTTAAAGTTTTCGGAAACCTGTCCCTTAAATCCTGTATAACATCTAAAAATATATGTCCGGACATTGTAATATCAATTTTTAGCTTTGTCAAAATCAAATTGCGTTGCTTCACTTATAATTTTTATATAAATCTAATAGCTAGACTTCTAAATAGATTATACGCTTATACAGGGTGTAACAAAATTGGTGTAGGACCCGTTAACTGGGATTCTACTCATCGTACTGAACGACATTTGTGCTACGACTTTGCTCAATCGCAAAAAAAAATTGGATTTTTTTGTGATTTGAGCAAAGTGAGAACAAAAGTCGTTCAGTACGATCAGTAGAATCCCCAGTTAACGGGTCCTACACCAATTTTGTTACACGCTGTATATTAGGTATGCATCTCATATTCATCAGATTAATTATTTGTTTTCATTAAACTTTTCTTCTTCCGTCATTTTAATCATTTTAAGATTCACTTAAGTCTAGTCTATCTATGTCTGTAGTTGCTTTACCGATTATTTAAATTCGTCCATGACTCAGAAGTGGAAATGCGGTCAACTCTCGGCTTCATGCAGGGTCGATGCTTGACCCTCGTCCCTAAGGAGCTCAGCACCAGTGCCACCAGGTCCACTGGATTTACGATAACTTTGCAGCACAGTGCACAAGACATAGCTACTAATACCGGTGTATATCCTCCTGGCTATCATATGTATGTGCATTATTCTAAGGAGCCTTATACTGGTAAGATAATTGTGTTGTGATTTCTCTTGTTGGTTGTCTTGTTATAGCTTTTCCAAACGTTTTTCAATTACGTTGTTTAAATCGTTAAATGTCATCTAGAATAAGAAAGAGAATGTGTCCGAAGATACTTCCTTGGGGGACACAGTATTATTATTTGTTGGTGCCGGCTGCTATCACTAGATGGTACAGTCGTTAAGCCATGTCGGAGGCCTTAAATGTAGCTTGAAACCTTATGACACTGGGGCTGACCACTAGCCCTACAACCTCCACCAATCCGGACTTGGCCCCCGTGTGTGGACTTCCCAATTGATGGGAAGAAACCCGTGCCCCTGCAGGAGGGGCGATATGGATTGTTAATATTAAAGTTTTTTAGCTGTCCGGTATCAGATAGGATAGGAAACATTGACAACGTTTTGATCAAATCTTAATAAAAAGCAATGCATCCCTCTATTCGTTACATAAACAAATGCATACTTATTGTATATTTATGTTTGTATTATTTTCTTCCTTTTTTGTCAGAAGTGGAAGTTTACAACGGCGGTCTTATAGATTATCTATTCGTGAATACTGGAGAGACTGTTGAAGTGAGACTCACTGTTGACCAGTACAAAATGATCAATGAAGAAGACAACCCCTGCAGCGAAGATAACAACTATAGTGCTAATGAAGTGAGGACTAAGAATTTATTGAAAGTATTTATTATACCAATGCCTTAGCCACCGTTTACTTAGTGTTAGTACAACTAAGTCTAGAGACGGATATTTCTTCCGAAAGTATTTGTTTTGAGGCAGAAATATTATAGAATAACAACAAATATAATTTGCCCATTGATGCATTACCTATAAATGAAAAGATCCTGAATCAACTAATAGTCAACAACAATGTAAAGTGATAATTCACTATTAACTTTTTACCACCTTTAGATGTACATAATAATTATGATTTCTCAATCAACTTCTGTAAATAGCCTTGCTTTTACCTGAACAGTAGTATCGAAAATCTAAATCAAGCTATGAAAATTGTCAACATTAATTAATTATGTTCGAAGTGCACTACCCAGTTTGTGTGGGATAAAGTGGGTGAAGAGGCTGGTTGTTCCGGACCTTGGATGAATAGCAACTTATCTCGATGCGATAACTTTACATCTATGAGGCGGCTGATCTCTTCTTACATCAAGTAAGTTAGTTTAAAAGAAACTTTCTTCTTACTTCAATCCCTATCTAAATACTTTTAGTAAAATTTTATTATTATTTTGGTTTGCCTCCTACTTTAATTTCATCGATCACTTATTGTAGCTAGTGTTTTAACTTTTTATCGTAAGGTTTTACTGTTTTATTTCTGTTTCATAGTTTCAATTTACATGAATTTTAAACTATTCTAGCAATTACCAGGGCCACAACTGCGCTACCTGTCCCCGTTTCTGCCGTGCCTATCTGTACAGGGCCTTTGTGACAGACAGGCAGCACATGTATACATGGGACCATCAGCTATGCCAGTGGTCAACGCGCATTGGCGAGGCCCAACTTCAGTCTCAGGTATTAAGCAATCGAGTAAGGCTTGATTAAGCCTAATAAAGTTAGGTAAGTCAGGATTGTTAGTGTTGTTAAGCAGGTTGTTACCAAGCAATCCAGCGTTCATGAAAATAAGCTCTACCGCAAACTAAACTTATCTCTGCATAGATATTTTGTTTGCTATTGTTTACTTGATGTATAACAATGGCTTTTTCTAATGTGTAAACGTCTGTTAGTTGTAGTAGTAGTAAAATTGTTTTTTTTTTTCATTTCATTACAAGTTGATGTTGCATTTTTCAGGTATACATCCACTTCAATTCGATGATGGTATCTGTTTACGAAGAACAGTACAATTATGATTGGAATATTTTCATCTCAGACCTCGGAGGCAGTGTCGTAAGTTTCATGAATAAAATTAAATTATATAAATTAACTTTCTAGTTTTTATAATCTATTGATATTTAGGGCGACTGAAATAACAAATTGCAGTGAAAATTCAATACATCCTGCTTTATCTTGCTCGACTACCCATCTAATTCTTCTTCCATATTTTTCTGTTGACTGTTTTTATTTATATCTTTATGTATATCTTTTCTATGTTTATATACCTGTAAGTTTCTAGACCTATCGTCGAATCCCTCTGTTCTGGCAGCCATCCAGAGATTATGATGAATAGACTGTGATAAGGGAAGAACACGTTAGATGAATGTAGCGCCGCTGATTTGAGTACTGTACTGATGTAATGATTAGGACAATTTGTGACCACATTTAAACTGTCGAGATTAACTGAATGATTTTTGGTCTTATTTAAAAACAAATTATGTCATTAGATTAACTTGACACTAATTAATATTTTATTTAGTTAATTATCAATATTGTTCAACAATTTTGATCTTATGTTTGTATCTAAAATATTTGTTGTTGTAGCATTTTTACATTAATTCCAGGGTTTCCTTTTGGGTCTCTCTGTTATCGGCTTGATGTCTATCTTCGAGAAGGTCTGGTCTACCATCGTCAGACCGTTCATCAAACAACCTAAGATCAAAGACAGTGTCACTACCTCCAATGGCATTACCAAAATAGACGACAATCAAAGGGATGCTCTCAAAAATGACTGTTTCAAAAAGTGTAATGATGGGAAAGTGAAGTTTTCTAATGATTATTTTTGATTCTAACACGACCGCTTTGTTACAAAGGATTTAATCCTCAAGGACATTGATAATATATCCTGAATTGTTTTGCTGATTAGTAAATATCCCTGGCATGAGTGTAATTGTTTTATTTTAGTCTTCAACTACGTGTTCCTACGTCAAACGTTCATTCGTGTGTGTATTTTCGTTAACAAGATCCACCTACCTTTTGTAAGATATCCTAGATCGAAGCTAGATTTATTGATTTACTGAAATCATTTAGATTATTCATGAAGTATTAACGGTAAACATTTCATGTTTGTATAAAAAAATAAAAAGGTTTAAGATCGTTGTGGCTCTTGTCTTATCTTTGAGTTTTCTCCATATTGGAAACGATCAATACTAGAACAATATGAATGCAGGCTATTTATCATAGAAAAGGAAATAAAAGTTTTTTTAAAAACAACTTATTTAATGTAAGATATATTAAAATTTCACTGTTAGATGCATTGGTATGCAGCATGCTACTAAAGTTTTTAACGACTCGCAAATTTAATAGCGGTAGGTTGGTGCTGGTGGGAGTAGGTATACTTTGGCTGCGCGCGCACACTGGATTGCATCTCTTGGCAAGTGCTGAACAATTGCACTGATGATGACGCATTTAATTATAAGACTAGGTTTGCTGCACGAGCGAAGCGATTAGCGGGTTTCATCTTGTTCTTTAGTTTCCCTACACATTGTTACAAACAAATAAGTATTTTCAAGGTTCAAAATTTGTCGTAATTAATAAAAAAAATACTGCCTGCCTCTTTACACTAAGCTGTGTAAACCTGTAAAGCATTTAATTAAATAAAAGATAACATTTTGACATTAAGTTTAATATCATAAAGGTTCAATCATACGTAATGAGGTATTCATTAGACTGTAGAATTTTTCATATTACATATTACATACATATGCTAGAAGCGGTTGAAGCTCAGTACGACTTTAGTCGGTTTTTAAGATACATCAGACGTATTGTAAGCGGTTTGTAAACTTGTGACACTGGGGTTGGCCACTAACCCCACAAGCCCACCAATCTGAACTTAAACCTGTGTGTCAAGCATGATCTTATCATCCGAGGAAATACCAATATACCAGCATTTGGGACCAGTGCGGGGCAATTGTCCAATGATATGGGTTGTTAACATCTTATGTACAGTAGTATATCGAACTTTATTGTATCCCCGGTCTTACTCTTAGTCATCCATCAGCCCATCACCCGTGTCGATAACCCAATTCGCTGGCAGCCCGTTTAGCTCCGCCATAGTGCTATGACGAAAACCACCGGTCAAATGGTCGCACATACCATTCTTTAGCAGTCACCCTTTTGTTCAATGTCAGTTGCTCTATCGAGGTCGAGAAGGTTCCAAAAGAAACTTACGGATATACTGTTTTTTATAAATGTGTAGTTTTCTTTACAGAGTAAAATTATCTGCAATATCTCCTTTGCTAAGCGTAAAATACTGAAAATTAAAAAGCTAAGTTTTCACGATTTTTCAAACCAACTTAAATTCTTATTGCAAACTTTACTTCCCCAAATGTGAGCAAGTTAATTTAGAATATTACTTCGTTGATCCAAATGATTTGCAGAGTTACAGCTTTATATTTATCTACCTTTGTAATGAATACCTGCTACATCAGAATTGTATGTGCATCCGTCCGTTTAAAAATGACTTCAAACTGTCGACCTATTTCTTTCAACGGGTTTGAGAAGCTACAAGTCAGCATAGCATAAATTAAAACATGTTTCAAATTTTACTCACAGTAGGAGCAATATAGAGGTGTCACAAAAACAAATATAGGAATCAGTAACATTTCATGGAAGTTTAATATTGGTATACTTGGTAGAATGTGTTTCGTATTTGTGTTTATTCAAGTTTATAAAGTTTACGACCAATATCCCAGTTAGACTGTACAGGTTCCGTATTCTAAAGAAGATTTATTGACAATTTGGAGAATACAGTTAATAACTTACCAACATGTACTTACTACACAATGTTTCTCTGTGTACCAAACAAACTTGTTCATTTATGAAGATTCTGACTTATTACTAAATTATTTTTTTTACTTAGCAATTTGATGTCCTATCGGCATGGATTCGCACCATCTTATGAATTCATCGGTTTCAGAGTTTGCTTTATTTCCTTAAATATGTACTCATGCTTTTTCATCTACACTTCTTTGATCACAGACGCACTTTTAGTCCATTTCAATCCACCAGTATCCATATATTGGATCTTTCCCACTTTGCGTATCTAAATATAGGTCAGACCAACATCTATATTGGTCAAGATTTGAGCCGGGATACTCGTTTTTGTCGCATTATGGTGCTATGACGTAAGATGGGTAAATTTAGATGTTGTGAGCGTATATTTCGCATGAGTCACTGCGCCTTGGTATAATGGAAAATGAGTTTGAATGAAAAATAGTAGACTGTAGATGAGATTAAAGATCTGACTGAGTGAAAAGATACGATTTGCCAGATTTTCTATGAATTGCTAGTTTTACTGATTTAGAAGATCGAAATAGAAAGGGAAATACAATTGTTCGTAAAATCTACGTAGATTGTTTTCCAGTTCATGATTATTGTATAAGTGAGAGTGGTGCATAGATATTACTATAATGTAATTACTTACTTTACTGAATACTATGTCTAATATTTTAATGCTCGTAAATTTAAAACTTCTGACGAGATATCAGTGTAGTTTCCAGTCTTCAGCAAATCTTCTATTTTCATTACGTGCACTGATTTCAAATCTGAAATGCGAAGTACTGATTACGGTCTCGTCCGCATTACAAGCAGTTCTTGGAACGACAGCTCAAGAAGAATTAGGACAAAATGTAGCTGGTAGTTTATATATTATTTTGTTGCGTTCAGAGGTATTATAGACAGGTTTGAAAGCTCCGTTAATAGGGCTGTTACCTTTGTCAACATAAACTTTATCTTTTTTACTGTTGCAGTCTTTAAGCAATTATACAACCTGTAAACTTATTTTCCGAAAACAAGTTACATTTCAAGATTTTATATTAATAATAGATTTATACAAAACGTCACATTGTTTCGAGTCATTTAATTTCATGGTAAGAATCGCCATATGCCAGATTTGGATTAATAACAAAAAAAATCTTTTAAACGTTTGTATGAGAAGTAAGTTAACTACATAAACCGTTTAACTTTGTGGATTTGAAAATTTATCTTTCCAGGATGACAGAATTCTTGATAAATGACACTGAAGCTACGTTTACTTTTCTTTATACATTTTTAAAATAGTATTGTTACTTTACAGTGGTTTTACAGACAACAACTAATTAAATAAAATAAAAAACATCTAGGCTTGCCAACTTTTAAAGGTTAAAATGTGAAATGCAATGAAAATAAACGTCTGGGATTATTATGTCGTATTTTAAAATGCACAATGGGCCTTGGCTGAAGCCTACGTCCAACAGTGGACTAATACACATGATAATGACAAAGATACTGATGAAAATACACAAAAATATTGAGTAACATAGTAATAGCCTTCTAACAATGAGGAAGAGGATTTCTGGTGACTAGTTCTGATCGAAGCCAAGAATGCTGAGAAGATTCAAGAGTCATCTTCAAGAGATATCGACGAGGAATTTAGTTTTCAACTTGTTTATAGTTCGACCTTTCAATAAGGCCATTATTAAATTTAAAGTTATGTTTCGATTTAAAAATATTCAAAAAATTTGGACGCTACTTACAAATATTGACAATCAGACGATTAATTTGTGTTGAGAGTTAATTTGTTATTGTCGTTCATTTAAAAAGTGATTGAACAAAATTATGTTAAGTTGTTCATATATACACCATTAAAAAAACTCCTTGTATATAACTGAATTTAAAAAATAAAGGTTTTCACTTTAACCTGCTCAACTTGCTATAATGATTTGCACACCACAACTTTAAAATTCATAGTTTGCACAATAATTTTATTAATTCCATTTCTTTTTTACCAGCAGCTGTGTCATTTGTGTTTAGTTAGTAAAACTAGGAATCCCAAAGTCCCAATGTAGTGCTCGAGTGAGCGAAACAAGCTCGGAATTTTGGTGCACTCGGGGTGATACGGATAATCTAGGTTCATAAGGTTAGCGGTCGTGGCTAAGTGTGGCTTGCGCTGTCACCTCGATCACGCAGGTTAACTGACTACAGACACGGTCATACCCTGGATTGGTTTGCCTGTTAGTGGCATTGATCTCGACCGTTTCCGTGCTTCGCAAGGCACGTTAAGCTGTTGGTGCTATCTAATGATAGCAGTCGTTAAGTCATGTCGGAGGCCTTATAATAGGTATCTTGAAACCTCTGACACTGGGGTTGGCCACTAGCTCCACAACCTCCACTAATCCGGACTTGGCCCCCGTGTGTGGAGTATGGCCTAACCTTCCCGTGGTATGGGAAGGGACCCGTGCCCCTGCAGCGGGGATGATATGGGTTGTTAACGAAGGTTATGATGGGTCGCCACTTCATCATAGTCTTCATTGGTCTAACACGAGAAACAAAGAACGGGCCGTCGACAACTTCTTTGTTATATCTAAAACAAGATATTATAGTAGTACGAACATTAAATTTGTTATGAAGAGTATTATTTTTATAGCGCAAACTGTTAATTTTCTTGCAAAACATCATTATTCTTGCAAATATGTTTGTTAAAGTGATATTATTTTTGTAGGTATTTCTTTTCAAAGTGCCTTACAATTTTTGTTGTTGTTATTTCCATTAGTTTGAAGTTTGAAGTGCGTTTTAATTACATCCTGGTAATAAGGATTGCTACAAAAAGTTATCTTCCACACAAACTTACAATTCAAATTGCTTAATAATGAACAGGCTTATTCTAAAATTTGTACTTATAATTCAGCAAAACACGTAATTCTAGGAAATGTATAAACAAAGTTTTCGAACAATCAACTTAATTACAGTATTTAAGTAGAATAAAATAGCCTGTGTCGTTTTGCAACTATTTTAAATATATACCTAAAATTAAAATTAGTTCTGGATACTTTAAACGTTATCCGTGTGTAATCCTTCAGCTTCCAGCCAGTATGTCTTCAGAGTTTGGCGTAATCGTAAATATTTTTAACAGCCTATTTCCCTCAACTAGAACCACAGACTATTGAACATAAAGATGTTGGAGATAAACGGAAATAGATCTGGATATTTTTGCCTAAGAATGTGTAAGTGCTGTAATAATATTTACATTATTTTTTATCTTTAAGTCAGATCGTAGCAAACGTTTATAAATTATCTCTGGATGGCCAGATAAGATAGAAATTAGGCATTCTATGTTGTCTTGTCCAAGTTAGATAAAAACAATCAGCAATAGACAAGTTTTATTTTTATTTCCTTATCTCTAAATTTAAAATGGTTAATTTAATTAATATAATATTGAAAACCTGCTCGTGCCACTCACTTCAGGTGTTACAACTTCGCCCATGATCTCTTATGCTCTGACCTCAACGCAACGCCCCTGTAGAAGAACTTCTGGTCAGTGAGCCACCGGAACGGAACGGAACGGAACAGACTCCAAAAGAATATTATGATTCAAAAGTTTGGATGTCTTGTATAGACTTGTGTGTGCTCAAGACTTCCCATGAAGTTACTTTCCGATATTTAATTAATTGTTTCTATTTATTCTTATTTTAACGGCCAGTCAGTTGTAGAATTTCGAAACGCTTAATATATTACGATATTGATCGGCTTAGGTCAAGTGATATGTCTTGGTTACAAAATATGTCAACAAGTGCAACGTTAATTTCTACTTTATACAGAAAATACTGAAAATTGTTAAAAACCCTAAGATCAAACCTACCTAACAATCCTCCGACGGGTACAAGCTTTGCAACACAATCATTCCGATTAGTTCTTTTCGAGAAAATTACGGACATAAATACATACAATTTCAACGGCTTAATTCATACATAAATACTTAAAGCTCTTTTTTGAAGTCTCTGAACAATCATCATCATCATCATCATCAGTCGAAAGATACAATAACAATACCTTGGTTTAATATATCTTCTCATATTAAAAAAAATCTCAATCTAGTTGGTGTAAATTGTCATAAAACCGTCCATTTCATAATGTCATAAACATCCTCAAATACTTTTCCCGGTCGATTAATTATGACATCTGCTTTGGGCAGTTCATCAAAATCATGACTCAGTCAAGACTCAAGATAATCAAGATCTCTCTGATGCACAGCTGACGTTTAAGCCAACTCCCATTGCATCTAAATTTAGAGGAACTGGAGAAAGATGCGCACGCGCCGCTGGAGATACTCCAGTGCTATGTCATTCATGAACCGACATACTGACATAATGAGCGCGTGATTTGTTGTTGTGAGTTGGTAGGTTAGAAGTCCATGATTATTTTGAGTTTTGATTATAAGGCAAACGTTCCTAAATTTCTTTCTGAATAAACAACATTTTTGGAATATTTAGTAACCAAAAAGAACAAAAAGGTCTTTAAAGCAAAACATGTTTTTAAAACATACGCTTTTTGGCAAGAATCGTATAAACAGAATTAGTCATTATGAAAACAGAACTTGGTGTTACCTATAATAAGGAAGTAAATAAAGGCACAAGTTTCAAATGCAATGGTCATTACATAGATAAAACAAGAACATTCCAGATGTACATAGATAATCTAAAGATCAAAAGATAACGCGACAATCTATGGTATATCAATAGATGATCAATCAAAATGCTAACTAAAGGAAGATGTAACTGAAACTGAACTTAAATTTACTTATAATAAAGATAAATTGAAATATTAAACGAAACTATTCCTGAAGATATGAAAGGAGTGACAAATGAAAATGAATGTATGATAGAGATAATAAAGTTGGAAGTGGATTGGCGAACGATTCACCTGTTGGCAAGAATAGACTTGGCCGGGAGTGGGGTGGCGATGCCGTGACGTCACGCAGTACGACTGACTCATATCTGTGACAGGTCAAATAACCAAGCTCTGAATTGTTACCTGTAGCAAACAAGGTGGTAAGGATTGTGGAAGATTAAAATTAAATATAAAATGAATAAGTTTTATAAGAAACTTATTCTGTATAACTAATATTAATCTAGTTATTCACAAAAAAGTCATATAAAAAAGCATAGATGTTTCTAAAAGCGACCAACTTTTGTTGAACAATGTAGCTGAAGTCGCAAAAATATTGCTGGACTTCTCATACAAAATAGACGAAAAATCTGATCCATTAGTTAGAGAAGTCCATATAATTATTATCTTTTTCGCTATCAGTAAAGTTATACAACAAAACAATCAGTTTCGTGTATGAGTAGGATCAATTATTGTTGCTCGTTTTTGTTTCACTATTGATTTTTCATGAATGCTGAACCCCAAAAAGTGAAACTGCACTGCCAGTTTCAGTTTACGGAAGATGATAATAAATAACATAGGGCATGCATAAACGGGGCATGCATATTGCTGTAAATATAGTGTTTGGAACGATCAAGAACATTCGTGTCGTCTATTTGGGGCAGTATGTTTACAACAAGAAATCGTTGACTATAACCTACTGGAACCTACCTATAAGAACAATTTTCTCGCCATATTTGACCAACGGAGTGGCATTAGGGAAGCTTATAATGAAAAAGACAATACAAAATAAACATCAATAAGATAAGCTAAAAATATCATTACTTATGTTCTAGATTTTAAAGATTACGTTCCTTTAATTTATTGAACCATTTGCATGTCACATATTTAATTAACGTTACAAGGTATAACTAAGTATTACAGTCCAGTACGTTAAACATGTGATACGTTAGAATAGTAAGTAAATAAAGTTTTTATCATTAAAGCGCCAACAGCTTCTTATCCGTTATTAAGGACAAGATAGACAGTCCCATAATTAAGCACTGGGTGGCTGTTCATCTTGCCCAAAACCGAAAATAAATTTGTAATTTTGTATGGCTAACTAAGTTAGGTTAAGATCAATGTTACTAACAATATTTATGGATTTTTCACGATCCGAAATAATACAAATACAAATACAAATAAATTAATACAAATAAATTTTATTGACGAAATAACATACATGCATAAATAAAGATTATTATATTCTATTCTATTAAAGAAAAGAAAGTATACGTCATACTTTAGATAAATACATAATCAGTATCTATTCCATCACATACTTAATCGACTACATCTTTCATTAAAGGTGTCTTATCTCACGTTATTAAAGATGCAATGGACATGAAATTTTTCATTGTTGTCCGTCAAACGAATTCTTATTTCTTGCCAAGAACTCTACGAATTCACAGTTAAGATACAGTTATTGATATCTGCGTACTATGAGCCATAATCTAGGTTTGATAATCGTTTTAAGCGCTTTGAAAATTGTTGATGTCATTCTTTATAGTTTATTCAAATCTGTTTCAAATCGTACTTTTTTAATCAGTGGAGACTTAAGACTATTTATTATTTTTACGTCAAATTACATTCTGCAAACGAGGATATCATATACTTTACTCTGTATATTTAAACCTATCGTAGATATTTGATCCTCATTATTACATACATTTTCTTTTGTTCTCTCATCTAATTCTTTTCATTAATGTTATCTATGACTTAATACATTCGCGTTGCGCTATGACACTGCAGTGAATTATTTGTAGTGAACGCAGACCCTATTGACTGATTGATAATAAGCACAAAGGCTTATAATAAAGAGCATTATAAGTTTGATTTTGGATTTTTTTATATTACCTGTCGTGCGTGGAATCACTATTATTATTACCAATTTCATCGCTCTTTCATTCAGATTTTTCTTCTTTAACTTCTTGTTCAAGCTATTCTCTAACCCACTACAATCTCGCTTGTCCACCGGCCGCTGAAGCGCCATGGCTAGCGACAATAGTGAGTCCGCGCGCTATATTCGTCGGCTCCCCGCCGCTATTTCAGCTGCCCTATAAATAGCTTCGCAAAGATCGCCGATGTGGGTCGACATGCCTTTTGCTTTTCTTACAATGGCATGGGGTTGGGTAATGGGTTACTTAACTACGCTATTTAGTTTCTTTACATATTTTTCATTATTTTCTTCTTGATGGTTAGAGGTTTTACAAAAAAATAAAACTGTCCTCTGATTCAATTGATTATTGCTGTGAGCATCCGTTAACAATCCAACTCATACCATCCTCACTAATAGAACAAGAGTCTCTTTTCGTACATCGAGAAGGTTAGGACATACTCCACATACAGAGTCAAGTTCAAATTGGCAGTTAAGCCACACCAGCGGTACAAGGCGGTTTGAAAACTTATGACACTGGGGTTGATTACTAGCCCCTAGACCTCCATCAATCCGCACCTCAGCATCATCAGTAAAGAAACACCAATGCATTATCTTAATTCTACCTTAATATAATAAATGTGAAAACAATTTTAAAAAGAAGTTCATAAGCTATGCTTTATCCCAATTTCTAAAGTAGTTTCCGTGTGCAACGAAACATTGTTTACAAGCGAAGCTGCAGACAGAGACAAGTCATGTGAATCTGGTTATCTACCATACAGAACAATTCAGAGTAGGAGTAGATCCCAGCAATGGGAACAACATCGGCTTAAGCATAAAACGTGCTATTCTATATGGGGTCCTTTTGAAATATCTGAAAAATATTTACTGTGGGTCCTACACTTGAAACAAGAAACAAATGTGATTTGATTATAGGTTCTTGATTGATTGATTTATGTACTCTTTATTGTACACACAAAAAAATATATACATATATACAGACACAACAAAAGACACAATATAATAAAATAACAGTGGTACAATTTAGGTGGTCTTATCGCTAAAAGCGATTTCTTCCAAGCAACCCGGTGTCCGGAAAAGAAAACAGGAAAAATAGGAAGAGCAAAAGTTACATACTAAAAGAAAGAAACATCAATATAAATTAAACTTAAATGTGAATAATGGATATATATACAAAATACATAAACATAAATGAAACAAATACAAAATACCTAAATATGTTCTTTAGGAAGTAGAAGCTATTTTTAAGAAGGACCCTATTTTTTATATTATTACTTTGGTAAGTAGAAGACATTCTCAGCCTATTACTAGTAAGAATAAAATAAAGAACAAAGTGTTTCTGGCAAAATTCGCAATTTAAGTCAGAAAAGCAGCAAACTAGACGTGAATTCGGTAGGTACAAGTAATTAATACCAGAGACAAACAAAACATTAGAATCCACAGCCAATTATAGCAAAACAACTTTATTACGTTCCTTTGTACCCACTCTGATAGTTGTGTGTTAAACACCAACTATTAATTTGATTGAATACCAATTAATGGTTTCAAATTCTGCCAATAAACGTTGCAGATGAGTGCAATACTAATATGCCAGTGTATTATTAATGTTTGTTTATTAATTTAACTATTTCTAATGTAAATTTGTGGCAATATTTCAAGCCTACAGCATTGAAGTGTTCCGACATGAAGATAGGATAGCCAGTTCCCACTTGCGTTAGGGAATCTTGGTAAGCCCACTTCTATCTTCCGCATCATCAGGTGAGATGATGCCAAGGGCTTACCAATTGAGTTTAAAAAAATGGCACCAAATCAGTCTTCAACGTATTCAGCGAACAAAATGCTAATAAAGGTGTTCCGGTTTATTAGTTTAAGCACTGTCTTACTATCTTGTTACATACGTTCATTAACAAGATCACCTCTGCTTGGTAGGTTAGTAACGATTACTAGTAAGAATAAAATATAGAACAAATTGTTACTGACCAAAATTCACAGCTTAAGTCAGAAAAGCAGCAAACTAGACGTAAATTCGGTAAGTACCTACAAGTAATTAATTAAAAAAACGTAAATTTGATGGACCCAACAATGAGTCCCTCTCACATAGCTTATGAATACTCGTAGCTGCCAAAAAGAGTAAGAACAAAATATAGTTCATTTTAATTTTAAATTTATTTGAACTAGAGTTTTTTTCATGATACTGTACAAATGTCTTCAAGAAATCCATGCGGATTCGTATGAATAAAATAATTTTATAGATATTTTTGGTATAAATACAATATTTTTTGTTGTTGTTAACAACCCATATCGTCCCTACTGCAGGGGCACGGGTCTCTTCCCTAAGTCGGGAAGGTTAGGCCACACGGGGGCAAGTGCGGATTTGTGGAGCTGTGGAGAAGTGGAGGAGTGGAGGTGGAGGAGTGGCTTCTACGCGACGACAATTTTTTTATATTTTCTATAAAAAGTCTAACCCTAGAAATATGAACAGACAGAACACGAAATTCTTCACGCATAATGACTTTATGTCGTAATGTAAAGACTGACGTAGATATACGTAAAGAATTTTTGAACACGTAATTTTTCAACGAAGTAAAACTCAACCAGAACGATAAAAATGTCCGTCTACTAGTAACAAACAAATTTTATTTAGACGTTACTAAAATAAACTAAATGTCGCTGCAAACTCAACAATCGGGCATTCTTGGCAACGGCCGGCGGCGGTGGTAATGTGGGATTTTTGCATTTCGTCCAAATGGTGCTCTACCTTACTGTCGATATTGTATTGAGTACAAATCCCCTTTCACCTTGCATCGCTATTTTCATGACTGAAGATCGTGACCTTCCCGAAGAAACTTCTCTGTTACGATACGATGGTGCGACTTCTCTTTAGTTCGAAAATTTTAGATTCGAAAAGCCCACGACAGATATAATTAATCGTGTACTTTGAAAAAAGCTCACACAGTATTACCTAACTTAGACCTACATTAGATCGTTCGTGTACTTATTTTTATTTAATATTACAGTAAAGAGTATTTGCTTTAATTTGATTTTAATTACAGTAATTTTGTTTTAATCTACTAAATAAAGTATTGGGAATTCTTTTTCTTGCCTTTCTGGTCCTTTGTAACTCAAATTTGCGTGCTATGCTGTAATAATTTTAAGGTAACATTTTAAGTAGTAATAATAAAATAATACTTATTTTATGTCATAATATATTTTGGTAAATTACCTACTTATGAATGGTACTAATGGTACCACTAACATGAAGAATAAATTAAAAAGAAACCGCTGGGTACAGATACGGTTATAACTTGGATGTGGATGAGTCTAACTGTTATACGTATAATTTATTTCGGCAGTTTCCGTACTTTACAGGACATGTTAATCTGTTCCTGCCTGTTGCTACATACCACTAGGTGACAATCGTTAAATCGTGTCAGTCGTCTGTCGTGGCAATACTTGGCCCCCGTGTATGGAGTACGGTCGAACCTTTAATCATTGCCCCAGCAATCAATGTGGACGCTGTGTTTTGTTAGCAACTAACTATGGTATGATTAGCGAACGAGTCTTAATACTGAAATTAGTATACAAACCTTTCAAATTTCAATATCTCGATAACACGCGATACATTAATTTCTTAACTATCCCATCTCTGAAAGCTTCAAGCGGCAAAACCCTGATGTGAACGTTGAAAGGAAATGATAAGTAACAGTATCACAAACACCTGTGACTCTTCCAGCATTGCCGCGGTGATTGTGAGACGACCTGGCGCCAAGCCAATCAAACTCAACCGGCTTCATCGAGTACTATGAAAATAGTTTCTAAGTCTAGCACAATAGAAGCGCGAACTACGCGTCCGACTTACTTATCCAAAATGAATTTGATTATGATAAGCTGTTTAGCCAATTTCGTATGGGAGTACAATTTTTTTTGGTTAAACTAAAGTTGTTTTACATGTACCCATGATAAGTTAAGCTCCAGTTATCGGTACTATACATTTTGTTATACGATATCTTGCTAAGTATAAGTCTGCTATAGAATGTGTACTAGGCTTAAACTACACATAAATGACCCCACTCACTAATGGTTTTTCATGTTGTTTGTTTGTCAACTGAATGTTTGTCAAAATTAATAATTTAAATTTTAATTCAATAATAGCAGTTGAAACATCTCTGCACCATGTAAAAACTTATCGTAGTTTTTAGGTCTCGTTTCTATAGTAAAGTGTAATTTCTACTGACGAACTACTACTTAATCTATTATGCCCTACACGTGACCGCGGGTAATGCTAAGTGCAACACTAGGCAACCGCCGTCTATACCTTGTGGATAGAACGGTTAAATGTGCCACACGATAAGAAGAAAACTGCAGACCGAAAAATATTTTGGTTACTTTGTTGAACTTACCTATATCCATTTTGCCAAAAATTTAGAAACCAACCAGATTCTGCAAAGAAGAAAGTCGGGATCATTAACAATTTACAAATTGATGCTTTCTTTCCATTTGACTGATACCTATCTCAATTCAAAATTTACAGTGTCAGCCAACGTTTAAATCAGCAAATATTTCAAAAAAATACTCTTACAAACAAACCATTGAAATAAATTTAAAATAGAAAGAAAGAAAGAAAGAAAATACATTTATTCGGCAATTAAATACAAGAAAGTTGACAAGCAATAATAATATATTAATAATGGGTAACAATCACCGAAAAGGGTTACAACTCAGCATGTGCTATCCTCCTAAGATGATAGCGCTGATTTTTAGCTGCCACCCTTTAGGGAAGGGGGATAAGGACCTAGTGACCAATCAAACATGCTTTTAAATAAATAGAGCTACATCAAATATACAGGGTGTCCCAAAAAGTATGGTCAAGCGGAAGTCCAGAGACAACTCTAGGGCCACCCAAATCACCCCCACATATTATATAATATATAAATAACAAGAAACACGAAAAGTAGAAAAAAGTGTAGTAATTCTTTAAAATTCTACTGATGAAACTGAAAAACTTTTGTTCTCACTGAAAGAAATCTGAGAGTTTTACTAAGTGAGATGATGCTAAAAGGCTGAAGGCTAAACAATTGGGGATAAATAAAATAAAAAAAAAAAACAATTAAAAGCACTTCGCAGTTTTCAAAGAATTGATCGGCTCGATTGTTGTTTTCTTTTTTTTAAACTTGTAACTTTTTTAAATGTGTTGTCAATTTTAAATGTATATGCCTACAAGCGACTGACACTACTTTTAGTTATACGCTGTAGTACCAGACATACATAAATATTTTAAAATAAAAACTAATTCATACTAGAACAAATAGTTATCTAACGTCTGTAGTATTTAAATCAGGCGATGCATACAAGATTATAAATTACCTACTTAACACATGCAATATATAAATGTTTATTGCTTTCAAAACTATGTATGTTATAAATTATCGTAATAAAATAAATGAAAAGTTACTGGAAAGTATGATTCAACGAATTTCACTGTAATCAGTTGACGTGTAACATGGGGTTGTTGATCCTAACACGTGTACTGCGTGGCTTTCGCTAAACAGCTGTCGCCGGATCTTCTCCACGGGGGGCGAGGCGCCTTCAGAAGGGGGGCGGGAGGTTAAATACTGCATGTAGTTCTTAATTTTGTGTGACATAACAACGATAACGCTATTGGAATCCTTAGATTAGGTAAGTTTTCAGAAAAAAACATTATTTTATGAAAATACTTTTTAGCTGGTTGCTAGTAGCGAACCTTAGCGTCAGAAATTTTCAAGCCGCCTATAAGGCCTCTTACATAGCTTAATTACTACGTGCTTCTACCGTTAAGTGGTAGTAACGGGCTTGGGAATTGGGAAGCACGGAAAGGGTCGAGATAAATTTAATCAGTCAACCCCGTGTTTTTATTTTATTTTATTTTATTTGTTACAGAAAACATACAGCTTATAATATACAGACAGAAATAGCAATTAAGATAATATACCAATACCAATATACCAATAGATAATATACTTATAGAAGCCATTTAGTATTTTTTACATCTCATCTCACTTCTCATCTCATCTCACGTTTGTTTGTCAGTTTGTTTATTTGTTCCGCTTTCACGCCGAAACTAATGAACGGATCTGGATGAAATTTAGTAGCTAGATATATAAAGCACTCGGCTAACACATAGGATACTTTTTATCCCGGAAAACTTAAGGGTTCCCGTAGAATGCTTAAAAACTCAAAATTTCCACTTCGTCACTAGATGGCGCTATCTTAAGTTAACATTTTCTTTCTTTCTGGACACAATTCTGAAGTCCACGCGGACGAAGTCGCGGGCGAAAGCTAGTAATAACTAAAGGTTATGATCATGTATGTACCTGTAGTCATTTAAAATGATGAGCTCTAAGTTATATGTATATTTTACGAATAAACTGCAATAATAAAACACCCACATTTTCTTTCTGTTTAAAAAAAAAATCGTTTTCTTCGAATTAAAAAAGTTGTCAACTTGACCTGACGGAGAACCTACTCTTGACGGCCTAACGGAGAAAAAAGTAAGTATCTAAGTATTAAAAACGTTAAAAATACGGGTATTTTATTTCTGCATTGTCTATCTATATAATGCAGTCATAAGCCTGAAGGAATTTTAAGTATTGTCAAAACCGACAGGGGGTGAGATCGCCTTTTAGGGAGGGGTACGGAGTGTCCACACCACACTCTATGTAGCACCAGAGACAAGTTATACAGGGTGTAACAGAAAGGTGTGATAATACTACAAGGTGGGCTTCTACTTCACGAACTGAACAACTTTTGTTCTACAACTTTGATCAAATCGCAAAATTTTTTTTGGACTTTTCATACAAATCGATCAGCTGGCGAACCAAGTTTGTATGAAAAGTCCGAAAATTTCTTTGCGATTTCAACAAAGTTGTAGAACAAAAGTTGTTCAGTTTGATGGGTATAAGTCCACCTTGAAGTATTATCGCAACTTTCTGTTACACCCTGTATATTTTCTCTGGTAGCACTAATGTTTATACTGTTGCTACGAAACGGCTACGCCGCAGTAGCACTAGCAGTAACCACCTACAACACCATATTGACACACACGCATGTTTCGAAGTGACGGAAAATTCAATATTAAATCTAGTATAACATGCTATGTTATGACATTTAACTAATTCCAAGAGTTAATTAAATTGCGTTTGAAGGTAAAACATTAATTTATGATTCCCGAAGCAAACTACACTGAAAATGACAAACTGTGCATTTCACGAGCATTTAAGATGATCGTAATAAGCATTTATGTGATTTACTGTGAAGTGCAACAATGTCAACCTTCTAGAGATAATGGGCGAGGTCCAGCGTTGGGGACGCTATGGGCACAATATATAAATCAGTACTGCCATAGAGTAGTATTTTTCAACCTGTGGATCGCGACCCCCAGGGGGGCCCCGTAGCCTTCCGCAGGTGGTCGTGGGTAAAAGAAAACGGCCTACACTGCAATACAAAAATCAGCGAGAATAGGCTGGACCTGCTTATTTTTTTTAACAATTTGTAAAAGTGTGGTTCTATTTTGAATACCTTAAAATTAAATTATTTTCTTAATGAAGAAAATTATAAACGTAGTCTTTAAAATCACTAACATTTAGTATATTTATGGCCCTAGGGGGACGTAAAATTTTTTTAACTTGTAAAGGGGTCGGGTATTAAAAAGGTTGAAAACCACTGTCATAGAGTAATAGAGTATGGATACTCCCTGCAACTCTCTCAAGGTGACCTCACCCATTGCACCCTGCAGGTGAGATGCACACAACACACACATTGACGCGAGTACAAACGTTAACTTGTATGTATGCATTAGTCGTTTATGTTTGTAGTAGGTAATAATAACACGTCATTTTGTTGGAGTATCCGGGGTTTTTGACGGCGTCCACGGTAGTGACTCGGACCTCCAAACCAGAGGTCTCAGGTTCAAAACCTGGCCAATGTACCAATGAGTTGTTCGAAGTTTACATTTTCATATCGATCGTTTTACTGGTGAAGGAAAATCCCGTGAGGAAATCTGCACATCTGATTATTACATGTACATGATATAGTACCGTTGCCGGTTCCGCTATGGCTTTTTTTTTAACAAATTTTACATATTGTAACCTCTCGCCCACGACTAATTAGGTGTTAGACTATCATAAACATTGGCACATTTTTTTCGTAAATACAAGTTAGTTTTTTGGGAAGGATATTGTAAGAAAATACATGGAGCAATGGTACATAATGTTTGCAGTTAATAAGTACATTTCAGAAGGTTTTTTCAACTCAACACATTGTTTACAATAACCGTGGCTGGTCGTAGACTTGGTCACAACCAACAAACAGTTGAAGGTCTTAAGACGACGCAGAATCGATCTTAAAAAATAAATTTACTTCTGGAATACCAAGTTTGAATTTCGAGAATTTAATACTTTGTGGATAGAACAACGGTTAAATGAGCCACACGATAATAAGAAGAATGGCAGAACTTGGAAAGTCTGTAGAAAAGGATGTGACGTTTTTAGTGACATCTGTATATAGTTAAAAGCTTAAGAAACTCCAGAGAAAATCCTCAAACTTATCATGCTTGAAAATAAGGATGCTGATTTTAATAAAACTTTATAAACCCGCGCACATACACATATTATAAGAAAAAATCGAAACAGTGGTAACTTTTAAAATGTATTTTTAAAACCAAAGTAAAACCTATGGTAAAAATTAAAATCAAAGCAACAACTAAATTTTTTGGAAAATTGTACTGTACACTTAGGTACTACGATTTCGTGTGATTTGCTTACGTTGCATTGTATAGTTTAACTATACTTTGAACGCAAACGCATGGACATATGTATGAGTAGAAACATGAAAAGCAAACGCTTGTTTTCAATGTTACCTGCCTGTTTGATGTTACCTTCAAATTCTAATTCCCAATTCGACTAGCTGATACGTCAATAAGATCATTAGTGGTTTAATTATTTCAAATTGATTCTATTTGCTCATTTTAAGTGTCAAAATAGTCCCCTCCCCAAAATACTTGATAATTTGTAAATTAACCTACGTTACATCTACAACGGTTTCATCCGCACTGTCCTAATTGTATTTCAATCATCCACCTTACGTTCCAATTTCCAATATAAATAGTCTTGCTCACAGGTGATCTGTCCTTCCGTATCTAAGTTTATTTTCGATTTTGTACCAGAATCTAAAATAGACATCCATGATCCATCCCAGGGCACCATCAAATTGAATCGTAACCACATCTTTCGCGGCAATTTTCAATCTTATTACACCGATAACCGTTACTTTCAGATAAAATAAACTGTGTGCTTAAAGATCCTAATCGAACAACCCGCCATGTTTTATTTTGTAAACATTCGCCTGAATTCGGGTCGGGATAGGCTGCACTGAAAACATACGAAAATGCATTCTTAATTCTAATTTTCATAAATTAAATTTTCGAATTCGGATTTTCGAGCGTTCCGCTGCGTGTGCGCGGCTGCCGCCCAAGTGAAAGCTAAGCTCGTCTGAAAGTGAGCGGGCAGAAGCGTGGCATCCACCTAAAATGGGGTGATCGGGACCTGTGGTGTCGAGTTGCCGGTATAAAAAGCGTCGGAGCGCCCGGCCGCCGGTCAGAACGGCTTCAAACGTGAGTACGACCGCACGTTCGTGTGCGTTTATTTTAGTGCAGTGCAGTGCAGTGACGTCGGGACGCGTCAGCTGATTTACCGATTGGATTTTGTTGGTGAAAGTGGCTGTGATCACGGTGTTTGGTGGATATTGGAAGATAAACTGCATTAGTGGTTACAATTAGCGGTTTTGCATAGACTGATTGATTGAGGTGATTGATTATAAGTGATAATGATTGACATGATTGAAATTTTAAGAAGGGTTTAAAAAAATGTTATTTCAGAATGAAAGGAAACTATATTTGACTTCTTTTAATATATTACTTTGATAACTTAAATAAAACAAAAGTTATGATAGTAGAAACATTACAATGTTGTCAAAAAGTTTAAACAGATAAAAACAATGATGGTATTCATAAAATAACTTTAGTGTTAAATGAGAACATAACTGAAGACTGATAAAACAGCTGAAACCTTACTGTACACAATAATAAAACTTTTTTTTGTTAGGATTGTATCAGGATACAAAGTCAATCATTACTACTTAAGGCAGACAAATCAATCATCGCAAATCATCAGTCGCCCAAAGCTGAACATAGCATCGTCCAGCACCATAAAAGACAATAAACAATAATCCACGATCGGGAAAATCGGCTGGCGTCGCTCCAGACGCGCATTCCTGTGACGTAACATCCGCGAACAGTTCCTCTTTTAAAAAAGCGCGCTCAAAACGCATTACGCAAACTGCGGCCGCTGGCACGCGCCCAACGCGCCGCTCTCGGGTTACCGCCACAAATAGACGCACGCGGCCTACTCGCCCATACATCGCGCCTATAACAACCACTAATCGCAGTGCCTCTTTCAGGACGGCTCCAGGGCTGTGTTCTCGTGTCTCGACAAGCCCAAGTCTCGTTAGCCCTCCGACATGCCGAAGCCCGCTGTTCAAGAAGGCGACGACCCCGATCCGACCCCATACCTGTTCGTGTCGCTCGAACAAAAGCGTATCGACCAAAGCAAGCCCTACGATGGCAAGAAGGCTTGCTGGGTGCCGGACGATAAGGAGGGTTTCGTCCAGGGCGAGATCAAGGCCACCAAGGGAGACCTGGTGACCGTCAGCCTACCAGGAGGCGAGGTAGGTCCTTTATATAGTTGTGTAACAATTACAATATCAAGGTTGCTTTCCAGCAGATGAGAGATCTATGGGACATTGAATAAGTTCAAATTAATGCAGCTTTCACCCAAGATAAAGTCTAGTGATGAAGGTGTGACTGACCTTGATTTGTTCAGGACAATATGATAGTGACATAAAGGATATATGCTACGGTACAATAGATAAATGAATCTAAATAGCAAAGCATTGTTATTGTAGATAGATTATTTAGGCTCGGCTACTTTGGCAGAATTTTCTTAATAATTAAAATGAACTCCTTATAAACCATTAAGTTTTCCATTTTTTAATTGGATGGAAGTAGTTAAAATAGGTAAACAGATGACGAATCGTTAATAAACATGAAAAAAAAATCGTTTAGTATAATATTCTTCATCGAAAAGGATTTCCATTTATCACTCAGAAGACTAAACTATGTAGGCAATTAAATGAAGATTAATTTCAGATGGTAAACTTGCTACATCAATATAAGCTGTAAACATAACTTTAATCACTTTATTGAATGAGCAGGAAAAGACATTTAAAAAGGAACTGGTACTGCCAGTGAACCCGCCGAAATTCGAGAAAGCCGAGGACATGGCCGATCTGACGTACCTTAACGACGCGGCCGTCCTCCACAACCTCCGACAACGATACTATGCGAACCTCATCTACGTAAGTCGGCGCAAAATGCGCCTTTACCACTACTTATAGAACTAATTCAAAAATTTCTCCCACAGACTAAAGACTTCAAGAAAGATCTTGTAGGTCAAGTCAACCCACCGAAGTACGAAAAATGCGAGGACATGTCGAACTTGACTTACCTCAACGACGCTTCGGTTTTATATAACTTGAAGCAGAGATATTACCATAAGCTTATCTACGTAAGTCGGGCATCGCGGCGTTGCAGCTGAGTGTGCATGTCTCCTTCCTTCCCTTACAACAACACAGTTCAGACACTGTTAGATGACCACCAAGTTCTAAAGACCAATGGCTGCCCATGAACGGCGCAATTAATCTTGGATTGAAATTTCAATTCGAATCTTATTCATAGTTAATCGATTCGTCGATACGCCGATGAGGCTATTTTGGAAATTTATTTATGGCAACTCTATTTTTGTAGATTTCAGGAATGTTCTAGTTGAATTGCGCTGTAGGATAATCAAAGATCTGAGTATTGAAAACAATCTTAACATCAAAGCCCATATGACTAAGATTGATTATTTGATGCCAAGATGGATTTATATTCGGCTCAAACATTAAAGCTCATAATACACAATAATGCGATTGAAGCATTACTGCATTGTAAAATTGAGGTTTTCAAATCTGGAATACCAAATCCTACTCAAATATTAACAATAAGCTCAGTGGTCTTTGTGTCTGCATCCTCTCAATTCCTCAATCTCCTCTTCTCCAGTGTAACTAATCCTCACCTGCCCATCCCAAGGACCGTACTTGAACCCGTTCTACACAGGACAAGTCGGTGCAAGAGGACTGAGCGGCGTACTAGAGGATACTCTTCTTCGATTTTTGCTCCTATAGAATAGATGTTTTCTTCTGCGATTCGTTTTAGAATAGAATTTTCAGTGTTGTGTTCAGGAGCAACTTCTACTTTTTGACCTAAAATTGATATCTGTACGTAGATTTATCCTGCAGTAATAGTCAAAAATCATAACTTTATTGTGTACTTTATTCTGTCTGATAAAGTAAACGTTGCTCTACCCTTCTTATTTCGAGCAAAAAGGTATCATTACAGTACCCATGCTCGCATACATACTTTTGTTTAAGCATACCAATATTTTCTGTTCTTCTCAATATTTTTGACTTGCCTATAATTTTGTAAAAATATTATAAAAATGAAAATGGAAAGAAACAGAAAATTTTGGAACTTCATTTTTAAGTTTATAATCAAGCGCAGAATACTATTGCGCCTGTGTGTTTTGGTTGGTGTTAAGCATTATCCTTTCCAAACAGTTTAACCCTAGACTGGATTTCCTTACCTTGGCTTGCCAACAGCAAAATTATCATTTTTGGCCATTATTCATCAAAATTTAAAAGAACAACTATACGTTCATTTAAGAATAGAAAAATCTAATCATAAATTTACGCCGTTTCGACGGTGGCTATTCTTTTATGTTGTGTATAGTATTTGTCACACATTTTGGAATCATTTTCGTTTTGCGGAATTTTTTCTACGCTTTATTTCAAATTTTTGTTGGTGTAGCCTATTCCTTCTACTATAAATTGGCATTCCTATCAATATATTAAAAAAATATCTATTTTAAAGTCAGATGTAAAATTTTGACATATTTTTCCAGCCAAATCCTTATCTCTATCATCAGTTTTCCTACAAAAAAAGCAGAAATCTATACAATTTTCTTTCATGAAATTCACATACCAACTCATATCGCCTACATTTAAAAAATCATATTAACATTAATGATTTCATTATCTCTAATATTAATCTTATCATCACAGACGTACTCGGGTCTCTTCTGTGTCGCCATCAACCCTTACAAGAGATTCCCCGTGTACACCTTCCGGTGCGCTAAGCTGTACCGTGGCAAGCGTCGTTCGGAGGTGCCACCCCACATCTTCGCTATCTCTGACGGCGCTTACGTCAACATGTTAACCAACCACGAGAATCAATCTATGTTGATTACGTAAGTATTTTGTGCTTATTTTGTTGAGTAATTTTTCACATAACATTAAGAATTTTATTATCTTCAGCAGCTATACAAACATAATACCACCCAACGTTAAGTTTACAACATAACCAAGTTTTCTTTAATATAAATCTTATTAATGGTTTATATTTTTCATCTTCTTAATTTCACCAAAAAACCGCTCAACATGTGCCTTTTCTATCCACAGCGGAGAGTCTGGTGCCGGAAAGACTGAGAACACGAAGAAAGTAATCGCGTACTTCGCCACCGTGGGCGCCTCCCAGAAGAAGGACCCCAACGCGGAGAAGAAGGGCTCCCTGGAAGACCAGGTCGTACAGACTAACCCGGTACTTGAAGCCTTCGGTAACGCCAAGACCGTCCGTAACGACAACTCCTCGCGTTTCGTAAGTATTCATTTTTCAATGATAATATGAGCTATTAACTCTCCTTTTATATGTATCTATCAATAGTAGTTCAAGTAATATATAGAGAATATATAACTCAAAATATATTAATATCACATCGTTTAACGTTCCGCGCAAATATTTATTAAATGTTGAAACAACAACAAACTTTATATCAGCAAACTTACTATTAAAATTCTACTTCAAGGGGAACTCCAACTTTGAATCATGCTTTTCAGACTAATTAAGCCACTTCGCCTCTTTCCAGGGTAAATTCATCCGTATCCACTTCGGTCCCTCTGGTAAACTGGCTGGTGCTGACATTGAGACCTGTAAGTACTTCTGCATCATGGAGTTATGCATCTTCTGCATTTGAGGTACGATACTTCTAAATTATCTTATTTTTCTCTCTAGATCTGCTTGAGAAGGCTCGTGTCATCTCCCAGCAGGCTCTTGAGCGTTCTTACCACATCTTCTACCAAATGATGTCGGGTTCTGTTCCTGGACTTAAAGGTGCGTAACAGTTAGGCACATAATGCATTTCAAGTAAAGCGGAGTTGGTATGTTGAAGTGCTATTGGTTGTTGAAAAAAAAAACTTTACATCATCAGCCAATTAGATTCTCTTTTAGTCCAACATAAGAACCGCTTTAAAGTTATGATGATGGCAAGTTTCATATTTTCAGAACTTTTTTATTCGATATCGTTTCCAGTAGACAGAAAATAAATTAAATTCAAAATATTGACCATTATCTTACTTACTTACCAATAATAAAATGTATCCTATGCCACTTCTTGATTGAATTACTTATAATAAATAATATAATTTAATTTATAATTTATTATAGTAGTTCGAATTATTTTTGTCAATATTTCGGTGTCACTTAAATAAGTGACACGTGTTATTTTATAAATATAAAATACTCTTGTAGTAAATGTAACAGAAATACACCACACAAAATATATTTATAAACATTAATATTAATTTCATATTTAGAGATGTGTATGCTGTCCAACGACGTATATGACTATCACATAATCTCGCAAGGAAAAACCACTATCCCCAACGTAGATGATGGCGAAGAATGTGTTTTGACTGATGTAAGTTGGCCTTTCGGTAGCAAGACACGAAGGCCTTTAGATTGTGTTCCTATTGCCTTACTCCCATACCGCATGGAACCGGTACGGGGGTCGAAAACCCTATAGAATAGATGACCCAAGTGTTAGTGTTGTGTGTGTACCAGAAGAGCTACACGTACACCAATTATCGAATGTGACTTTGATTGGTACGTTTTTTTAGACAAATGCTTGTTGTCAAACGACATTAACGACTACCACATCGTGGCGCAAGGAAAGACCGTCATTCCTGGAGTCGATGACGGTGAAGAAATGAGGCTTACGGATGTGAGTCCAGAATTAAGACTACTGGCTCATCTCATTTTCTTCATCTTTATGCCTGTCTATGTCTATCGTTACTTCACATCTGTCGCTTGCCGCTTCGCTTCCGACTGATCTAGTAATCAGTCCGTGCATGTGTATGTCAGATGATGCTTGATATTTGCAGAGATGACGATGTTAAGCAACCGTACTTCGGACTATCCCACCATAAGTCAGGGGAAGACACGGATACCTGGGATCAACGACGCCGAAGAGTTCGAATTGACGGTTGTAAGTCACGAACCTGCGCAAGGAGCGTGCAGTCTTTGATTCTAGATATCCGTGGAATTTGGTTGCTTTGATGATAAAATTTCTATCTGACACACACATGAAGCTCGCTCCCTGCAAGAGTTCAATGACGGGGTTTTTGCACAGGTTTTATCACGTTTCCCCTCTCCCCAATCTAGTCCAGCACAAGCACACCCAAACAGGCATCCCCGAACACTAACTTCACCGACTGACGTAGGGATTGACAGGCGCTACACGAGGCAGATAGGGTGTAAATCACAGGCCACGTCAAGGTATCCAATGTTACTTCTTTTAATTATAAAATTTGATCTTCAGAAATGTGTCTCTTATCAAACGACATCTACGACTACTACAACGTCGCTCAGGGTAAGATTACAATCCCGGGCATTGATGACGCCGAGGAATGTCTGTTGACAGTCGTAAGTGTGGAATAATGGAAACTTGGGGTTGAATTTGTAAACCATTCCTCGTAGAGACCTGATTGTGTGCTGAGAATTGCATAAATAATCCAGTACTTTATGATAGTAGAATTCCTGATTGATATTTCATTGTATTTATTATCCTTATAGAAGCCTGGTAGAACCTCCCCAAATTATATGAAATAAGGCCAAAAACTGGGACCTTAAAAATACTTCATTTGATTTTTATTTATTACAGTAGTATAACATTTTAAAATCTAGGCATTGTTATTTATAGTTTCTGTTTATTTATTGTTATTATGTGCCATTACATTATTTAAAGTCCAATGACGTGGACCACTGTCTTTAGAGTAATGACATTTGATTTTGGGTCCATTGTAATTTGTCTGTCTATAAGTATACAAACCTTTAGATTAGGGTCACCCACAACTATTCACATGGAAATACCCCTGTGCACTGAATCTCAATACATATAATCTGCTTATCGGCTAATGCTGTTTTGTTATCTATTAACGTTTCTGTTTCGGTGAGTAATTCTGTAAAACCATTAAGATATACTGTATCACTTCCCATTAATTTCATTTTTCAATTTCATTGTATTATCTAACTTAATTTCTATGAACAATAAAAAAACTATTTAAAAATAATATAAATTTGCCTCCTTAAAGTTATGTTTTTTAGATAATTTTCATTTTACAGTATGTTACTTTGTTTGCATTGTCTGCCAAGTTTTATTCCTCCTTTTACTCATGTATCTCAATCTATTTATTCTCTATTTGGACTACTCGTACTACTATTATAATCTATTTCCTGATAATTAACATGTTCTGTTGAAACTGTAGCAAGCCTTCGACATCCTTGGTTTCACCCAAGAGGAGAAGGACAATGTCTACAAGATCACCGCCGCTGTCATGCACATGGGTGGCATGAAGTTCAAGCAGAGGGGTCGTGAGGAGCAAGCTGAGGCTGATGGTACTGAGGTGAGTTGTTTAGTCATTTTGTATCACTAAGTTTACAAGGGCTCATTAAATAATAAGTTATTAAAATACAAAAATAACCACTTTCAAGATCACCTTGAAAGTGTTTATTTTTGATTACATTCTTCCTACATTTTCATTTACTAAGTAAAATATTAACGATTTATAAAACAATTCATTTGTTCTCTACTACCTTTGGATAGTAGATTATTCGTCGTTAGATGAAATCACCACTGCATCATATAATATTTCTTTTTCTGCTTTTAGGAGGGTGAGAGGGTTGCTAAGCTCCTCGGTGTTGACTGCCAAGACCTGTACAAGAACTTGTTGAAGCCCAGAATCAAAGTCGGTAACGAGTTCGTCACCCAGGGTCGTAACAAGGACCAGGTCACCAACTCCGTGGGTGCCTTATGTAAGGGTATCTTCGACCGTCTCTTCAAGTGGCTCGTCAAGAAGTGTAACGAGACCCTAGACACCAAGCAGAAGAGGCAGCACTTCATCGGTGTACTGGATATCGCTGGTTTCGAGATCTTCGACGTGAGTATCACTTGTGAGAGTTAGGCTTTTCCTGTTCACGTGAGTGTCATGGAAAGGTCTAGACTTACAGGTTGACAGTCTGATAGTGATATATCTTCAAACTTAATGATTATAAATTGTTTTAATTTAATTAATAGGTAGTATATGGGAAGAGACTTGTGCCTTAGCAGTTGTGGTTAGTGGTTTTACCTATAATGAAATAGGATATGAAAAGCAAGCAAATGATATATTTATTGTCGTGAAGCAGAATTAACCGTTCTTTGGGATGTAACAAACAGACGATGCAGTGTCCAAATAGCGTCACCCACGGGCATTTAAAATTTTTATATGTGCTATAATATATTATATACCAATAAGCCTATTTTATTTGAGATTTTGCTTTCCGTATCCTCTCTACTTAAGAACCTATAATTTAGATGATTATTATAGAAGTAGAGTATCTGTAAAATGACTTGTACATTTATATGTGGGATGTTTCTACAATGAATTTTAATGCTGATTTGATTCTTTAGTTCAATGGGTTCGAACAACTTTGCATTAACTTCACGAATGAAAAACTCCAACAATTCTTCAACCATCACATGTTTGTGTTGGAACAAGAAGAGTATACCAGAGAAGGCATTCACTGGGAGTTCATTGACTTTGGAATGGACTTGTTAGCCTGCATTGATCTTATCGAAAAGGTATACCGAGTGTGCATCGCCCTCGGTTGGAAGTGGACACATCTAGAAACCTATAGTTCCATATGTGTTAGATCATAGCTTATATATTTAGTGCCGCAGAAATAACTAACTATCTGGTGGTTATTACAATAGAATAGTTATAAACCTAACTGTTTTTACCTATCCATTCATGTGAGCCCCATTGTTTATGAAAGTACAACGGTTTCGAGCAACTCTGCATTAACTTCACCAATGAGAAGCTGCAGCAGTTCTTTAACCACCACATGTTCGTACTCGAACAAGAAGAGTATAAGAAAGAAGGCATCAACTGGACTTTCATCGATTTCGGAATGGACTTGCTCGCTTGTATCGATCTTATCGAGAAGGTAATATTCGTCGGGATTCGGTTACACCCGTCGACGCTGGGAGCTCACGACGGGTTCAGTGTGACACTTCAATCTATCGACACGCCTTCGGAGACTGGCGTCACATAATCTTTCAGGACTCTTTCCCTATTAGGATAACACCCAACTTCGGAATGCGATCCGTTGTCACTTTACCTTTTTTACCCTTAACTCAACCTTCCACATTACTTATCTCCCTGCAGTTCAACGGTTTCGAGCAACTCTGCATTAACTTTACCAACGAGAAACTGCAGCAATTCTTTAACCATCACATGTTCGTTCTGGAGCAAGAAGAATACCAACGCGAGGGCATCGAATGGACTTTCATTGACTTTGGCATGGATCTCCAAAATTGCATTGACCTTATTGAAAAGGTAGATGGCGTAAACGCAGCAATGAACGCTTGCATCACGCCACGGTGGGGCTCTCGAAAAATGTTATCTTGAAGTTATTCCAGTCTATAAATTTAAATGTGAAATTTCAATTGGTTTGTAACCGACAGTTTTCGAGTGCCACAATCAATGCTACAAGCTCTTTTGTGTGTCTTCCTTTGTGTGTTTTTGTTGTTTTCTATCAGGTCTCATTCTATACACCAACACAAATACTCGTAAAATCAACAATTTATATTTTTTTTTCTTCGATCGTTAACTATTTCTATATTATCTTTTGCACAGATTAACGGCTTCAATCAACTGTGTGTTAACTTTACCAACGAAAAATTACAGCAGTATTTTAACCATTTTATGTTCATATTAGAACAAGAGGAGTATGAAAGAGAAGGTGTTCAGTGGACCTTTATTGACTTTGGTATGGATCTCCAACCGACAATAGATTTAATAGAAAAGGTATTAGAAATGATAGTACGAGGTTTAAAGATAGAAGGCGATAGATGGAGCTTCGGGCTGCTATAAAATCATCGCCTGTGAATGCAAACGACTATTTTACTGGCTGTACTTATACTTACACAGTTGCTCGGCTGGGTAAAACATGAAAATATATTGCTTTTATCATAGAAGTAACGCAAAAAGCTATAGTATTTTTTTAAAGTCAGATGCTTAAAATTTAATAAAAAAAAACACAGTATAAAATATACGCGATAGGCGTATTACTAAAAATAGAATTTCCATATAAATTGCTGATACATTTTGAAATACACAATGTAGCTTACATTGTTAATTCGGTTATTAATGAATTCGTTGGTATATTGTAGTTAAAACTTATTTGCTTCTTTTTATAATAATAAGTAAGAGAGATGTTTATTAAAAAAAAAACAGGTTTGCGCAACTATAAAGCTGAAGCTTCTTATAAAGAGTAATTTATTTTTTAAATTTTCACGCATAATAAGCAATTCGCCTACAGATTACACACACCAATTTAGTCTGCATGATGCTTACAAAATAACGCATAACACCATTTTATATTTATAAGAGTTAAGTATTTAATTGAAAAAACTGTCATTTAAGTTTTTTCCCATTGATGAGACGAAAAAGATGATTCAAAATTTTAATTTGATAATTTATTTTGAAACCCTTATTTGTTAAATAACAGAAAATATCGAGACCTTCAGTTAATATGATATTTTTTATAAAAGTTTTACTTTATTTGGCAATTACAAAATTTATAAAAACATGATCATTTTCTCAAAGATACTCTAATCTTATTGGTCCGATTTCAGCCCATGGGTATCCTCTCCATCCTTGAAGAAGAGTCTATGTTCCCGAAAGCCACTGACCAGACCTTCGTTGAGAAGTTGAACAACAACCACTTGGGCAAGTCCGCACCTTACCTGAAGCCTAAGCCCCCCAAGCCCGGTTGCCAGGCTGCCCACTTCGCCATTGGTCACTACGCCGGTAACGTAAGTATCCTCAAAGCCTTGTTCATTTATTTCAGTTACACTATTATTTGTTAGAAAGTTATATTTTCTTTATCAATAACTTAGCAAGAACAGAAACAGATTTTGTTTACTCTACAGTTTTTACATAAAATATTGACGCATTATTTTTCTTTTCAATTTCTATCTGAGGGATAAGTGAACAGTGTAATATTTTATCGAATTAACAGTATTTCCTTAGTCAGCAATCAGATTTATGTATATATTTATAGATCAAGAGCTAAGCATGGATAGTATTTGAACTGAAATGGTCTGTAGGTACAATTGGAAATGTTTTATTGACTTCCTCTACAATCCTTACTATTAAACAGGTCGGCTACAACATCAGTGGATGGCTTGAGAAGAACAAGGACCCTCTTAACGACACTGTCGTAGACCAGTTCAAGAAGGGTCAGAACAAGCTTCTTCAGGAGATCTTCGCTGACCACCCTGGCCAGTCCGGAGATGCTGCTGCGGCTAAGGGTACGCATCAGCCCATTATATACCCACTTATCTCTGAGAATTTTATGATATATTTAAGAGAATTAACTTGAAAATTCAATAATTTTCATTATTTTATGAGTACTATAGAAACCAACGAAGAGCAGCAAATTTGAGGTATCATGAGCTGTAGTTATACTTCTGTGAACATACAAGTAACTACCCTTTCCTTTACACAAAACACCTTATTATTAGGAATCATCTATTCACTGTGATACCAGTCGTAATTTGGTTAATATACTTCACCAAATTCGATTCATTTGAATACTTCCATCTTTGATTCATTTGAATACTTCCACCATTTTTACATAACTATGAATACTTTGAAATTCCTGTACCTTTTTTACCTGGGAAAAAAATTACCTGGGCTTTAATTTTCATATCTGATACTTGTTTTACATTAGCCGCTGGAGGCAAGCGCGCGAAGGGTTCCGCTTTCCAGACCGTATCATCACTCTACAGGGTAAAAAGGAGACAAAGATATTATGTTGCTTCAACGCCAACGGCTTACTGTCCTCGTCTGTTACACGCTTTATGACTGGCATCTGTAACGAGTATACCGTCATCATCATTATTCATCTACACATTACCTAAACCAATTATGTCAACGGTATAGTCCGCTACTGCGGTGCCAGCCCTCAACGCTTACACATTAATCTCTGTTTCCATGTCCGTCCGTGTATGTTTTACAGCACAGCTCATGTCGTCAGTTGTAGAGAAGAGTTCTACGAGATGTATCAATGTCTATGTGTTGTTTTGTTTAGGCCTATTGTGATTGTCCTTTTGTACTAATGTTGCGCTTCTTTCAATGTGGCTCCATAGGAGGTCGTGGTAAGAAGGGTGGTGGTTTCGCTACTGTCTCCTCCGCCTACAAGGTATACAGAAATTAAGAATGTCAAGTTTTTTTTGTATGAATCACCACCATTGATGTAGACTACTACATACAAAATGTATGAAGCTCTACATCAATTTAGTTAAACACTTTAAGGTGTTGTAGTTGTAATAATTAATTTGAAAGCACTTTTAGTAATCAAGTGTATCATTTGTGATAATATATTATTAATTACCTGTATTAATATATTAATGCACCGTTACCCAAAGTACGTGCACAACCTGTGTATTTTACTTATACCTATATGACAGTAATAAGTATAAACATAAAATGTTTTTGTAGCAAAGTTATTTGCGATATGAAATCGCAAATTTTGCCAATGTTTGTGCCTTAGTTTGCCCGTGTGTTTTCGCTAACCATTTATGTCGTTTTGAGTGATCCATAATATTTTAACAAAAACATCTATATGTTCATCAAAGAAGCTCTATGTCGCTTTAGGATTTTATTTAAAATTTAAATCACCATTTAATTGTGTACGTATGTTTTCTACACTAAGTCAGTGTTCAACTTTGGCTATATTGTGTACCCGTTGGATTGTCTGCTTTATCTTCAAACTTACGTTGAGACACCGTACTAACTGATACTTGTACGCACAGGAACAACTTAACAACCTGATGACAACTCTGAGGTCCACCCAGCCTCACTTCGTCCGTTGTATTATCCCCAACGAGTTGAAACAGCCTGGTAAGTTATATTATACTTATTTTAAAAGTATCTTCTATTAACGACAAAATAAAATATAATATAACAATATATATTTTAATTACATACAATGTAATTTATTTCACTCACATATTAGTATTGTATACCTATATGTAAAGTGTACATTGTAGGTATATTAAACACCTTAAAATATTTAAAAAAAACATATTCATAGTCACGTTTCTTCCGTTTGTTTCTAATTTGTAATTTTTCCAAAATTTTTGCGCTGAATTAATATTGAATTCAACTGAATGTAGTTATGGTTAATTTTGCTGATGATTTTTATTTGCCTATATTGTGATATAAACCCTCTTTTAATTTACTTATCCTTATTATGAAATAGAACCGTTACTATCTCTATAACATATGAGGTAAGTATCAACGTCTTCTTCATACAAAATGTTTGTCCGCCAGGTCTCATCGACTCTCACCTTGTGATGCACCAGCTGACCTGTAACGGTGTGCTTGAAGGCATCCGTATTTGCCGTAAAGGTTTCCCCAACAGGATGGTGTACCCTGACTTCAAGCTCCGGTAAGACTCTTTCTATCAAACCTTCTTCAACGTTTACAAAGTCTAAAATTATATATTCTACTGGAAACTTCGCACTGAGATTAGCATCAAATTTATGAAAGTGTTTATTTTTAAAATACTTACATTTTTTACTGCTGAGTATAAACAAAATTATTTTAGTGCAGGAAGACTCATTTGACCTGGAATACTTGTTATTCTTGTAATGCAACTGACTGTTGCTGACGCAATCAACACAGTCATGCTAGCTGAGTAATACTTTCTAAATTTGATCTAATGGATAAGCCACTTAGCATTTTCATACCTGAGATGTATGCCAGCGGTCTACTAAAAATATGTTATTATTTTTACTTTGATGTTGACTAGAGATGACACGGTAGAAGATTTATTACAACATGAAAGCAGATAAAAGGAACGCATTAATAACAGATTTATTTAATGAACAGTTACATGATTCTTGCGCCAGCCATCATGACATCCGAAAAAGATCCCAAAGAGGCAGCTAGGAAGTGTCTGGAGTCTGTGGGGCTAGACCCCGAGAGCTATCGTATTGGTCACACCAAGGCAAGGACATAGTCAACATACCATCCTCGAATGGTGTAGCATGATAGTTGATGAAAAACTCTAAAGAATAGAGTACTGGTACACACTTGTATATCCCAATTTAATATCTAGTTGTCAATAATTGTATGCACCTGTAGTTTGAACATCAAGTATTATACCTACCTTCATTTTTATGAAAGTATAATGTATTTGTACCTTCCATAAGTTTGGTAGATTTATTTTTTTGTATCCATCCCATGTATTAATTTAGCCGCATTGCACCAACCCCTAAGTATTGAACCTATATTTATGTATAAGTAAATAATATATCGACAATCCCTCATTGTGTGTCCATGTATTTTGGTAATATAGCTACAAGATCCTGGCCCCTCAAGCTGTGGACAAGGAGACTGATCCTAAGAAAATCGCCCAAGTTATCCTGGATGCCACGGGTCTCGATGTTGAGTCCTACCGTCTCGGTCACACCAAGGCATGTCTTGATTCCATATGAAGTAGTTAGCAGCGTGTGACAATGAACAATCGTACACGCTCCCTTATTGAGTCGCTTCCAAAGCTTAGTCGATTTACAACGCCATTAAAGACTGGTTTTGTATCTCGAGCACACACCACCACAGCACGAACTGTGGCCGCTTACCCCTCTCTTGAGCCCAAGTTACTCCGGCTCAAGTTGGATTTGTCCTATGTTTACCCCTATATGTCTATCCTCAATCCTTACACACGCCTATACATACACGTTTGTTACTTCTATGTGTTACTCCTCAAACGCAGATACAAAATTCTGTGCCCGCAACAACTCAAAGAACCCATCACACCTGAAAAAGCCACGTCGGTTATTCTTGAAAGCACCGGTTTGGACGCGGAATCATTCAGGCTTGGAAAGACAAAGGTAGTACCCGCATGCATACATACTACACTCTAACTCCCCTTTGTTATTGCACGATATTAATTATTCTCTTGGGTTTCTTTTAATCTATATTATCTTCCTTTTTTTTCTTCACGTTTTATGTTTAAATTATATTTTATTACAAACATATTTATTACCATTTTTTAAATTTAGACCATTTGATTTTGATTGGCATTTTTGGAAAAAGCAATCATTTTACTATTAAAATTTCTTCTAACATTGGCATTTACTGAATCATTAATATTGTTCTTACAATAACGTTTCTTAACATTATTGTGGGTGAGTAGGTGTTCTTCCGCGCTGGTGTCCTGGGTCAGATGGAAGAGCTGCGTGACGACAGGCTCGGCAAGATCGTCTCCTGGCTCCAGGCCTACATCCGTGGTTACTTGGCCCGCAAGGAGTACAAGAAGCTGCAGGAACAGAGGTCAGTCCTAATTCATACTTATAACTTCATACTTTACAATAATTAACAATTTCCCTACCAATTTTTTTTCTTCTGTTTACTTATGCTTAATTTTCAATCCATGCCTTAATCGATTCTCGTAATAGTTTTTTTATTATTGATATCCATAACACACTTTAAAAAAACGTCACATGTAGAGGTATTTGTGTCCAGTAAGTTGGTAGTTGAAGCCTTTGATTTATTTCCTAGACTGGCTCTCCAAGTTGTCCAGCGCAACTTGCGCAAATACCTGCAGCTCCGCACCTGGCCCTGGTGGAAGTTGTGGCAGAAGGTCAAGCCCCTCCTCAACGTCACCCGCATCGAGGATGAGATCGCGGTAAGTATCTATCAGCACTCTGATTAAAATGATGGAGCACTCTGACCCAATAAAGCACCTAAAGCGTGAATCAGGAACGAAAATAGTTCTGACCGCGCCCACCTGACGGTTACGTGACACCGGAGCACCTGCCGCAGCCATTTCTGGAGGCCGCCCCTCCCCACCCCGCGTCCGTCTGCCGTTTTTACAAAGTAATCTCGCGGGGGCGGAAATCGCGCGCCGCTGGAAAACTCCAGCACAGCTCAGTAGCGCAGCGGTCGGCGGCGCGCGCACCTTACGAACGAACCGAACTTTGCATTCCTCTCATATAAAATTAATGTTATGAAAATGGAAGGGGTTTATGTATCAGAATGGGACGGGGTCGATAAAAGTGGTGAAATTTTGCAGAAACTCGAGGAGAAGGCACAGAAGGCCCAGGAGGCTTTCGAGAGGGAGGAAAAACTTCGCAAGGAGCTTGAGGTCCTTAACGCTAAGCTGTTGGAAGAGAAGACCAACCTGCTCAACAGCCTCGAGGGCGAGAAGGGTTCGCTGTCTGAGATCCAGGAGCGCGCCAACAAACTCCAGGCCCAGAAGAATGATCTCGAATCACAGCTCAGGGTAAGCCGAAAACTTATAGCGGAAGTTCACTTTTAAACCAGGAAAATTATTTTTCATGGTCGTGTGTTCTTAAACATTGGAATTAAAAGTACACTTTTGAACCAGGAAAATGATTTTTCATGGTCGTGTGTTCTTAAACATTGGAAATAAAAGTTATAGATATTTATAGCGCAGCTTATGAAAGTGATGATAAAGTGCTTTTAGCCGGCACTTATATTTAGATGTTATAAACATAGGCATGTGTTAGACGGGATGTAGTGGAAGTGCTAGCTGAAATAGAAGCACGTATTTGGGTCATCAGGACTCACACCTGCTGTGTCGAGCTAATTAATGAAAACAAATTAGACGGAATTTCAAAAGTAGATGCAATCTCACATCATTAAAAATATACACATACAGTGTTGCGAACCGGGATCGTGTTTTGCTTTACGCGTTTCTTTAAATAAACAGCGATTTGTTTATACGATAAATAGTTTTAAGAGTTAAAAATACACTCATTCCAAGTCTGCAAGCACTGGATGTTCAGTTTTATTACAAACCATAATCCCCGATATTACGTGCGAATGGACAGGAAACAGACGTGGCTTATGTCAGGGAAATCGATTTTTTTTATAGTAAACATTCACTGAACTAACTTATACTATTTTACAACAGGATACCCAAGAGCGCCTCACCCAAGAGGAGGATGCCCGCAACCAGCTCTTCCAGGCTAAGAAGAAGCTGGAGCAGGAGGTATCGGGTCTGAAGAAGGATGTCGAGGATCTTGAACTGGCTGTTCAGAAATCCGAGCAGGACAAGGCCACCAAAGACCACCAGATCCGCAACTTGAACGACGAGATCGCCCACCAGGACGAACTCATCAACAAGTTGAACAAGGAGAAGAAGATGCAGGGTGAATCCACCCAGAAGACCTCCGAGGAACTCCAGGCCGCTGAGGACAAGGTCAACCACCTCAACAAGGTCAAGCAGAAGCTCGAGCAGACCCTCGATGAGCTCGAGGACTCGTTGGAGCGCGAGAAGAAACAGCGTGCTGACGTTGAGAAGCACAGGAGGAAGGTAGAGGGCGACCTTAAGCTGACGCAAGAGGCCGTCGCCGACCTCGAGCGCAACAAAAAGGAGCTCGAACAGACCATCCAGCGCAAGGACAAGGAGATCTCCTCTCTGACCGCCAAGCTGGAGGACGAGCAGTCGCTGGTGAGCAAGCTCCAGAAACAAATCAAGGAGCTGCAAGCCCGCATCGAGGAGCTAGAGGAGGAGGTCGAATCCGAACGCCAGGCCCGCGCTAAGGCTGAGAAGCAGCGCGCTGACTTGGCTCGTGAGCTCGAGGAGTTGGGTGAGCGTCTTGAAGAGGCCGGTGGCGCGACCTCAGCTCAGATTGAGCTGAACAAGAAGCGCGAGGCCGAGCTCAGCAAGCTCCGCCGCGACCTGGAAGAAGCCAACATCCAGCACGAGTCGACACTCGCCAACCTTCGCAAGAAGCACAACGATGCCGTCGCCGAAATGGGTGAGCAGCTCGACCAGCTCAACAAGCTCAAGGCCAAGTGAGTATTAATTTTATTTACATATCTAATTAAGTCTGACTGAAACTAAGGTACCAAAATGGGCTGATGATCGGGAAAAGAAGTAAATTTGGAAGATGACAAATCCGGAACAAATGTTCGAAAAGCCTATATTTATTGTGTAATTCTATAATTAGTAGGCACTTACTGTGCAAAGAAAAACCAACTGTTAACCAAAATAGAAAAATCATTTAATTTAAATGCAAATCCAGGGCTGAGCACGACCGTGCGAATTGCTACAACGAGCTTAACAACACGCGCGCGGCTGTTGACCAAGTTGCGAGGGAGAAGGTACTTGATAATTTGCCTAGACAGGCATGTGTACCTGGTTGTATCTTGCATGGAACCTCTGACTTGCCACCACACAAACACATGAGGTCCTTAGCAAGGGATACCACAAAGTCCTCCCCAAAAACACTTTACTGAACAATTTATTAAATTTTTTGTGTCACTTCTATCAGGGCTGAGAAAGAGCGCGCTCAATACTTTAGCGAAGTCAATGACCTTCGCGCTGGTGTCGACCACTTGTCCAACGAAAAGGTACACAAGAAAAAGAAAAGTGTTACTTCTCCAAGAGCTCAGCTGGACATAATCGCTTCGCAGCTTTCCGACATTAAATCACGTCTCAATAAAAACACAATGTCAAACACATACCCGTACAAGAATTATTAACTCATTTTCTCGTATCGAGACTTAAAAAAATCACGTCCCAAATATAACAAATTAACTATAACTGTCAGTTTATTGGATACAGTAGCTTAGAAGCTAAACTTGCTTGCTTGATATATGTGTGAGATAATTAATAGGTACTGAAAATCATTAAAAACATGTTTGTTCCATTAACCATCTATTATGATCACTAACAATAAAAATAAAGAAAAAAAATTAACAGATTACAAATAGCATGATAAAATAAACTGTGAAAATAATTCTATAAAAAATACTTTGGACAGAAATGATCCATAGGTGTTATTAAAAGTTTTTAATAATAATAGTAGATTTTTTAAAATAAAAACTTACTAATATTTCTTTTGGAAATTTAACTCAGAAATTAAAAGCCTAAAAAAAGGATTTCATGTTATACTATTTAAGTAAATGGCATAAAACATGACATCACATTGACCAATCTCGAACATATTTCGAAGAAAATCAATCACATGCTTTACATGATCGAAGCATCTGATTACCTACTAACACCCACACTAATCACCCATCCATCCATAGGCTGCCCAAGAGAAGATCGTCAAGCAGCTGCAGCACCAGCTCAACGAGGTGCAGAGCAAGGCTGACGAAGCCAACCGCACCCTCAACGACCTGGATGCCGCCAAGAAGAAGATGTCCATTGAGAACTCGGACTTGCTCCGCCAGTTGGAGGAAGCCGAGTCGCAGGTGTCGCAGCTGTCCAAGATCAAGGTGTCGCTCACCACCCAGCTGGAAGACACCAAGAGGCTCGCCGACGAGGAGGCCAGGGTAAGGATAGTTATAAAAAAATATTTGGTGTTTGTTTTATTTGTAGGTTCTATAATTAACTTAAATCTATATGGGTTTTTTTCTCCTTTGTTGTTCTTGGGGTGAGGGCCTGGAGCTTTGTGATACAGGTTATTTTTGACCTAGTACAAACTTCAGAGCATCACAAAGGATACCATTACAAATTTTTTTTGCTAATGTTTACTGTTGAGTACATGTATTAATCTGGTACACCTTTATGAGGCTAAATAAACTATTTATTATTCTTATAATAAAAATAATTAAATTATCAACAGGAACGCGCCACCCTTCTTGGCAAGTTCCGCAACCTGGAACACGACCTGGACAACATCCGCGAACAGGTCGAAGAGGAAGCCGAGGGCAAGGCTGATCTGCAACGTCAACTGTCCAAGGCCAACGCCGAGGCTCAGCTGTGGCGCTCCAAGTACGAGTCCGATGGAGTTGCCCGCTCCGAGGAGCTCGAGGAAGCCAAGCGCAAGCTCCAGGCTCGCCTCGCCGAAGCCGAAGAGACCATCGAGTCCCTCAACCAGAAGGTTGTCGCCCTCGAGAAGACCAAGCAGCGCCTCGCCACCGAGGTCGAGGACCTGCAACTCGAGGTTGACCGTGCTACCGCTATTGCCAATGCTGCAGAGAAGAAACAGAAGGCATTCGACAAGATCATTGGCGAATGGAAGCTCAAGGTTGACGACCTGGCTGCTGAGCTCGATGCCAGCCAGAAAGAATGCCGCAACTACTCCACCGAATTGTTCCGCCTCAAGGGAGCGTACGAGGAAGCCCAAGAACAGCTTGAGGCCGTCCGCCGTGAGAACAAGAATCTCGCTGATGAAGTCAAGGATCTGCTGGACCAAATCGGAGAGGGTGGCCGCAACATCCACGAGATTGAGAAGGCCAGGAAGCGCCTCGAGGCCGAGAAGGACGAACTCCAAGCCGCTCTTGAGGAGGCTGAAGCCGCTCTCGAACAGGAGGAGAACAAGGTCCTCCGCGCCCAGCTCGAGCTGTCTCAGGTCAGACAGGAGATCGATAGACGTATCCAGGAGAAGGAGGAGGAATTCGAGAACACCCGCAAGAACCACCAGCGCGCTCTCGACTCCATGCAGGCTTCCCTCGAAGCCGAGGCTAAGGGCAAGGCTGAGGCCCTGCGCATGAAGAAGAAGCTTGAGGCTGACATCAACGAGCTTGAAATCGCTCTCGACCACGCCAACAAGGCTAACGCTGAGGCACAAAAGAACATCAAACGCTACCAGGCTCAGATCAAGGACCTCCAGACTGCCCTGGAAGAGGAACAGCGCGCCCGCGACGACGCCCGCGAGCAGCTCGGCATCTCGGAGCGCCGCGCCAACGCCCTCCAGAACGAGCTCGAGGAGTCCCGCACTCTGTTGGAGCAGGCCGACCGCGCCCGCCGTCAGGCCGAACAGGAACTCGGCGACGCTCACGAACAGCTCAACGAGCTCTCCGCTCAGAACGGCTCCCTGTCCGCTGCCAAGAGGAAACTTGAGTCCGAACTCCAGACCCTGCACTCCGACTTGGACGAGCTCCTCAACGAGGCTAAGAACTCTGAGGAGAAGGCCAAGAAGGCGATGGTTGACGCCGCTCGTCTCGCCGATGAGCTCCGTGCCGAACAGGAACACGCCCAGACACAGGAGAAACTCCGCAAGGCCCTTGAACAGCAGATCAAGGAACTGCAGGTCAGGCTGGACGAGGCTGAAGCCAATGCGCTCAAGGGAGGCAAGAAGGCTATCCAGAAACTCGAACAGAGGGTACGCGAGCTCGAGAACGAGCTTGACGGCGAACAGAGGAGACACGCCGACGCACAAAAGAACCTGCGCAAGGCCGAGAGGCGCATCAAGGAGCTCACGTTCCAGGCGGAAGAAGACCGCAAGAACCACGAGCGCATGCAGGACCTGGTCGACAAACTGCAGCAGAAGATCAAGACATACAAGAGGCAGATCGAGGAGGCAGAAGAAATCGCCGCCCTCAACTTGGCTAAGTTCCGCAAGGCACAGCAGGAGTTGGAGGAGGCTGAGGAGAGGGCCGACCTCGCAGAACAGGCCATCAGCAAATTCCGTGGCAAGGGACGCGCGGGATCCGCGGCGAGAGGAGTTAGCCCGGCGGTAAGTTGAACAAATGTTTTTTTGAAACTCGTTTAGCACTTAACTTTTATTTCACCAGATGGATTCAAAACAGGTTCAAAAGTCAACGTTTTGATTGGAGAAATGTGCTCCAAATAACTTTGACATTACTATCAAATTCAGACTGTTCAATCAGTTTCAGGTAAACTTACATAATGTAGGTTTCTAACTCCTCCTTAACTAAAGGTCTTCTCTATTCTTCCATTCAGGCGTCCATTAAAGGGCGTCCCTAAACCACATCTGGAGTACTATGTAAGTTTGCAACTATAGTTGCAAGACCCTGTAAGGCTACTAGGGACAGTGGCCCCTTAGACTAGTTTCCGTATGTCTTGAAACTATCCCAACTAAATGTTTGGTCAACAATATCCTAGAATGTTTAGATTTTATAGTGAATTAAATACACATGCATGATCCCGCATGTTATCAAGAAACAAACAATGTCGATGTAATGATTGTCAATTTTCTATCTATCTGCCTAAGTTTTATAAGTTTTTGCAATACAATCTGGTGAAATCCCTGTCCTTATGCAGCTATTGATCGAAGATTTTCATTTCAAATAACCTGAATCCTGTTCATTATTCATACGTTTTAGTCTTAGATAGTTCTTCAGTTTTGTAAAGAAGGTGTTTACCAGTAATGAAAAATACAGATGATTGCGTGTAGGGCTTACACATACATTTCTTTGCGAATGACGTCTGAAACGTTTGCTGTAAATGCGAATGACTTGACCTTTACGTGAAAATGTATGCGCAGGCTTTAAAACTGTGTGGCCATATCTAATTTTTGTTTTGTTTTCCTCCAGCCCCAGCGCCCGCGCCCCTTGTTCGACGGCTTGGGCACTTTCCCACCAAGGTTCGACCTGGCGCCCGAAGATTTCTAAACGTTCCACTACAAAAAACATTAAAACGGACTGTACAGATTTTTCGTTGAGAAATGTAAATCTTTTTTTTATACTTACTCGTATCGTATAGCAGTTGGAATTGAATACGTGTTATCTGAAAGCGTGAAACGAGAAACTGTAAAATGTAAGAGCTAAGAACCAACTTTTATGTGTAAAACACCAAAAAAATATACACTCTAGTTATCTAATCTTTTTACGAAAGGCTATTTTGTAATTTGTTGATATTTATTTATTATTTATACTATTTAATACCGTGATATGTATTTGTGGGTGTGCGTGGAGAGGGGGGGCTGCGCAGCCGCCGCCGCGCACCGCAGAGACACACCCCCGACCCTTCCACCGGCGCGCGCCGCCACCCCCCTCGCTCCATGCGCACACAATAAAGCGATATCGTTGTCATAAAATACTTACACCTGCTGTTTTATTTGTAATCCAATTTCATTCTATTTATTAACATAAATTATGAGTTTAGATGGTTCAATGATCTACTCTTCTCAATATTTAGAACCTTTTTTTTATTAAAAATTTGAGTGCGTTTGACTACATCTCACCTGATGGAAAGTGACGATGTAGTCGAGGATGGTACAAGCAAACTCAAATAATGCCTATTCACTCTCGCCTTGAAGACCCCCAAATTATAGGAATCGGGAAACACGGACGCAGGTAAGGAGTTTCACTCCTTCGCAGTTTGCATAATAAAAGAGGAAGCATATCGCTTCGTGCGAATAGGTGGAATGTCAACTACAAACGGATGAAAGGCCTCCCTACGCCTAGTTGACCGAAGGTGGAATGGAGCTGGGGGAATTAGGTCATGAAGTTCTTGAGCATACTCTCCGAAATGAATTCGATAAAAAACCGATAAAGAGGCGACTTTGCGGCGATGCTCAAGGCTTTGGAGCTTATTTAAAACAAGCTCATCGTCACATATAAGTCTCCTTGCGCGTCGGTCGATAGCAACCAAGGCTTCAAGCTGGTAGCGGGCAGAGCCATCCCATAGGTGTGAACAGTACTCCACACATGATCAGACTTGTGCTTGATATAATGTAAGAAGCTGTCCAGGAGTGAAGTATCGTCTCACCTTAGATAGGATACCTAGCTTCATTGCCGCTACTTTAGCCTTGGACTCAATGTATCGCCCGAAATTCAGGTTGGATGTTAACTTCACGCCAAGGAGCTCAAGGTGGTCAGTTATCGGAATCGATTCATCTCGGAGAGTAGGAGTCAAGGTGAAAGGACTCCTTTTGGCAGAAAAAAGACACGCCTGTGTTTTAGAGACATTGAACCTAACGAGGTTGTTATCACCCCAATCAGACACTGCCTGAAGTGATAGGTTCATGCGCTCTATCATCGCCTCTCTAAGGGACTGTGTCTCAGCACTGGTGGCTCGTGCACTAGATAGATATCTTTCTACAACTGTGCTATCATCTGCATACCCAATGATGTCGGGTTTAAGCAGATCATTTATATGTAGCAGGAATAGAGTTGCAGAAAGAACCGAACCCTGAGGTACCCCGGCATCTATAGCCAATAGGTCTGACGAGCAGACATCAACGACTACCCGAATTGACCGTTACCTCAGGAAATCGGATACCCAGTTGCACAAGCTGAGCCCGTAAGAAGGAAGCTTGCCAATAAGGCTGGCTTGCCAGACCCTATCAAAAGCCTTTGAGATGTCGAGAGATACGGCAAGTACTTCGCCATGCTTCTCAATGGCCTCGCCCCAAACATGTGTTGCATACACAAGAAGATCTCCTGTAGATCGACCTTGGCGAAACCCGTATTGTCGATCGCTAAGGAGATCATTGTCATCGAGGTATGCAAGCATGCGGTTGTTCAATACACGTTCCATAATCTTGCAGATTATGGAAGTGATTGCTATGGGGCGGTAGTTGGCAGGGTCCGCACGGCTGCCTTTTTTTGGCACAGGTTGCACGTTGGCATGCTTCCAGGACTTTGGGACTACACCTGTCTTAAGAGAGAGACGATACAGACGTTTCAGAACAGGAGACAACTCAGGGGCGCATTTCTTAAGAACTATGGCTGGTATGCCATCAGGTCCACTGGCTTTGTTCACGTCTAGATTGCGAAGTATTTTGAGAACCTCCTTTTGACGGATACGAATCGGAGGCATTGTAGTACCGCAAGGAGGTATTTGAGATGGCGTACTATTCGCAGTATCTAGACGTGAACTTTGAGCAAACAGAGAGGCAAACAAGTTTGCCTTATCAGTTGCTTTGTGAGCCAGTGTTCCATCTGGTTTCAGCAGTGGAGGCAAAGACGAACGACAGAAATGTGCCTCGACCGAATTAGCCAGGGACCAAAACACCTTACTCCCAGCGGGATAGGTGGCAAGTTTTGTTCCGATGCGGCGTATGTGGTCGAGGCGTGCCCTCTGCAGCGTCTTTTTGTAGGACTTGGCAGCTTTATTAAAGGCTCTCTTCTTATCTCGCGTGCCTGGAGCTTTGCGGCTACGAGCATCAGCCTAAGCTTGGTACGCCGAATGTTTTGCTGCTTCGGCAGCTAAGCATTCGGCATTAAACCACGGGCGAGCTTGATTCTCAAGAGGAATGTCAGAGAATGTGATGTAATATTTAGTTACCGCCATACCCGTCTAGTGCCTTTGGGGCTTAGATCGGGTGGTGAACATGACAGTACAGACTTCACCAGACAATGGTCAGTTGTACCCAGTGGTGAGAATACGGACACATTATATCGGTCTGGTTCTGTTGTCAGCAGAAGGTCCAAACAAGTCGCCGTGTGATTCTCAACATCAGGTACGCGTCTCGCCTGGTCTACCAGTTGGGAAAGATTTAGCGACAAAGCGAGTTTGTATGCCTCTCTCCCAGCGTGGTCGGTCTTCTGGTATGGGAATAGCCACTGCTGGTGGTGGGCATTAAAGTCCCCTAGAAGGACCAGTTGCGCTGACGGGTACCTTAGTTGAGCCTCATCGGCGGCCTCACACAGATGTTCGAATAGCCTGGTTGTCTCCTGGTCGCCACACTGGTGTTGACCATTACCCAGATCGTAGAAAGAGAGGAGTCCTCAAGGTTACGGAGACGCCGGCAGCAGATCTTGTCGCTAACATAGACACAGACACCGGCGCGCGCCTTAAAGTTGTGCTCCAGGGTGTACCCCGGGTACTGCAAGTAGGACGCGTGCGCCGGGCGTCTGATTTGCGTCTCCGTAAGAAAGAGTAGCAGTGGCTTATCAGTCTCAAGAGTGGACTGCATTGAGATTGGAGTGCAATCCTCTGATATTAGTGAGGTGCACTTTCAGTGGGAGGAAGTGCCGCCGCTGTATAATCTTCTTTCTATTTCTTACTTTTTCCATTTTATGTGTTGTGGGGAGTGAATAGGCAAGGAAGGCAGAAGTTGTATGATGCGCTGATCAGAGTCCAGTGGTGAGCACAGAGTCGCTGCACTGAAGGACAGACTAGTCTGGAGACCGCAGGGACGCCCGAACCCCCCCGGAGATGGCCATCGGGTCCTCCCGTGCAATCGCCAATTGGCACGGTGGAGCATTCCGTGATTTTTCGTGAGGTGGCGGGGCAGCCTTTCGTAGGTGGCTAACCTACTAGTTGGGTCCCCAACTTCCTACGGTCGGCCAGCGGTGCACCGTGCTTTGGATCCCGCTGCCCTCCAAGACTAGCCACCAAGTGCAGCGAAACTCTGACACCGAGTCGGCATACTGGATCAGCACTACTATACAGACCCGTCTTCCTTAATGGCTTCCCTAGACACCATACCGGAACACGTCCAAGGACGCTTGGCGGTAAGACTTTGCCTAGAAGGTGGTGACAAGCCGCGGCCGAAGCCTACCACCTAAAGAGTTTTGTTTAGGTGTAGTTAGTTTAGTTTGAGTTCTTTAGGCGTTTGCCAGAGCCTCGTTTGTTGTTCAGCAGGGTGTACCGCGTGCAGGTGAGGTTGGCTTGGGTTTATATTTTCGTGGTTAAACCCCTTAAACCCTTCGTTTGATTACTTTACAACTAGCTGAAAAGCTTTTATCCATAGGTGATATCAATATCTCTGAAAAGTCGCAAACATTCTCCAAAACTGTAGTTACATACAAAGTAAATCTTTCAGCGTCAACTACCCATATGCATCTGAAAATTCCAAAATAGAGCATCAAGAGACGAATAGGCATCCATTCAGTCGAAAACGAGGAAATATCTATAAAAACAAATTAAAATGTGCTACTAGTACTAAATGTATGTACCTAAACTGTGCTTAGGCAGAGATTCCCAGCAGAACTTACTAACTAACCTAGATCACATACGAAATGGAAGATCGGCACGGCTCAGATAGCGAAAGACCTACTGTTTTGAACCTAGAATGTAGTAGGTGTACCTATATTTCGGCAGACAAGGTTCTCCGTGACAGATAATTTTGTAGTTATTACGTCTTTTTCTTGTGGATCACAATTAATTGTCTATCCCCAATATATAGACGACGGCGGTTGCCTAGTGTTGTACCACCCACGGTCACGTGTAAGGACATTTACATTTGCACATAAGGACGTGTGCAAGCGCGGCCTTCATAGACATCTAGTAATCGAAGTGCAGTTTCTTAACGGTGTTTTCCTTCACCGTTAAAGCAATCGGTATGAAAATGAATGTAAGTTTGGAAAAATCAGTGGTACATTGGCCAGGATTGGAATCCGAGACCTCTGGTTAGGTCTAAGTGACTTTTGAAGCCATTACGTAATACACAGAAATAAAAAGAGTATTGATTGCCGAGATTCGAGATAGTAATATAAAGGTGGATTCTGAAGGTTTGAATTGACAATTTGTGACCAGAAGGAAAAGTCAAACTTAAAAAAGTAAAAAGGCCTATTAGTCCAGTCAATCTACGAATTTTTGTATGGAGTAGGTTACATTTAATGCACTTTGGGTGAAAATTTAGAATATGTTACTTAAATAATTGCAAAATGAAAATTCATAAAAATCTCTTATGAGTATTTGATAATTTTTCGGTAATTAGCCCCTAAAGAAACAAAATTAAATTTAAATGTGAACAAAAAATAGAAAACTGGTGATTTTTTACATGAGGGCTTCTTATAAGACGTTTTATTTATATTTATAATCGTCCCCGATCGAGATCAAAACATTGAGTAGATATTGAATATAATATATTTGAAAATTTATAACTTGAAAAGAAATACTGCAAGATGAGTGATATTTTGTCTTAGGGGGTACATAAACACTGTCAATAACCATGAGAATTATCTCCAAGGTGACTTCGTTATTTATTTTTTTATTAAGTTTTATTCGATTTTAACCCTTGCACATTAAAGACACTACGAATATTTTCATGAAATCTAATAGTAATATTTTTTTAAAACTAAGACTAAGAAAAATCCCTGGTCAATCTGTTGCACAGTTTCTGTAATAACCTAATAACAATTATAATTCGCGAGCGGGCTGAGCGGGGGGCGCGGGCGGGGGAATGCGGCATGCGCGGCGCCCGCGCTACCCCGCAAGTTCTTTATTCAGCTAAGCTATAGCTGGGGATTTCTTGTATGAGAACTGTTTTTAATTTTGGATCAATATTTCTCTCTCTCTTTCTTTTCTTTTCGTGTGGCACGTTTTTTTACTATTCACAAGATATAGATGGCAGTTGCCTGATGTTCCACTTAGCATCATCCGCGGTCACGTGTCTACCTATTGGGTTTTGTGTGTGTTATCAAGGATTTAAACTTGGTATATAGTTGTTCTTTAGGTGGTCTTGAGTGTTAGCCCAGGAGGCATCGGGAGGCATCACAAAGGTGGCGAGGGAAAACGGGGAAAGTTTGATTCGGCCGCGCTCTTCTTTCGAGCTTATATCTCCATAACTATATGTACTGGGGCAAGTGTGATAATTATCGGACAATTAAAGGAATACCAATTCATTTGGAACAAATAATTGCTTCCATCGCTAGAAAAAAAATTGGCTAGTTCTACAACTTTGTTGAAATCGCAAAATTTTTTTTGGACTTTTCATACAAATCGATCAGCTGGCGAACCAAGTTTGTATGAAAAGTCCAAAAAATTTTTGCGATTTCAACAAAGTTGTAGAACAAAAGTTGTTCAGTTTGATGGGTAAAAGTCAACCTTGAAGTATTGTCACACACTTCTGTTACACCCTGTATATTCGTCAAAAACTTCGAGCGTAGAGTCTCCAACCTTCAGAGGAGTGGGTGTAACACGGATGTTTGACATGATTTTCGTCTTATCTATGTATCATTTTAAGACCCACTTGTTGGGAGACTCTACTTAGTCCTTTGAGCATTGCGCCTAGATCCTCCAAGGTCTCAGCCATAATCACGATATCGTTAGCAAATCGAAGGTGAGTGATGTACTCGCCATTGATGTTAATGCCGAGTCCTTTCCAGTCCAGAAGCTTGAAAACATCTTCCAGTGCAGCGGTGAACAGTTTTGGAGATATAACGTCTCCCTGTCTCACCCCACGCTGCAGCCGGATAGGTTTCGAATTCTGATCCTGGAGGTGGACCAACATGCTGGCATTTACATACAAACACTTCAAAACTTCGATGTATCGATAATCGATCTGGCACCGTTAGGAGAGATTGCAATACAGCCCAGGTCTCGATCGAATCAAAGGCTTTCTCATAGTCCACAAACGCCAAGCTTAGTGGTCGATTATACTCTTCGGTCTTCTGTATAATCTGCCGAAGCGTATGTATGTGGTCTATGGTACTGAAGCCTTTTCGGAAACCGGCTTGTTCGGGAGGCTGGAAGTATATAAGGATTAATATGCATATCCGTACCAAATTACAGCTCTGGAGTACTAATAGTCTCTGAGCTAAGCCGCGGACAGACAGACGGACATGGCGAAACTATAAGGGTTCCTCGTTGACTACGGAACCCTAAAAAGGGTAAATTTTAAAGATAGCGGGAAAGGTATTAGAAACAGAGAAGAAAACAAGGAAAGAATCCGCTTTGTTATAACGCACTTTAAAACAAAAAAACATAAAATAAAAATATTTTTTTTCATATATTATTTTCATAATCCTTGTCTACATTAGCGCCACTCTGATGGATTCTTGAACTATTATTTACTGCTTACAGTTGGACACTTTTTTAACTAATCCCCCCATATAAAACAGTCTTCCTTATACTATTGGCATCGAGAGGCATCACAAAAGTGGCGAGGAGTGGCAAGGAAAGTTTGATTCGGTCGCGCTCCTTTTTCGAGCTAATACGTCCATAACTTTATGTACTAGGTCAAGTGTGATAATATCATTTTCGGATAATTCAAGGAAGACTAATTCATTTCTGATTAAATAAAGGCTTCTTTCAAGTTCTTTCACTAAAAAAAATATAACAAATTCATAAAATCCGAATAACGTGGACAACACATTTAAAAAAAATGGTTATTTATCTAGTACAAAATAGTTTTTCTATCTAGCACAAAGTTCTTACCACGCGGAATTTGTACACTCAACGTTTCAGGAAATGTTTGCGAAGTGAGAAGAAACGTTGAGTCCAGAAGAAACTCACTTCAGCACATATTTTTTTAACACTTAATTTCTATTAAAAATCATGTCAACAATAAAATTATGAGCTGTAAGATCCATACACGGTTTGAGATATTTATTTCTCAAAAAGAATTACCAATACACTTAACTTAAGAAATGCAATATAAGTGCTTAAATTATTTATAATCGTGAAGGAAAATATTATTTACATCGAAAACAAATAATCCGTCGGTACTTTGGAATACAAATCTGATCCATAAATGACTTGTTTAATAAAAGCAATGGATAGAATCTACTAAATTGCCATGATTGGGTATGACCAAAAGCTATGTTCAATAATATATTTAAGCAAATTTATGTTAATTTTAGTAAATATACTTTATATGAGAAGCGGTCGTGGCTCAGTGCGGCTTGCGTGGTCGCGTCGATCACGAAGGTTAACTGACTGCAGACACGGTCATAACCTGGATGGGTATGACTGTTAGTGGCATTTATCTCGACCGTTTCCATGCTTCGCCAGGCACGTTAAGCCGTTGGTGCCGGCTACTATCGCTAGATGGCAGTCGTTAAGCCACGTTGGAGTCCTTATAGGCGGCTTGAAATTTTCTGACACTGGGGTTGGCCAATAGCCCGACAACCTCCACCAATCCGGACTTGGCCCCCGTGTGTGGAGTATGGCCTAACCTTCCCGAGTTATGGGAAGAGATCCGTGCCTCTGCAGTGGGGACGTAATGGGTTGTTAATATACTTTATGAGCCACACACATAACATCCCAAAAGGCATCTTTATACACTTCCGTAGTCCGCACTAACAACTGACGGTAAATTTTTCGACCTAGACCGAATGAAGGCACGTAACAAAGTTTTATGCCATATAGTTACAGCAATAAGGTACGTGGATGACTTATGTTTTACAGCGGAATCCCCTAATATCTCTGCAAAAACTGATGACCAGTTTTGACGAGTCATTAAAAAAAATTTAGTACTGACAGTGTAAGTAAGATCGATGTTATGTATGTTGGGAGACAACTGAACAATCTAACTCCAAATGTATCTCGGTTAGAATGTCATGAAGCTTGTGGAGAAGTTTAAGTATTTGGGAAGTGCAATAACATTCAAATGTGACCTCGACCCTGAGATCATTGGGATTGGTTCAGCTTTAGCAGTTTTTGGCAAACGTAGACCTACATTCTTCCGGTCGCATGATATTAGCTACTAAGATCTTGGTGTATATGTCCAAAGTAATTCCAAACCTCCTCAATTCGTGAGAGACATAGTTTATATAGAGCTATGACAGGTATAGATCGATGGACTCATTTTGGTACAGATATTACGAAATAGCCTGTCGTAAGGTCGTTTGTTTCGTCATAGCTATATCGGCCCCCTCCCCCTTTCTTATGACTGGCTATTTGATGGTCTACGAATCAAGACGAAAATATTGATAATTGTTGTAGCTATATAAAAGAGAAACAAACTCGGTAAATAGAGCACTTTTATTATTTTCGCCACCAGTCTAATAGGAAAGAAATACGCTGCCTCGATAGATTTCACATGCAGTGCCTCCGTGATATCATGAACATCGACTGGTCCAACCATATAAGATATACAAAGGTTCTACACCGTGCAAACGTATACGGAATTGAGGCATACCTTAAGCGAAAAAAATTACGTTGGTGTGGTCTTGTGACTCGTATGCTGGGTTACGAAACGTGTCAGTTACTGAGAGCTTCAAGAGGGCAAGCGAAAGCAAAGTGGACAGCTATTGCGGTATAATAACGCTGCCTCCGTGATGCCTCCCGATGCCTCCCGGGCTTATTCCACTTAAGACCACCTAAGGAACAACTATGCCAAGTTTGAGGCCATGATTCTTGATTCAAAATTACGGTAAATCTCAACGACGATATGTCGCATCTAGTTCGTGAAATTTAGCGTAAATACCTACCTACATTTACTTCATAAGAACAGGCCCACTGGCATTGGAAGTGGGGTTGCTTTGGCAGGCTCATGGAAAGTCATGGAAAAATGGCGATGACACTCATGTCATGACAATATAATAATTATGTATAATTTTTGGAGTTAAATGTTCGGCGAATCAATAGGACAAAGTTTCTTCTTTTGAATTAAATTTGCAGTAGGTATATCTATGTGGTCAATCAGTAGAACGGTAGTACTATGATCACGTTTGGATGCCCACAATCCAATGAGTATGACACAATTATTATTAAATAACTACTACCTACCGATCATATTGTGCATTTTATCACATTTGCGTTTCGCACTTTCCATCTAGCTATCCGCGTACTTGTCTTTTTCGCACCCAATAGCTCCGTCTCTGTCGCACACTGGCTATGCGTACGTGGCAGCTGACGCACCTTCTCGGCGTTTGAAATATAATTATAATGTCTAATACATTTTAGTTAAAATGCGTTTTAAGAAGAAACTTCTTTGTTTGTACAAGGGACGATGATGATTTCCAATAGATAATATTAGTGTTACGGCACAGCCAAGAAAATATTTGTAGTGTCTTTAATGTGTACTACAGAAATCTTTAAAAAATCGTTTTTAACTGGGTTCTGAAATAGTCACCTAGGTGAAAACTTAACACATGTTCAAGCCTTACAATTAGACTTAAAAAACATAAAAATCTCCGAAGGCTCCATTTTGTAAGTATTATTTTTCACGCAATAATATAAAAAATATCGTAATATTAAGAATTTATTGCTTTAAACTAGAGACAACTTAAGTATCATATTTATAAGGTAACTATAGTTATAAATCTCAGTTTTCCCCAAAAGTGCATTTATTGTTTGGCGTATACAAGTTAAAAGGCGTCTTTAGGTATTTCTAAGGGTTGAACGCCCTTACAATCACAAAATTACTACGAATGCTTAGTAAAACACCAATTCTTTTATTTCCAAACCATTTTAGTCAGGTGTCTTTAATGCGACCTCAAATCTTTTATTTACTGGACTATATAAATACTTTAACCGCCTCCGTGGTCTAGTGGCCAGTCCGCTCACTTCACATCTGGAGGTCGCGGTTTCGATTCCCGGCAAAGTCCAACTTTTTAGGACTCTGTTTAGTTGGTGGTAGGGCATTTTCTGAGCTTCCTATTTTGCCGCCAACCATCAATATTACCTAATGGCTTTAATGTGTTCCGGTATGGAAATAAGATAGAAGTAGCCAGATTGCGGTAGGATATATTGGTAAGCCCGCTTCCATCTTTCGGCATCAACTCACCATCAGGTGAGATGATGCCAAGGGCTTACCAGTTGTGGATAAAAAAAACGTGGAAAGCGAAAATAAAAGAAATTAATAAAAAATCATTTTCCTTTCTTTATCAACTCAATAAATATACTTTATTGCGTCTATAAAAATGTCTATCAAAATTAAAAACTAATCGGAAATACCAATAATAATGTACAGAATACTCGCGGTGGGGCTGCATATTGTTTGTTTGGTTTCGTCCCAAACATGTCACAGTTACTGGAATAATAGAAGTCCGTGCTACCATTTTGGAGCTACTACTGTTTACGATGACGTGAGGGGAGATATTAGGGACATACCTCCGATAGAAGGTATTTTTATTTTATATTAATATCGATCGTTATCAACCCATAAAGTCACCATTTGCTGTGCTATGCCTCTTCCCATACCTTAGGTATAAAATTATAATAGTACAGTCTCGTGCAACTAAAAGTATACAGCCAAGTAATGCAAGTAGAACTAGATGGCACATCTACCCTGTAGACCCTGTAGACTGTACTATCATATAGTATGGCCACTTTCTGCTCCTCTAAAAGCGACCTCAGCCCTCTGCGTGAAAGATCCGGTGAAGCGTTCCATGAGAAACACGGAAACTGTCGACGTTACTGCCACTAACTTTCAAACCCATTCTGGTTATGTCTGTACTCAAGTAACCCGCGGATCGACGTGGCTACACAACCTGAAGGGAAGCTACGAGAACCGCTAGTTTTGATTTATTTAACATACATAATTTCCTGCTGGGCTACTAGCTACTAGCATCTGCAAACATCGGTGTAAATTGGTGTGATGTGCTGTGGCATGGAGGTAAGTAAAATATCTAGTTAAAGAGAATATTGATAAGCCCATTTTAATCTTCAACATCATCAACACTTATTAAGAGTACGCATGTAAGAGTGAGACAACGCCAAATTGTTACCAATTTTGGATAAAAAGAAACCAATATCCACACTTCTCTTGACTCTTCTCTTCTTCTTTTGGTGCAAAATATTGTTATACGACACATCTCACGATATTTGTTATAGGATGTACACCGGTCAGTACGTGGGCGTTAGTGCGCCATGGAACCAGGAATCCTTTGAAGAAGTTATTAGAAGGCATGAAGGAAGTCATGGTGCTAAAGGATGACATTCTGAAGGCTCACGCGAAAAAAAATGGGAAATTGTGCGCTCAGGTAATACTAACTTTATTTATTACCCACCATCAATGTTCGAATTGTAGCGATAGTACCGTTTTATACAAGTCAAAACTAAACTAAATTAAGAAGCTTGGTTTATCTAGCTATAAAAAATGAAGATCTGGTGAATCGTAAAAAAGGACTCAGAACTCAGTGGTTTAGAACCAATCATTCTGAGTGGAATATTATGGATAGGCCGTGTTCAACAGTGAAAGTCTTCTGAGATAATGATGATGAAGAGCTAAACATGCAGGCAGATTAGTGCAACACCGATCAGTTTCCTTGTTCGTCAGACTCACTGATCATTCGTCAAGCCACTGAATGCCGACAAGGAAGACCTGTCCTAGTGTAATTTTTATAAGCAGTCTTAGTTCAATATTAAAAGTCTTCCTTAATGCTGATACGCTGATGATGACGGTAGAGTATAAATTGAGTTACATACGGAGATTTAAACAATGTAGCCTCATAGAAATTATTCAACGCCAGTTGTTTGTTATATGCCTCAAAAAAGAGAACAATATTCTGACGCAATTTCCAGGATATCACAAACTTTAAAGAATGGACTTGGGATGCGTCCATTAGTAATAACACTGCAGGTCATCTCACGAAGGAAGGACACCAAGAGCTGTACCAACTCGGAACCAGGTTTCGTCAGAAATACCACGACTTGCTGGAAAACCTGGATGAGTATATTATCAAACCAACGAAAGAGCAGAGGACTATAGAAAGCGCGAAAGCTTTTGTAAACGGCTTGCAGCAAGAAAAAGTGCCGTTCAATATACAGGATCCAGTGGAAAGAGATGATATAATCAGGGTGAGTATGAGTAATAATAATAATAATAATAATAAAGTTTATTTCTCAGATAAGTGTTTTACAGGTTGGCTTACATATTATAATGGCTAATATATTTCACAAAAAAAAAAAAAGTTACGGAGTCGTCTGTAACTGAACTAGGTTTTTGAAAAACCTGTATTTCTGTATACAGAGCCCTCCCCCGGAAGATCATGTTTCTTATCCTAAATATAATGAAAGTACAAAGTTATTTAAAATAAAAATAAATTTGGTACATAGCTTCTACAATTTATATCGAAAACTTATAATTATACATATAATATAGTATATGTGTGTGTGTGTATGTGTATGTGTATGTGTGTGTGTGTATGTGTATGTGTGTGTGTGTGTGTGTGTGTGTGTGTGTGTGTGTGTGTGTGTGTGTGTGTGTTTTGACTTAGAATACATTAAGACACAATAGTTAGAAAAGCCTCACTCTCATCATATGTTAAGGTTTGTAGCCACTGACTAACTTTCTTTTTGGTTTCAAATTTTGATAGTTGATATATTTTCAGAAACTTATTTACCTTATTATAGAGATATGGTCCAAGGAATACAAAGAAACGTTGACAGAACGATGTACGATAATAATGCGTACTACACACTAAATGGTTTCGACGGTTTATAGTGGCATTTGGGTCATAATGTATTTGACTGTGTTGCTTTAAGATGGTGTTTAGCATAAATAATTGTCGGATGGTAAGGACTTCACAGTATTCATAAAGTGTTTTCGTAGGATATAAATATGGTTTAAAAGTGGAGACCTTTAGTATTGCACGTTGAGCAACTTCTAGAGATTTAATTGTAGTCTTTGGGGCCCCTCCCCATGATGATATGCAGTATGTACAAATAGATTGGCATAGAGAGTAATAAATACGTTTTAAAATGTATGGTTCTACTAAATGGCGCAGTGTTTTGAAAGTTGCAATTAATTTGCGAACTCGTTTGCTAAGTGCAGTTATATGATTTTGAAAATTAAGATTTTCATCAATTACTATGCCTAAATACTTTATTGTGTTCGTTTTTTGAAGGGTATCGCAACCACAGTCGTTTTTCATTTTGCATTTGTGAACTGACAGTTTCAGGTTTTCATCTAATTCTTTATTTGAGCGTATTGAAAAAGTAATGTATTTTGTTTTATTTGAGTTTAATGTTAATATATTGTTACTAAGCCACTTTGATACTATATCTAAACCATGTTGTGCTGTACTATATGTCTTTGTCCATGTATTGTCTGAGAATACCAGTACCGTGTCATCAGCATAAGCAATTAAACGACCTTGCGGTAGATTTTGTGAGCACAGATCATTTAAATAGATAAGAAAAAGCGTTGGCCCTAATATACTACCTTGTGGCACTCCATGTGTGACAATAAGATCGGAACTAATATATTCACCTACTTTTACAGTAATTTCAGTGGTTCCAGTAAAAAACGATTTATTAGACCGCTGCAGATTGAGGTAAGTTAAGAATGTATAGTTAAGCAAATTTTATCAATCCCGATGTATGGGATGGCCGATATTTTTTATTTGTTTGTTGTTTTGTTATTTGTTAGCTTATCATAATAAAAGCTGACTTTTCCTTGTCTCTGGTAAAAGATGAATGAGAACTGCAGAATTGTAAAATTGAGTTATATGTCTATTTGTCCAGCATGTTACCACCTCACACTATAAAAAAAGAAGAAATGTATGTGAATACAATAAATAACGGATTTTCTTTGTTACAGCCATACACAAAATGTGACAAGTACAAGGAAGTGTGGAAACATCCCCGAGTGGATAAGGAACTCACTCGTTATTATGACACCGATGAATTCAAGGAGGTATTTTTTTTATATAATTAGGTATTACTTTTATTTCACAACAAATAAAGTGACCTCTTGTGATTCATATCTTGCAAGTTATTTAGTATCTATTATTGACTCATCTGATGGTCAGTGATGAATCGATGATGACGGTGAAGATAGAAGTAGACTTACAATGACTATTTAATGCGATTGGGAATGGGCTTATCTCCATGCTGGAAAACACTGTTGATAATAAAAGCTTGCCAGTAGGAATAAATTAGGGTTAAATGTGCCACACGATAAGAAGAAGAAGTAGGACTGGGAAAATGTTCTCCTACCAACCAGATTAAATCTTACAAAGAATGATCCTTTCTGTAAATGAAGGTGACAAAATCGCGACATGTGCGAACTTTTTAATCTATTTATTTCTTAAGTACGATAGTTTGAACGATTACTTACTTCTTTGACAGATCCAAACATCAGTCAGTAATCGTTTGGGTCTCAACTTCACGCTGAGCCCCTTCAATGTGACAGCATTGTTTGATCTCTGTCGTTTTCTCCGTCTCTACACACCCACCAAGAGGCATCCCTGGTGCGCGGTGTTCTCCAACTGTGAGATATGCCGGTTGGTGTACGTGGAAGAAGACATCAAGAATTACTATAGGTATTGTTTTCATGTATTTTATCAACCGACTTCAAAAAAAGGAGGAGGTTCTCAATTCGTCGCAATCTTTTTTTTTATGTATGTTCGCCGTTTACTCGAAGACGCCTGAACCGATTTCAAAATTTCTTTTTTTGTTTAAAAGAGTATGCTTCACAGGTGGTTCCATATAAATTTTATCGAAATCGATTCAGCGGTTTTTGAGAAAATCAACAAAAACATAGCAAAATTGGAGTTGTTGCGATTGAAGTCGGTTGTTTTTAACGTATTCAGCATGGTCAATTATAATGATCCTTTGTACCGTAGGTACCAAGGAATTTCTTACAGAGTGCTTTAAAAAATCATTAAAAAAACTTGCACATCGGCCCAATAGAAGTGTATGTAGATTGAATTAGACTAGCCCGTAAATATAAATCTCAAATAGGCTCTATAACAGCAACATGTAATCGATTTACACGTGGAGCGATAGCACGTTCTTCATTCATTTCACAGCAAGAGATTCATGATCACTTGGCTCCCGCGGGCTAGAAAGAACACCAACATAAGAAGTTCAGCATTTTCACACCTTTATTGAGCCGTGGTACGCAATGGAATAGCTTTATACAGGTTGTAACGAAATTGGTGTAGGACAAAGTTGTACGAATGATAAGTAGAAACCCCAGTTAATGGGTCCTACACAAACTTCATTATACCCTGTAAAAATACCGTTGTTAAAAGAAGGTTCAAGTTCAACCATTACTCTGAAGATGTAGGTAGTAACATCAGTGACTCTGGCACTCCCCAGGCCCATAATTTAAGTGCGTTTCAAGTCGCACACGGCAATTTCGTATTCTTAAAGATAAATCATTTTACAGATGCAGCTATGGTGGTGGCGAGGTCAACCTAAAGCTCGGATCTGCACCATTAAAGAACCTATATCAGACCTTAGAATCAGCTATAAACTCCTCAAAAAAGACCTTCACCGCCTATTTTAGCCACGACACCATGCTGATCATGATGTTCTCTGCTCTGGGACTGTATAAAGACTATCCGGAAATATCCGGTTTAGTAAGACTGAAGGATAGGTCTTTCAGGACTACACAGATGAGTCCTTTTGCTGCAAATTTGGTGGCTGTTCTGCATAAGTAAGTAACTAATTGTTTGATAAAAGTGCTTGAAGCTTTCTGTTCTTTCTTACTGATTATTTTCAGACAATTTCCTGTATGGTCGTGGTTCATCGCACATTTTGTTTCAGGTGTTCAATAAACGGAACCAAAGAACACAAAGTGCAGTTCCTTATCAACGAGGTGGAGACCCACATCTGCAAGGACCGAGCTTGCAGTTGGCAGGAGTTCCAGCAGAAGTTTGAACCGTTTCTGAGTATGAACTTAGACTTTTGCAAGACTGCCAATACAACTGTGAAATAGAGGGAAAGTCTGGAACTGTCTTTTTCTGGTCATTTAAGAGTAACGACTCCATTTTCTATGACCAATATTAGTAATAATTGTGATTTTTAGCAGTGTATTTTCCTCTCAAACATTTCTGAATTAAAATGAGAGCTATGTGTAAATGTTATTTTAAATTACCTTAAAAACTTCAATTTAGGTGGCACAGTATGAATCCTTATCAATAATGAAGAATACCACCAATTTTTGTTTTTTATCTTAAAATATACTCTATTAAAAATAAAAAAATATGGTGAAAAATTTTTTTTGATACGTTTGATAGTTTCCGAGATACTGAATTATTTAGGTAGGCAAGTGACGCGGGGTCGCCGCACGCTGCTGTGACGTCACTCTGCAACGGTCGCTCAGTGCGCGCACCGCTCCCTACCTCTATGTATGAAGTTTGCGTTGAAAATTTTAAAAATGACGAATCCAAAAACTAGAAAATCGTGCTCGTGTCAAAGTGCTTAAATACCAATATACCCGAAAAGTTATTTTTTACTGTTATATTTTTGAACCTTAAAGTCAAAAGAAATACATGAAAAGTATGATCCACCCAGACCCAAAGCCAAAAGTTGTGTCTATCACCTTCTCCTTATCTGATAACTTTTGCATAAACAGTAACGTCGTCGCCGTAGCTATTTCTAGCCAATCTAAAATAAAATAAATATGAGTTAACCGATACACATAAAAAATAAAAAACCGGACAAGTGCGAGTCTGACTCTCGCGCAGAGGGCTTTGTCCACACCTACAAACAAACAATATTTTAAATTTTATCAACTTATTTTAAGATCTATAGATAACTTCTTAGAGATTTTCAAGTAATTTATAAGCGAAGATCTATTTTCTGTATATATATTTGTTTAAGTTTTATGCCCAGTTTTCGGAAATAAGGAGTGAGGAGCATGGTAAAGGTGATGGTGTCAAAATCACTTATGTCATCAACTGTAATATAATCACACAATAACGGCACTTAAGCGGTCATGGCACAGCGCTGCTTATGTGGTCGCATCGATTACGCTAGTTAACTGACTACAGACACGGTCACAACTTGGATGGGCTTAAATATCAGTAACTATCACTAGATGGCAGTCGCCAAGCTATGTCGGAGGCGTTATAGGCAGCTTGGATGGACTGCTAGTCAAGTCCATCCAAGCTGTGACCGTGTTTGTAGTCAGTTAACCTGCGTGATCGACGCGACCACGTAAGCAGCGCTGAGCCATGACCGCTTCAGTGTCGTTATTGTGTCATTATATTACAGTTGATGACATGAGTGATTTTGACACCATCACTTTTACCTTGCCCCTCGCTCCTTATTTCCGAAATATCAAGTTCATAAATATCATTATTACCTAAATTTTTCAATACTAGTAATGAAAAATAGGTATGTAGGTATATATGTATAGGTATCTTATAAGGATCAACAGATTTGTGATAAGAAAGAAAAAAAATAAGTTGTAAGTACTTTTGCATTTTTAATCATTGTCTCGGCGGCCGCGGTAAAGAAATCGGAGTTATTTGAGAAATAGTAGCTTAACTCGTCTATTTAAGGAATCGTTCGATTTTTCAATCAATTTTTAAAACTGTCATCGATTATACTTGTAACACTACTGTAACACCGATTCACATAAAAAAAAAACTACAGTTAGAAATGTTATTGTGGGCGAACGTAGGGACCATCCGATAGCAATGTATGAAGAACACAGTACGGTGAGAGCGGCGAGTTGCAGTATGACGTCACGCGCGCTTGGCGCGCCCGAGCGAAGTATTTGAAAAAGGCGGAAACTAAAATTATCGTAACTTCAAAACTACTCGCTTGATTTAAATGAAACAAAAACAAGTGTATTTCTAGACATTTAGGCTACAAGGTCATAAAGTTTCAAGTGATTTAACGGACCCATTAACATTCTTCATTATAACTATAGTCAAACATTTTCTATTTTTTTTAAGTATCAGTTCACTTTATACAAGAGCTTTTGTAAAGCTATCAAGACGATTTGGATGTAAATCGAACATTTACAATCGATCGCGCAATGACTAGGTAATAGATTTTAGTGCCTTCTTGTAGGTAATTTGGGGAGAGGTTACTGCGGCTCCACGAGTAGGAAACCGGAATGCTGGTAGATGTAAAAATAAATAAAAAATGCCATGTCCATTACACAAATCAGAAAAAATCTAAAGATGACTAACATTATTTATTAGTATGCTAATGATTTTTTTATTTATTTATTAAAATAACTATAAAATTACAAGTTTTAATTAATATATTTTCACAACCAACGTTTGTCCGCTTCTGCAAAGCTTTCTCATCGATACCTCCAAATCAAAACGAATAGCAAATTTGTCATCAGAACCCAACTGCCTTTTTCTACTGCAGCATTATCAGCTACTTCTTCTAGTTCTGGCGCCGCTGGCTCAGGATATTCTCGACTGCAGAAGTCAAGGGTAGCGTTGGCGAACGGTTGGAACTTCTGTTCGAACTGATGCCAAGTGCATCCAGTAGCTGGACACACTTCTGAGACATTTTCGTTGTGAAGAAGTTGATATTTGTAGGTCTGGTTGCCGGATTCTTGACATCTGGAGAAAAATCGAATATTGAGGTACACGGTACACTTTTTTAAGTTCCACCATGGGTAATAGCAAGCCATTGAGATCAATTCACCTGATTGTAAGTGACGATGGGATATGACGAACATTTAAGTTTATCAGCAACACTAATGGTTGCAGGCTACAGAGTTTGTATAGAAAAAGTTCTCCCATCAACCAAACCGAATCCTACAATCAGATGGACCCCGCTGGGAATAGAACCCGCTACCCGGTTATGTCATAAAAAAGGGTTTGTCAGTGTAAATAAGAGAAAAAAAAAAAAAAAGGATTTCCCTTCTAGAAAAGGAGGCCATGCCGTAGCTTTGGGGATGCTATGACATGTTAACAATGTTGTATCATAGTCGAATGTTTTAAAATTTTCGATAAAACACAAATTACTTCCAGGCACAGACTTACAGTCGGCTGGGAAAATTCAAGAACCTAAAATATTCTTACCTGTACAATATAGCAATTAAGTTATTGGACAAAGCAGCAATGACGCTGGTCCTCCAAACCCTGTCAGCTCTCCTCACTCTCCCGAGCAGAGGATCTGCATCCTTATACATGTCTAGTGCACAGAAGGCCATTTCCATCATCGTATCATGGGTGAAGTAAGAGACGACCTTCTTGCCCCTACCCTGGACAGCTGCTTCGAAATTCTCGTATAAATCCTTCATTGGTAAAGCGCCAAGTCTCGGGTTTACCTGTCGTGATGGTTAATAATATTAAGTTAGATGACAGATAGTTTAATGATATGGTTTTCTATAAAATGGAGGCTTTAGGGGTTTTGAAGACACGGGAAAAAATTTAAGAGTACCCAACTATACAGGATGTTAAAAAAGTGCGTTTAACATCCTGTATAAAAGGCACAAACGTTTAAGACATAATGCAGAGAAATACGATACGGTCATAAGCTGTCATTTGCGGATTCCGTAAAACCGGAAATCCGTGCCGGTTTTGCTATCTTAAGTCAGGGAATTTGAAAACTTCTGACACTGGGGTTGACCACTAGCCGGAAATCACAAGTCTGGACTTAGCCCTCATGTTTAGAGTATGGCCTAACCTTTCTGAGGTATGGAAACCCTTGTATCAGCAGTGAGGAGTTGAAAAATCTTACCCAAGATCCATATCCGTTCCTGTAGTAGTGTTTTACGTCATCTCTATACTCCAGCACTATCAGATCCTCATTAGTGAAGGTAGCACACCATGGCGACTGTTTGTTCTCCGTCCAGGAGCGGAAGAAGCGGCACAGTTCGTATAAGTTGTATATGTCTTCTGTGGAAAGCTGTGTGGTGAGGCCAAGGCGGCGTTGGACTGCATTTTGGACCTGTAAATAAATGTACGCATTATTTATTTATGTGACATAACAATTCTTTCGCATAAAACTACGATTAAATGACGTCATATTTTTTTTTTATGATGAAAGTATATTCGGTAATAAATAATATAGGATGTAACATTCAAGGTGTGCAATATTTACGGAGGTGATTAAGCTTCTCAAACTGATTACGAATCACAAAAAAATAGATATCTTAAAAAAATAAAATTTTCGAATGATTTTCAGAATAGGTAACTTTTTTCTATAGACTTTCGATAATAATCCCCCAACGGCGCGGCTCCGACAAGGTCACACGACTGCGTAGTGGCCCGTGGCATCACAGACCAGACACGTTCAGTATTCTAATGCAGAATAGTTGAACTGGTACAGAGAAAATAGGTTAATTAATTCAATTTAATTTTAATCATGAATTTGATAAATTATTCGTAATAAATAAATGCTCATACATCTTCACAACAAATATTGCACACCTTGAATGTTACACCCTGTTTTTTTTTTTATAAGTCTGTCAGTCCTTTGTGTCCATTCTTACCACTGATACCTAACCGCAAAGTGCTTTATTATTATAATGCCCTATTCATCAACAGATTATAAAATATAAATTCCATGGTTATTGCACCTATAACTTAATATACAAAAAAAACATGCTACAATCTTATGAAGGAAATTTACAATGCTTTATAATTTTAGTGAAGAGGTTTCATACTTACAGCAACGTAATCGGCAGTACTGGAGAACTCATCCACTGCAATATTCACTGCTGCAGAGTCTTTGACATTTTCCTGGTACTGGTCGCAGTTCTCGTACGGCTGAAAATCATTGCAAGTGTTAGAAGAAATTAACGTTGCCGACGCCAGTATTACCTCATATAATCCGATGGGTGATGATAGATAGGATAAAAATAAAAATGGTTTATTTCAGATATTTAAGATCCATAAAGTGTTAGTTAAACTTAACGTAACGGGTTAGTAACACACAAACTATTGCATCAAGAAAGAGATCAATTGTAGAATACAACTCGGCTGGGCAGCGTTAAGGAAGCTCGGCAATATCTTCACGTCCAAAATACCGCAGTGTCTCAAGACTAAAGTCTTTGACCAGTGTGTGTTACCAGTGATGACATATGGAACCGAGACATGATCGCTTACTATGGGCCTCATAACAAGGCTTAAGGTCACCCGAAGGGCGATGGAGTGTGCTATGCTTCGTGTTTCCCTACGTGATCGAATCAGAGATGAGGAGATACGTAGGAGAACTAAAGTTACAGACATAGGTCACAGAATCGCTAGACTTAAGTGGCAGTAGGCGGGGCACATAGGTCGTAGAACAGATGGTCGTTGGGGCAGTAAAGTTCTCGAGTGGCGACCGCGCACCGGAAGACGCAGTGTGGGCAGGCCTCGGACTCGGTGGACCGACGAACTGGTGAAGGTTGCGGGAAGCCGCTGGTTGCAAACCGCACAGAACCGGTCGGTGTGGAAATCATTGGGGGAGGCCTTTGTCCAGTAGTGGACGTCTTTCGGCTGATGATGAAACTATTGCATACAAAAACGGATAGTATCTGGTATCATTCTCCGGATTCCTACACTTTTTATTTAATAAATATTATTATTAAACAGAGGCCCACCAATAGGTTTCTGCTTAGCAACAATGTGAGCTTATTGTTGGACATCAGGTGGTTTGATGATCTATTCAGGCTTGCAAAGAACCCTCTAGACACATTTGACTTAAAACCATCCTCAGTGGAAGTCTGTGGAGGCCTATCTAGTTATGTTCAGCAATGGACATCTTCCAGTTTTTGTAGTTTTCTAATGTTTGTTTGAATTAGTCAAGTGAAGAAGAAGTGAAGTAGAATAAAAACGAACTTTAGTAAAGACGTAGAGGTCAATGGTAGAGGGTTCAAAACAAAAACAGCTTTTTCTGGTAAAGAGCCGTATGATGAGTATTTTAATCTGATTAGAGAAACTACTATACTTTTTATTATAGACCCAAAAGAAAATGTTCTGATATCATACTATCATGAAATAAAACACATTGACAACTGATTGATTGATTGATTGATTTCGCGCTGTATATTATCAATATCGATAATCAAGTATATTAATGTTACTATATGTCAATATTTATTATCTTCCTCGGACGCGATAGATTATAAAATACTATCGTATTATTTGGTAATCAGGCGCAATATTACAAAAAATCAGCACACAAAGATCACGTGGCATCAGTCACGCGAGTGATCGCGAATTACAGATAAAATAAATTTTAATTGTGGTCAAATCGTAAAGGTAGTGCAAAAAAATTACGCTTAACAAGGTGAACAAGGTCCTGTATGATAGATAGAAGTTACGATGTTATGATAGAGAGATGGAATAATAAAATAATATCGTGAGTAATATCGGCCTTACCTTCCCCAGGTTTGGGAAGAGATCGATGGAGGTGGTGTCGATATGGGTTTAACGCTAATATCGATGGGGACATATTATTACCTGTCTAAAGGTGAAGGAATAAAATGTGAAATTGAGAATTGTTTTACTTTTTATTACTTTTTCCAGTTTTTAAAGGCACTCCACCGCGGACAAAGTCGCGAGCACCAGCTATCTAGTACAATATAAAAGTAAACACCGATACGTAATTATATTCTAAATCTACTTATAATAAGTGAAGTCATAGATTACAGACTACAACCACTTATATCCTGATAACATACATACAATCATATCTTCACATCTAAACATAATGTACTCGTAGATGGTACTGGTACAAAGTATAATTTGTGTAAAATGTGTGCCAAACAAGGATTAAGATAAAATATTCAAAGTACTAGCTGAAATAAAGTAGCTTGCACCCTGTATGTTTTCGAAGGCTACTCTGCCAATATCAATGATTGATTACCAACATTGAGTACACAGAGAATGAATTCGAAAAGAATAGGGAACTTGCATTAATTTTAGATTTCAAATTGAAGGAAATAAATATGTCAGTAGCAAGTGAGAAATCCAGCTAAATACATTTATTTTTATTATTTTTTGTTAGGGTTAGAAAGTTTGAAACTTTCAAAATGCTGTAAATAAACTAGTTTCTTCTAGGACAACATTACATGCAAAACAAGTATTTCAAGCGTTAAAAATTAGGTATTGTACAGTCTCGTGCAGCTAAAAGTATACACTCAAGTAGTGCAAGTACTACTAGATGGCATCAGTCATTACTAGAAGTAGTCATTTCCAGAAGTGGTCATTTACGTAGTGGTCATTTCCAGATGTGGTCGTTTCTAGAAGTTGACATTTTCATTTGTAGTCCAAATCCGCCGAAGCGCCCTGTATAGGTATATACTTTCAGGTGCACGGGACTGTACGTCACGCTATACACATAAATATCTTAGTGAATAATGGAGATGATTAAAAAACGACTTTCACAGATGTTTCAGTTTTTCAAATCTCCATTTAAATCAAGGAAAACATTTTTATCCATTCCCCGTTATCTAGTTACTTATTAAAAATCATTTGTCGCGGCCTCAATGATAAGATCATTAATTTGTTCCGCGAATAGATTGAGACTCATTTATATCGAAATTCTATTTCCGGCAAACGTTATACACATTACCTGCTTATGTAGACACATATTTTGCTGTTATTTTTGATGTTTAGGATAAACTATCTGTTACTCATCGTAATTACGTTAAATCCGCTGTGAATAAACGCGTATTTTTACAAAGTTTCGGAAAATTGCGTAATCGATGACTTATTTTACACGATCTTATATGTGGGAAACCGTTATTTCACGAAAAAAACGTTTTTAGTCGATTAAGGTATCGATTTTGTATGAAACGAATATGATATATCCGAAAGCCGTCGTATATTTCCCAATATCTGAGATTCACATGGTCCTACGAATTTAAAACATTTTTACATACCTACAATGTATCTATTTACTTAAATATCTTATAAGATAAACCGGATAAAGACAGCAGTATCAACTCTTGGTCTATAATAAATGAATCTGTCAAACATTTAACTATAAATTGTCAATATTAATGAATATGAAAATGCTGCAATGTACGCGACACTTAGATTTCATCGCTACTTTAGCGCTGAATTCGACCCTTCATTTTTTGTAAATAGACCAACTGGTGTTGCATTTAATATCAACTGATGTTGCAATAATGTCACGTGTAGAGCAATATTACATCTACCTACACTGACATTTGCGACGCGGACTTTATAAAAACTGTGCGCGCACCGCAGTTTTTTGCCCGAAAAGAAACCGTGCGACAAGGATTCTTGGGATTTCTAGATTGCGGAGGAACACGCTGTTGAGATAAAAATCGCGATGCACGTCTCGTTATCCCGATGATCACGTTATAATATTGGTTGGAAAAACAAAAGTTAAAATTGCTTACTTTACTAACTCAGCGACTCGAAGTGGATAATGACCTCCGACATCAAAATGCGCAACTCTTTCCTGTTTTGTACCAAGTTTAACCAATCGGGTAATTTCAGCTCTTTTAAGTCTTTGACAACAAAATATCTACTTACCCTTATAACATCGTCACTTAGTCTGAAGTCGTCAACGACCAAATCCAAATTGGTCCCTTCAGACAACCCATGAACGAATGCTATAGCACTAGTGATGGTTCTTTGCTCATTAGTAGGCCTGAAGTAGTATTCTTCCTGGGATCCCGTCATTAGCTGAGGATACTTCTCACGGAGTCTCTTGCCAATGCCGTAGAGTTCTTCGTACCCTACTCCGGTGAGGTAGGAAGCTGATGTATCCATGGTTTCGTTCCAAGTCCATTTTCGCAATTCTTCTATGTCCTGGAAGTAAATGTGTAGGTAATTATGATTTTCAAGCATAGTATGATACATTTTAGACTAATAATGCGAAAACAGTAAAAGGCTATGGGGATGCCTATTTAATTTCACAACACAATTCAAAAATATATATCAGAAGAAAAAAAACAACTAAATAAGACTAACATGCAAGAGTAAAATAGGAAAAAAATAACACATTTATATCTTCAATATAAATAGGAAACTAAATCAAAAAGGCTCCGACTCAGTATTAGCCGTAACAAACGATAGCGTTGTGCTGATAATTTGTCGGCACCATAAAGAGCCTGCATTGCAGTGAGAACAAAAAGACGTCTTCACAGCTACAATAAATGCAGTTTCGACATAAAGAAACACCTGCGTCATCTCCAGACAGCCGACTGACAAAAGCCATTAAACGAAATATGGCAAAATTCATGTTATGAACAGTATGCAATGCAGTCACGTTTGCAACGAGTCAATAAGTCACATTGCGGTTAGTTTGTAAGTTAGATTGTAAGTACTTTTGGTAAAATTTCATGCCGTTCACAATACACGAGCGTGATTGTTTCTCGACCACATACCAATAATAGGGTAACTAGTCGAATACTATTCATTTGATTTCATGATTCTAGGTATACGGGAAGTACCCTATAGGTTTTGATTCCCATGCGAGTGTCCAAATATGCGGAATAAACGGACGTATCTCTTGATTGCGTTGGCATAGAAGTTTGATTTTTTCACAACTTCAAGGGATTGCAGGCCTGAGAATTTCATATAGAGTTCAAGACATGTGTGAATAAGAATTTACACGGAACTCTCGGTTTCCGAGTCCGACTCGCACTTGGCCGGTTTTTATTATCTGTCAAAAATTACATTTTGTTCTAAAAATGTCTGAAATACCAAGACGTAACGTCATCGTTTTTAATAGACTCATTTTGTGATTTTTATTAATTCACGACTGAAAATAAGATCGAAAACAAAACAAATATGTTAATTTAAATTGCAGTGGAAGAGCAATTTGGTGAACAATCGCTCCTCTGCCAACTAAGTACATAACATAAGTATATTAGCAAACTAATATTATGTACGATTATTCCACGAAAAATGGTAATATTGTCTCGTACACACATGAATTTAACATAGTAGAGTTGCTATTACAATTATTTTTTATAATATAATAATATAATATAATATCTGGGACAAATCACACACGGTCATCTGGCCCCAAACTAGGATTCCCTGTATCTTGGGAACCAGAGACTGATATACATACACATATACTTTTAAATACATACACATATAGATATAATACACCCAGACTCAGAGCAAACAATTCTGCTCATCACTGAAAAGTTTGCCCTGTGTGGGGATCGAACCCACGACTCTCGGATCAGAGGTCAGGATCGCTAACCACTTAGCCACCGAGTCATTTTGGGATAATTAATTAAGAAAATTGCTCCTACAATAATAGTAGATAAATATTATATATCAGTAGTTATTGTATTATTGTACTGGTTCGATTTACCGTGTGACTCAACTTTGTAGCACTCTTGGTGGTATAACATTTTCCATACTCCCTAATTAGCAACCATCGTCTTAACTAAATCTTACTGTCATACATAAGTATTAAATGTATTGATGTGTTCTATGATCCAATTTCCGTCTTCATCATCTGAGCCACAAAATAGACACAGAAAGTCCGCTCAATACAAAACACTAAAATCGTAAGCATATACATGCTTATAGAAATATACGGTCGTTCGAGGCAAGGTCACGATCGCACAGTACGTGCTCTTGCCTACAACGACCGTATACGTCTCTAAGCATGTATATGCTTAGGATTTTAGTGAGCGTATTGGGCGGACCTTCTGTATAGTATTTTGTGTCTGAGCCCTCTAGGATCTGCAAGACACTATTTTTTTAAAGATGTCCTACTATTAAAGATGTCCTAGACGTCGGTAGCCATTTTCTATCAGGCGGGCCTATAACTTTTACAGTTATTTTAATTTCCCATATTCAGGTCACAAATCATGTGATCAGTTGGCTGTTATGAAATGAAATGAAATGAAATGAAATATGAAATGAAATAATATTTATTCGAAGTAGGTATCTCTGTACACTTTTCGAACGTCATATTTTTCTACCTAATACGAAGTTCCTACCACTCGGAACTCGTATACCCAACGTTTCGGGAAGTGTTTGCGGAGAGAGAAGAAACGTCGGGCCCTAAAGAAACTCCCTCCAACACATTTTTTAAAATAAAATTCTTATATGCTATTACATAATTCAGGTAAACAACAAAGATATAGTTAGCTTAGTTGCATACTATTAAAAACGAATGTGAAAGGATCAACAAAAACATACAAGTACAATGTGCAAACAGGTAATTATTGTGACCAAACACCAATGACAAGAGCAGGCCAGTTCACACGGACAGCACCCGATCACGAGTATAACGCGGGAGTCAGCCATCGCTCCCCTCAACCATATTTGAGGGAAGGGAACGACCCGGCTCCCGATACGCCACCATCCGCATGAACATTTAAGCGAGCATGCACCGCTCCGGTCAATGGGAAAATATATTAATGAATCTTCAATCCTTCCAGACCCTCCACAATATGTATGAAAAACCCATTAGTATGAAAAACCCATTTTTTCTTTCGACTTAATATTTTTTCTTTGGGAAAGTTCGAAGAAGTTTCATAAGCAGAAGTCACCGTTTTTTTTTCAGCCATTTCAAAAGGTCTCTTTAATGCAAGTGAATATTAGTTTTTAGTTCCCATATAGCTGGGAATCCTAGCTTGCGGACGGATAATTACGGAATATTATTTATTTACACGTGAAGTACCAAAAAAAATTTACCTGAGCACAAAGCTCGCCCCTCCCCGCGGCGTGGGCATCCAGGATCTCATCCTTCAGGCCGGCTAAGGCTTTGATATCGCTGGTCACCCTAGTCCCAGGGTTCCGGTTGCCATGACGATTTAGAGTCCAAATGCTGATGGGTTCGCAGTCTGAGAAAGGAATGAGATGTGAAGGGATATAAAAGGATCGATCTATCCAGATTCGGCTTTCATGTGCCAAATAAAAAGTGAACAAACAATTTACCTGTGATATTGGAATTTTGAACAACGCTTTAGGTAATTGAACATACAATAGACAATTCTTCATGTGTATATACAACAAGAACACACAACACCATTTTACAGTAACATAATACTTACTCAATTAACGTAAATAAAACACAAGTATTTCTAAACAAAATGGAGGGGAAGGAATATATAACGCTTGGTACTGTACTGTACCAAAACGGACTCTATCTCAAAAATATAATTGAAAATTGAAATGATAAAAATAAGAGATTTCATGGCAGGTTAAGCCGTTGGTGTTAGATGCTATGAATAAAACATAAAAAACCTATTGTAATGGAAAAAAGAGGTTTGAAAAAATAAGTTGGTATAGCATTTGGATGATGAAGAATAGTCTTATGGCTTAAAGTGACTCACCTGGGGGATCCTGGTAATCTCTTACATCACCCCTTATGGCGTCGTATGGCGTTTTAGAGGAATACAGTTGGTAATCACATTGCCTATTAAAATAACAGCTATTTGCACTTACAACAGAAACGAATAATACTGTGGTCAAAAATAATTTAAATATCATTTCTAAATATTAATCAATTTATACTTAATTTATTAAATTAATTGGTCACCACTGGTAATACCCCAAAAAATAAATCTAAATGCTGAGTAACAGTGAGATCTTGGATATTTAGGCGTTAAATTTTTTATCTAATCTAACCGCTCTAAAGCTAAGTTCACACAACAGGTTTGATTCACATTTTTGATTATAACAAGAAAAAACCACACACAACTTTTAAACACAAAAAATATATATAAAAATACGCTTTTAGTAGGAGATTTAAATGAAATAAACCTTACACTACCGCGTTGTTACACGGCAAAACATGACTGGCGGTTTTGACGGTACCACATCATAAATGACATAACAGTTATACACAACATTATTTTGATTTCAATACATTTATGTATTGTTATTTTGTCATTTATTCACAGCCACGTCCGGAACAATAAATTATAACTATTAAATCGAGTGACTAACAGATGACTGAACTGACCAATGTGAAAATAAATATAACATGTTCATGTTTTGTATGTTCATGTTAAGCATAAACCGCTACCTTTACTGTTTGTAAAAATGTAATCACCATGAAAATTTAACAGCATTGTATCAGACTTAAATTCGTTTTAGACAAACGCACCTTTAGTCTGAATTTATCAATCTCTGATTTGTTTTTCGCTATCCGCAAAGTGGTGAGTGGCGTCTAGTAGTGCTTATTACATACAGAGTGAGTTTTTTCCTGGAAATCAGGAAAATTAAAAATGCTACATGAGGCTACTTACGGAACTGAATAACCTCCCTAAGGATACCATGATATAAGAGAAACAATAATACATATAAACAAAGAGTAAGATTTTTAGAAAAATCATGTGGAGAAATATATGCAAGTAAATAATAGCTTTCTTTTCTATGATAACAGATAATAATTACAAACTCAATGGGATACCATGATAGACAAGTATGTCGACCGGTAAAAACTAGAGGTAGACAGCCCTAGCATAGCTCTGTCCTTTTTCGTATTGATTGTAATTCTTCTATCTCATACCTATATAAATAAGAAAGATTTAATACTACGACGGAGTCATTTTAATTATTTAATACAATATATATTATTACTATAAAGATAACAAAAGAAGGTGACGATTAGAATTAACGACATAATTTTTAATTCAATTTTATAGAAGAGAATCGAATAACTTACAACATCTGTTGAAGTTGTTTTTTGTTATCTATCAACATTATTCACTGAGATTGAGATATTGCAGTTTGATAAGTACGTAGTGAGGGGTCCACTGCATACGGCAAAAACGCTCCACGCAAGCAGTATCACTGGAGATAAAAAAATTGAATCAATCAAAAACAAAATCATTTATTTTTTATCGTAGCTACTATCGTAATAAGTATTCTTGTAAACGTCATATTATCGAGGGTTCACGGGCGACTTGTATTAAGCGACATTTTTAGAAATGTTCAAGAGACTGATTTAAAAAAATATTTCTTAGAAAAATAATAATTAAAACTTAACTTCTTAGTATTATATAGATTCTCGATATTCTTAGTATTTTAAATATTATTCAGAAGTTATTTTTTGTGAGGTATTTTGTAAGAAATAAATTTTTAAAGTAGAGGTTACCTGTGTTTCCAAAAATGTCGCTTAATACAAGTCGCCCGTGAACCCTCGTTATCATGCTGAATAAATTATCCATAGGTTATTATCATTCAAATAATCTACGGTTATAAAATATATCCTCGGAACATTATTTTATAAAAAAAATACATGTTGATTTTTGAAAGTCTGTACCAGGATAAGGTAAAGTAAGTACAAGCGTACCGAGTATCGTAAAAAAATCCCGGTTATTCAGTAGGAAAAAAATAAAAAGAACTTATCTAAGGTTTTAACGCTATTGTGAGAGTCGCCTACTCCTCTGTGTTTACTTCTAGGAGTTTATACAGGGTGTAACAGAAGTGTGTGACAATACTTCAAGGTTGGCTTTTACCCATCAAACTGAACAACTTTTGTTCTACAACTTTGTTGAAATCGCAAAATTTTTTTTGGACTTTTCATACAAACTTGGTTCGCCAGCTGATCTATTTGTATGAAAAGTACAAAAAAAAATTTGCGATTTCAACAAAGTTGTAGAACAAAAGTTGTTCAGTTTGATGGGTAGAAGCCAACCTTGAAGTATTGTCACACACTTCTGTTACACCTGTATAGGGTCCTTCTAAAATGCCTGAAAAAATTTAAACTGTAGCTTTTACTCATGAAACTGAACAACTTTCCTCAAAGAACCTATACTCAATTCGCAAAACAAAATTTGGACTTCTCATACAAAATTGGCGGTTCAGTTGATCAATTAGTATGAGGACACCAAAAATTTTTTTGCGAATTGAGTATAGGTTCCTTGAAGAAAGTTGTTCAGTTTCATGAGTAGAAGCCGTGGTAAAATTTTTTTCAGGTATTTCATAAGGACCCTAATCGAAGACTTCTAATGTTTTTCATCAACTTGCTGTAATAATGTGAAGAGTGAGTATGACGCTTTGATGATCTGAAACACAGATACAAATACAAAGATAAATAACTGAAACGTATTGAGTTATCTAACAGTAGGTATATTGAACGAGACTTTGATCGTTCGCTATCTAAATTAAGATCAAATACAGGATGTAACAAAATTGGACTAATACTGAACAACCTTTGTTCTACAATTTTGCTCAAAACGCAAAAAAAATTTGGACTCTCCACACAAAAACGGCAAAACAGATGATCAATTTGTATGAAATGTCCAAATTTTCTTTTTGTGATTTAAGCAAAGTCGTAGAATAAAAGGTGTTCAGTGCGATTAGTAGAATCCCCAGTTAACGGGTCCTACACCAATTTTGTTACAGCCTGTATAAATATTAGGTTAAGGATGGATGCAAGCAGGACCAGTCGGTGTGGAAATCCTTGGGGGAGGCCTTGTCCAGCAGTGGACGTCTTTCGGCTTATGATGATGATGAGGCTAAGATATAGTAGTGTCTATAATAAATAGGCTTTAAGTTAATAAATCAGTTAATTTTGAAAATTCAAGTTTTCTTCCAGTACGTTTCTTCTCCTTCCGCCAACCATTACCCAAAACCTTAAGAATACAAGACCGAGTAATGTGTTTTTATTTAATGGCGGATATGGTTTTATTCAAGCCAATATTTTGGTCAATTGTGACACCTTTTTTCTACCACTTTTTAAATAAACGACAAAAAGATACGTTCCATACAAATCGATTGTCGGATTGAGTCAAACGCAATCATATTTCAAATAAAAATATATTTTTTATATAAATTATATGGAAAATCCAAAAAAAGATCGTTCATATAAAAGCTGATAGGTATAACAAAACTTGTCATAGACCCAAATGATAGCTGGGATATGTTCATATCCGCCTTTTAAACAAACCTTGAACCCGGCATATTGCCCAGCAATGCAAGACAAAAAACTTACAGCCATGAAAGAAGCTAATGAGAGCGTAGTGAACCCTCCAGCAGTAAGCTTGGCCACTCGCCCGGTGCGAGCCATCACGATCAGCAGCGATCGACGCAGGCGCACTGGGTACGTGTACCATGGGCTTTGGTACGCTGCGCCGGCGATCTCTGCACTCTAGAATTGTAATTTATGGTTTTACTAGCTTCTGCCCGCGACTTTGTGGGCGGGTTTTAGAACTGGATCCAGCGAGAAAGAAAATGTTGAGGTGGCGCCATCTAGTGACGAAGTGGAAATTTTAAGTTTTAAGCATTCCTCCGGGAACCCTTAAGTTTTCCGGTATAAAAAGTCCTATGTGTTAGCCGGGTACTTTATCTACCTACCCACCAAATTTTATTCAGATCCGTTCAGAAGCTTCGGCGTGAAAGCGGAACAAACAAACAAATAAATAAACAAACAAACATCCATACTCATAAATATAGTGAGATGAGATTTACATCTACATGATTAAAATTTACCTCTACGGTTTAATTAACATTACTAATGGTAGGATCATAATATGCAAAGTCCGACTGGATGGGTGCCACTGCTTCCTTTATACCTGCCGCCAGCAGTGTGCTGTTCCAGGGGGTCGTGCAGTGAGATAGCCAGCGCAGTTACCGGCATAAGAGGCATTTCATCTTAGCCTTCAAGGATCGGCAAGACACTGATAACGGTAGCTACTTTCCATCTGGTGAGCCGTCAGACTTGCCAACTAACACAATAAAAAAAATACATACATATGTCTATTCGTACAATGCAATGGTTGTCTTCTTACAAAAAAAATGAGTTTTTATACAAATCTATCCAGTTTAGGCCCTAAAGCACCACGCACACGCGAATACACAGACACGCGATTTTTTATAGACTTTTGGCCTCTTTTTAACCGACTTCAAAAAAAGGAGGAGGTTTTCAATTTGTCGGATTCTTTTTTTTATGTATGTTCACCGATTACTCGAAGACGCCTGAACCGATTTGGAAAATTCTTTTTTTGTTTAAAAGTGTATACTTCACAGGTCCTTCAATGGTCCCATATAAATTTTATCGAAATCGATTCTGCGGTTTTTGAGAAAATCAACAAAAACATAGCAAAATTGGAGTTGCTGCGATTGAAGTCGGTTGTTTTCAACGTATTCAGCGTGGTCAATTATAGTGCAAAACAATCGATTCCCACCAAAATGTCAAGTTCTCACGCCGTATTGTATTTTAATTTCACACTGTATATAAGGCTGCATTATAAGATTATGTAACTACCTCCACAGCCAAATTGGTCCCTTGATAGCAGTATATAAACACTTGGAACATCATGTTCAGTAAGTAAGTACCCATCGACAAGAGACGAACCAAGTTACCGGTTTGCTGAAAAAAAAACAATCGTAAATTATTTCAAGACACATATCGCTGGTCATAGCCAGTGAACGCGGTATGTCGCGTGATGATTTAGGTAACTGGCAGTTTGAAATCCCTATGATGGTAATGACGTTCAGGACTTCCAAATTCAAATGAGGTAATTTACAGCTAGTCATTTGAGTTACTTTTTATCACTGTTATAAACGACGTTTTGTTCTGAAATTGTTTGAAAATAAGCTATGACGTCATCATTTAATAGTAGTATTGTCATTCCATACTCATTCGATTTTTTTATGTATAAATAAAAAATTGCACATGTACGAGTATCTGATGAAAATAAAAGAGAGCCAGATTTTTGGAAGTTCTGGAAAAGAGTTGATGTAATCATTTATTTCAATGACATACAGGAATTTCAAGTTCAATTCTGATGCTTGAGTTTGCTAAAAAAAAGACAGTTTTTTTCCAAATTCAGTTTAAGTATTTTACATACAGAAACCAACTGAAAAGCAGTGACGCATATGATGATCAGCGATACGGTGAACTGCGCGAAGGTCGGCGCTGAGAAGCAAGCCTGAAGCGTGAGAACTGTCTCCAGTGCAGCCTGATGTTCCACCACGCAGGCTCTCAACCGTGAAGACACTACCACTTCTTGTTCCGAAGTCAGCTGTGGAGCGCCATCTATGTCAGTTTGACGGAACTTATAAAAGATAAGGTTTGAGGCAGAAGAGTTAGTTTGACGAACTTATAGTTTTGATGCAGGAGACTTTTGCAAGCCCGCTAGAGTTTGTAGTTCTACAGAATCTGTCAGGTAGGCGGCACCATCTTCGCAGTTGATTCTTACAACTTTTCCGCGCTCTTTGCAATGTTAGATACGGTGAAAATTACGCACTACGTTATTTTTCCCTCATATAACTTGCGCTCGTTGCTCCCAAGGAGATAGAAAGATTTGAAACCGTTTTTATTTTATTTGAAAGCAGGTTTTTTCGCGGTCGTTCGTAGCATTAAGTGTTATGTGTAGTGAAAATTGATTTAGTGGATTTCAAGTAATTCGCCTTTTACGATCGGGGGTGGTATGCAAGTTAATTATTAGTTTATAAGATAAGATAAATATGCTTTATTGCTTGCCAAAATTAATAAAAAAATATCAAGAAAAAAAACCTTAAAAAATCATTAAAATCATGAAACGCAAAGGCCTCCTTATTGCTTTATCGATTTCTTCCAGGGATATTTCTTTAAAGCGATTTCTTGTTAACTTCTTCAAGGGTTCAAAAAGCTAGAAATACAAACCTTGCTACCATACTTAATGTCATGACACAGCTGTCTCAGAGACAGTCCCAACAGCTGCAACCTACATCTGCACTGAGCAATGAGGGTGGTGACCAAGGTATCCTTCCCAACGTTCAAGTAGGCCGCTATAAAAAGGGCTCCTACTTGGTGAACGTACGTCAGTTCGTACGCTGGCGACTTTGATGTGTCATAGGGATACCTGCAAGAAAACCTTCTCTTTATTTATCTACAACTGGTAATCTCTTGGCTAATCCTCACCTGATGGTAAGTGATGATGGTACCAAGAGAAGGAAGCGGGCTTACCAAGATTCTTCAAAGAACTGACTATCCTATCTTATCTGTTATCTAACATGGAACATATGTATGTATGCTATTAACTTCTCACAGGATACAAACAAATCGTAATTTCACGAAAAAAAGGTTTCGATTCGTAAAATGGCGTAAATAATATGAAACTAAAATATCCGAACATGGCCGATGTTTGCCGAACGTCTAAGATTTAATCTTCGACTGCGCGATTTAGCTGTTTTAATGCAATTACACATATATTCATGACCTTAAGGTTTACATGATCTCACGATTACATACAAACATTATAGCCCTGTATACCGACCAAGCGCGTAGGGGCAACTGCCCCTTCTCAGCACTGGTGGCCCAGCCCAGGGTCGTGATCACAGTCAGCAGGAAGTACAGGATCTGCTGCAAACTGGTCTCACGGTTGCACCTTCGATAAAAGAAAGTGATGATATTATTTTAATTATCTACAGGTGATATGTAATAATGGTGCGAAAGATGAAAAAACCTTTCGAGACTTATTGATGCCGACATCTCTTAAAAGGGTACATTATTGAAAGAGCGGCTTCTACCCACGAAACTTAACAACTTTCCTAAAGATACTTACTAATACTTAGTTCGTCAATTTACTAAATCTTTTTTGGACCTTCCATGCTTAGTTCGCCGATCAGTGATGCACTGATTTTTTTATGAATTTAAAAATTATGTTTTTGATTTTTCGATTTGGCTATGGGTTCCCTGGGGACATGTATTAAGTTTTTCTGTGAAAATCTCTACTGAAAAATATTGAAAAGCGTTCTCTCTGAAGTCAGTTAAGTTCCTCTTTAATTTCCACTCACAAGTTTTTAATATCATAGTAAAAACCAACTCTGCTATGCTAAAACGGAACAGGTACACATTTGTAAACTAAATAATACACATGAACTAAAATTTGACATGCGGAGGTGTATGTCAAATTTATATATGCTAGGCAGAAAATCCTGACTGCGATTCCCATCCAGGGCAAATGTTCATAATATAATAATTTATCTGGGACAAATCACACATGGTCATCTGGCCCCAAACTAGGATTCCCTGTATCTTGGGAACCAGAGACTGATATACATACACATATACTTTTTAAATACATAAATGTATAGATATAATACACCCAGACTCAGAGTAAACAATTCTGCTCATCACATAAGATAAACAGATCATCATTATCAGTTTCTCGTCTCTGGTTTCCATAATACAAGAAACTCTACTTAGGGCTTAGGTGCCCACGTAAGATTTGTCCCTGATGTCAAAACTATGTCATTTTTATTATTATTAAATGATACCTCTTAACAATTTCCTTCCCCTCCTCACTCTTCTCCCCTCTGAGCACGGTATCACACTCTTCCACTATACCCTGGACCATTGTCCTCCTGCCAAGGAGGTTGAAGATCTTCGCAGCCTGCGCCAGGTTGGTGAAGAGTAGGAAGGCTGTGCCGGTCATGAGCGGGAGATTGCCCCAAATCATGAACAGGTCCACCACTTGAATGATTAGGTACGTGCCTGGAAGGAAACTATCAGGTTGATTGGTATGCCGGAAGATATCCACTACTAAACAGAGTCCTCCACAAAGACAAGATTTCCATAATGGCCGGTCTAGCGCTGCCTTTATCCAGTAGCTTCACACGACACTTACGACATCAGTCAACCGAGACAAAGACGTAGACTAAGGTTAGTTTTGTTAGCAAATACGCCTTTAACTATTATATAAACTTTTCTCTGATTTTTGAGAAAGATTCCAGATTTAACAACACTGCTTCTCTCAGAGTACCAAAAGTCATCCACATCTTCTCTCAACAATTTGAAAATAACATACCTATTTAAGAGCGCAATGAACATCAAAGACATATTGCAATATAATCTTTAAAAAATAAAAGACAAATAAATTAGTAGAACTTAAAATAAATGATGAACCTTACTACAAAAAAAATATACAAAATAACTTAGGTAGTTAATACTTTAAACGCCTTGCGGAAACACCGTGATCACACATATGCGTATTGTAGTTTTAGTCGTGGCGTTTAACGTGAAACAAAATGAGATATAGAAATACGGAATCCTTGATAAACAAATTGATTCGATATTTGCCCTTGTTACACCACTTACCTAAGAGAAACATGAATGAAAAGCAGGAATAGACATTGTAGAGGCTCCTATAACTTGGCGTCAAATCTTCCGGAGCCCAAAACCCGACCAGGCTTAGAGCGGTCAGTGAACAGGTTATTGATAAATTAACATTTCTTACTATAACACCCATTATAAGACTTCAAAACGAATTTCAAATTCAAAGTTTACGTTCGTGGGGTACTCTATACACTGTTCCAAAATGGTATGCCTCGTCTCTAAGAAACAAACACGCATGTAACAGGTGACTTTTTTATGTCAGAAAAGCGAAAAATGGTAGATGCTTCTCATAAAGCTGAACAAGATTAAAACGCCAAGTAACCTTAAAAATGTATACATATTTGTTCCCACAATCTATACAAAGTTCTAGATAAGTCGACAATTAATATGGGTAAAAAATCATAAAACCAAACAACATTTGTCAAGCAATAAGGAATTTATACAAATTGAATATTATTTTTTTATTTATTTCCATCTTTTATCCATAATTGGTAAGCCCTTGGCATCATCTCACCTGATGGTGAGTGATGATGATGCCGAACTATGGGAGCGGAGTTACTAAAATTCCCTAACGCAATGGGGTAAGTTCGCAAGTCGACGACGATTAATATGGGAAGGCAATTTGTGCTTTAATTATACTTATAGATATAAAATATGTATTTAAATGTATATGTGTATGTATATCAGTCTCTGGTTCCCAAGATAGAGAGAATCCTAGTTTGGGGCCAGATGACGGATATTATTATTATTATTATAGATGGATGTAAATAATAAAATGTTACTCAGTTTTATCAACAGCATCCACCACTTGCCGCCTTTAAGCGAATAAAAAGTTACCTTTTCTTAACAAAGGTACACTGCAAACTTAAACGCCTAAAAACCCATACCCATACCCTAATTTTTTTGCCCATTAACTATACATTATGTAAAAAGAGCTCTCCCGGAAATAACTTGGACATCCATCACACTGAATATTTTTTACTCAATAAAGTTCTCAAATAATATATGTTTTGCCATTTCATACAAATCAGTCAGCTGATCGCAAACTTTTTATGCGAACTATTTATTTTCTTATTTCAGAATTAAGTATGGATTCCTTGGGAAAATTTGTTCATTGTGATGGGTTGAATAAAAACCCCTGTATATGTTTTCACGAGAGGCTTTTTTTACACCTGTAGATTTCCTGTGGACAGTTTTTCAGGTCAGTACGTAGAATAGAATCAGATCTTTGTTAAGAATCTAGACTGACAAATAGACACCGAGATTATTCGTATTACACGCGTAGGTATGATTTTTCGAAATGAATCCCAAAAGCTTCAGCACAGTACTGACTGTTACTTATAAATTCGGTGAGTTTATAAGGGAGCACTCTACTAATTGTTCATGAAAGCCCAAATCAAATAATTTTCTTTATTATCCAAAGCCGTAAATACTGGTTCGAATAGTGACGAGAAATAGTTTTACGTTTATTCACTATAAGGATTTTACAATTTAGTAATGTAAATAACTAACTAACTGCCCCAGCGGAAGTTTTTCATGTTCATGTAAGTATGTTTACTGGCTAAATCCGACCTTTCAAGAAATTGGTGAAGCTAGTCACCTCCGGCGATCGTGACTAGTTGTTCTAGTTGGTGCATTGCTGCACGGGGGCCAGGATGTCGCAGACTCCTTGGTTTTATACACACTTTGTTCTAAGAATTTTTGAAATTATAATTAATAATTGTTATATAAAAAAAATTCCGCTAATATTTAAAATCCAAGTAAATACTTTTTTGTATGATTTCAGTTTTCAATAAAATTGCTATATAATGAACAACAATCAATTTTTTTTTATGGCAGTCAATTACTCAACTATGCAACATTTCATTTCTTTAAAAGTAATAAATTAATTTTAATTTCTTTTCAGTATGGCATCGTCAATCCCTAAAGCTCTTGCGTCTACAATAATTATCGGCTCACTTGGATAATTATCCACACACGATGACACAACCGTAGAATTACAGTAAACACTGCTTCAGGCTTTGATTTAGAACAAATTATTCGGTCATTGAATACTTATGTGATTCTCAATTTTTTATTATTGTCATTGTTTTCGCGTAAAAAATACCTTTATTTAATAAAAATAATACAAATTAGGATAATAAAAAAAAGAAATGAAATACAAAATCTATAAATAAAAAGGTCCTATAAATAGGACTTCAGTCAAACCAAGTTTGTATGAAAAGTCCGAAAATTTCTTTGCGATTTCAACAAAGTTGTAGAACTAAAGTTGTTCAGTTTGATGGGTAAAAGCCAGCCTTGAAGTATTATCACACCTTTCTGTTACAGCCTGTATGTACGTCAAGATCATGCCTTAAAATAAAAACGGTAACTACTATGCCATTTGTGCCTTAACGTGCCTTGCGAAGCACAGGCAGAGTTAAATGCCACTAATAGTCAAACCCATCTAGGTTATAACCGTGTCTGTACTCTGTCCACACTGAGCCGCAATGTAATAGTTATAGCAATGAAATATCACATGACATAACATTTCTATAAGATAAGCCACCCGCATGTTTCTGCTGACCGCGACTGTTATCTCTTGAACTATATATAATACACCACTTCATTATGATCCTAATACACAGGGTGTAACAAAAATGCAACGATGCCTAAGTTTTGGTTTATGAAACTGAAGAACCTTCGTTCTGCGTCTAATATTTCATGCAAATTGATCAGCTTTGTATCAGTTTTTTTTCTTGCGATTTCAGCATAGGCAAAAGTTACATGAGAACTAGCACACTTGTTGTGTAAGAAACACGGACTGAATACAAAAATATATTTACGTTCCATAGATGATATGCTGAACAGTTGTATTCTATGAGAAGCCCAAAATTACATTATTTTCTGGATTAAACAAATTGGATTAAACAAAAGTATTTTTTTTTTTTATGTCAGAAGTGGCAAACGAGCAGACGGATCACCTGATGGTAAGCGATTACCGCCGCCCATAGAAACTCGCAAAGGTTTGAATGTCGTATCGGTCCGGAAAAACCGCAGGCGACAATTCATTCCACAGTTTGGTTGTGCGAGGCAGGAAGCTTCTAGTGAAACGCTCAGTTGTGGACTGCCAACCATCTATGTCCTCCTAAAATTCCTCTAGGAAAGTTATTTAGGATCATGGGTAAAATAACCACTTTAAATAGATTAAAGAAAGTAATACCTTATATCGTATTATAAATACTAATTGACTGTCCGTGTAACGTCAGCGCATCAAATCCAATTTTCCGTACATACCCATTTTACCCGCTTCTCAGTTATATTATATCTCACCCGGTCATATTTGAAAAAACCTTTCTTATTGCTCTTCTACACTCTGTAAGGTACTTACGAGTAAGTGATAATTTTCAAGTTTCTATTTTAATTGGTTTATGCTGCTTTGGATTGTCTATCACGATATAATTTTATACCTAGAAGATTACCGACAAAAAAATTCGTCGATGTTCCACACTCACAATAAAAGCATTATAACACTGATGAAAAAAGATGCTGAAACCTCCTTTTTGCTACGCCGTAGTCGGGTAAAAGATGCTGCTTTTTTGGGTCTTATTGAACTACAAAACACAATACTACAAATTTGTATCTTACTAACATGAATTTCTCAAATAATTCAAGGAAAATACTCAATCAACAAGTGAAAAACAGTTTCCCGTTGTAATCAGGTTCCATCAATCTAGGCTCGCAACTAGCTGGTATTCCAGCGAGGCCGCTCGGCGATTGGTCAAATCAGCGAAGATCACGCGGGGACGCACGATCGCTGATGTTTATTTATCTGAGTTTCCGAAGATAAGGGATGCTGTACATTGGTTGAAATGATATATTATCAAATCAAATCAAATCAAAAATCTTTTTTATTTAAGTAGATGCTTTACACATACTTTTAAATCTTCATATTTTTCTACCTAGTACAAAGTTCCTACCACTCGGGTATGGTTTATATTTAACCGGGTATGGTTTATATGCGGATCTGGTTACTACCAGATGTACTACTACTACTCAGAGCTACTGCTCGTGATAAGAATACGAGTTATACGACTTATACGAGTAGTTAAGCGGTACTAAAGTATTTCCAACATTTATTTCTGGCTTCTATTCATTAAATTTATAATATTATATTATAACTTTTTGTGAAACGAAACAAAACTTTAATTTAGAGTGAAAGTAAATAGGAATAGGATCCAATAACTGGAGTTTTTACTCAGCGTACTGGAAAACTTAAGTTTCACGACTTATCTAAAATTGCAAAAAAAGGACTCTTCATACAAATTGATTGAGCTCCTTGGCCAAATTTGTATGGAGATTCTATTTTTTATGTCTCGATTCCAGCTAAATCTGACTTATGATGATTTGAAGTCCCAGATAAGGGGCCCTAAACCTATTTTGTTACGCACTGTTTATGTCATAGTGTAATTAAATTAGGAAAGCACGTTCGTATCATTACAAAAAATTCAGATAGTCGGAAAATACTGTGTAAAAAGCAACGAATTAAACCGATTCGGACGGAAGGTTAGGTTAGGTTGTCTGGTAATGCCATGGAAAAGCCGCAGGAAGAAGCTCCGTGAAGCGGTCCTCGGTCCAATTCGGTTATATTCGTTGTTTTTGTATACAGATTTTTTCAAAGATCCGGATATTTGCAATCATGTTTCTAATTATTCAAGTAAGTAATATGCGACATATTATATAGGGTCCTTATGAAATACCAGAAAAAAATTTAACCACGGCTTCAACTCATGAAACTGAACAACTTTCCCCAAGGAAAAAAAATTGGAGTCCTCATACTAATTGATCAACTGAACCGCCAATTTTGTATGGGAAGTCCAAAATTTTTTTTGCGAATTAAGTATAGGTTCCTTAGGGAAAGTTGTTCAGTTTCATGAGTAGAAGCCACTGTTATTGAATTTTTTTCAGCTATTTCAGAAGGAACATATAGATTTCCTATAGTAAAGTATCTCGCGTTGATGTCTATTTTGTTATATATTCACTTGGCCCATTGGGCGTAGCAAGATGCTCCCGTTGATGTCTTTTCTTTTGCTTGCGCTGAGGTTTATCTAATACTTCTTTCATTGGGAGAAGCAAGGAACTCGCGTTGATGTGTTTTATTACTTGTTTCGTTGGGCGTAGCAATATGCTCATGTTGATGTCTATTCTATGATTGTTAGACATTTTTTAAGGTTTTAACTATGACAGCTTCCAAATGTGTTGTCAATAGACTTGATATACAATGCCTCAAATGCATGTTTCTAATAGAGATTTGCTTCAAATATATCCTTTCCATTAAATTTTAATCACTTAATAGTGCATTATTGAAAGATGCGGTTAACTGGCTATAGAGAAAGTAAATACCATCTTTCAGATGCTATTAGAAATTAATAAAAAAATTGGATTTTAATCGTCAGATTATGAAAAAACCAATGCGTGCACTGCCTTACATGCCAACCTGTGCGATACTCACTTGTTGCGGTAGGCGTGTCGCCCCGCCCATGGGCAGGCCCCCAGACCCACTGCTGGGGCCAGACCCACGGCTGGACCCAGGGTCCAGTACCCGAAGAGCAGCAGCGACGACCAGACGTCATGGCAGGCCTACTCAGGTTCGATATGCGCTTACTATCGCCGGAACGCTGACGACTACTCAAACATAAGGTTAGTAGGTGTATAAGATAGTGTTAAGTGAAATAACTGGAAATTCAGGGAATATTCTATACAGTATGTTAAAAAAGTGCGTTTGAATTTTTAAGGGGTTACTCAGAATCAAGTACAGAATACAGGAAAAATATTGAAAATAATCCGATCTACAACTTTTTTTTCAGTTTTCCATACAAATCCTAGATTCACTATTCAGATTTAGTATGGAAAATTGGGAATTTTTTTCTTTTTTTTTTTTTTTCTTTTTTTTTATGGCAGAGGTGGCAAACGAGCAGACGGATCACCTGATGGTAAGCGATTACCGCCGCCCATAGACACCCGCAACACCAGAGGAGTCACAAGTGCGTTGCCGGCCTTTGATTTGGGAGTACGCTCTTTTCTTGAAGGTTTGAATGTCGTATCGGTCCGGAAATACCGCAGGCGACAATTCATTCCACAGTTTGGTTGTGCGAGGCAGAAAGTTTCTAGTGAAACGCACAGTTGTGGACTGCCAACCATCTATGTGATGGGGATGAATATGTTGTCGCGTAGAACGATGGCGGAAAGAGGCGGCAGGGATCAATCCGAACAATTCCTCGGAGCACTCCCCATTGTACATGCGATAGAGAATGCAGAGCGAGGCTACATCTCTACGCAGCGCCAGGGAGTCAAGCCGATCTGAAATATCCTGGCAGTCGACGATTCGAGTTGCCCTTCGTTGAATGCGGTCCAGAGGGAGAAGCTGGTACTGGGGTGCCCCTGCCCAGAGATGAGAACAGTATTCCATATGAGGCCGAACCTGCGCCTTATAAAGTTGCAGGCGATGCGCCGCAGTGAAATACTGTCTCGATCTATTGAGCACACCAAGCTTCTTCGAGGCTAATTTAGCCTTACCCTCTAGATGGCCACGGAACTGGACTTCACTCGATATGTCGACACCAAGAATTCCGATACTAGCTGAGGCATTTAGGGGAGTGTCCTCAAAACGAGGTGATACGACAAATGGCATTTTCTTGGCAGTGAACGCGCAAACTTGTGTCTTAGTGGGGTTAAATTGGACCAAATTAAGTCGACCCCATTCTGAGACTTTCTTTAAAGAGGCCTCAATTTCCGACACAAGTTTGTTTCGGCTCTCGATGACGCTTTCCCGAGAAATATTGGCACGGCCGGTATAGAAGGCATCACCTGTGCTGTCATCCGCATAACAATGAGTGCTGCTGATTTGCAGCATATCATTGATATGCAGAAGGAACAGTGTAGGCGAAAGCACACAGCCTTGAGGGACACCAGCATTCACAGACATAGAATCTGAGCATGCACCGTCGACTACGACCTTTATGCTTCTGTCTGCAAGAAAACTAGTGACCCATTTGCATAATTCCTCGGGAAGCCCATAAGAAGGAAGCTTCGCAAGAAGTGCTTTGTGCCAGACCCGATCGAAGGCCTTCGCTATGTCCAAACTAACGGCCAAAGCTTCCCCCTTAGTCTCGATCGCCTGTGCCCAACGATGTGTCAGGTAGACAAGAAGATCACCAGCGGACCGGCCCTTACGGAAACCGTACTGTCGGTCACTAAGCAGCTGGCGGTCCTCTAGGTACCGAAGGAGCTGGCTGTTGATAATGGACTCCATTATCTTTGAGAATAAGGAGGTTATGGCTATCGGCCGGTAGTTGGACGGATTCGAGCGGTCACCTTTTTTAGGGATCGGGTGCACCAAAGCTGTCTTCCATGACTTCGGGACTACGCCAGTGGAGTATGAGAGCCGAAAAAGGCGCGTTAAAACTGGAGCCAACTCTGGAGCACACACCTTCAACACGATAGGAGGGATTCCGTCGGGCCCACTCGACTTATGAATGTCGAGGGAAAAAAGTGCTTTACGCACTGAGCGTTGGTGGAACCGGATATCCGGCATACAGCTCGTGCACCGCGGTATGGTCGGCGGCTCGTTTCCCCCGTCATCCAACGTTGAGTTGGACGCAAAGAGTTTGCCTAGAAGATCGGCTTTCTCCTTTGCGTCGTGGGCCAATGAATCATTTCCCATGTGCAGTGGTGGAAATGATGGCGTGCAGAAATTCCCCTGGACAGCTTTGGCCAGAGACCAGAACGCACGAGTTCCCGAAGGAAGACGCTCTAGTCTCTCGCCAATTCTGCCTATGTGCGCTGACTTTGCCCTGGCAATGTCTCTTTTGAAGGACCTGGAGGCAAAGTTAAACTCCTTTTTTAATACGCTGGTCTTTTCATCCCGTACCTTCGCCGCATTTGCCCAGGCTTGGTAACATTCCTGCTTTCGGCGAGAAGCCTTTTTGCAGGACCGACCAAACCAAGGCTGGGATTTGCCGCCAATGGGGACCACTGAGGATGGGATAAAAAGCTCCATACCCTGCAGCACCACATCAGCGACAGAATCGGCAGCGAAGTTGGGATCATCCGGCGTGAAGCAAACCTGCCCCCAAGGGTAGGACGCAAAGAAAGACCGCATCCCATCCCAATCTGCTGACTTGTAATGCCACACACGACGGCGACAGGCGACTCGCGGTCGCGGCGGGCACGTGAGTGGCACCGTACTCCGGATAAGGCAGTGATCCGAAGAGCCGAGTGAGGCGTCAACGGATACTTGGTAGCCGTCCGGATGAGAAGTCAGCAGAAGGTCCAACAGTGAAGGTTCATGGTTCTCCACATCTGGGATTCGCGTGGGCGTAGTAACCAGTTGTGTCAAACCATATGCCAGGGCGAAGTCGTGAACAGATCTCCCCGCATGATCGGTCTTGCTAGAACCGAGCCATTCGGCGTGGTGGGCGTTAAAATCGCCGAGTACCACGATCTCAGCGGATGGGATCTGCTGCTGCACAGTATCTGCAGCCATTTGGATGTGCTCAATGAGTCGGTCAGTTTCGCCATCGCCGGTATGGGACCTATATAGGCACGAATAGACGCGGGGATGGTCATCGCCGTCTACACGTAGCCATATGGTGGAGAGGTCCCTACCTTCAAGGTTGCTGAGACGGCGAGAACTGATATCGTCTCTAACGTACACGCACACTCCAGCCCTAGGCACGAAGGAGTGTTCCAGTCCATACCCAGGGTAGGAGAGGTATGATGTGTCTGCTGGGGACGATATCTGTGTCTCCGTCAGGAAGAGCAAGGCCGGCTTTGCTGTCTCTAGGTGGTAGTGAACAGCATTAATATTTGAGTGTAAGCCCCTGATGTTGCAGAAGTCCACGGCCAGCGTGGCAGGGGGTGCCAAGGTGTTTTTGCCCTTCCCTTGTGCAACTGGATGATGGAGCGCTGTTATGCCCCCCCCCAGAGTACGACGAGGGGCGGCCTGGACGTCCAGGCTCAGGCACATTGTATCCTGAGCATGGACGTCCAGAGAGGGATTCTCCAGCGCTAGCGCAGCTGGTACCCTCCTGGGGTAACAAATTTGGTAACTGCGCTATCATTGGGGGGGGGGGGGGTTTGGGCCTCCGGTACCCTCACTCACTCGGCGAAACACAACGCAAGCGTTGCTTCACGCCGGTTTTCTGTGAGGCCGTGGTATCACTCCGGTCGAGCCGGCCCATTCGTGCCGAAGCATGGCTCTCCCACGGAATGAATGAATTCTGTATTCTGTACTTGATTCTGACTAACCCCTTGAAATCTCAAACTCACTTTTTTAACAACCTGTAAAGTTACAGCTCTTTTCCTCAGAATGACAGAGGCACTTTTTAGATAACATATGTACAATATCATAGGTTATTAGTATTACCAAACTAATGCATGCAATTGACAACATTAGATTTTTACGGAGTGCTAAAACTATTTAATAATACAAACTTTCTTCAATTACTCACATATTTCTTAATATTTTTTTCTTTTTTTGTGTGAAGGCTGCATAGAGTATAGAGCCTTAAACTTATATCGAGTTAACAACTTTTTCGGAAGGCACTTACCATACCATTTTCAATCTTTACATTACTGATTACATCTCTAACTTATTTTTTTAACCGTTACAAAATTAATCATGACTGGTCTAAAAAACGAAGCGAAAAGTTTTGGGACAAAGAAAAACTTCAATAAAAAGAGGTAACCAAAATTAACGTTATTTTATAAAAAGAGCTAGCGGGGATCCCAATATGTGTTCATTTCCTTAACATCCCCTTAAATCCGTACTCACCTGATGAAAGCGAGTATCAATAGGAACCCTTTTATAATCATTGAAAAGCTGATAAATCTTACAAATACCTAGTTAATTTAAAACCCCCATGGAATTAAGGCAGTAACAGAAAATATTTTATACGCATCACACAGAACAGCTTTTATTTTATAACTTTTCTTAAATAGTAAATACATTTTTGGATTCTCTATATAAAATCCTCAATCAATTTGTATGAAGGGTAAATTTTTTGCAATTTCAGCATAGTAATTCAGCACGGTGAATAGAAGCTTCATTTAACGACTAAGTCATGTATAGACGCTGTAAATAAGATCTAAAAAAACCGCTGTGACTATTTAAACTGGACTAGAAAGGTCTGTAACTAAAGTCTAAAGTCATGAAACTGAACAACTTTCTCCAAAGAAAACATTCCCCATTCGCGGGAAAAAAACTGTCTTCCTAAGTTGGTCGGTTAATTTGTATATGTGATAGAAATGTGCTTCATTATTAGTTTTACAAAAAAAATATGCCAACTATGTTAACTTTGTCGTCAGTATGGGACAAAATTATCATTACTCGTGGAATGCTCCTTTCATAAAGGATGGAGTAAAGAGAAAACGGGTTTGCGTAGTTACATATGCTTTTGTATGAAGAGTCCTTAAAATAATATGTCAGTCATCTACTTACATAAGAAACATTTTGATTTGTTTTCATTTGTTAACATACAGAGGTGGTTACGAGTAGTAACTACAAGTTCATGACATTTTGAAATGAATACCTATATTTTTTAATGTAAGTATATTTAAAGTAAGTAGCTATTACATATACTATTATAATTTAAGTAACAACGAGCCAGTAATCAGTATAATAAGAAAACAGCAAGCTTTATCTTCGCGTTAAAAAAAATACTAAACTTTAAATGTTTACTTCAAAGCAGCATAATGCTGAACGCTTGCCTTGGATCGTTACCAATATATTAATTTACTTGCTGTGCACAGTTTAGCACGGACGATGACGTAGAATCGCTTAGCATGTCCCTCAGACAATATAATACTTGTTGACTGCTTCCAGTACCCAGTACTACCAATAAGGTACCTAGATAGAGTGTGATACTGCGTTACTCCAAGTTAAACTCAAATCATCATCGACTTATACATATAAAGGATAGGCCCTACGGACGCGACAAATGGCACCATTTTATTGGTCCCAAAACTGATATTAGAATTCTTTGAATAAACTCCCTGGCCTACTTTTTAAGTGAAACTAAATAAAAAAAATTTATTCGCAGTAACAGTATACGGTACATAACACATTTCGCTGGTCATATAAAGGACACGACCAACGGATGCGACAAATGATTGATATTTTGACCAATAAAATGGTGCCATTTGTCGCTTTCGTAGGGCCTGTCCTTTATATAAGTCGATGCAAATCATTTTTTTTTAAATAATCATTTAACGCGACACAAAAAAATCTCTGACCCTTTTCGATACCGTACCGTGACAAAAATTGTTATTTAACTGACAACATGTCACTTATAAATCTTCTAAAAATGACGTAAATAAATAAAGTCTCGCCTTTTCGTCGAATCCTTTAGATTCCATAGTTATCTGACAGAACTCTCAACTTAAAAATGACAGCCATGAAATAAAAAATAAGCATATTATAATTGCCTCAACGTTAAACTGAACAAATTTTTCCATTACTTTACAGCAGAAATGAATAGAGAATGTGGACTTTTCTAAAAAAAAAACGATCAGCTGATTGATTACAAATGAGACATCATAATAATAATATAATAATAATAATAATCCGGGAGAAATCACACACGGTCATCTGACCCCAAACTGGGATTCCCTGTACTATGGGAACCAGAGACTGATATACATTCACATATATAGATATAATACACCCAGACTCAGAGCAAACAAACCTGCTCATCACAGAAATGTTTGCCCTGTGTGGGGATCGAACCCACGACTCTCGGATCAGTGCCCAAGTAGCAAATTTACCTTATAACAAAAAGCTTTTACAACTAAACCTCTTGTAGTCGTCATTTAAAGGCATTGCTCACGTCAAAATGCCTTGTAAATGCACTTTATAAGAGGCTTTAGCTAATATGGCTACAGTCTTTATAATTTGGTAAGGTAAGCATCTATAAACCTTAATAATATGGCTACAATAATACCTTTGGTTAATAAGATTACAGCCTTTGTAATTTGGTCAGGTTAACGCCTTTATAACCAAATAATATGGCTGCTATAAAACCTTTGGTTAATAAGATCACAGCCTTTGTAATTTGGTCAGGTAGACACCTATATAACCAAATAACATGGCTGCTATAAATACAAAATTATGAATCGTCTTATATGGGCTTATTATACGGGCTTTTAGCCAAATAATTTAAAAAGCCATATAAAGGTTTTCGAGAAGGCTTTGTGATCTTGTAAAAGTTGTATACAGAATATCTATAAAGCATTTTATCTTTTAAGGGTCAAAATTTTAAGATTTATATAGTAATGGAATACGTGTTATTTATATGGCTTTCAAAAGGGTTATCGTCTTGGTTAGCCTACTATTACACTAAATATAAGTGTGTTATTCTTATGATTGTCATATGCTTTTGTTAATATAACAAAATCAGCCATATTAATGCGGTGAGGTTTGTTTGCGTAAATTAAATTAATATACTTAAGCAATGGATTTGGAACAGTGGAAAAAGTTCAAGAGAAGTGGCAATTACAAGAGGAAAGTGAAAAGAACGTATGAAAAAATGAATAATAACGTTAATACGCCTATTAGTTCTGATAATGTCAACAGCAATACTTATTTTGTCAAGAACAATACATCCGAAAGTACAAGTGGTTCCGTACAAAATTTTACTTTAGAAAATTCAGTTAATGCCAGTAAAAGTTCGGAACATGATAGTGAATATTCAGAATATGGCAGTGAGGAACCAAGTAGTGATCCCGATGTGGGCGAATCGTTATTTTTGAGTCAAAACAAGATAATTTACGTAAGAATATCCGAAATTGGGCTGTCAAGTATAATATTTCACATGTAGCTATAAATGAGTTATCTAAAATTGTAAATAATGAATTGCCGTACACCTTGCCATTAGATGCACGAGCGTTGCTTAAAACAAATGAAGAAAATTTATGCATTATAGATATGGGAACTGGACATTATTGGCACAATGGTCTAATTACTCAATTACAGAAAACGCTATCAAAACGCAATGACTTGCCAACTAAAATATCTCTAAATATCAATATTGATGGCTTACCTACCTATTTATAAATGTTCAAATATTCAACTTTGGCCAATATTGTGCAACATCGCTGAAATAAAAAATACATCTCCTCTAGTGGTGGGCATATACGAAGGAAAGACAAAACCGTCTGATCTGGACTTATACTTAAATCGATCTGTTGATGAAATGCTTCAGCTTCAAAACGGTTTGACGGTCTTTACTTCAACAGGAATGAAAATTACCATTGAAGTTAGCATCAGAGCAGTTATATGTAATTCGCCAGCAAGAGCTTTAATCAAAGGTAAACTTATATTTTTTATAATTTTACTAAATTAACACTGACATTAATACATCTATCTAGCTGCTTCTTTAGATAATTCGCAAGTCATAAATAAACATACAACTACATAAGTACATGTTTTTTGCAGGGGTTGCGAACTTCAACAGTAAGCATGGTTGCCAAAAATGTACAGTTATTGGTGAATACAGCCATCTGTCACATACTGTCATTTTCCCAAAAATTGATTGCCCTAAGAGAAACGACGAGAACTTTCGTGCAAAAAAATACGGACAACATCATAAGGTCGATTCACCATTGCTCAAATTGAAAATTGATATGATTGAAAATTTTCCAGTATCAGACTCTCTACATCTCGTAGACCTGGGAATAATGAAGCGTTTATTAGTTGGCTGGCGAGATGGGAATTTCATTAAACAGGTTACTAAGTGGAGTAGTCAGGATATAGAAAAAGTAAATGCATTTTTATCCACAATCCGTCTTCCTAAAGAAATTCATAGAGCCGTGAGAAAAGTCGACGTTTTGGCACATTGGAAGGCGTCTGAATTTCGCACTTTTTTACTATACCTGGGCTTAGTAATTTTAAAATATGTGATGAATCCCGATGCTTACAACCATTACATGTGTTTTTATTGCGCTATAACAATATGTTCAAATCAAAAATATTTTAATTTTTTGAGACTAGCACAGGAATTGTTAAATTCTTTCATATTGAATTACCCCCACTTTTATGGCAAAGAATACGTCACCAGTAATGTGCATAATTTGTGTCATCTTGCGGATGAAGTAAGATTGTTTGGAGTATTGCAGAGTTTCAATGCTTATCCCTTTGAAAACAAGCTCCAAACGATAAAAAACTTATTAAGACACGGCAATAATCCCCAAGCTCAAGTTGCTAGAAGATTGCAAGAAAGGCATCAAGTTGAAATTGACATTAACAATGAAAATGTAGTATATCCTTTTGTAAAAGAGCACAGGAGCAAGAATGGCATAATTAATGTACTACATTTGGAATCTTTTATCATTTCAAGTCAAGAATACGACAAATGGTTTTTAACAACTGACAATCGAGTAATACAAACTAAATCAGTAAATTACAGCGAAGCTGAAGGTATACAATTGACTGGATACTCGATAAATAATTTAATTGACGCCTTTGATTATCCCATAAAATCGTCAATAATTAATATTCATAAATGCGTAGATTATATTGTTTCTAGATCAAGTGATATTAGCGAGTTTAAAATTAGTGACCTAAAATGTAAATTAGTTTGTATTAAGTACAATTCTGAAATGTATTTTATTCCTTTGATACATACTTTATATAAATAAAACAGTAAATTATACAACAATCAAGTTTTATTAATGTTCATTTTCATAAGTATTAAAAAAATAGAAAACAATCCACCAAATCAATCAAATTAAGAAATCTAGCAAATCAGTCAACTTAAAAATTTGTAGTCTTTATAAATATTAAAGTTTAATTAATTAAATAGAACCTACGTCTAATGACACCTTCATTACTATTTGATTTATCTTATAGAATGAAATCTGAAATGCAAATCTGGCAAGTCAGTTAGATGAATATTTATATTACTTGAAGAATCAAATATATGAAAGCGTCACTATACGTATACACCAGTAGCCTCAACATAATACTGAGTTTCTTACTATTTAATGAGTAGGAACCAAATATTACTTAGAAGGAACTAACATTAACGTAAACTTTTAAAGAGATAACTATAACTATTATCATTCACGTTTGCTGTACATCGCTGTACAACAGTTGACAATCGCACATACTTATCTACCGTATATACCGTAAAAATTAATATGTTTAAATGTTTGCAGTATTTTAAGGCTTTGCCTATAGCAAAGCCTTTCAGCCTATGCGTTTATGGTATGCACAATTACACAGCTAAAAACTCGTAAAAAAAGACGTTTCGTGTCGGACTGCTACGGTGTGGCAGTGGCGCGGATGCAGTCCTGCAAACGGTCGGATGATATTTTTTCATACAATACAAAAAAACCGTGCGTTGAGGTGGTCGTACCCTGCACGGTTTCAGGACAATATGAAAAATATCAACTGACCGTTTGCAAAACTGAATCCGCACCGCTGCTGCACCGCAACAGTCCGACACAAAACGTCTAAATAGAAAGAGTCCTTAGGTTATTGATTTCACTTAATAATATAATATAATATTAATTTATTAATTAATTAATCATACTAATAAAATAATCAAACAAATTTACAATTGTAACATTTGTCTCTCTTTATAAAATGTGTGATTTGCCAAGGCCATATTGAACTATGGACAAAAAATAAATCTTCTCTTCTAAGAAACCGGTCCACATCCATGAAAATAACCATTGTCTTCAGTCTAGAAAAGAAGTGTTTTATTAAGTTATTACGGAACTCTAAAATTTATCAAGATGGAGGAAACTGAGCACAAAACATAGCCTTTATAAATTTTTCTTTCTTGTAAACACTTTATAGAGGTTATGTAAGTTTCTTAAAATCTTAAAGAAGCAATAACGAAGGAATGACAAAATAATGCAAAGTTTTTTCAGCATAAAACATTTTCAATTCATGGGGGCGTCTAAATTGAATTGAAAACCATACCCCATATGCTAATAAAAATGTGCTGCCACTTAGTTTCAATTATATGAGAATCGGAAGTAAAATCAGAAAAATGGAAAGAGACTTACCTTTTCCAAAATGGCTGATGAAGATAAGAAATATGACATAAGTTACAGGAACACACGCACAGTAAAATTTGGTGCAGGATTGCTGTGACGTTTATGAGTAGGATTACCTCATAAATGATTCTTACATATTCCTCACAAGAATACGATTCTTACTAATGAAGCATATATAGCAATTATAAGTTAATTATTCTTATAAAAGCTTTATAAACTGCAATTCTAAGGACTATGCCCATATAGACGAATTAAAATTAGCATTTATAAGGAAATTATACTTATTGCTTGCTGTAATACATCTTGTATAAGAAAAAATAGCAAATAATAAAGCTGGAATATAGTAATCTAAGGTTTTAATTACTTATAAGTAGGGCCCAAATCCACCCTTATTAACGTTTATATGGTTTGTATAAGAATAATAATTTTATCTTTATAAACCTTTAAATAACAAATTTTTGCTACTTGGGTGGTCAGGAGCGCTAACCACTTAGCCACCGAGTAAGTCAATGAGTAGAAGTGCAATAATTTTGGATTGGTCAGGTGTATGAATTGAATAATTTAAATATTTCGATGATACGAACAGCATTCCCCAAGAAACATTGCAATGGGGCAGTTGATCAACGATATTTAATAATTTTGTAAATCCAAAACTTTGCTTTCGAAAAGTTATTCAGTTTCTTTCTACCACTAGTCTAACATTTACTTTGCGAATATAATCACCTGTATACCAACTTCAACATTTCCGACCTTGTTTACAAACCTGAGTTAGTCGTATAAAAATATTCAAGTACTTAAAAACATTTAAGAAAAATTCTCAAAGCAAACAGAACCGCGAAGTTTAGGTAGTAATTTTTGAGAGTTAAATTGTGGATAAATAATAAGAGATTCCGCGCCCAAAAATTCCGACAATTTAAGTCTTACGGGGTGCTTTCAGGTACAGTTTTTGCTTCGCTTGTTTTGAACGATGATGATGCAAAGCGGACTTTGACAGTATTTTTTTTACTTTTCTCTTGATGCAACTTTTTTACTAAATCTTATAATATTTCTAGTCATAAATTTCCCACGTCTCTCTAAGTATAATATAATATTATAAGTAATATTATTACTGGAAAGTTAGGTTATAATAATAGTAGCCTGCAATTAAGTAGAGCAAAAAAATAGATATTTTATTTCATGAAAAATACGTATCTATTATTTGAGGCTTTTCAGCAGCAAGCAGCAGCAGCAAAATCAGTGCATACTTCTTACTTTACAGGTCCACGCCCAAACCCAACATATCATAAAAATATGAATAACAATACGCTTATGAAAAAGATATAAAAAAAAGTTATCCAATTTCACTTTAACACACCTTCTAAGGTTAAACTTGACCTTATCCGTCCTAAATAGAAGTTCAAGCTGTAACTACTTGTCCAAGTTATTACACGGAACAATAAGTTGCTAACTACCAGCTCCCAGCTCGAAGTTGCGATGAGCTCGCTAAAGCCGCAGGATGGCCCGCGGTCAGTTGACACTTGTCACTTGTTTGACGTGTCAATGTGAACTGCATAAACTTAGATAAGAAAGCGTTTCAACATTTTCGTGAGAGTAATAATTACCCTGATAGGGATAACTTATTGTAAATATTTTGAGTATGAAAGAAATAGACTCTCAGCAGGCAAATCTTCGTACAAACCTGTAAGGTTGGACAAACGTGCTGGATACTGGACGATCATACAAAAACTCCTTGTCAAGCTACGGGCGGACCGCTGTCAAACATAATTCTCTTTCTTCTTGCGCATGTATTGCTCAAACATGGAAATTGTGATTTAGTGTGGAAATACCGCTAGTATTTTGGGTACAATTGAGCTGAGGGAACTATTTTACTTTGTTTTCTAATCCCTAACGACATTTTTCCAACCCGTATTTACTGCTTCCACTGTGGGTATTAAAAGTAATATTAACTGAAACTTAAACTTTCATTATGACTGCTTTTACTATGCTCAGTAAAAAAATCAATACTAGTATTTTACAAACAGGAAAACAGCTAAACTACACCCAATATTCGGTCTACAAAACAATATAATGACTGCTGTTCCGACGGTCCGTACATCCGACGATTACGGGCCGCGCCGGAAGCAAACCCACTACCTTCCGGACTGAAGGAAGCGCCACAAGGTTAAGGTTCCCACGTTTTTGAGGAGTCAAGGACATTGCAGTTACAGGATGACTCAGAAAATATCGAGAACGATACAAATACAATAAAATTTTATATTATAATATTGCTACATCAATAACAGAAATTTTAGTTAGAATTTACTTTATCGAAATTATTTTTTATAAAAAAAATTACTCACTATGAAAATATTAAATAGGTATTTGACAAAATTTCAATTATTTTATCTGCAATTTTTTTGATTGTTTTATGGAGAATAAGCAGTAATGAAACACCCGCATTCTCCTATTTTTAAATAAATTATTGCATCATAATTTAAAATTAATATTCTAGATAATAATCTTATTTTCCTCCGACTTTTAAGGGTTGCATAAAGTTGAGATAACAATGCTAACAGCGTGATAATGATAAGAAAATCTTACCCTACCCGATACAGCTTAAAAATACTAACAGAGAAAACAGTAATTATCTCGAAAAATAATTATTTATAAAAAATGGAATGTTATTATTGCATATTCTTTTATATGTATGGTATTATTTTTTATGGTATGTTCATACTTATGTGTTAAGGGGATATGGGTGATTTAAACTGGAGCTTCCACTTATAAAAGTATAGATAACTTTTCTCTAGATCCCCAAAATGACCAAGATTCTCCCGTAACGAACCCGTAGTCAATTGCCAAAAAAATATCATACCATGCAGGCCGATTTACAATTGGTTAAGTTATATTCAGTGTCACAAAATACAAAGATGAGTAAACTCCTTAAAATCTTCACAAAAATACACAAACACTTCAATCAAACGGTAAATGCAAGTAGAGTTACCTTTAGCTACTTACATGCTTGGCTCTAGCATTGTAGAGCATAATTTCAAACGGTGGAATGCATACTATGCGGCGACCTCGTCTTCCCTACTTACTTACTTGTCTAACTAAAATTTAGTAACCTGCTTTGTCTACCTAGTTTAAGATTCAAACAAGACGTCGTTACCCATACAAAATTAAAAGTTTTTGTTTTAAAATGCTCGTGTCGGTTCTAATATATCTACGCTTTAGCATAATGCTGAATTCTCTTATAGTGAAGTCTGTGTTATAAACTTTTTTAATAGTGTATATTTTTTCGACAGTTTTTATCAAAGTTTAGCAACTTAAAGTAAGCAACTAGACGAATTAAGAGGCTAATTTTAGTTACGTACTTTTTATATTAACTTTTAAACAAACCTGTAACTTTTTTTTGTTACATCTTTATGTTAATTAAAAACACACACACACACACACATCTGAGTTGATAAATACAAATAGGTATAGTTTTTAATTGTTTCAAACATGCACAGTAAACACTTAGACAATCAAAGATTTTTTATGAATTTCAATGGTTTCTTTTTCGAATATGTGATGATAACCTTATATTCACTGAGTTTTAAAACATACCTGAGCTTTTTCAGCCCCCTTGCAAGCCGTATGCGCAACAAATTTCATGGTGATCGCTCAAAAAGTTCAAGCGTGAAAGTTAAAAAATATATTTTTTGTCTGTACGTTTCTGCACGCTAATATCCGCAATGGCTGATTGAATTTACTTTGCAATGACTGAGTAGATTTGAATGTAATGCTAAGCCTTATATTATTAATTATACCTAAGCCGACGGGATTGCAGTAAGTACGTCGGGCATAATATTGAGCTATTTTGTTAAGGATTTAATGACACAAAAATCAAAGACATACCTGGAATACTCTAGTTAAAATCAACTTAACTGACCGTCGTGGCTACTTTCAAATCATTCTATGTTTGCTGTGTTACTATACAACATAGATCACAATTAGTTCAGGGTACTTTTTTGACGGCAGTCCACGCAAGCCAGGCAAGCCACTACTTCCACCAATCCGGACTTGGCCGCCCTATGGGAGTTTGGCCTAACCTTCCCGAGGTATGGAAGGAGATCCGTGCCCCAACAGTGGGGAAGATAATTACCATAAATGACCAAAAACTATTTACCCATACATATAAAAAAAGCAATGATTTTTAATAAAATTGATAGTCGGCAGCCACTTAAGTGGTTAAGCATAGGTTCAACAATTTTAAAACAACTTTTCACCCATAAGTACATTAAAAAAGGAAACAAGCAGCGATTTCAATAAATAGAAACTGTGAAAGTAACAAAAACATCAACAGAAATATTCGCGGGACCTTAAAGCAATTACGATTCGAATTCCTGGACAGACTGCGGTTGTGCTCGAGGGAATCGAGGGACACGCCGCCAGCCGCTGTAAGGGTAGGTACACTGTTTAGTTTTTGCTGCTTGCCCCGGGGTGGATTTACAGGATGTACCAAAAGGGTCTATAATAGCAATAAGTGTGTGTGTGTGTGTGTGTGTGTTGGCCAAAAAGGTAATTTGTTTGAAGAACCCATTTTTCTCAATCAGCAAAGTTGTAGAAAATATATATTATGTACACAGTTTCTGAACGAACACTAAGGATGTTGTAGTTTCCGAATGCGACTGTCAAAAGGGGGATTTACACTTTTTTCTTATGTAACCTACCTATTATGTTGTGAAATAGTTATTCTCGAATAAACGGTGTTTTGCCAAAATATAATGCTTTTTAAAAGTCAAATACAACAAATCTGGCGACGAGAATCGAGAATTACCCACCTACAGTAAAAACTACGTAAATAACATGGAGCAAGTCTTATTACAACTGGGCCAAACGCTCCAAAACATACAGTTACAGCAAAATGCCTTGGCGGCAAAACTACAAGACCCTACAGGGCGTGGTTTTACATCCCTATGATAAAGAAAACGAGACATTTGATTCTTACATACAGCGGGTCGACAATTACATCTCGCTTACTACGAAGGATGCCAGTAAGTCTACTCAAATTTTCCTGAACACAATAAGCCCAAAACACTACCAGTTGTTGAGAAACTTAATAGCACCGGATAAACCAGAAACAAAAGACTACAAAGAACTAGTAAAAACCCTACAGTAACATGTTTCACCGGGATATAGTACAATCAGCCACCAGCATAAATTCTGTATGAGAATGCAACAGGAGGGTGAAACTATTTCTGAATACGTAGCCACACTGAAAAACCTGGCAAATAAATGCAATTTTAACTGCAACAATTGTAAAAAGTCTACCTTAGATACCCATCTGCAAGTTCAATTTGTACGAGGAATACGCTGTTCGGAAACAAGAGAGAGATAGCTACAAGACTCTAGGATAGAAAGTTTTGAGGATACAGTAACGATTGCAAGCGCTATTGAGTTGTCTAAAGTTGAAAGTCGCCAAATGCAAAATACAAGTGAAATTCATAAAATATACAAAAGCAAAGAAGAAAATAAGAATTCAAAGAAAAATTACAAGTCGACAAGCAAACTTACATACAAAACATACAAATACAATAACAATAAATACAAAGGAAATAAAATAAATACAAGATCTGACATGACTGCGATAAAATGTTACAAATGTGGGAAGCAAAATCACAAAGCGAATACATGCAATGCACGGAACCTACACTGTGGTAATTGTGATAAGGATGGTCATGTATCTACAGTCTGTTTTAAACAGAAACAGCTAACATTGGTCGAAAGAAAATTCTGACGATGAACCTGAAATGTACGAAATACATACAATAAATGCATGTCGACAAAATGACAAATTCATGACCAAAATACAAATAAACAATACAATACATACCTTGGAAATTGATACAGGAGCGGCAGTTACAACTTGTTCAAAATCATTCTACAACAAATACCTCGAAGAAGTACAACTTCAACCTACATGTGTGAAATTAAAGACCTACACTGGAGAAGTTATTAATCCATCTTTGTCAATTTTGTGGCCCAGATATGTGATTGAATCTTTGAAGAATTGACATTTCTTTTTGTTCAGATGTATGCCACATTCACGTAGTTTCTTGAATACCAATTCCAGTCTCTGTAATAGTTCTTCATACGTAGATCCTTGTATTGCAATATCATCGTAGAAACAAGCTGTACCAGTCAATCCCTGTAGTGTCTGGTCCATGTAGCGTTGCCAAATGTTCGGTGCAATCTTCGTTCCAAACATAAGTCGATTTACTTTGTATGTTCCTTTACTCGTACTTATTGCCTGCATCAATGCTGTATTTTCATCGATTTTTATATGTAGGTAAGCCTGATTAACCCATTGGGCGAAGGTAAAGTTTCATTGATGAAGGATGACCAAAAGTTTGAAGGAAGAATTTTTGTGATTCAAAGAGATGTAGAACCAGTGATAGGAGAGAATGGATTCGCGGACTCAATTTGAAAATTGAAAATATACATCAAATACAAACCTGTGATCAAAATACATACAAAAATAAACTGAACAAGTTATTGGAAAACTACAATGATATATTCTCAGAAGAAATAGGGTCAATACGGAACTACACAGCATCATTTCAAGTTAAAGAAAATACAAATCCAGTATTTCTTCACCCAAAACCTGTACCTTTTGCTCTAAAGGAAAGAGTAGAAGCAGAGATTGACCGGCTGGAAAAAAACAATATAATTGAGAAAATTACATATTCAAAATGAGGAACTCCAATAGTACCAGCAATAAAACCAAATGGACAGATAAGACTTTGCGCAGACTACAGAGCTACACTTAATAAATATTTGGCCGATGACAATTACCCGATTCCTTGAGTGGAAGAAGTTTTTGCTCGACTGAGTGGAGGAAAATATTTCTGTACGTTGGATATTAACCCTACAAGCGACAAAATCAAGGCTATTGTCGATACACCAAGACCACATGATGTCACTACACTACGACAATTCCTGGGACTGATAAATTACTACCAGCAGTACATTCCGAACCTAGCTACAAAATTAAATCCACTCTACAAACTACTACAAAAAGATACAGAATTCAAGTGGAATCAGCAATGTGAGCATTTCAAGCAATGAAGAAAGAGATCTGCGAAGATAAATTACTTACATCATTCCATGTTGACTTACCTGTGACATTGGCTACAGACGCTTCACCTACAGGATATGGAGCAGTTCTGTCAAACATCATGCCAGACGGAACAGAATGACCAGTTGCTTTTGCATCTAAGTCACTTACAAAATCAGAAGCTAATTACAGTCAGCTCGACAAAGAAGCAGCAGCACTGATATGGGGACTCAAGAAGTTTTTCCAATACTGTTATGGCAGAAAAATCATACTGATCATAGATAATCAACCCCTTGCCAGAATACTTCACCCGGACAAACCCCTACCAGTCACAACAGCATTAAGATTGGTACACTACGCAAACTTTCTGGGCGGATTCAATTATGAAATACAGCTACGAAGAACACATGAACATGCGAATGCTGACTATTTTTCAAGAATGATGACTACACCTGAATTTACAAAGGAAGATCTAACGGACGATGACACTTTCTACTTGAGCCAAATAGGGATGATGCCAGTTACACATCAACAAATTAAAGAGGCTACAGCCAAAGACCCAGAGTGCAGACAAATGTACAATGACATTCAAGCTGGAAAAGGAAATAAAAATACACTACATGAATTCTCACTGCAGAATGGATGTATTTTCTACGGAATACGGATTGTTATACCAAAAATGTTACGCAAAGCCATATTGGAAGAACTGCACACTGCACATACAGGAATCGTCAAAATGAAGGCACTCGCAAGAAGCTACGTTTGGTGGAATACCATTGATAATGACATAGAAAAGATGGTCAAACAATGTAAAAGTTGTTGTTTACAACACAAAAATCCTGTTAAAGTACCTGTACACTACTGGGAATACCCTAAAGAACCTTGGACGAGAATACATATCGATTATGCAGGACCAATGATGAACAATACGTATTTCTTGATTGTTGTAGACGCCTACACAAAGTGGTTGGAAGTGGTACCTACAAAATCCACTACAGCATCATCAACAATAAACATATTGCGAGGACTTTTCACAACATACGGACTACCTGTAATTGTTGTGTCAGACAATGGTCCACAATTTAAATCAAGAGAAATGGAAGAATTGTTCAAGGAAAATGGCATTCAAAGAAAATTCACCGCACCATTCCACCCAGCTACAAACGGACAAGCTGAGAGATACGTCCAGACATTCAAGTACAAATTGAAAAGTATGAGACATGACAAGGGAACATTACAGGAGAAGTTGAACATATTCTTAATGCAATATAGGAAGACACCTAATAATGCAACCGGATTGTCACCAGCCGAAATGATGTTTAAGAGAACTTATAGAACGAAAATAGACCTAGTAAAGAGAGATTTTAGCACAGAAATGAACAATAAGAAGAATAATGAAGGACATGTTTACAAGCAATTTCAAGTGGGAGATAAAGTACAGATCAGATTCTACAATGAGGAGAAATGGAGATTTGGAATAATTGTAGAAAGGAAAGGAAATTTGCACTACAAAGTATTGGTAGATGGAAGATTACATGAACGACACACAGATCAGATCAGGAAGACAGAAGTTACTGAAACTGACAGACTACGTCCAATAATCCCAATTTTGCAGAAACCAGTTATATCGGAACAGACAAAAAGAAGATCAACGTCTAAGGAGACAAACATGAACCCTGAAGAACCATTGCATGGAGATGAACCAGTTACAGTTCCAATCGCTCCGGGGAGGCCAGTGGAGGCCCAAGCAGAGAGCAAAGATGTGGAGTTGAGGCCGGCTGCATCTGCATCTGCCGAGCCAGTTGTCCGACGTTCCGGAAGACGGATTAAAGCTCCGGATCGTCTTAACTTGTAGATTTTATTAATTGTTTTTATGTAACTTAATTTTTGTTTTTATGTAACTTGGATATTTTTATATAACTTGGGGGAGTATTATGTACACAGTTTCTGAACGAACACTAAGGATGTTGTAGTTTCCGAACGCGACTGTCAAAAGGGGGATTTACACTTTTTTCTTATGTAACCTACCTATTATGTTGTGAAATAGTTATTCTCGAATAAACGGTGTTTTGCCAAAATATAATGCTTTTTACAAGTCAAATACAACAATATAGTTGTTCGTATGAGGACTAGATAACTTAGACCAGATATACTTATACCAGTAAAAAGCGAAGCTAAGACGTGCATTAAGCTTTAGTAAAAAGCTTTTATAAAAATTTCATAAAAAGTGTCTGATTGGTGGAAAAACAAATCAAGAGACATTTTATGCAAAAGAAGGTTCAAAAGACACACAAAAGGAAATAAAGTTCAATAAAACATTCTCAAAATTGAGATAAAGAACAAATATTTTAGATTAAGTAAAAAAGTTTCAGAATTTCAATGCATATTAAGCATTTAAATGCTCTAAACCTTCTTTTGAATACAAAATCATAAATCAATAATAATTAAGTATCTTCCAAGTTTAAGTAATTGGTAAACTGTATATAGATATAGCTGTTCAAATACGAAAAAAGCTTAAAATAGGTTCAATTTTGTGAGTTTTTCAAGTTTAAATATCACTTCAATTTTCTAACACTCTGTATAAAGCTTTCGCTATCATATTGTAGGCTTGTCGTAGCAAGTTTCGTAGGTAGGTAAATAATGTTCATAATATTATGTGTTTAATGTGATTTGTAGCTTACTTATTTTAAGAATAATAATAATAATTGTACAGCTACATTAAATATTTTACTAGCATGTATTATATCTCCGTGCAATAAAGAATATTTTATTGATTTGATTGATTGAATAAGATAATGTGCGATTGATTTATAGGAGTTATTTTATCTCAACACGCACACGAAATATTTATAAGCTAAGCTCGGTCTACTGGATTTCATGTATTTTTTTTATCAAAACGCGGCATAATTCTTCATACAGAAAATCGTATTACTTATGACCACGCTGAATACGTTAAAAACAACCGACTTCAATCGCAACAACTCCAATTCTGCTGTGTTTTTGTTGATTTTCTCAAAAACCGCTGAATCGATTTCGATAAAATTTATATGGGACCACCTGTGAAGTATACCCTTTTAAACAAAAAAGAATTTTCCAAATCGGTTCAGGCGTCTTCGAGTAATCGGTGAACATGCATAAAAAAAAAGATTCCGACGAATTCAGAACCTCCTCCTTTTTTTGAAGTCGGTTAAAAATGCGTGTATCGCCAAGCCAGGTAATAATAATTTATACTAGTTTAAAAAACAATATAGTCAAGGAGTAATATGGATAAACATCGTACCCATTGTAGTAGTATCAAAACGAGGCCCAGAAGTAACTGTTTATTTAAAAGCCTTCCGTACAAAACGTATCTATTCGACTTTTTAACGTCTCCAATGAATGATGGCGACTATCCGCTTTTATCGGCCGTATAAAGGCGAATTGCGCTGTAAACTCGGAGAGCAAAGCAGCGGTGTTTAGCATTTTGTACGCTACTAGGTTTGCCCTGCGATTTCGTTCGCGTGGAAGAACAGGGTGAAACGTTAATCGTTTCATTCGTTGGACGGACTCTATAACTGCGACGTTCCTCGAAAAATATACTTTTAATGTTTCCTATGGCTTACTTTCTAATTTACACGTATACATACAAGGTAACGTTTCTTTCACCAACAATTGACAGCTGACTGGTCGCTCCCATCTTTCGGTACCATTATTCACTATCACTCGACATGACGCCAAAGACGGACAATTTGTGAATAATTCGCATATCGAAGCAAGCGGCGAACTACTGTCTTCTCGTGAAACTGAACAACTTTCCCTAAACTCAAACTCAAAAAAAAATTTTTTTTTATTAATTTAAGTAGATGCTTTACACATGCTTTTAATAATAATAATTTAAGAACCCACATAATAAGGCGAAAAATGTTTAAATCTCCCTACTAAATCTACGTATATTGTAGTGTAAAATCAAATTGTTTTTAAGGCTATTGCATACGTTCGTTTTTCGTTCCTTGGAAAAAGTTCCTTTACCATTTACCGCTTGTAAACAGTCAAAATGTTTTTAATTATCTGTTTGTTTTATCCGCAAAAAAAATATATATACAGAAATGAGGTTACCGCAGCATTCTCGTGCGTTTCTTGTTGATTCATCGTATCGTATCGTTAACGTGATTGATGCACATAACTTTAGCATTCATGCAGTTAGAAGAACGTGCTATGCCCCTATTAATAACAGAAGTTATACTTATACCTCTTCTAACTTGATTCTTACTTAATATTATTAACTATGAATACGTCTTTCTTTGCTTGTTCTCTCTTATCTCTCGATTAAAATTAACATGGGCGTAACCTGTGATACGGAGAAGGGCATAGGCTATATTTTATCCTGATTCCTGAAATGATTCCCGTGTATAACAAAAAAATGCTTGCGAGGAAAGCCGAGGGCAGAATGATAGTCCTCAGATATAGTTAAATGTTTTAACTAATAAAGTAAGTGAGTCTGTTTTAATCTCTACGCAAAATAAATTTAAAGTCTGAAACATTTGTGTGTCTTTATATCTATGTGTCTATCTGTGAGATCGTAGCTCTCAAACGGGTGGATCGATTTAAATACGGTTTTTTCATTTGAAAGCTATGTTTGATGAAAATCGGTTTAGTGATTTTCGAGTCATTTGTGAATTTCGAGTTTTCTTTCGTTTTTTTTTTAATTTCATTAGTTTACACGGCTCGCGTTCAGGAAAGACATAAAGAAAAAGTTGTACAGTTTATTGTCAATTTAGTTGCACACCGTTGCAGTTAAGATTGTTACCTTTAGGTTACACCTTTATAGAAAGCAATTCCTTTTAAACCGTCCGTCACCAAAATTTAAGATTTACTTCTGATCTGAAAAATACCTTTTTGATTCCTCTAACGGTTCTTCCTGATGCAGAATCTGGTTCTCGGCCTATCTAAGTGGAAGGAACCTCACCTGCCAGTCCTCATTAAGAGCCCATCCACCCAACTGTTAATACGATTCCAACGATCCATTATACGCTGATAGCCTCGTCGAATTAATTAGACTTAATCCGACGGCTTAACCGGAGTTCTTATATCATTCATGTTATCGCAGTATACGAGTGTGTAAGAAGGGTGTAAGAATACCACTCCCGGAAGCTAACAGAGTGTTCTACACGCGAGACTGAACAACTTGTATAAAAAAAAATATATGTATAGGCAAAAAAAAAAAACATACAAATTGATCGACTAATCAGACAATTTTGTATGAAGAGTCCAATATTTTTGGGAATTCAGTATCGGTTTAGTTTTTGCATCAAGACGCAAAAGAGGGGGAAGGGGGTTGGACTATCTGTGTGTGGTATTCAAGTAATTTCCTTCACTTGAAAGCGGGTTTCATGGCGGTGGTTTTTAGGGTTCCGTAGCCAAATGGCAAAAAACGGAACCCTTATGGATTCGTCATGTCTGTCTGTCTGTCCGTCCGTATGTCACAGCCACTTTTTTCCGAAACTATAAGAACTATACTGTTGAAACTTGGTAAGTAGATGTATTCTGTGAACCGCATTAAGATTTTCATACAAAAATAGAAAAAAACAATAAATTTTGGGGGTTCCCCATACTTAGAACTGAAACTCAAAAAATTTTTTTCTTCAAACCCATACGTGTGGGGTATCTATGGATAGGTCTTCAAAAATGATATTGAGGTTTCTAATATCATTTTTTTCTAAACCGAATAGTTTGCGCGAGAGACACTTCTAAAGTGGTAAAATGTGTGTCCCCCCCCCCGTAACTTCTAAAATAAGAGAATGATAAAACTAGAAAAAATATGTGATGTACATTACCATGCAAACTTCCACCGGAAATTGGTTTGAACGAGATCTAGTAAGTAGTTTTTTTTAATACGTCATAAATCGTAAACCGCAAATAACCTATCATTCAATCAACTCAAATATAAAAAATATAGAGTTCAAGACATGTGTGATTATGAATTTATACGGAACCCTCGGTGCGCGAGTCCGACTCGCACTTTTATTTTATTTTATTTATTTTAGGAAGACTAACAGCTAAATGTTTACAGTAGTAGAAATGTTTACACATGAATAGATACAATATTTTAGATTATTATTATTATTTTTTTTTTTTTTTTTTTAATAGATTTTATTAGCAATTAGTAAGCCCTTGGAATTTCTCACCTGATCGTAAGTTATGATGATTGCGAAAAATGTTGCACTCTCTATAGGAAGTGCAATCCAATGCACGTAGGTTGTTTTCTTATTCAAAACGATTTGTTTAAATTGTTAAATGATTTAAAAACCTACTCAAGTCAAGGAGGTCAGTTTCCATTATTTTTGTTTGCGAAGCAATCTATTCGTCGGTCTGTTCTGTTTGTTTGTTGTCTTCTCCGGGCGACTTTGCGCTTGTTTGTGGCGTCTCGGCAAACACCGCGACTTGGACCTGTTTACCGCTGGAATAATACTAGGTTTAGTCGATTAAGAGCACACTGAAGCACTGAATCTCATTTCGTAGACGTTTTCGTATTTATAAAATACAATATTTATTTTAAAAAAACATTAATAAATTGAAAATATCAGTTCCTCTATCGCAAATGAGGAATTTCAAAAAAATTTTACAATGACGAAAAATAGGACTTCAAAATTTTACTTTATTGTAGAGTAATTTGATGAACGGAATTATATACGTATATTCTTAAAATGATTAAAATTTGTATTTTTTTTCACGTTAAAATATTATTTATAGGAAAAACTAGAAAAATATGAGAGTGAATGATAAACTGGTGTCGGTTTATTTAATATTTATATAAATAAAACTAATGATGAATCCAAGTTTCTAATCTATTCATTAGAATAATGTAGTACTCTATATTAACTGTAGACTGAAATAAGGCAGAAAATTCAAACAGTCTAGAAAAACCATTGTCTTTCAGGTTTGTTACCTCTATATAAAAAGTAACTGGTATTTTAAATGCTATGTAAAATAAGCAAAAAGTAATTAAGAGCACAGTCAAAACTAAAGTATTTATTATTTTGAAATAAGAACAATAATATCTGTCAAAGTGAAGAAATTTTGAAGGAAATGCTTAAAAACTCCTTAATATTTTTAGGGACAGTAACAAAACCGACTGTAAGAAAACTGTTAAGCACGGTTTCCATGACCTGAGTGACAAAGCATATAGAGTTCGAAGTACATCCTTGCCTTCAGCTTTTCTGATTACGATTCAAACTGGGGGGTTTCTAAATCATGAATCGAAACAACTTTCTCCAAGGAGCACACAGGAAACGTACTAACGTAGAAGCTACGAGAATAAATACACAAATTATGTGCGATGATAAGCGACAAAGAATCAGGAAAAATAATGAAAAAGTCCGATCTACAACTTTTTTTTCAGTTTTTAAAGCTAAGGTTTAGGTTTCTAAGGTTCGCTAAGGTTTCTATGTGTGGGCCCCCTTGCATTGTAGCGTCTAAAGTTATACCTAAAAAAACGGTTTTATTTTCAGTCCTTTACATTATTATCTACAATTACACTGTTTTCAATTTTCTTTAAATTTGGTAATGAGAATTTTATGTATTTTGTTTTTTTTTGCATTTAAGAGTAGATTGTTAACAGTGAACCACTTTAGAATCTCTGAAAGAATCAGAATCATTTATTGAAGAGTGACATTATCACAAACTTGACGATAAATTTTTCTCTAGTCCAGCCACTCGCACAACTTACTTTCACCGTTGGCAAGATGTCAATGCTGTAGAATTTAAAAAAAGCCGATCTTATGTTGAAAGATAGTTTTGCCAATTGGAAGACAAAAACTATATTTCGTAAAATTATTTATAGAAGAATTTGTGATAACAAAACTGACATGTCTGGATGTTGCAAATTTCGGGGACAACAATTTTGCTATGATTTAAATAGATTACATTAATTTTATCCCACATAATAAACCTTAGCAATAAAGAATAAGATAACTTTTTTGAAAAACAACAAAAAATGTAACGGATTTTCATGAAAATTGTCAAGTAATTCAACTTTCAATGTTTTTGTTGACACTGGGGACAAGCCTAAATTAACGAAACAGTTTTTATAAAAAATAAAAATAAAAAATAGTCTTCGATAAATTTTAACTAATTTAAAATAGAAATAAAGACCGAAAATTGAATTTTCGAAATAATAATAATAATAATAATTCATTTATTTCAGACTACATAATATGGTCCATATACAGTTCTGTTAGTAAAAACTTAAGACACTAAGTTAGTAATTAATTAAATTAAAATAAAATTAGAATAAAATACAATACAATACAGGCATGTCACAATTGTCCAAATAAAATGTCAAAATTTTACAAACACAAGTCAAAAACAAAATCCGGCACATTTTATAGGTCTGGCTACAAGTATGGCGTTCCAGTGCCTGATAATTGGGCACTCGTACTTGTCACCGATCATCCTCATTGTAATGTAATAATGTAAATGTATCAAAGTTAAATAAAAGTACCAATTTAAAAATCAAAATGAACTTGAGGGACAAGCCAAAATGACCGTTGTACTATTTTTTTGAAATTCCTCAAATAAGCTCTAACTGAATACGAGCTTTATCTTATAAAATAAAATTAATGAAAAGTCAATAAAGAAATACACAAAATGTACAAATGCTAGTTTCACATGTTGTCACAAAATTATTTAAAAATCGAACATTTTACGAATTTCAAGAACCAAAATTTTAATACAAAAAGATACCCGTCACCTAGCGTAGACTGACACTATCATCTTGTCTCTGGTACTATCTTACACAGTCGTACGTTGTATAGTCATCAAACTTTAAATTTAGTGGCACACTAATCTGAAACTCTGAAATTCTCGCGCAGGGGGAGAGCCCTGGGCCCGAGCGGCGCAACGGCGAGTGCGACCCGCCGGCCGCGTGCTGTGCGGAGGGGGACGACATGCCCCCCTCCGACACACCGCCCCCTCAGCCTCCCGCCGAACATCCCCCCACAACTGTGAGTAACCTCAGCTCTGTGCTGTGTAATCATACATAGTGAGAGGCTCCAACCTCGTGCTATAGGGAGGTGGACGACATGCCTCCTTCCGACAAGGCACCCCCTCAGCCGTCCGCCGAATAACAACCCCCCCCCCCCCCCACAGTGAGTAACCCCAACAGTGAGTGGCTCCAACCTCGTGCTGTATGGAGAGGAACGACATGCCCCCCTCCGATAAGTCGCCCCCTCAGCCGTCCGCAGAACAACTCCCCACCTCTGTGAGTAACCCCACCTGTGTGAAGATATAGAGTGAGAGACTCCAACCTCGTGCTGTGCCCCCCTCCGACACGCCGCCCCCTCAGCCGCTCGCGGAAATTCCCCCCACCACTGTTAGTAACCCCACCTGTATGATCATACAGAGAGAGGCTCCAACCTCGTGCTGTGCCCCCCTCCGACACGCCGCCCGCCGTATAACCTCCACTACAGTGAGTTACCCCATCTGTATGATGATATAGAGAGAGGCTCCAACCTCGTGCTGTGCCCCCCTCCGATACGCCGCCCGCCGTATAACCCCCACTACAGTGAGTTACCACATCTGTATGATGATATAGAGAGAGGCTTCAACCTCGTGCTGTGTCCCCCTCCGATACGCCGCCCGCCGTATAACCCCCACTACAGTGAGTTACCCCATCTGTATGATGATATAGAGAGAGGCTTCAACCTCGTGCTGTGTCCCCCTCCGATACGCCGCCCGCCGTATAACCCCCACTACAGTGAGTTACCCCATCTGTATGATGATATAGAGAGAGGCTCCAACCTCGTGCTGTGCCCCCCTCCGACACGCTGCCCACTCAGCCGCCTGCAGATCAACCACTGTGAGTAACCCCAGCACTGTAATTATAGGGAGTGAGAGAATCTAGCCTCACGCTGTACATAGGGGGACGACATGCTCCCTTCGGACTTGCCTACCTCTCAGCTGCCAGAAAAATATCCCCCATCACTGTGAAGAACCTGAACTATGTGATCATACAGAATGAGGGGCTTCAGCCTCATGCTTTACGAGGATGGGGACATGCCTTGCCCTCCTCCGACAATCCACCAACCACCTCAGCCGCCCGCCAAATAACCTACCCCTGTGAACTTCTGCGATTTTACATCGTTAGAAGCTTCATCCGCGTGCTGTGCATGGAGAAAAACAATGTAGTTTCTCATAGTTAAACTGTTATTTCATAATTATTCAAACGTTGTAAAAAAACTTCATAATATCTTAATTCGTATTGAAGAGTTTGCAACTTTTTATAACAGTGCAAGTTTTAAGCAGAACAACAATCTAAACGTCATGCTTAAAATCTCTTTTTCCTAGTAGTAAAAAAAGTGCAAACGTGGTGGATCGTGTTGTGCTATCTGCTATGTATTTAGTAATCCACCAACGTCTCCATCGTCTCTTACTATCAGGTGAGATTGAAGTCACCTGATGGTAAATGACAGTAAATGCTCCCAAATGATAAATATATTTTTTTGATAAATATCTTTGCTCACGCAGCAACCGCAGAAGACCAGAGCAGTGGTGGTATCTCTAACCCCACCGCGGGAGCGCGAGACATGGGCGAAGAAGGCAGAGTTCCTGCTGGCGGTGGTGGGGTTCGCAGTCGACCTCGGCAACGTGTGGCGCTTCCCCTACATCTGCTATCAGAATGGCGGCGGTAAGTAAAATAAGTCAAAGGTCTAAATGTTTAAATTTAAGTAGATAAATGTACACATACTTTTAATTTTCATATAAGTTTATACATATACATCTCAAAACAGGTTGGCCTAGGACTTTAACACGGACCTCTGAATAGGATGGCCGAGGCTCAACCGTACACTAATCGAAAGGCTGTGTCTTATAACCAAGAATACATAAACAAAGTTGTAGAAATACTTTTATATTAACCATGCAGTCAGCAACTGGCAAAAAACATTATGCCAAGTCAGTAAAGAACAGGGGTACCAATAGATAAGACGGGAAAAATTAAAAAAGAGGTAACCTGAGTTTTAATAGGAATTTGAATGTACTCGTTTCTGCCTACCTACCTGATTTAGTGCACCAAGACTACTGAGACAATCGATCATCGATCCCTATCAATATCTCAATTCTTCCTTACTCCTACCTGCGTTTTTCGAAAACAAAATATTAGATTCATGATGTTTCCTATATGGCCTACTTCAAAATATACAAGGTTACGTTAAGAGGTCATTCCCATATCGATGCAAGCGGCGAGATACTCATGAACCGAAACGACTTTCCCCAAGTGGGAACGTTTCTACAATCGGACCGAATTAATTGATTTGCCATACAAAATTTGCAAATACATAGATTGGCTAATGAGTACGTAAATAGTTGCTTCGATTGTATGAGTAGGCACCTTGGTTAATCTGAAATTTCATAAATAGAAGCCACGTTCACGGGAACGAAGCTAATAAAAATTCACCCGTATACCTATTAATAAAAAAGGTTAAACCTGTGTTATTTATTACGAAAACATTTTAGTTGGTCACTAAGGTTGCCATCTTTTCGTCAACCCAATCCCGTGACTAAATAGAACCCAGTGGCCAATGGTCACCCGTTCAATCAATCCGGGCTGACCTCCTGAATACGAGGTATTTTAGCTGTCAATATAGCCATTCATCAGAGGAATCGATTAGGTTAGCTACCCTTTGAGATTTATCAGCTGTTCAATGTCAACGGCTTTAATTTCGGTCGGATTTGTATATGTTTGCTTTTTTTAACACACTTTTTCATACCATAAACGAATTTATCCACAAGGGCCTAAAATCAGCAAAATTTAAAAAAACTCAAATAAAGAGATTATGACGAATTTACCTAGCATTATTTCGGTCTCCAAAATCTATCAAAGTGTTTTAAGCTACAGCAGCTGGTAACAATAAGAACATGCCTACATACATACAATTCTCCGTTTGTGTCGAAGTTTCATTTGATTTATTATATTTTGATCCCCACATTGACATTCGTTTATTTTTATTTGTTAAAATATATATTTTTGAGACATATCTATTTGTATATAAGAATAAGTATGTTATATCAGTAACAGTCAAGAGGCATTTTTTTTAATCCCTCAACAACTAGATAAATCGTAACTGCATATGGATGCGAGCAGTGCAGGACCGGTCGGTTTGAAAATCCTTGGGGGAGGCCTTTGTCTAGCAGTGTCCACTGCAGTGGACGTCTTTCGGCTGATGATGAAATTACCGTAAATATTATCATCATATTCCTAACCTTTAAAACCCTGTTATGTGACCAGGTGCGTTCCTGATACCATACTGCGTGATGCTGCTCTTCGGTGGTCTCCCTCTATTCTTCATGGAGCTGGCACTGGGGCAGTACCATCGGTGTGGCTGTCTCACACTGTGGAAACGCATCTGTCCTGCTCTAAAAGGTAAGTGCGTGTAGTATTGCATCTCTTTCTAATCTATTTGCGGTCAGTTCACATTTTATCTTGATCTGTGTATTTTTCTTTGAACTATTTATTATATCGGTGGTTTTAGGGTCCAATATCCACAATATTATTATGATATTGGACTGATCGGCGTGAAAATTCTTAAGGAGAGGCTTTTCTTCAGCAGAGGTCCTCTTTTGGATGATGACGATGACGACCATCCATTAACAAGATTTGTTTTAGATATCATTTTAGATTTATTTACCGTTAGCACCAATAGGGGGCGGGGGGTCTTTACTTAGCTTATTTTTGATGACATGGTGGACGGGGGGAGGGGTCTAGATGGTGATTTCATCAAAAATATTTATTCCATATTTTTCTAGACTTGAAAACTGCTGCTCATGAACAAAAATAAAGAAACTTGAAGAGATTTAAAGTTTCTCCAAGTAACCTATGGTCAGTTCGCTAAGAAACATTTGGACACCCATAAATATTTGTTAAATCAGCTGATTGGTTTGTATGGAAAGTTCTAATAATTATTAAGATCTCAGTGAAGCATAGAACAAAAGCTGTTTCAGTTTTATGGGAAGAAGCCCATCAACAATACTCTTGTAGAACCTTTTGTTTATATACCCCGTATCGTACGTAAATACTTAAACGTTTATTAGCTATATAGGCTATTCATGAGCCTTTTGTTTCTCTGTCTATACATATTATACAGGTGTTAAAAAAATGCGTTTGAAATTTTAAGGGTCTACTCAGAATCAAGTATAGAATACAGGAACAATTAAAAAAAAACAATCTAAATTTTTTTTTCAGTTTCCCATACTAAATCTGAATAGTGAATCGAGAATTAGTATGGGAAACTGAAAAAAAATTAACTTGGAATTTTTCGTATATTTTTCCTGTATCCTTTACTTGATTCTGAGTAAGTAATCCCTTTAAATTGCAAACGCTTCTTTTAACACCCTGTATACATATTTTTGTCATCGTCAATCTTTTCACCAATTTTTTCATGAAAACTTTCTGGTGGGTCACTGAGTAATAGTTGGATCATAAGATACCTTTAGTACTAATAAGGATTAAACAATACCTACGATATTTTTTATAATATACACTGAAAAAAATAATTGTTAATATACATCAAAAAAAAAATATATTATCAAGTCACTTGTTTATATACGAGCGCACAAAGCTTTGTGATTCCGGGAATCAAGCCTTCTTGATTGAGAAACGAAACAAGCATACATAGTACAGTCAAATAAGGAATTGTCTTAATCAATTCTAATCATTATTTTATAATATTTTATTGGATGAACTAAGTGTAATGTGTAATAATAATTGCAACTTGATGGAACAAAGCAACTTGATGGATCTAAATAAGTTTATGATAGAACTGACCATGCCTCGACATGAATAAAGTAAACTTATTAAATTCAGCACTTTCAATTTGATAAACGTTCAATCATTTCAGCTTTATTGTGTCAAGAAACCGTCAATTATTGTTTTTGATATTTCCTTGAATGATTCAGTCATATTTTTTTCAATCAAGCAAGATTGTAACTTACCATGATTTTTTTCAGTGTAATAAAATAATTAGGCCATAACAAAAGGGTCCACAAATCTGCCCGCCCATTGCCATCTTCTGACAGATTTGTATGAAAAATCTTTATTTTATGATTTCACCAAAAGCGACGAATAAATGATCAATCAATTTGATCACTATAAGACACAACCATCAATTATTTCTTCCCCTTCTTGTTACAGGATATTTAATTTCTAACAGGATATTTGTAAGATACTTACTTACTTATAATAATATAGATTAACAAGATAATCAATAGGCAATCATCTTAATCTCATGAGATCCGGATGCGTTTGGACTTTCCGTGAACTAAGTTGGCTTTCTTTTTATACTTAACTAACGTAAGCTGGCATTATGCCACCTGTTTTTTTTTTGTTATATAGGAAGGCAAAAGGCTGACGGCCCACCTGATGGAAAGTGGTTACCGCCGCCTATGGGCATTTGCAACACCAGAGGTGCTATCAATGCTTTGCCGATCCTTCAAATACCTTTTCAATCCCTTCTTGAAGAGTCCCGTACTATAGCCCTCAAGGAAAAACCTCGGGTGGGAGCTCATTCCATAGCTTGAGAGTTCTTGGTTACCTGATGGTAAATGATAATGAATAATGATGCAAAAAGATAGAATGTCGGAACACATCAATGCTATTAATATTGATGTTTGTTGGCATGACTAAAATAAGATGGTGGTTGCTAGCCAAGTGGCTCAGAAAATGCCCTACCACCAACCATAACAAGTTCTATAAAGTTGGACCTCGCCGGGAATCAAACCCGCTATGTGAAGTGAGTGGTTTCGCCACTAGTCCACAGAGGCGGTTAAATCATCCAACTCATCCACAAAACATTTTTAAAGCAAACGAGACGCGGTCTTTGAATGCTTGGTAAGTGATTATTCGATCCCCCAAAGAGTATTTGCTCGCGTATTTAGAACCATTAAAGCCTTAATACAGCCTTTACACGATTCAAAACAATCTACTGGGAAATCTTTACGATGACACTCGAGAACAGGCGAATGAAAGATCGATGAATATTGTATCTTTGCATAAAACGATCGGAAAATAAGGAATTTTAAGTGGTTTCACATTTAATTTATGGGGGTCGATTATTCGTGTACAAATTATAAAGTAATTCGATTTCAGCGTACGCGTAGTACAATTTTTTTTGGACTTACAAGTCTAACTCACCCCGAAGTTCTAAAGTCATATATTATTCATTCATGATTTATGACACCAAAATTCTTCAAAAGTAACAGAATACTACATTAACCTTTTTTTAAATAATATACATAAAGGTTGAGCTTGAGTTTAACTTCTTTTACAACCTTAGCTAATACTCTGATGGATTTAAAGATTACAACCCAGATAGATGCTTGTCTTTACTCCAAATAAATGTTTTCTATTCTATTCCATTGATTTGTAAATTCCAAAACAAAGTGATCTTGAGTTTTTTTCTTAGTAAACAGTGAATACAGCAAAACGACAACGCCTTTACTTTTTGTCCCTCGCTTGAATAAACGCAAGTCGAACCCACTCCCTTCAATTTTACAGTCGAGCCCTTAGCCAACAACGTCAAGAGTCTATTTCACGTTCCGCACACTCGGAATCACTGGACCTCACCGGTTTTATGTATGTGGACATTAGCCCTTATAAATATACAGGAGGCAATGCTTTTAACGGCAGACAAATGGTGTATAAGACGTGGATACGGAACAGTGCTTGCTTATTAAAATGTATGAAAGTGGACTGGTCGCGGTGAAAAGCTGAATAGACTTCTGTTTAAGGAACTTGAATTTCTTTTGGCTTTGAAACGAATTAGTTTGATGGTTCTATAATAGGTTTTTAATATAATTATTAGTGGGTATAATACATCTAAAATTCAGTAAGCGCAAAAATATTAACTGTAACTCTAGCACCAGTGTACTTGGAATAATATTATGTGTAATTTTAGGTGACTAAAGTTATGATATGCCTGAAGGCTACGTTATCACGGCTACTACAATTTTCCTACAAAATGAGGAGGAAATGGTGACGATTAAGGGTTTACGATTATACTTATTTGACAGGACTAAACTTAATTTAAGCATCCTATCCTTGTCTTTTCGATACATAGAGAAAAAGACAAAACACTTAAATTAAGTTTAGTTCTATCAAATAAGTTTTATCGTGAAAACCGAATCGACACCAATGTAAACTTTTTTATCACTTTTTCTTCTTGATTAGTAACCGGCATTTTTAAAAGCAGGGTTGAATTAGTTAAAATACCAAAGAAGTCATTCGATTTGCGTCTAGAGAAGATAATTTCTTCGATTTCTTCTCCTGACTATATACAAGTAAAAAGTGGGTACCTGTTCCATCTTCGCCTTAAACGTGCTGTATTGGCTGCGATAGCCCCGGGGACTCCCGCGCCCTCTAATTTGACTAATCGTGACAACGATCATCTTTACTTCAAAAGTAAGGCTTGCATTTGGGCTGTGAGACAAAAATTACAAATATAAGTCGCATTTTTATTGTATGAAGCGGCAAAAATGACTTGGTTATATAATAATAGAATAGCTAATGCCCCTTATACAGGGTGTTAAAAAGTGCGTTTGAGATTTTAAGGAGCTACTTGAAATCAAGTATAGAATACAGGAAAAATATTGAAAAACTCCGATCTACAACTTTTTACAGTTGTCGATGCAAATTATTGATTCACTATTCAGATTTAGTATGAGAATCTTAAAAAAATATTTAAGAGCGGATTTTTTACCTGTATTCTTAGTAGGCCCTTAAAATCTTAAACGGACATTTTTAGCACTCTGTATACGTATTTTATATTTAGTTACGATATTAAGCTCTATACGATTTTGTTAAACCGTATTTTATTATTTATTCTTTTAACTTCATAAGACAGGGCAGTGGAATAAACGTCCAAACAAACGAAACAACGTATTAAAAAGAATGAGATCATATTTGGAGAATATCAGAGAAGGAAGAGGCGTTTACTGGTTCACCGTCTGTGATAAGGGGCCATAGGGGCCCAAGATAAGTAAATCAAATGCGTTTCGTGTGTGCTGACGACACCGTGGCGGTTCAAATGATTTGTACTTAGACATTTGGAATTTAAGTGAGCGCTTAAACTTGGCAGATTTTTTCATAGCGTGCGGAAACAAAAATAAACAGTGAGCGTAATTAGAAGAGCGTAGCGTAGAACATTTTAATTTAAATTATTAGATTTTGCGTATACAAAAACAATAATAATAAATTACATAAATGTCAATACTGACCTGTTATTTGATAACTTTCCAGTTTTTATCGGGATGTTCCTTGGAGTAAAATTTACAGTTTCATCAGAAGAATCTTATTTTACCTCTGGTAGCGTCTACCTAATGTACCTAGGGTAGTTTATAACCAGTAGCTGGTGCCCGCGACTTCGCATCCATAGAGGTTGGGTAAGAAGAAGTCTATGTGTTGCATATGCGTTAAATACTGACACTAAAATTGTTTATATAGCCTAAATAACAACTTAGCCCATCTAACTTAATTTTAACTTATATTTGGACACGTTCCACGTTACATCAACGCGGATGCACTGATCGACATCTGCGTGGCATGGCGTGGTAGCCTAAAGCCTACACTTCGTCGAGCAGCAAATCTGAAGTGCAAATGTTTGTAAAGCCCTTCATAGCCAGTCGCGGGCGGTTGCGATTAAAAACCGCTCGCCTCACTCCTGACGCCTGCTCTGTGGCTCACTGTGCAGGGATGTACTCGAGTGTCGAAATCGTTTAAACTGTAGGGTCAATTTACAAGCAGAACATGAAAGTAAAGAAGAATGCGCACTATAAAGATCAAATTATTGTTTAAGTGATTTTAATTTAGAACACCTAATTTCTGTATTTCTTTTTGGTGTAAAAATGTTTCTCTCAAAGAACAATAAATTTACGAGGTAATAACCTGGAAACGACGTTGGGGCACTTTTAGTATGGAAACCCGGCTATACCCTTTTACTTGTGTATGTTTATAAAAATGCAGTTTATTTATTATATGCCAAAGTAATATTCTGTTATATCTGTATTAAATTCAAGCCACGATTCAGTAATTTCCCTAACACTTACCCATCACTTACCCCATGCATCGCATTTTTGTTTCCCTTTCAAGTCTCGATCGACTGAGCTGTCGATATCTTTGATGACCATTATCATCCATCAATTTCGACTAAACAAACATTTTAGCTAAATCTCAGGACTGCACGGGATGTTTTACATAATTCGATTATTGTCGAACCGTTGTGCGTGTTTTTGTATAAGCGACATGACAGACGTAATGTAATTGAATCATTGACATTTCATTGATGATAAAGGTTGACTGGAAGAGATTCCGAAAGGGATAAGTCCGCCTTTGCTATAATTTGTTTTGTATTTTCTGTTTTATGTGTTATTGTATGCAATAAAGAGTTTACAAACAAACAAACAAAATTATTCTGATTCTTACCTGTGTAAAAATGTATTTTATAACAAGGTGATTTTTTTATGGCTGGTATGAACATATTCGGGGTAATGTATTTATTCGGATCAAGTGTGACTTTCTACTACTTTATAATGAATGGCTAAAAAATTAGTATGACTATGAATACGTTAAAAACAACCGACTTCAATCACAACAACTCCAATTTTGATATGTTTTTGTTGATTTTCTCAAAAACCGCTGAATCGATTACGATAAAATTTATATGGGACCACCTATGAAGTATACCCTTTTAAACAAAAAAAGAATTTTCCAAATCGGTTCAGGCGTCTTCGAGTAATCGGTGAACATACATAAAAAAAAGATTCCGACGAATTGAGAACCTCCTCCTTTTTTTTGAAGTCGGTTAAAAAGTATAATCCATACAAAATGGTTAACCTAGCGATTTATTTGTATGGAGAGTTATTGTTTTTTTTTTTACTTTTATTTAAAAAGTTGTTAAACAAAAGTTGACTCATTTGACCCGAATATTTTCATATCCGCCATAAAAAAATCACCTTTTTATAAAATATATGGCGCTTATCGAACTGGCGTAAACGATTTTACACGATTGACTGTATTCGTCTTAAAATGAAAACGGTTTAAACGAAAATGCACTAGGTAAGTTTTTGAATGAAATCATTTTCTTTTCAATTAAGATATAACTTACTGAAATGCTATTACCTAAAATAGATATATACATACTTACGCCACTTGTGAGAAATTTTTGGGATACGTCATTCAAAAATGCAATCTGTGATGACAGTTAACTCGTAAATTAAAAACTATTACCTACCTACTGATTAGTTAATATGTAGTTCAATATTTTTTTGTTTATACATATGTATAAGTTCATTGATAAGTTCTCCTTGCGCGTTAGTCCAATTATAAAATTCCCACTATTTTCTTGAAGGCGCACATACAACTAAAATTTAATTAAATAAATCACACCCCCAATCGCTCATTGAAACATCTCACTCACTCCATTATAAAGTGACAATAAATCTTCAAACAGTGCAAATCCAATTAATCTGTTGCCGTCGCCAATTTCGCGCGGAAAACTTGAGCCGCCATATTGGTTGAATCGAATCAGCGCCATCTGTTGACTAATCAAATGATATAGCGTACGCTTTCAAATTAGTTTAGCGAGATGGCGCGAGCTATCTATTGATACTTGTATAATGCTTTTATTTGTATGTTTGACATTTCGATGTTGAGAATTTGAAATTTTGCTTCTATTGAGATCGTAAATTTTATTGCCAGTGAAAGGATTTAGATAAATGGCGTTAGTAAAATGGAATGGAAACTAATAAAACGGTCACGATCTTTCGATACCTCTTGATATTAACTCCTTGCTTCAGATTTAAATTCAAAACACCAACATTCAATTATGATAATGCATCTAAATTCTAAAAGTGTTCTGATTCTTTCTTCACTATAGTTTCTGATTAGCAAATTACCTTCATATGCAGGACCTTAAAAACTATGAAAAACCATAAATGAAACTACCAAAAAATATTTTTAAATAATTTAAAATCAAAACCCTTTCCGTAGCTAATCTATTTTAAATTTAGAAATGTTAACAATAGTCGTGTGTTAACTTCAAAAAACTTCCTTTTTGTGAAATGTCACGACTTCTATAAATTTCTTACAGGTGTAGGATACGCCATCTGCATGATCGACATCTACATGGGCATGTATTACAACACCATCATCGGATGGGCCGTCTACTACCTGGTGGCCTCCCTCGCCTCTATAAACTCAGTCCTGCCCTGGACTAGCTGCAACAATGAATGGAACACCCCATTGTGTACGCCTATAACATCGCCTATAAGCTTTCCAAACTCTACGACACCGGCTAAGGAATTTTTTGAGTAAGTTTTGTGGAGAAAAATAATTATAATAATGACGGCTCCTGTTATATTTAACTAGCTTCCGCCCGCGACTTCGTCCGCGTGGACTTCAGAATTGTGTCCAGAAAGAAAGAAAATGTTAAGATAGCGCCATCTAGTGACGACGTGGAAATTTTGAGTTTTTAAGCATTCCTACGGGAACCCTTAAGTTTTCCGGGATAAAAAGTATCCTATGTATTAGCCGAGTGCTTTATTTATCTACCTACCAAATTTCATCCAAATCCGTTCAGTAGTTTCGGCGTGAAAGCGGAACAAACAAACAAACATCCATACTTTCGCATTTATAATATTAGTGAGATATAAACAAATTCCGTTAATACCAATTTCTTTGACTAACTTGATGATTTAGTCGCTAGAGCTCCTAGCTACTAACCCGATCTGGACGTGAGTGGGTTCGATTCCCACCCTGGGCAAACATATTTGTGATGAGCTGGTTTTTTTCTCTGTGGGCATGTCTATAAATGTATGTGTGTATTTACAAGTATACCAGTCTCTAGCTCCTATAATACTGCGTATCCTTGTTTGGGACTGAATCATCTGTGACTTAATTGTCCTTGAATATTTTTTATAACCAAGTTTTTCACGAAATATTTGCTTTCTTGCAGACGAAACGTTTTGGAACAGCACAAATCGGATGGTCTGGACCACATGGGACCAATCAAGCCTTCTCTAGCGCTCTGTGTCTTTGGCGTCTTCGTTCTTGTCTACTTCTCACTGTGGAAAGGAGTCAGGAGTGCTGGCAAGGTTAGAAGTAACTAGTGCTAGTAGCACATGTGCTATTTCTATAAAATACATGTCCGTTTTGCATTTACTGTTTTAAGTTTTGATTGTGAATTGGAAACATCGTCATTTTGTTTTCTTTTATCTATTCTTCCATCTTCCAGTTCATAGCAGTATGCAGGTAAAATAATCTGATCATTCTCCTTGTTGTTTTGATCAGGTGGTATGGGTGACAGCCTTAGCTCCATATGTTGTTCTTCTCATCTTATTGGCAAGAGGCGTCACCCTTCCCGGTGCTACAGAAGGCATACGATATTACCTCACTCCAGAGTGGCATAAGCTGCAAAATTCCAAGGTACCTACCATAACTGTAACTATCAAAGTTGTCTTTAGCCTATAACCTCAATATCTATATTTTTTATGTATTTTGTAAGAAGCCGAGACACTAATAATAATTAATGTAGTATTCTTTGATAACACCATTATATTATATCAATTCCATTGACTATCTTAAGTGTGGGCTTTAGATTTCTTTGATATTTCCATATTCAAAAGCAACTGTAGTTTTATCTTAAAAAAAAAAAGAATTAATCATCCTGTGGTCTTTCTTATTCCCCCTCACACTTCATATTTTTTTTTCATTTATCATATGAATTCTAAACAATACATGTTTGTTCTAGGTGTGGATCGACGCAGCCTCTCAGATCTTCTTCTCTCTCGGCCCTGGTTTTGGTACACTCCTTGCACTCTCCAGTTACAACAAGTTCAACAATAACTGCTACAGGGACGCCCTCATCACATCCTCCATCAACTGTCTCACCAGCTTTTTGGCTGGTTTCGTTATCTTCTCCGTTTTGGGGTATATAATTTATTTTTAAAAAAGCGTGCTAATAGGTTTGACCGTTTCTGTGCTAAAAAGGCTAGTTCCTGCTACAACAAGTTTTACAATCATTACTATCAAGTACTCTTATTACCTCTTCCGTCAACTGTCTCATCAACTTCTTGGCTGATATCATCATTTCCTTTTTTTTTGAGTATATTCTATATAAGATAGCTCCATCTGCTTAAATCAAGTTCAGTCATAACTGCTATTGAAACGCTTTCATCAGATATTCTATCAAGTAGACGTCGTAACTGCTGGTTTTCTAATTTTCATACTTCCTCAATCCTTATCACTAGGTACATGGCCCATGTGCAGAATAAAAGCATCGAGGAGGTAGGCCTGGAGGGACCAGGGCTGGTTTTCATCGTGTACCCGGAGGCCATTGCCACGATGACCGGCTCTGTGTTCTGGGCCATCATCTTCTTCCTCATGCTCATTACGTTGGGTCTGGACAGCACTTTTGGAGGTAAATTTAGAGAAGGCGTTACTTGGGCCATTATTTCGTTACTTTCGGCCGATTTGTTGATATAAACATCAATGCTACATCATTACATCAATTTCTACCACCCCATTATAAATATTTAAGTAACATCATCTTTCCTTATTGTTCAGGTCTAGAGGCAGTGACGACAGCTCTTTGCGATGAATACCCCCGTGCTTTGGGCCGTCACCGGGAGATCTTTGTGGGATTCCTGCTACTCATCATCTACATCTGCGCCTTGCCAACTACGACTTATGTAAGTATAACTTTATTTATAGACGTGGGAGAGCCATGCTTCGGCACGAATGGGCCGGCTCGACCGGAGTGATACCACGGCCTCACAGAAAACCGGCGTGAAGCAACGTTTGCTGTGTTTCGCCGAGTGAGTGAGTGTACCGGAGGCCCAACCCCCTCTCCCCCTCCCCATTCCCCCATCCCCCATCCCATTTCAAAGGTGCACTTGTGACTCCTCCGGTGTTGCGGGTGGGTGTCCATGGGCGGCGGTAATCGCTTACCATCAGGTGATCCGTCTGCTCGTTTGCCACCTATCACATAAAAAAAAAAAAATTCTAGACCTTATTGTACCGCGTCTGTGGAGTATGGTACCAACCAATGTGAGCTTCATTTATTTGTTCATAAAAAGTTATACAGAACAACAGGACAACAAGGAATTTAAAAAAAATTGTAAGTATATATTCATGTGAACAAAGTTGTCTTGTGTAATGGACTTATACAGGCTGAAAATTAAATGGCGGACCAAATTTTAACTGCGGCTTCCAGTCATAACACCATCGCATAACACTGAATAACTTTATCTAAGGAACTAATTTAATCGGAGCAAAAAAAATTGGACTTCCCGTACAAAGTTGGCTCCCAAGGTAATCGATTTGTATGAAGAGTCTTGTTTCTTGCTCCGATTGCATTAGTTTCTTAGAGAAAGTAATAGTAATAAATAATAATATCTGGGACAAATCACACACGGTCATCTGACCCCAAACTAGGATTCCCTGTATCTTGGGAACCAGAGACTGATATACATACACATATGCTTTTAAATACATACATATATAGATATAATACACCCAGACTCAGAGCAAACAATTCTGCTCATCACAGAAAAGTTTGCTCTGTGTGGGGATCGAACCCACGACTCTCGGGTCAGAGGTCAAGATCGCTAACCACTTAGCCACCGAGTCAGTCACGTTGTTCAGTTCCGTTGTTCAGTTCCATGAGCAGAAACTACAGTTAAAATTTGTTCCTCGATTTCAACTTCACCCTGTATACTAAGCAAACAATCTATCATGTAAATAAAATAACAAACGTGTTTGGAATAAAAGTAATTTGATATAATTAAAATATATTCATTAAAAAAAAAAAAATTAAAACTGCAATTTTGCAAAAGAAATATACATATAACAATTTATTCTTTTAAAATACGAATTGTTTGTAAATACAATTGATAGAATCTGTTGATTTATGAAATTATAAGTTTGCAAGTCGTTGCGATGTTTTTTGACAATTGCCTAATAACTCGTTTAAATGACGAGTGATCCAACTTACAGACATCCCAAAAAATACTCTTTTCCCATCACCTCAGACATAATACAACAGCTTTTAATATACATATTTTAATATATCCTCGCTCCTTACTGATTCTTCTTCCTCAATTTTAAGATAAGAGGCAGACCACCTTTCAGGCCTTGTACCACATTCATAGCGTGGTTCACCGATAGTTCTCTTCTGGATGTAGGCGCTGGCTCCACTGTGAACTTGTGCAAAATCGCCGCCAAGCCAGCTAAAGATTGCATGTGTCCTAACTTGGCACCTGCAAATATAAATTAATAATTTTAACATCCATCCTAAACCATTTTATCGTACTCTTGGAAGACGTCCAATGGAGGATATTGTTTTTCCAATATGGTATTTGACACTATCAAAATTAAATTGAAAAATATTATTCACTAAATAGCATTTGTCCTAGAATAGCGAAAAATATTACTCGACTGATGTTTTTGTTCTTTTTTTTTTATGGCAGAGGTGGCAAACGAGCAGACGGATCACCTGATGGTAAGCGATTACCGCCGCCCATAGACACCCGCAACACCAGAGGAGTCACAAGTGCGTTGCCGGCCTTTAATCATTTTAAACTTTATATTCATTACAATCAGGAAATAAGTTCCTCAAAGACTGTGACGTCACATGCCAGTAACACGAACAATTTCAGAACAAAATGTAGTTTTTGGCAGTGGATAAAAAGTCACTCAAATGAGCAGGTAGAGTGCGTTTCAACACATAGTTCCTATGCGGTTATGTTGGCAGCAATGTTTTCCACAAACACTACATAGAACGCAGACACACACTAACATAATCGGTAGAAGCGTTTTTGCGTGTTGATGTCGTTGATAGACGGGGAGCCAACATAACGGCATAAGAACTGTTTGTTGAAACGCACTCTAGTCAAATATCGTATTATCACGGTAGCTCGATCCAGCAAGCCTCGCAAGAGCATCATTCAGAACAACTAGAACGGTTTTCTTATCGGTAATATTCGGTAATTAACATCGCATATTATTTAAATAAATGACGTTTAGTCGACTTTTGTTATAAATAAACGTGACAAATTTTCTAAACGATAAAGAGCGTTATCAATGTGTGTGTCGATGGAATATAGCCAAACTCGTGATGTTATAATCTCACTACTGAAGTTAAATGATATTTGAGTTAACAAAGATACGAAATGTCCGCCAGGAAGTACATACAGTATTGTCTGTTTAGATATAAAATATTCATAAGTTAATAAAGTTGTTTGGTTTTTGTCTTCAAAGAATTCTCTAAGATTGCACTTTTGGATAAGGATTTTTTCAATTGTTAGTAAATATATTATTTGAATCTATACTTTTTATGTCGTTTGGGATATTGTTTTAGATTTTTATAACCACTGAATAGGGGCTCGTTGTTAATATATAAAGTTTTGAGAAAGGTGTTTCTAATTTGTGGAGTTTACAATTGTTCCTTTTAATTGTTTTTAATGGGGTGTACATATTTTTATGGGCTCTAACAAATTTGCAAGCTTCTAGAATGTAGATTGACGTTAGGGTTAGAATTCCGAACATTATGAAGTAGGATCTGCAAGACTCCATTTGATCTATATGTGTTAAAATTCTGATTCTTTTTTTTTGTAAAATTAAAGTATATATCGACTACATTTGTTGAGTTTCTCCATAAGCAGACACCGTACCGGTATTTTTAGGTTTACTTAAAACCGTCTGACATCACTAAATGCAAGACAACGTAGTTGCTGATAGTAGTTTGCTCCACTATAAACAATTCAGGTTATATCTCTATGCTAATATAGGTACAAATCTTTGGGTGAACTTTTAATCATACTACAAGCTGTTAGATGTCACTAATAGATTAACCAATAATAATGCATCATTTTTTTTATTATAATTAAATAATTGATATGGTAGTGGTAGGAACCTCGTATTAGGTAGATAAAAAAATGACGTTCGAAAAGTCTACACTACTAAGTACCTACTTCGAATAAAAAATATCTTCGTTTTCTTGGCTTGACTAACCATATCGACTGTTTTTCCATATTGATGGTTAATTTGGAGTGGGCCTAGGCATAGTATGCTGTAAGAGCTGCGTTCAAGTTTGTAGTTTTTTTAAAGTTATGAAGCATGTAATCCCTTTTTCACCCCCTTAGGGGTTAAATTTTCAAAAACTCTAGGACCGTAATTGTTTATTTCTAATCGTTAACCTAAAAAAAAGTTTCAGGCTTCTAGCTCTAAAAATGACGGACTTCCATACAAAATTTTAACCCCTTTTTCATCCCCTTAGGGGGCGAATTTTCAAAAATCCTTTCTTAGCGGATGCCGACGTCATTACAACTATCTGTATGCCAAATTTCAGCAAAATCCGTTCAATAGTTTCGGCTGTGCGTTGATAGATGAGTCTGTCAGGTTTGCCTTTTATATTATATATATTTAGATTTTTACATGTGGTTGTTCAAGTTTCTAGATCTATAGCGAGTAACGTAGCTACAGTCTCTATTTTCGTATTTTAAGAAGAGTGGTACAATTTTAACCGACATCAAAAAAGGAAGAGGTTCTCAATTCGACTGTATGTTGTTTTTTTTGTATGTATGTTACGCGATTACTTCGCCAATTATTAATCGATTTTGATGATTCTTTTTTTGTTTGGTAGGTAATACTTCAGAGGTGGTCCCATATATATAATTTCATCTAAATTGATTCAGCTCTTTTAGAAAAATCAACAAAAGCATAGCAAAATTGTAGTTGTTACTATTGAAGACGGTTGTTTTTAACGTGTTCAGCGTTGTCGATTACATTATGGCCTAAACTGTATTAGGTTATTTTATTGAAATTTAACTTTAGATTATGGCAATCTAGCCAATCCAATATTTTATCAAATATTATGTCTAGAATACGTTAAAAACAACCGACTTCAATCGCAACAACTCCAATTTTGATATGTTTTTGTTGATTTTCTCAAAAACCGCTGAATCGATTTCGTTGAATTATATGGGACCACCTATGAAGTATACCCTTTTAAACAAAAAAAGAATTTTTTAAATCGGTTCAGGCGTCTTCGAGTAATCGGTGAACATACATAAAAAAACCGGCCAAGTGCGAGTCGGACTCGCGCACCGAGGGTTCCGTATAAATTCAAAATCACACATGTCTTGAACTCAATATTTTTTTATATTTGAGTTGATTGAATGAAAGGTAATTTGCGGTTTACGATTTATGACGTATAAAAAAAAACTACTTACTAGATCTCGTTCAAACCAATTTTCGGTGGAAGTTTGCATGGTAATGTACATCATATATTTTTTATAGTTTTATCATTCTCTTATTTTAGAAGTTACAGGGGGGGACACACATTTTACCACTTTGAAAGTGTCTCTTGCTCAAACTATTCGGTTTAGAAAAAAATGATATTAGAAACCTCAATATCATTTTTGAAGACCTATCCATAGATACACCACACGTATAGGTTTGATGAAAAAAAAATTTTGAGTTTCAGTTCTAAGTATGGGGAACCCCCAAAATTTATATTTTTTTTTCTATTTTTTTGTGAAAATCTTAATGCGGTTCACAGAATACATCTACTTACTAAGTTTCAACAGTATAGCTCTTATAGTTTCGGAAAAAAGTGGCTGTGACATACGGACGGACAGACAAACAGACAGACAGACAGACATGGCGAATCCATAAGGGTTCCGTTTTTTGCCATTTGGCTACGAAACCCTAAAAAACAATTCCGACGAATTGAGAACTCCTCCTTTTTTTGAAGTCTGTTAAAAAGTGATTTTAATTCAGTTTCGTTTACACAAGTTAATAGTATCGAGTCTCGATGTCGTCTGCGAAAGTTATACAGCTGTCATCGAAAAATGTAGGAAGGTCATTTATATTTGTATATGATAAATAAAAGTACTATACGTCTCACATTGAACAAATTGAGATCTACAACTTTGCTGTAATCACAAAAATAAAATTTTGCATTCCCTATACAAAATTGGCCAGTCAGCCGACCATATATTTATATGAAAAGTTATTTTTTTAAAGGAAATTGTACACCTTGCTGTGAACACTTTCTTGCGAATTATTTTAACGTCTGACATGTACGCGATTATCATTGATCAATACAAATATAAAAGTAGTAGCAATGAATAAAAAGCTTAGTAATCAAACTTGAACAATATAACCAATTGTGGATTTTGTTTTTACCATCATTTATGCAGTTACCATCATCGTCTGCTTGCCCTGTTTTTAATCATCTAGTGTAGGCGCAATATACTTACCTATGTTCTTTTTTCATTAATCTCTTCTTATTGTCATATTACTGTTCACTCCTTTCCTACTCATGTCAACCTTCACTCATTCCAGCCATCTTTGGTCTTTCTCCTCCCTCTAATCCATCCACATTCATATTTATTCCTTTTCTATTCACATTCTCCTCATACATAACATATTTCTTTTATTTTATCTTCTTTGAGGAGCTTACAGCTATGTTTACAAGATGAAAACGTAACATAGGTACATAACAAAGCGCCAATAATAAGCTTCCACATATGATTGACAGAAATAGCAGATTTTACGGGCTATAGCTATGCAAAATAATAAAGCAATCGACTCAAAGTCCATAGATAAGGAGTTATTGTGCTACGACTACTACCAGCAAACAGGTCGAATCGAGTGTCATCGTTCAATAAAAATGCTTTGAACGACCACGGTAAGTAGCTATTTCTCCTAAAATGTGGCTTGGCGGAACATTAAGCAGTATCAAATCACTAAACTTTCTTTAATTGTTTACATTATCACTTCATCATCTTTATCATTATGGTTATCTCAGCTGGCAAGCGTCTGCTATTGAACAAAGCCTTGAAGAATTCCAATTTACTTAAGTGATCGTACACTGCACCGGAATCCGCTCCGGTGTGCGGTGCTGCGGTTTTTTCCTTTGACAGTGTCAAGTAAAAATTCGCAGCTCCGCACACCTGAGCGGATTCCGGAACGGTGCGATATCCGCCTTATGATTACAAATAGACTAATTATCTGTCAATAAGTCAGAAAGTCATGTTGTTGTTTTATCGTAGAATATAGATAGATAAATCAGTCAGTCACACTATCAATCACACTATCACATTTATTTATATCTACACGTAAAAGTTTCACCTCCTTGCAATGTCATGGCAAAATGGATTAAACATTTATACCATAAAACACTGAAATAATTTTCTTACCAATACAAGCACGAGGTCCTTCGCCGAAGGGCAAATAAGAATATTTATGCCACTTTTGCATTTCCTCAGGCTTGAACCGCTCCGGCCTAAACTCCTCAGGATTTTCGAAGTGCTTCTCATCCATGTGTATCGCCTGTACAGGCACTATGATCTTCACTCCCGGATCCAATGTCACATCGGTTCCAGGAATCGTATATCTTCTACAACAAGTCCGATTCAACACCCCGAGAGAGGGAAACTTCCGCATACCTTCTTTGAAAGCCATATCCAACATGTTCATTTCAGCAATTGCATCATAACATAAATTATTGTTATATTTCAACATTACTTCATCAATATTCTGTTGAACTCTAGCCTGAACTTCTGGATTATAAGCCAACTCATGTAATGTGTAACTGGTAGCAGAAGAGGAAGTTTCAAAACCGGCACCGAAGAAAACGAACACTTGTGCTGCTATAATCCTGAGATCCATTTTCAACTCCACCTCAACTGGAGATCCATCTGGGTTGTGCTTCTCAATAGAGTCTCCCTTAATTGTTCCCTTTTGTTCCATTTCAAGAAGAAGATCGATCCAGTCGTTCCTTCCGCAAGGCTTGTTATTCCTCTGCTTTCTGACACTCTGCACAATTTCGACAATACTATCCTGTACTTCTTTGTTTCCAGCATAAATTTTGTCTTTCAAGGTGGGGAATATTTCCATGAGAGGTATCATAATACGATGTTTAACCGTTCTAGAGAACATAAGTCTTCCTAATTCTCTGAATTGTGAGTGCTCGTCGTTGATAGCACCCATCTCTATGCCAAAACCGCAGGCACCGATAAAGTCTGTAGTGAATCGAGCCATCATCTCCCTTGCATCCTGTTCGCCGCCAGTGCCGCAAGCAGCTTGCAGGCGTTCGGCGCACTTGACTACTAGAGGAAACATGGCACGAAGTTTAGACGTCGTAAAAGCTGGGGTCAGCCTTTGCCGCAGCAGCCGCCACAAATCTCCATCTGCATGAAACAAGTTTGCCATCATCCAGTCTTCCTCCCAGTTTCTTGATAAACCCCTTTCATAAAAACAAGCAAAATCTACATTCATTATCTGTCTTATTAAATCCAAATCTCTCAGTATCAACGTTGGTGTGCTACCAGTGAAATAACCAACGAATTTTTCTTCGGGGTATTTGTTGTAATATTCCCGGAATATTTCTGCCGAGCTAAGCTGACCAAGTTGGTTACGGAGATGGTTGCCAAACAGTGGTATTGGAGGGTCATGTTTTACGTTCCTCTTATTCCAGTAGTTGTAATTTTTCAGGTAGAATAAATAAAATCCAATGCAACAGAGCGCTATTAAAATTAACACAACCATAGCGGATAGTTCTTTTACTTTACTTCAGTATATCACAGTTTCCCTGCATACGTGGTCACTGTGCAGCACGACGTTGTTAACTGACTAGGCTAAGCAGACAGTGACTATAACAACTGCGAAAGTCGTTTATATTGTAATATTAAATTTATGTGCACATATACTGGTCCCGTTATCATGTTACTCGTATCTGAGTGCTATATCTGAGTGCTATATTCTTAATACAGGATGCATAAAGAAACTTAATTACAAACTTGATAACTTTATTATTTAATATTATTTATAGTATCTATATCATTAAATTATGAGTGCTGTATTTAGTGGTGACAGGTAGAGATAAACAGTTTTAGGGTTATAGGTAACTTAAGTTTCGTAAGTTTTTTTCTATATGAATTCATTTATGACTAATTTCGTTTAACAGTAGTAATATCTAACTCGTTATGGTATTGAACATTTCCGTCGTATTTGCTTATGCTACTTCTACAGGCACTGTTTGCTCAAAAGTGGCAAAAGGCAAATACATAGATGCTTCTCTTGGAACTGACTGAGCAACTATCTTCAAGGAATTTATACAGTCCGCGATCCGATTTCCATTGCTTCCTTTAATTTTATATAAAATTCCTTTTTTAGATTAAATAACATTAAAATATAATATCTATATCTAATATCTATATATAATATCTCAAAATGTTTTTCATTTATTTAAAGTAGATGTTTTAGACATTCTTTTAAATAGTTGTTTTTTCATTTGACAATGTAACTCTAGCAAACAACAAGTACCTAGTCAAACACCCTATTATTGATTCCTAATTGTTATCCTTAACTTTAAATAGTATTAGGTGTATAAAAAAAGTTCTACCCGTTTCCAAAAAAATTCAACTTTTAAAAGACAGTTATGTTTTAGTTGCCGATTCTTATACTAGAGTATACTGTTACTTGTAATCTACGTACACAATATGTATATTTATTAGACAATTAGAGCGTTCTTAACTAAAATAAAAATGGAAGTACAATATTGAGCATATTCGACATTATGAGTATCTACCTACTTTATGAGTTTTACCAAGCACACAGTGCTAGTGAAGCTCATAGAACTATATGATTAACTTATGGTGAAAGTATTATTGATGACAGCATGTGCCGGAAATAGTTAGGAAAATTTAAGAACGGAGATTTCGATTTAGAAAATAAATCACGCTCTGGCTGACTTCAGAAAGTCTTAAACTTAAACTACAAGAGCTACTGGACCAAAACGCTGCACTAACACAACATGAACTTGCAAATATTTTAGGAGTAACCAGGTGTTACCCAACAAGCTGTTTCTGAAAGACTACATGTGTTCGGGAAAATTAAAAAAAGGGAAAAAAAGGGAAGGGTCCTGTAAAAGACGAGTTAGTATGAGACTGACAACGAAGAGATTTTAGTAGAAAATAGTTACATGGGATTAAAGATAGATTTACTATGAAAATCCCAAAAGAAAAAAAAATGGTAGATCCAGGACAGGCGACAACATCAACACCAAAGCGCAACATTTACGGTGAATAGGTGTGCTTTGTATTTGATAGGTTGAATGAGGTGTATTGTTTTACAAACTTCTTAAATCATATGTAAGTAAAACAAGCGATCGTTACGCTAAACAATTACAACCTTTGATTGAAAAAAAAAACATAAAAACCGACCATATTCCAGTCATGGCCGTCGACCAAATGATACTGCAGCATGACAATGCTCGGCCACATAGAAGTTCTGTGATCTCGAAAATTTAAAATAAACTGCAATAGGATATTTTACCGCAGCCATCGTACTCGTCTGACACTGAACCATACGACTATTACCTTTTTAAATCGTTACAAAACTACCTACCGGAGCAGCAATCGCTAAATGAAGATGAAGGTAGAAAAGCAGTCGATGAATTCATAGCGTCGAAAGAATAAGACTTTTTTCTTCAGGAATCAATAAGCTGCTTACACGTTGGCAGAACGTAGTAAAAGCTAACGGTCATTAAAAACAAGATTTGTACTTTGTTTAATTTTTATAAATAAATTTTATTTTGTTCAAAAACGTGTAGAACTTTTTTGTACAAAATATTATAAAGACAACATAATAAAACTGCTTCAAAGATTGGCTTTAGACTGAAGAAAAAGAATAAAAGAAAAAACAGAAAAAAGAGATTTATCAATAACTTTTATCGCAGAAAACTGCATGGTTCCTATTATAATGGCTATTATTGCATAGAATTTATGTTTACAACCAACACTACTGGGGCACGGATCTCTTCCTATAGCTCGGGAAGGTAAGGTCGTTCTCCCTCCACACACACATAGGGTCCAAGTTCGAATAGGTGTAAGAAGTGAGGCTAGTGGCCAACCCCAGTTTCAGAAGTTTTTCAGCCGCATATCTAACGGCTGCCATTTATGTAGCAAGTGGCACCAACGAATTGTAAAGCACAGAAACGGTTGAATTGAATGCCTTAAAACGGTGAAACCCTCCAGGTAAAAGGGTAAACTGCGTGATCGAAATATCCACGAAAGCCGTACTGAAATATGGCCGCAGACAGACCATAAGAACGATATCTTCGCGGGCAAAAGCGAGAGCTAATAAAAATATGAACCTATGTTTCAAATGCTTTTATATGGTTTAAACGTACTGTACTATTATCTAATCTGTCGTACTGTCGAATCTTATTTTTACGGTTGGTAAGATACTTTTGAAAGCAGACGTATATCGAGAAAAATAAAACATTTTATAAATTTTAAAAAAATCGTCAAAAAAAAGTAACTGCATGAGATACTAATATGCTGTGTCAGTCCAGTAGTTGTAATTTTTCAAATGGAATAAATACAATCCAATGCAACAGAGCGCTATTAAAATTAACACAACCATAGCGGTCAACACATGGATCTAGCAGTTTCGTATCAGCCACCACCAACAGAATTTTCATCAATCACTACATAGTATAAAACAAAGTCGCTTCCCGCTGTCTGTCTGTCCCTATGTATGTATGCTTAGATCTTTAAAACTACGCAAGGGATTTTGAAGCGGTTTTTTTTAATACATAGAGTGATTCAAGAGGAAGGTTTATATGTATATAATACATTGCACCCGTGCGCAGCCGCGGCGGGTCGCTAAATTTTATAATATACAAAAATTTACACTCTATTAGTCTTTGCAGGTTCTTGCTACACAAACAGGTTATGTTCCTTAAATATTTTAAATCGGGATCAAGATGAATGTAATGTAAACTCGCACTGTAAAAGACACATACATACATTCATACTTACAATACCCTCCGGTTGGTCAGTCAGGTACCATAAAAATAATGGTTTCCTCAGTCACGGTACTGGTTTATGATTATAGATAGATTATCTGTCATTAAGTCAGACAGTCTCGTTGTTGTTTAATTGTAAAGGCATATAATACCTATAGATAGATAAATCAGTCAGTACGTCAGTCAATCACACTATCACATATATTTATATTTAGACGTAAGTACAAGTTTGACCTTCGGTTGGTTGCAGGGACTCTGTACCTACCAAGCTCATGTCTGCTGAGTTATTTTTTTAATTATTTCCGTTTTAGAGTAGTCTAAACGTTATTTTTGTGATGGGGAAATAGCTGTGATTTCGATTCAGTGATAAGCGGTCATAAGAAGAGGATTAACGCGGGAGACACCTCCGTTTTCCGAGTTCCAGCAGCAAACCACGACGTAGAGCATCTTTAAGTGCCCATCACCCTTAAAGCCGTGTCTTTCACTTGACATTGGCGTTTCGCCATTTTTTAAATTGAAGATTTTCCCATTTTTCACTCGACATTGGCAAAATCACTCCTTAAATGGGATGTGGAATGCCGAATAGATAGAATAGAAGGTTGACCTTCTTGCAAGTGTCAGTGTCATGGCAAGATGTATTAAACATTTATACTATAAAACACTGAAATAAAATCCTTACCAATACAGGCACGAGGTCCTTCGCCGAAGGGCAAATAAGAATATTTATGCCACTTTTGCATTTCCTCAGGCTTGAACCGCTCTGGCCTGAACTCCTCAGGATTTTCGAAGTACTTCTCATCCATGTGTATCGCCTGTACAGGCACTATGATCTTCACTCCCGGGTCCAATGTCACATCGGTTCCAGGAATCGTATATCTTCTACAACAAGTCCGATTCAACACCCCAAGAGAGGGAAACTTTCGCATGCCTTCTTTGAAAGCCATATCCAACATTTTCATTTCAGCAATTGTATCATAACATAAATGATTGTTATGTTTCAACATTACTTCATCAATATTCTGATGAACTCTAGCCTGAACTTCTGGATTATAAGCCAACTCATGTAATGTGTAACTGGTAGCAGAAGAGGAAGTTTCAAATCCGGCGGCGAAGAAAATGAACACTTGTGCTGCTATAATCTTAAGATCCATTTTAAACTCCACCTTAACTGGAGACCCATCTGGGTTGTGCTTCTCAATAGATTCTCCCTTAATTATTCCCTTTTGTTCCATTTCAAGAAGAAGATCGATCCAGTCGTTCCTTCCGCAAGGCTTGTTATTCCTCTGCTTTCTGACACTCTGCACAATTTCAACAATACTATCCTGTACTTCTTTGTTTCCAGCATACATTTTGTCTTTCAAGGTGGGAAATATTTCCATGAGAGGTATCATAATACGATGTCTAACCGTTCTAGTGAACATAAGTCTTCCTAAAGCTCTGAATTGTGAGTTCTCGTCGTTGATAGCACCCATCTCTATGCCAAAACCGCAGGCACCGATAAAGTCTGTAGTGAATCGAGCCATCATCTCCCTTGCATCCTGTTCGCCGCCAGTGCCGCAAGCAGCTTGCAGGCGTTCGGCGCACTTGACTACTAGAGGAAACATGGCACGAAGTTTAGACGTCGTAAAAGCTGGGGTCAGCCTTTGCCGCAGCAGCCGCCACAAATCTCCATCTGCATGAAACAAGTTTGCCATCATCCAGTCTTCCTCCCAGTTTCTCGATAAACCCCTTTCATAAAAACAAGCAAAATCTACATTCATTATCTGTCTTATTAAATCCAAATCTCTCAGTATCAACGTTGGTGTGCTACCAGTGAAATAACCAACGAATTTTTCTTCGGGGTATTTGTTGTAATATTCCCGGAATATTTCTGCCGAGCTGAGCTGACCAAGTTGGTTCCGGAGATGGTTGCCAAATAGTCATGTTTTACGTTTCTCTTATTCCAGTAGTTGTCATTTTTGACGTAGAATAAATACAATCCAATGCAACAGAGCGCTATTAAAATTAACACAACCATAGCGGATAGTTCTTTTACATTACTTCAGTATATCACAGTTTCCCTGCATACGTTCTCACTGTGCAGCGCGACGTTGCTAACTGACTAGACTAGGCAGTCAGTGAGTAATAGTGAGTATTAAGAACTGCGAAAGTTGTTTATATCATGATCTTATAATTATGTGTACATGTCGCAGGGATATGATAAATCAGGGATTTGATCAAATTCCTAAGGGATTTGATCAAATCCCGGGAAATGTTGAAATAATAACACGATTTTGTCTTTTCCCTAGTGATTTAAAATCCCTAAATTGATTTATTGAAATGATGAAAATAATTATTTTGTAGTATTTAAAAGGTTTATTTGATACAACTTACATTAAATGACACTGAAATCTTAAAAATCAACACTAGAACTTTACTTATTGTACAGATACACAAAAACAATGTTGTCATAAAAACGTTAGGTATATATAAAGTGGCTAATAAAAAGTTTTTGTGTATCTGTGTGTGTTTGTGTATTTTTCAAAATGTTTTTGTTCATTCAATACCAAATAAGTAAAGTTATAGGGTTGACTTTTAAGATTTTAGATTTTAATATAATTGAATATATGTTGTACCAAATAAAACTTTTAAATACTACAGAATAATTATTTTCACCATTTCACTACATCAATTTAGGGATTTAATCAAATCACTAGGGAAATGACAAAATCGTGTTATTATTTTAAAATTTCCCTCGATTTGATCAAATTTCTTAGGAATGAGTGCTATATCAAATTCCTTAGGAATTTGATCAAATCCCTGATTTCATATACATCATATCTCTGCGGCACATATACTGGTCCCGTTATCATGCTACTCGTATCTGAGTGCTATATTTTTAATACAGGATGCATAAAGAAACTAAAAAACGTCGAACTTTGTAACAGAGTGATAACTTTATTATTTACTATTTATAGAATCTATATCTTTAGAATATGAGTGCAATATTTAGTGGTGACAGGTGGAAGATAAATTTTTAGGGTTATACGTAACTTAAGTTTCGTACATTTTTTTTTACTTTATGAATTCATTCATGACTAATTTCGTTGAACAGCAGTAGTCTATAACTTGTCAGAGTATGAACAATTTCCTTCATGTTTGCTTAAGCTACTTCTACAAGTGAATTTTTGGTCGCTGGAACTGACTGAGCAACGGTCTCCAAGTATTTTATACAGTTCTCGCTCCGACTTCCATCGCTTTCTTTAATTTTGTACAAAATTCCTTTTTGACATTAAATAAACATTTAAAATATCTCAAAATGTTTTTCATTCATTTAAAGTAGATATTATATACATTCTTTTAAATAGTTTTATTTATTTATTTGACATTTGTGGCTGTATTATTGAAGATTTACTAGTAACTTTTGTAAATGCATGCTAATACTTTGACGAATCATATCTTGCACTCTATTTTAATATTATTATGTCATCTCATTTACCGTGATTCAAGCAAATATTTCATTTCAATGTAACTCCAGCAAACAACAAGTAGTCAAACACCCTGTTCTTAATTTCTTTACTTAACATTACTATGATAGTACTTTTGTGAGTGAGGGAGTAAGGGATTGTTGAATAATGTATTGTATTCATTCGCACTTCCCGATAAGGTGTAACATGTCTGTAATTTATCTGTGCTGTCGGCTTCGCGATGTTTGCTTCCAATGGTTTGTTAGGGTTCCGTAGTTAAGAAGGAACCCTTATAATTTCGCCATATCCGTCCGTCTGTCTGTCTCTCTGTCTGTCTATGTCCGTCTGTCTGTATGTCCGCGGCTTAGCTCAGAGACTATTAGTACTAGAGAGCTGAAATTTGGCACGAATATGCATATTAGTCACGCCGACAAAATGGTAAAAGAAAATCTTGAAAATTTTTTTTTTCATGGTACCTCTCCTACACGTGAAGTGGGGATAAATTTTTTTCTCGACTCTTCCATGGTGTGGGGTGTCGTTGAATAGGTCTTTGAAAAATATTGTAGGTTTGCGAAAATCATTTTTAGATTCAGGGTTCCGTTTTTGAAATATTAAGCTTTAAAGTGCAAATTTTTGTTAAAGTCATGTGTCCCCCCCCCCTGCCAGCTAAACGGTTGTTTCTAGAAATGTGAAAAAATTCACGGCAGTAGCATATTATATAACGAAGTTAAAAGGAAAACTATCACAGCTAAGTAGGCTTTACAAGTTAACGAGTAGTAGTCAATTTTGTAAGACGGGAGGTTTTCCCCTTGAAGTAGTGTCAGTCGAAGTACTACGGAACTTGGGGTTTGCATTATCCGTTCATATTTAGTACTATCTGGATTAAACGGATATTAAAATTTGAAATATCCTGATATCCGGATAAAACGGATAATTCGGATAGTTTTGAAATAATTTAAAATTAATAATTTTCTTCGGTAAATATGTATTTTTATACAGGGTATTTAAATATAAAAATATAATAAACATATTGCTAACCAGCTTATACTAAGAGACGTGAGTTCGAACACCGCTAAAACGTTTTAAAATAACTATCATATTGATTCCCATTTATTTATTTATATTGCAATTCATGACTTAGAGCGAACGCACACATGAGGTTTAATTCTAGAAGACTACTTCAATAGACACCTGAGCTTCTAAAAACTACAAAAATATATTAGTGACTTGTATTTTAAATCGATGGATTTGATACACTTGGTTTTTCTCAATAAACGTATAAAACTTTTGCAGGAATTAGCGTTATCCTACAGTTTATCTATGGTTAAATTATCAGGAGCCAACTGATATAAGGCTAGTGGCCAACCCCAGTTTCAGAAGTTTTTCAGCCGCCAATCTAACGGCTGTTATCTAAATAGTAAGCGGCACCAACGACTTAACGTTCTTGTGAAACTCAGAAACGGTTGAATTGAATTCCATAAACTGTGAAACCCTGTGATAAGGTAAAAAGGTAAACTGCGTGATCGAAATATGTACGAAAGCAGTACTAAAATATGGCTGCTACAGACAGGCTAGAAGAACGATATCTTCGCGGGCAAAAGCGACTGCTTATAGATATGAACCCATGTTTCCAAGGCTTTTATATGGTTTAAACGTACCGTACTATTGTCTAATCTGTCGTACTGTCGCGTCTTATTTTTACCTTTGCTAAGATACTTTCGAAAGTAGACGTATATCGAGCAAAATAAAATCATTTTTTAATAAATCTAAAAAAAAACAACAAAAAAAACTGCATTAAATACTTATATAGTATGTCAGTCCAGTAGTTGTCATTTTTCACGTTGAATAAATACAATCGAATGCAACTGAGTGCTATTAAAATTAACACAACCATAGCAGATGTCAACATATGGATCTAGCAGTTTCCTGTCAGCCACTACCAACAAAATTTTCATCACTACTTAATCATATAAAAAAATTTGACACTCTCTTAGTCTTTGCTGGTTCTTGCTACACTAACAGGCTATGTTAATATTTTTAATCGGGATCATGATGAATGTAATACCTCGCACTGCAAAAGACTCATACAATATCCTCGGTTTGGTCAGTCACGTATCATAGAAATAATGGTTTTCTCAGTCCTGGTACTGGTTTATGATTATATATTGACATATTATGTGTACGTGAGTCAGACAGTCTCGTTGTTGTTTAATTTTAAGGTATAAAATATAGATAGATAAATCAGTCAGTACGTCACACAGTGTTTTTTTTACCTCAAAAAAGTGACATCTTCGTTTTTTTCATTCATTCAATTTGGCTTTTTATAACAAATGCAAGAGTAAAACTCCCAGGTGTCCATTTTGTATAGTTTATTTTTAAAAAAATCACAAAGTTTTGTTGACCTTCATGTTAAAAATACGGAAATTAATTCATAGAAAAAAAACTATTCGCAATTAAGTATTATTTGTTTTGCGGGTATATAAAGATAGTCTAGGCGCATATTATCCCCTTTACATTTTATCAAAAATGTTGGAAAATTTCTCAAAAAAAAAATATTTTCTGAATTTTCAAATGTATTTTTTTATATTTTTTCTAGGCCGAAGTAGAGGTTCTGTCTAGGACAGATATATTCCTCATACTTATTAGTATCTCCCACAAAATTAACACATTCTACTTCGGCGGAGGTTTGGTAAAATATATTTTTATGTACTAAGGTCAAAATTTTGGATTTAGGGTTGACACAATAAGGTCATTTTTTTTTCTTCCTTTATACAAAATCAAGTTTATTTAAAAGACTTTAATTCAAAACGTACTTGGATGTAGTAAACTAAGGATCTGAACGTCTTTTGCGCATCAACTTCGCCCAAATTGCGAAAAAGAAAATTGGTCTTACAGACTTCACATTTAACTGATTAAATAGGTATGAAACGCCGGAATATTTTTGTTATTTCGCCAAAGTAGTAAAACATAAGTAGTGCAATTTCATGAGTAGAAATAATCCACCTTATTTTGTTATATCAAAATTGTGAATCAAGAATTTATATGGGAAACTGAAAAAAAGCGGCCAAGTGCGAGTCGGACTCGCCCATGAATGGTTCCGTAGCAGCAAGTAACATAATATAAAAGTTCTTGTAGTTCGTTGTAGGTAAATTGCGGTTGTTTTCGGTAGAAGTTTGCATGGTAATGTATATCATACATTTTTTTTAGTTTTATCATTCTCTTTTTTTGAAGTTACAGGGGGGGGGGGGGGACACACATTTTACCACTTTGAAAGTGTCTCTCGCGCAAACTATTCAGTTTAGAAACCTCAATGATATTAGAAACCTCAATATCATTTTTGAAGACCTATCCATAGATACCCCACACGTATGGGTTTGATGAAAAACATTTTTTTGAGTTTCAGTTCTAAGTATGGGGAACCCCCAAAAATTTTTTTTTTTCTATTTTTGTGTGAAAATCTTAATGCGGTTCACAGAATACATCTACTTACCAAGTTTCAACAGTATAGTTCTTATAGTTTCGGAAAAAAGTGGCTGTGACATACGGACGGACAGACAGACAGACAGACATGATGAATCCATAAGGGTTCCGTTTTTTGCCATCTGGCTACGGAACCCTAAAAATGTGGGTCGGATTATTTCATAGAATTCAGCAAAAATAGTTGAAAAATCCGATCTACAATACTGATCAGCCTGTATAAGGATACAAGTAGGCACAATTCGTACATCTAACTCACGCGGACGCCATATAGGGTCAGAGCAATTTCGAACCGCGTACACCCCCGGAATTCAACGGTGTTCGACAGTTCGGAACTACGGGATTGCAGAGGTTAAGAGACAGAAGTTAACTTCGTTTTCACAATTAAAGGAAGAAACAAGCATTCGATTTAGCTTTCAAAAAATAATACGATATTAATAGAAAGGTCAAATTAGTGACAACCTTAACACATATATTTGAAAATCATTTTCTCTAAACCTCCGCCGAAGTAGAATGTAGTGATTTTGTGGGTGATACATATTAGTATTAGGAATATATCTGTCCTAGGCAGAACCTCTACTTCAGCCTAGAAAAAATAGAAAAAAATAAATCTAAAAATTCAGAAAACTTTTTTTTTTGAAGAAATTACAAACATTTTTTATTAAGTAAAAAGGGAATAATATGCGCCTAGACTATCTTTATATACCCGCAAAACAATGAATACTTAATTGTAAATAGTTTTTTTTCTATGAATTAATTTCCGTATTTTTAACATGAAGGTCAACAAAACTTTGTGATTTTTTTAAAAATAAACTATACAAAATGGACTCCTTACTCTTGCATTTGTTATAAAAAGCCAAATTGAATGAATGAAAAAAACGAAGATGTCACTGTTTTGAGGCAAAAAAAAACACTGTGCGTCATCGTCAGTCAATCACACTAACACATATATTAATATTTAGACGTACAAGTTTCAACTTCTTGCAAGTGTCAGTGTCATTGCAAGATGTATGAGGCATTTGTACCATAAGACACTGAAATAATTTCCTTACCAATACAGGCATGAGGTCCTTCGCCGAAGGGCAAATAAGAATATTTATGCCACTTTTGCATTTCCTCAGGCATGAACCGCTCCGGCCTGAACTCCTCAGGATTTTCGAAGTACTTTTCATCCATGTGTATCGCCTGTACAGGCACTATGATCTTCACTCCCGGCTCCAATGTCACATCGGTTCCAGGAATCGTATATTTTCTACAACAAGTCCGATTCAACACCCCGAGAGAGGGAAACTTCCGCATGCCTTCTTTGAAAGCCATATCCAACATTTTCATTTCAGCAATTGCATCATAACATAAATTACTGTTATATTTCAGCATTACTTCATCAATATTCTGATGAACTCTAGCCTGAACTTCTGGATTATAAGCCAACTCATGTAATGTGTAACTGGTAGCAGAAGAGGAAGTTTCAAATCCGGCGGCGAAGAAAATGAACACTTGTGCTGCTATAATCTTAAGATCCATTTTAAACTCCACCTTAACTGGAGACCCATCTGGGTTGTGCTTCTCAATAGATTCTCCCTTAATTATTCCCTTTTGTTCCATTTCAAGAAGAAGATCGATCCAGTCGTTCCTTCCGCAAGGCTTGTTATTCCTCTGCTTTCTGACACTCTGCACAATTTCGACAATACTATCCTGTACTTCTTTGTTTCCAGCATAAATTTTGTCTTTCAAGGTGGGGAATATTTCCATGAGAGGTATCATAATACGATGTTTAACCGTTCTAGTAAACATAAGTCTTCCTAATTCTCTAAACTGTGAGTGCTCGTCGTTGATAGCACCCATCTCTATGCCAAAACCGCAGGCGCCGATAAAGTCTGTAGTGAATCGAGCCATCATCTCCCTTGCATCCTGTTCGCCGCCAGTGCCACAAGCAGTTTGCAGGCGTTCGGCGCACTTGACTACTAGGGGAAACATAGCACGAAGTTTGGACGTCGTAAAAGCTGGGGTCAGCCTTTGCCGCAGCAGACGCCACAAATCTCCATCTGCAGTAAACAAGTTTGCCATCATCCAGTCTTTTTTCCAGTTTTTAGTTAAACCCCTTTCGTAAAAACTAGTAAAATCTACATTCATTATCTGTCTTATTAAATCCAAATCTCTCAGTATCAACGTTGGTGTGCTACCAATGAAATAACCAACGAATTTTTCTTCGGGGTATTTGTTGTAATATTCCCGGAATATTTCTGCCGAGCTGAGCTGACCAAGTTGGTTCCGGAGATGGTTGCCAAATATTGGTATCGGAGGGTCATGTTTTACGTTCCTCTTATGCCAGTAGTTGTAATTTTTCACGTAGCATAAATACAATCCAATGCAACAGAGCGCTATTAAAATTAACACAACCATAGCGGATAGTTCTTTTTACATCACAGTTTCCCTACATACGTTCTCACTGTGCAGCGCGACGTTGTTAACTGACTAGACTAGGCAGACAGTGACTGACTATAAGAACTGCGAAAGTTGTTTATATTGTAATCTTATAATTATGTGTACATATTATACTAGTCCCGTTATCATGCTACTTGAGCTCTATATCTATAATGCAGGATGCATAAAGAAACGAAAACACTTCGAACTAACTTTACTATTTACTATTTATAGTATCTAGGTATATCTTTAAATTATTAGTGCAATATTTAGTGACGACAGGTAAACAGTTTTGAATTATAGGTAACTTAAGTTTCGTATTTTTTTTACATTTATGGCTAATTTCGTTTAACAGCAGTAATCTATAAATTGACAGAATATCAACAATTTCCTTCATGTTTGCTTAAGCTTCTTCTACAGGTAAATTTTTGTCCGCTGAAAAGTGGCAAAAGGCAGATACATAGATAGATGCTATTCCTGGAACTGACTGAGCAACAATCTCCAAGGAATTTATAATCATAATCATAATCTTTATTGGTAAAAAATATTTACTTGACAATTTAAATCAATAATGTCAAAATACAAATTAAATATTATAAAACAAAAAGTGTGTTCATATAATTATTACAAAATAATTAAAATATAAAATAAAACATTCCATCGAACAAAAAACACAAAAAGAAAACGGATAGTACATACCTATTTGTACACAATAGTTTTGTCAATATTTCATTAATACTATAAAACGTGTGCTCAAGAAGCCAGCGTTTTAATTTAAGCTAAAACTTGCTTCTGTACAGTTTCACTAATGTTACTCGGCAGTTTATTATAGACTGAAGGGCACAGAATGTGCGTCATTTTACCAGATAAATAAATTTTGGGGGCTCCCCATACTTAGAACTGAAACTCAAAAAATTTTTTTTCAACAAACCCATACGTGTAGGATATCTATATCTATGGATAGGTCTTCAAAAATGATATTGAGGTTTCTAATATCACTTTCTTCTAAACTGAATAGTTTGTGCGAGAGACACTTCCAAAGTTGTAAAATGTGTGTGTGTCCCCCCGTAACTTCTAAAATAAGAGAATGATAAAACTAAAAAAAATATATGATGTACATTACCATGCAAACTTCCACCGAAAATTGGTTTGAACGATATCTAGTAAGTAGTTTTTTTTTAATACGTCATAAATCGTAAACCGCAATTTACCTTTCATTCAAGTTACAACGAACTACAAAAACTTTTATATTATGTTACTTGCTGCTACGGAACCCTTCATGGGCGAGTCCGACTCGCACTTGGCCGCTTTTTATTGTACACATACACAGCCACCTGATGGATCATTAGCGAGGGTAAGGTGAATATACCTAAACTTTTAAAGTATGGTCTTACTGATGTGAAGCGTGATACCTGCACTATTGCACAAAACACATAGACATTTGTGACTATTGCCCGATACGGAAGGCGCGCTCCCAGTCGGTGGTGCACCCCCACAGCTCCACACCATATTGCAAGATTGCCTGTGCCGTCGCAAAGTAGCTGGTCCTCACCACCTCTCTCGGGACCACCCAGGATAGCCGGCGGAGAGCAAAGCTAACTCCACCTAGTTTCCCACACACTTTTGCTATGTGGGATTCCCAGGTGAGGCCGCGGTAAAGTTGCGATGTGCGCTTCACCTACTTGCACCGACATACGTCTTGGTGGTTTTCCTCCGAGGTGGAAGTGCAGGAAATGAGTCTTTTTGAGATTTAGTGCGAGTCCATTACATTCAAACCATAGCGATAGTTGGGTCATGGCAATGTTAAGTTGCTGCTCTAAAGAATCCACATTGGGTGCACAAACGACGGTAGCGACATCATCTGCGTAAATGAAGAATTCCCCATCTGGTACGGCTTTCGGTAGGTCGTTCAAGAGCAGCGAAAACAGGATGTTTAATACCGAAGATCCTTGAGCGACGCCCATCGCTGTAGTAAGTGGATCTGACTTAACCATTCCACCATCGCTTGTTACAATATGCGACCTATCGTATAGTATATCCGTAAGCAGACCGCCGGCCCGGCCACCGATGCCGTAGTGCTGCAGCTTGATGGCGAGCACGGCATGGTCTGCCACATCGAAAGCTTTAGACAGGTCGCAGCTCAGCACGGCCACCTGCTGGCGCCGCTCGCGCGCCTCCAGCACGCGCCGCACCACCTGCCGCGCCAGCGCGCCCGTGGAGCGGCCCGCGCGGTTCGTAGTGCCTTTTCACACGTCCCAGTTACCGGGTAGCTGGATCCACCACTGTGCGCTCGGCAGCCAAGTACAACTGTGTAGTGCCTTTTCACACGTCCCGGTTACCGGGTAGCCGGTATCGGGTACCCGGTGGCGAAGTGTATAGCCATGTACGTTAGCTTTCACACGTACCAGCGTACATCGAGCCACCGGCTACCCGGTAACCGGGACGTGTAAAAAGGCACGTAGTGGCGCTCCGACAGGGCACCGGTTCAATCTATATATTCAGATAGTCGAGTGCACAATCCGTTTTCCATCACTTTGGCTATGGCCGGAATGACGGATGCCGGTCTGTAGCAGTCTAGGTCTTCCCTTTTGCCTTTTCCCTTGTACAGAGGGGAAATTTTACTTATTTTTAAAGGGACAGGGTAGGTTAGTTAGGGTAGGTTGCCCAAGTTTCAAAGGAGGGCCCTATTAGATCACTGTGACCTGGGTAGATCTATTGTGATCACTGCCCCTGTTATATTATATCCTCAAGGCCAATAATTCTAATGAACTGTAAGATGCACTTGGGATCGAGTTCCCTCATGACCTCTGGAGTTATCATCGGGCTAGAGATCGGCTTCTATCTGGCTTGGACCAGTGCCTCGCACTCGCAAAGTATATGAAGAGGAGTTTCCTCTTCCTCGAGGCAGAATCGGCACTCGTCTGTATCTGCAATCTTCATTTTATTAAACTGTTTATTATGAAGTCTTAGTGCTCTAGACGTGTTTTCCCGCGAAAAACCAGATATGAGCGCTTTTGAATGCTTTTGGCTTGGTGCACTAGCCCAGAGTATTCTACTCTGTTCCTTAGCCCATTCCTGCAGCATTCTTCTTCCGGAGCTCCAAGGGATGCAGAGTAGGGTCCTTCTGAAATACCTGAAAAAAATTAACAGTTGCTTCTACTTATGAATCTGAGCAACTTTCCCTAAGGAATCTGTACGATACTCAATTCGTAATCATAACCCTCCTTTTTGCTTCGCCGTAGTCGGGTAAAAAAGATACACATACAAAAACACACATTCACACATACACACAAACACACACACACACACACATTTATATATATATGTTTCAAAAATGTTTATAAGATTTATTGTTTTATTACTATCTTATGTTTAAACTATTTCTTAAAATTAAACAAGATGCATGTCCTTTAGATTCTTTAGAAAAAAAATTATATACCTATTTTTGCTTCTGTTCCTTAAATTTATTTTAAGAGTCAGTAATGTATTTTCAACAAACTGATTTGTTCACCATAGTAAAGCGCAAGTCCGTGGAGAGGCCGTGGCTGACGCCCATAATACAAGTATACTTAGCATGGGCTTTAGCTACAAAATCAAGATGACGTAAGGGCCAACAAATATAATTGTATAGTTTATTGTAATTGATCTATTTTGTACTCTTAATTTTTATGAATAAATTATTATTATTATTATAACCCTCCTTTTTGCTTCGTCGTAGTCGGGTAAAAAGATTTTTGGACTTCCCAAAATTATCGGTTCAGTTGATCAATTAGTTATGAGGACTCCAAAAATTTTTTGCTAATTTAGTATAGGTTCCTTGGGGTAAGTTGTTCAGTTTCATGAGTAGAACCGTGGTCAAATTTTTTTCAGATATTTTTTAACCCTATATATTTAATGGTCGGCAGAAAACAGAGGTCACAATCCTATACTGCGTAACCTGGCGGCCCGCTACCTTTCCCCACCAAGTAACTCAATATACAGCGAGCGTCTTTTCCAAAGCTGGTAAGAAGCCGACTAGATCCTGAACGAGCTAAAAAAACTCGTATTTTTACACCATAACCTATACACCTACAATACTTAATAAGATTGAAATATGAACGACAGTTACATAAATGTACCTTTATTTATACTTTTAATTTGAAAATAACGTTGAGTAGTAATTAAGCTTTTGACTCGCGATTGTTATTATATAATGTATTCACAGTATTTATTCCATTTTTAAGTCGTCATTGTTAGGGAATGTTTGGCCTCATTTTATCAAATCCAATACTAAATATTTATAATTTAAATGTCATCTGTAAGCCAAGACATAGTTTTTTGATTTGATTTCATTTAGTATGGGAAGCATACCTATGTAAAATTTATTAATTATTATATATGTATAACAAAGACTTGGTAATAGCTAAGGTGGAAGTGCCATTTCGTGTCCATACATCAGGCCAATTTATGCTATCAATAGATATGACGAAACTTGTTAGATTCGATTTCGAGTAACGATCAATTTTTGCCGGTGCGGGTTCGATTCTCTGACGCGTAATTTCTGTTCGCACTGCTAAGTGATCAGACAGAATTGTTGTGATCGGAGACACGGTAACTTCCTCCGCATGTGTGTTTGTGTACACATGGTCCAGGCTAGAACCTGACTCCGGTGTGAATCTCGTAAAAAAATCTACTTTATTACTGAAATCGCAGGCTGACAAAATATCAACAAGTTTTTTTTTTAATCAGGACTTTGCTTAGCGGTGTTTATATTCAATTATTCATTCAGTCGGAGAACCACACTGCCCTCGGATGACAAAACGCGGCAACCCGGGTTACCGCATTTTGTCGTAACATAGCTTAATTTGATCTACTACTCCTGACCTATGAATGGCGTAATGTGGTCAAAAATTAATTTACTCCGTTTAATACCGAAATACAAAAAAGAGTAACCTCAAAATCCTTTAGATTATATCGACAAACGCGAACTTTAAACGCGTTTTTCTCAACTTCACTATTTTTAGGTTACCGCGTTTTGTCATCTGAGGGCAGCGCACGCCAGGTGGCCACGAAGTCGGCGAAGCTATATTACATACAAGCTCTCGGGGAATCCAATAATGAAGTCTGTTGGTTTTAATTTCGAGCTTTTGGCCCACGAAGTCCTTAGATGCTTCGATTTTGTTGAGGAAGCATATAACTTGTTCTTCAGATGTTTAAGGTCTGGATATATTTTAGTCTTTCTACAGACTGAAGGTTTATTTGTCTTCTTTCCCAGTTCCCACAGTAACTGCTGGCTTGTCATCGAACTTCTTGCCATTGGGTTGAGGATTCGGTTTCAATATTCGCAGAATAATAGTTGTCATTTTTGATGCATCCGCCGCCGCTGCCGGCGGTTTTTGTGGCCCACTTGCACTTGTGATACTTCGTTTATCATCGGTGGTGAGAATACTTCGTCATCAGCTGTCTGATTATTTGCAGTTGTCTTTGTCTTATGTATGGAAGTCTACTGGTTTGACAGCGTGGTTGTCGTACTGGTCGAGTGGTGCTTGTTGTTTCGTGTCGCCGCTCGTCGTACCCGATCGGTAAGCGTCGGAGGATAACGTATTGTATTTCATTGCACTTCCTGATAAGGTGAACATGTTTGTAATTAATTTATGCTCTCGGCTTCGCGATGATAGGTACTAACACTTTACTAAGAGCTTGGTTTCTTAAAAAGAGTTATCTCAAAACAAATTGATCTCTAAAGAAAGTATAAGGTGCTTATGGAATACCTGAAAAAAAAAAACATAACCACGGCCTCTACTCATGAAACTGAACAACTTTCCCCAAGAAGCTGAAATTGGACTTCTCATACCAATTGATCAACTACTCCACCTTGTTTGTATGGGAAATCCAAAAATGATTTTGCGAATTAAGTGTACTTATAAAATTCTTAACCGCCTCCGAGGTCTAATATATGGCTTCACATCAGGAGGTCGCGGGATCGATTCCCGGCGGGGCCCAACTTTGCAGGACTTGGTTTGGTTGGTATTACGGCATTTTGAAGCCCTCCTGGCTAGCTAACACCATCTTATAAGTCTTGCCGCCAAATATAAATGTTGATAGCATTGATGTTTTCCGGTCTAGAGATAAGATTGCCAGTTTCCCATTGCGTTAAAGAATCCAAAAACCGCTTTCATCTTCGGCATCATCATCACTTACAACCAGGTGAGATAATAGTGTCGATTCTGTTTTCACGATTAAACTAATTTGACAGGATTAAACTTAAGTGTTCTGTCCTTTTCCTTCTATATCGAAAAGACAAGGACAGGATGCTTAACTTTAGTTTAGTCCTGTCAAATAATTTTAATCGTAAACAAACACCGAATCGACACCATTGTCAACTCAATGGGCTTTCCAATTGGCGAGTGGCGAATGCGATGTCGCGACAAACAACTGAGTTTAGCGGCATTTTATAAAGACGGTCTAAAATGTATTGTATATTAATTTAATTGTGAATAAGAATAAAGATTTCTTGGGGAAAGTTTTTCAGATTCAAGAGTAGAAGGCACTGTTAAATATGTATATATTTTTTCTAATATTCTATTTTAAAAGGAACCAATTTATTTTTAAAACAGGATCGTTAAAAATTTGTTGGATAAAGATATCTCTTCACGATTCACGTTTTTCACATAAAACTTCATTACTTTATTTCTAAAATAAATGTTTAAAAAGTTACAATAGGTCGTTAAGAGAGATTCTGTTTTATTTATGGAGTAGAGAACCACGTTACTACATAAGTATGTGCATTTTTAAAGTGTTGTTTGAGAAAACCTTTCAAAAATGTAGCTTCCGCGGTCTCGGCCAAATGTAGAGGTTTCTTGCATTCATCAGAATCAGAAATCATTTATTTGGAATATCAAACAAGCACACACATATAGGTACAAAAATAAAAAAGAAACGAAGTACTAATAATATGATGCAATAAAGTATATTGAAATTGAAGTAGTAATCTTCAGGGGTCAAGAGATATCGATGTACTTTTGAAATGACTCTAGATTTTTGTCGGGCCCGATAAAAGACGACTATGAGATTTAGATACATACTTACTTTCTCCTACTTGGTATGCCAAAAGCCTGTCGAATCCACTGAAAAAATCTAATAGTTTTTTAAAAATCTGTAGTTAAAAAATCTTAGTGGTCTTCTTCATTATAATTCTAACGCATGCTCGAAATAAGTACAATATTTCTATATTCAATAGGTTAGGCTGTGCTTTATCTGTTAATATTGTACTGTCTCATTTTATAGATTACTAGCTGGAAGACCGAGCGTCGCTCGTTCAATCGGAGCGTTTATAAACTACGTAAAATTAACTTGTTTAGTAGTACCTAGTTAGTACCCATAAGATTTATTTTCTATGAAACATTTTGCAGGGTATGTTTAAATCGAGTTGTTGTGTTCTATAGTTCTATGGGACAAATATCTATAATATTTTTTTATAAATCCGATCTCATTCAGATTAGTATGGGAATCAGGAAAAAAAAATTGAAGAGCGGATTTGATTCTGAGTAACCCCTTACAATTTCAAACGCAGTTTTTTAACATCCTGTATGTATAAGTATAAAAGATAATGAAATCCAATATAAAAATTACATAAGAAGGCATATCTACTTCACGTCTATCTAAATTGCGCTAATATACTTACCTAAGTTCCTCATAATGGTGGTGCAAGACGGACGATTTTCACGACAGAATTTCTCAAAAATCAGTTACCAAAAGTTTTTTGTTACCGTCTTATAATATGTTAGCGCCAAAGACATGGTTTGTATAGTACAGTATAACTACCCATTATACCTTTTATACAAGGAACCCATAGTCAAATCGCGAAATTTTTTTTGTACTTTTCTAATAAATCGGTCACCTGATCGGCCCATTTACAATTAGTATGGGATGGGTCAATTTTTTTTTTGCGAATTGACTATGGGTTCTTGGGAAAGTTGTTATAAAGGAAATAAACTTACCTTATCAAATAGGTATAGGAAGACAACGGAGAACCCAATGGCCAAACCATTTTAATTAATATCTAATTATACATAATTTTCCACCAATAAATGACCACGCTGAATACGTTAAAAACAACCGACTTCAATCGCAACAACTCCAATTTTACTATGTTTTTGTTGATTTTCTCAAAAACCGCTGAATCGATTTCGATAAAATTTATATGGCACCACCTGTAAAGTATACTCTTTTAAACAAAAAAAGAATTTTCCAAATCGATTCAGGCGTCTTCGAGTAGTCGGTGAACATACATTTAAAAAAAAGATTCCGACGAATTGAGAACCTCCTCCTTTTTTGAAGTCGGTTAAAAAGGGCGGATAGTGCCGCGCCGCCATAGTAGCTTCACTGTAGTAGGATCCCTGCTACGTCGCCTGATTCTGTATTGTGACCTACTGTTATCCAATAAGTTGTCAGTATAAAAGTACTTAGTATTCCTTATGAAATTACCTACGTTAAAACCTTGTGTTCTTAAGGGCGGAGTTTACCTAGTGGATCTCCTCAACGTGTACGGTCCTGGACTGGCTATCCTCTTCGTAGTCTTCGCCGAGGCTGCCGGCGTCTGCTGGGTCTACGGCGTAGACAGGTTCTCTGAAGATGTGAGGAGCATGCTCGGTCACACGCCAGGATGGTTCTGGAGAGCCTGTTGGTCTTACATCAGGTGAGATGATGTTATATTATGTTATTTTTTATGTATGTTACTTATGTCGAAGGTGAAGCCGTAAAAAGGGCAGAAGTTGAAGTGTTACATTGCCCACGCCAGATATATTGATGATCTTGTAAAGCTTTCAGTAGGGTACTGCATGTAGGTAGTGCTGAGTAGTAAAAAGGAGGTTCTGTTCAACAAAGTGGACTTCTTCTACCTGAGATTATGCTGATCAGAGATTCTTATCTTAACAGTGGAGATTCTCAACTCAAAAGTGGGAATGTGAGGGACAATGGATGGAATTTCCTGAACTGCAACCAAACTGTGTTCAAAATTGCAAAACTTATCTAAACATCTACTTTCTCTACAGCCCAGTATTCCTGCTAGTTCTCTTCGTATTCTCCGTGCTGGCCCACGAAGAAATGCTTGGAGGAGAGTATTCTTACCCAGCCTGGTCCATCACAGTGGGCTGGGTGATGACAGGCACCACTGTGTCGCTCATACCACTGTACATCATCTACAAGTTCCTCATCACACCTGGAAGTTTCATGCATGTGAGTATGAAGTTTTATTGTTGTAAATCGGGATAAAAGGTTTCGTCGTTATGTTTTTTTGTTTAACATACATTTGAGGCAGCAGAAACACCGAGAGAACCTTACCTGCTTTGTTGAGTTTATACCCTAGGAGAGGTCACACCTGACAAAGAAACAGATGTCTTCTTTAATGACTAAATTTATATTGATCACAATAACATTTTTCAATTTCTTTCAGCGCATCATAACGATTAAGCGACCGGAAGTGACGTCGGTGCCGCCAGTGGATGCGGCGGTCTGCAGCCTGTGACCTGATGTGGTCATCACTCCTGAGAAGAAGCCACCCACCATCGAGTGGCTGGTTTAGTTCCTTAGTTCTGCGTTTCACTTTGTTTTGTACCTTTTTCGCGTTCTCTAGTACAAATTCGTGTTTTTTCCTAGATTTAAAGACGCAAAAGACGCGCCATTTGCTCCGAAAGCAGATATGTGTATGTCCGAATGTATCCAGTCGGACGGTAACCCTACTCTAAAGCGTAGTCTAGGTGAATTGGGTATCGCAAAAACTTTATTTCTTTACTTAGGCACACAATACAGACAGATGTTCAACATTATACGCCCGTCTAAATGCGACTACTTAGTCAACTTTTCAGCGGACCAGACACTATCAATAATTTTGAAAATATTTTCAAGTATTGACAGTATATTGACAGTGTAGTGATGAAATGTTCATGACGGTAAGCAATAGATTGACAATATTTAAAAATATTGGCAATGTTATCGATACTCTCTGGTCCGTTTTAAACAATCCGAAGCATCCGTCCCCACTACTGGCGCACGAATCTCATTCCTTAACTCGGCACCTGTACTCCAAACAGAGGACCCCCAAGTCCGGATTGGTAACTTTGGCTCATCAGTCGACTTTCGATTGTGCTGACTTATATATTTTGTTAATCTTTTCCATGGGGTTAATTTTATTTATTTCATGTCTTCGTGTCATTCAACTCTAACTTTCCTAACATATACAAAGTCATAAAATTCTTTCAGGGATGCTATTTCAACTTGCCAATTTTTTCATTTTATTTTGACACTTGTTCTTTGTCTGTCGTCTGTCTGTCTAATGATTTTTTACCATATTGATAAAAAATACATATATTAAATGTAAGTCAACTATATAAGCTATTTAGTAGATACCCGTCTGCATTTAATTTTGTAGAACAAGTTATAAATAGCAATACCTATATTAATCAAACTCTATGTAGATACTTTAGTTAAGATAGTATTATTGTGTGCAGTCAAATGTAATCTTATTGTTAGAGTGTAGAACGTTATCTTGTTAATGTTAGGAAATATTGACCAAATTAAGACCAAATTAAACGCAGCTATAAAAATGCATACTATGAACCTACTAATACATATTATCTTTAGTTTAATATTGTAGAATTCTTCTCATGATAAAATATGAACTTAAAAAATAATGATCATTATGCCTAGGGTAAATTCCAAAGTCTCAGTCCGCAATCTTATAGACACTTAAACGATAATTTTCTTCCGACTTACTTAAAATTGTAAACAACGAAATCCATTTCATATTTAATAAATTGTAAATAACTGTAGTGTTTAATTATAAAATATTGCTGTTCCGACTATAATTATTCAGAATACTCGTATTTAATTAATAATATATTTTATATACTTTTTAAAGAGCATGTATATAATATGTGCTTGGTAAATATTTATAGATACTTCCGTATCAAGGTTTTATAGAAAATGGATATACCTTTAATGAAAAAGCAGATTTTTCGTAACTGGCGCTTCTACGTATAAAACTCTACAAAACTTTTCCCAAATAATCTGTAATTTTTTTGCAAAAAATATGTATGAGGAAGCTTAAAAATATATTTTGGATTCCCTAGGGAATGTTGTTCTTTGATGAGTAGAAGCCTCAGTAAATTTAGTTTTCAGGTATTTTAGAAACTAATTAATATAGGTATTATTAAAAAACATTTATGTACTTCTGGGCAATAAGTACAAAAATGTTTTTTTCAAATCGTTAACGTTACCAAATATTGTAAATATAGTAAGTATTATTAATGTAATGAATTATTATAGATGTTTGTAGCGAAATTTTCCGAATTTCCTCTAGAATTTTTTTTTAGTACGTAAGTAATAAAAAGTAAATTTCCAATATAATAACGGATATATAATTCTACGTAATTTAAGATTTTAAAATTGTATAACTATGCAACTTGAAATACTTTCATTTTAGCTTCTATTCATCAATACCTAATAAACAATTTTGATTAATATTCATAACCATTAGTAAATAAGTACATATTGCGCAGAAAGCCATGTACTTTCAACATAATAGCGTGTTCAAAAGTAATAAATAATTAATAAAAAAAAAAGTAGTAATGTAGATGTTAAGTGTTTTTATAAAAAAATATATTTAAAAAACAGTTCATATACCCACAGAGCGAACTATACACTTATTTATATTTTTTAATGATTTTTAATACAATAATGATATAATATATGCGTAACTTTAGGAATTATTATACTTACTTTTAAGTTACCTACAACCCTATGAATGTACTTTAAACTTATTGAATGTTGAATTTGTAACTTTAGATGTTATGTGTCCATTTTAATCGCGTATTGTTATAGATATGTATATTAGAATAAACACAAATGATTAGATTAGGTCTGTATCAGTCATTACAGGTCTGTCTAGTCATTTGCTATTAAAAAATGCTTAATTTACTTTCTGAATCCCGTTAAGTATCAATTTTTGCCTCCTCCATGGTCCAGCAGCTAGCCGCTTCACATAAGGTCGCGGGTTCGATTCCCAACGGGGTCCTAATTTATATAATAGGACTTAGTTTGGTTGGTGGTAGGGTACCTATACCTATTTTCTGAGCCCGCCTGCCTAGTAACCACTATCTTATCTATGTCTTGCCAGCTAATGTTAATAGCACTAATGTATACCGACCGGCAGGGGAGTCGACTTCATAGAAATATTGGGGGGGCTAGGGCAGGAAAAAATGTTTATTTTCCTATAATATTTTCTAACTAGCTTTCGCCCGCTTGGATATCTTTTTGTGATTATCGTTGAGGGACAGCAGTTCGCGAGCCGCAAGCCAGATATACCAGTATTTTAATAGAAAAAATTGGGGGGGCTTAGCCCCGGTTGTAATGTCATTGGGGGGGGCTCACCCCCAGTCCCTATGGAGTCGGCGCCAGTGCCGACCGGCATTAAAATAAAAAGGTGAAAACATGCAAAAAAAAACTTTTGGGTATCAAAAACCAAATGGTATTTATTCTGGATATCTGGCAGTTAGTATTCCATATCAAGTAGATAGTGCGTATATTACTAAGAAAACTAAAATATAAAAACAAAAATTTAAAACATCATTAAGACGGGCTTACCTATTTGGTTTTATAGTTTCCTGTAGGAACGCTACTCAAAGACCTATTTAGAAAGAAGGGGGAGGAAACCATAAGAATTCTTCTCCTCTGCGCCAGCGTCAATATCAGTTGTATGACTGTTTTTGAAGAAGCTCTTTCTAAAAATTTTCTTTTCTTCTCTTTAAACTGTTTTCTAGTATTCTCCAGCCTCTATATTTAAGTAACCTATATACATATACGTATATGCGGAATTCATCAATACAGGTTTCAGCATAAAATAGTGTCCTTAACATTTTTGATCCTTTTAGGAACTATAAATTTTCGGAGGATAAAAAATATCCTGTCACATCCCATCCTGTAAACTTTTTTTTGCAAATCACATCGATCTGTTGAGAAAGAAGGACAAACAAAAATTGTTTCGCTTCGCTCGCCTTTAAATATTGTACAATTAGCAATAATAGTTATTCTACAGGAACCCTGCATTTTTTCGAAACATAAATTAGCTTATACGTTAATCCAGTGTTCGATCTATCGACTAAATAAATTCCATTCAAATCCGTTCAGCAGTTTCGGCTTGAAGTAGGAACAAACAAAGAACCACCCTATCGTGTTTGTATTGTAATATTGTATTAGTCAAGATACATTTACAATGCATCATTGAATACGAATTTCACTTGCGGTCGTTTTTTGTTTGTATAAATATAAAATATAACTTAATCAATTATTATATAAACTTAATTATAACTTTTATCAACATATGAATTTATAAAATTACAATCTACTCAGTGGGCACAGACTGTTTATCAAAATGAAGTAAACATTTTTTTAAATTCTTGGACTTGTCTTGGACAAAGAAATAAACTTTTTTTAGTCCATGGATTCAGGACGCTGAAAGTATAGACAATGTAAATGCACACAGTTTTTTTAACCAACTAGACTAATTATTGCGAATAATCTCTGTAAAAAATACTTCAATAAAAAGTGTCATTTTGGCACGACAATGTCAAAACAATTCACAAAATCTCGAAAGATAAAAAAATAGTAAAATTTAGTAAAGAACCTCTTGAACCAATGAAATTTTTGAGTGAAAATGTTTGATATAGAAGCAGGGCGCACATCAGACCCACTGCCGGATGTATGGCGGGGCGAGCTGTGACCACTCAAGGGGTAAGTCTCACTGAAGCATTCTAAAAAAAACTCAACCAATCCCTCATACATTTTATTTAAAATTAAAATCAAGTCTTTGGGTAATTACGACGCATATAACGTCACCTGGGACTCTAAAATCGATCAAGACGTTTAAAATATGGGGTCAGCCAAACGATAATACCTAAAATCGAAAAACAGTACCCTTCCTTTGGAGCGGTCGGGTAAAAGCACGCTTTTCTTCTTGACTGACTCGGTGGCTAAGTGGTTAGCGATCCTGACCTCTGATCCGAGAGTCGTGGGTGCGATCCCCACACAGGGCAAACTTTTCTGTGATGAGCAGAATTATTTGCTCTGAGTCTGGGTGTATTATATTTATATATGTATGTATTAAAAAAAAATTATATGTGTTTGTATATCAGTCTCTGGTTCCCAATATACAGGGAATCCTAGTTTGGGGCCAGATGACCGTGTGTGATTTGTCCCAGATATTATTATTATTATTCTAGTTTAATCTTATCTGGGTAGATCTATATAGGAAGAAATCCATGAGGCAGCAGTGAGAACGCAATCGCCTTAAGACTCTTATGTCCTCATACATTAGTTACCCAGCTAAGGGCCGATTTACACTTCAATATGTACAGTGGTAAGTCAAGTAGTAAGTAGAAGTCCATTGCTTGTCTCGCAAGTGTACTCTTCGAAAAGTTCAGTTGCGAGAAAGCAATGGCCTTCTACTTACTACTTGACTCACTGTACTTATTGAAGTGTAAATCGGCCTTAACGAGTAGCCAATTTATAAGCAATCTAGATAGGCACAGGGAAATCCGGAATTTACCTTGTTTCTAGTTCATAAACCCAATTTCCAGAACGTGACTGACACACAACTCGAGTCTCTAGCGAAATGGCTGAGTTGCAACGGAGAAGTATGGGGCGTGGGTCCGACCGTCGTATTCGCGTCCGCTGCCTCTCTCTTCCTGTACCAGGAGCTGATCGCCACCATGTTCGTGGATGGCGACCAGCCGCATATCTCCATGCTCGAGAAAATGTTGCTGGTTAGTGATAAATTTATGAGACAAATTTTTACTGAGATAGCACAATGAGAGTAAGCAGACCACAGCAAGGAAGATGTATTGTATGTATTTGTCATGTATTTTGAGAAAGGAAGAATGGCTACCGTGGGCCCGAAGATGTAGCAGTCGAATTATTAAGCAGTTTTTGAAACATAATGTTTTCTGTGAGAAAACTATGTACCATTTGAACATCATTAAAACAGCTCCTAACAGCTTCTATCTACGATAAAAGTTATCTTAGTACTTATTAATTTTGCAGACCACTATGCTGCTTGGGATGCTGGCCCTGATGGTCCACCTCTGGGTGTGCACCACGAGATTCTTCCTCTATTATCTGGATACGCTTATTAGAGACGTAAGTAAAAAACAACTATACCTAATACATAACTCCACAAATACACGAGAACGAGAGAGGTAACATTATAGGTTAAAGAAAGATAGTCTTACTACATTAATTTTTAAACCAAATCGTGTCCGTTACCCCAGCCAGAAAATGTCGAATTTCGTCATTCGAGTGTAATAGATAATTAGTTGTCCAGCTTCTGTAATTGTTGCGCATATTTTTGAATTTGTTCTGCTGATAGTTTTTTAGTTATTTGCCAAAAACATATCTGGCTGCGGTAGAGATGGGCAATCTTCCCATACCCTATCTACCCGGGAGGGTATTTATAGGGTAGATTGGATATTTATGGGAATATACCCAGTTATATACCCAATCGCTGGGTATATAAAATTAAATTGTCGTGTAAAAATAAAGTACTAATTTTATTTGCTTTTACTTCATATTTTTGTAATTTTGAAGTAAGTATCAACTACCTCAGTATCGAGAATAAAGCAAAATTGATTATATTTCGAAGATACCATGGTTGAAGCGCAGGAAATGACTTATCATATCGATATGGCTGTAATTTTATTAGTTTTGTGGGGTGCTGATTACATTATAAAAAACATCTGTTTTTGAATCCAAGGTTGCGGTCATGCATTTTCAAAAAATATTGATATGGGGTCGCACTGTATGCCAAGAACCCTTCGGATCGGACATTTTAAGCTAAGCTTAGAGATCGATGCGTTTCGATTTTCTAAATACCATTTGATAGAAAAAACAATTACCTACTCAAGCCTATTATTATAATTTTTTTATTTATTCATTTATTTCTGGTGACGAGGCCCACTATTTTTGTTCGAAATAAAGAATTAATATTATATAACAAATTCAATAATATACATTGCCACAAGCTTACGCACATAACTCACACATAAACATCACTCTTATACGCAGGCTAGGCGTACGAAAATCGAAGACTTTGATTTTGTTTACTGCGCCTGATGAATCTTTATAGCAAAAACGTAATTAAAATATTGCTAGTCAAAATGTTCAGTCAACTTAACATACTAACGAGTATCTCCGATATCCTACGGTATTAACAGTTTCGTTTTTTTGTGACGACGCACAACTTAATTCTCTACATTCTAAGTAGATTTCTGGGTGCTACTGACTTCAAATATTATTTTTAAAAAACCGTCTAAAGGAAAAAACTTTTTTCACGTTACGCTTACGTTTTCGACTAGCTGTACATATCAATAAATGTTGTTTTAAACGCTCTATAATTTGACGTAAACAGCTTCACGGACGCATAGTTTATTCCGGAAAAAAAATATATTATATTTTCTAAATAAAACATATTGGCTAACTTTGGATTTTTTTCTCAAAAACTAGAAATAACTGACACTCGGGAGTGTTTGTCTGGTATTTAGAATATCGAAATGCATCGATCTCTCTAAGCTTAGCTTAAAATGTCCGATCCGAAGGGTTCTTGGCATACAGTGGGTCGTCCATTAATCACGTGATGTTTTTTAGACACTTTTTAGCCCCCCCCCCTCTCCCCTGATGATACGTAGTGAGGTTTTAGGCTACCCCCCCTCCCCCTACTCAAATCACGTGTATTTTTTGGTACAAAATATTATCTTTAAATACAGGTATAATGTAATGTAATTCTGGAAAATTAAGCACCGTGATAAAAAGTCCAGACAGACATTAAGATTGCAGATTGTTTTTACTGCGTGAAGCCGTTTCGAACCTTGGAATGAGTTAAAAATAACTTAACAACACCAGTCCGACGTTTGGAACTAACTCTAGAAATCGCGCGTTCAACGAAAAAATAAATACACGTGATATCTCAGTACACCCCCCTCCCCCCTTGTGATATTTCGTAATTTTTTCTGAACCCCCTCCCCCCTTTTGAGCATAACGTGATTAATGGACGACCCCTATGGGTGTTGTAAATGAGGATTTTTGAGGTGTTGAGTAGGAAAATGTCATCCACTCCATCCAAAAAAGCAGACATGTACGAGTACTTTTCGAGGTTCTGATTATGAAAAATGACGTCAGTTTTTTAATCCAAGATAGCAGCCGGTTCGATTCCTGGGTGTGTCAAGCATATTTTCAAAAACCTTCGATTATAGTTTTGCTTCTTTAAAAAAATGAAGGAAGTTAAGTAAGTTAAGTTAGTTTAAGTTTCCTTTAAGTATTTAAAGTACTTTCCCTCCAGGTGAGGTTACAAAATTCCATCCTGTATCGTTGTACCGTGAGAAAAGCAGGAAGCCCCCCGCACTCCTACCGCCTCAACCTCACCCCCCGCACCCTGCGCCTCACCCTCCGCGGCACCCGGTGCCTCACCCCCACACCCCGAGCCTCACCCCCCCCGGCACCCCGCGCCTCAAGCTTCCGCACCCCGCACCTCACCCCCCGCACCCTGTGCCTCACCCCCCGGCACCCGGTGCCTCACCCCCCGCACCCCGCGCCTCACCCCCCCGACACCCCATGCTTCAAGCCCCCGCACTCCGCACCTCACCCCCCGCACCCCGCGCCTCACCCCCTTATCCCGAGCCTCACCCCCCGCACCCCGCGCCTCACCCCCTTCATCCCGAGCCTCACCCCCCGCACCCCACGCCTTACCCCTTCATCCCGCACCTCACACCACCGCACCCCGCACCTCACTCCCCCGGCACCCCGCGCCTCACCCCTTCGCACCCCGCTCCTCACCCCCGCATCGGGCGCCTCACCCGCCCGCACTCCGCTTCTCACTTCCCCGCACCCCGCTCCTCTCCCCGCACCACGCACCTCGCGCCCGTCCCCCGAAAATTGCTCCTCACCCCTCGCATCCCTCACCTTCACCCGTATTCCTCACCCCCCACCCCGTACCACACCTCCCCGCACACTCCCTGAACGCCGCGCCTTTATACCCCCGTTTTTTTAAAATTGGGTATAGTTATGCCATAACGATCCAACTGACTTTAAAGTAAGTAAGGGATAATGTACTTCATGTCACTGACAAAAAGTACATTATCCCTTAGTTACTTTAAAGTCAGTTGGATCGTTATAGCATAACTACGGCCAATTATCACCCGACAACACTAAGAAAATGACACCCATATCGATATTTTTCGAAAAGTGCATGGCCGCCATGTTGGATTTCATAATAGATGTCATTTTTTCAACTAGAAAATAACTTCATCCAACTCGGTAATTTAAAATATTATATTCAAGACTTGTTATACAAGTGTGAAAAAAATTCACTATTCAAATTTAGTATGGGAAACTGAAAAATGTTATATATTTTTAGGTTGTTATTTAAATAAGTTACTGAATTACATAAGATTCACTTAAGCTAATTATTTTTCTAATTATAACTAAAAATTATAATTCTCATAAGTTTATATACCCTGATAAATACCCACTGGGAAGGTATTTATGGGTAGATATTGGGAATATTCCCAATCTACCCGGCACATTGGGTAAATTGCCCATCTATAGGCTGCGGGAACGTTACCCCAGCCAGACTATTTTTGATTTTTTGGGTATATTAAAATAAAAATTAGCTAAATAATTAGTAGTCTAGACGAAGTAAATGTTGCGACTTAATTTGTGCTGATACGTTTTACGGTTGCGAAGTTATTCGAATTCCGGCTGGGGTAACGTTTGCAGGTTTGCTGGATCTCTGAAATGGTTAAGCACACATTTATAATTTTTCGTATACCACTTCTTATGAATTAGTTCTAATTTGTTCATCAATAAAAAAACAACAATAATGTACCGTTTAAGAGTTACATATATAAATAGAATTTTCCTTTAAAAGGTCCTAGCACGACGAATAAGAGCTCTCAAGACTCACTCAAAACGTTGTTTTGTAGCTTAAAGCTGTCTTCAAATGTTTGTGAATTTTTATAAGTATACTGTAAGTAATTAATAAGTTATGATGAAATTTAATTCAGTTGGGGCCACGATACGCAGTGGAGTTGTTTGATCGCCGATTGACAGAGTTTCTTGTGGTTTTTTGAACTGATTGTTATGTCAACAATTAGTTGCCTAGTTTAATTCCGTAACTTTAAAATTTCAGCGTTCTACATTGAATAATTAACGAGATAATCGAAAAAGAGACATTGTGAAGTGCATGACCATGGTAACCCGACCAAGTTAAGATGGTCACAGAAAAGCGGCCGCGCAGTACATTATGCTTACCTTTTAAAATATGTAGTATAATAATCTCACAAATAAGATACAGACGCGTACATTATCGTTTGAGTGAAAAATAAACTCCTACCCCGAGCTATTATAAACATTCTATGATTTTAATTCTTTTTCTTCATGTATCTAATTGTTAAGCGGACCAGACACTTTCAATAATACTGACAATGTTTTCAAGTGATGACAGTATATCATACATAGTATAAAACAAAGTCGCTTCCCGCTGTCTGTCTGTCCCTATGTATGCTTAGATCTTTAAAACTACGCAACGGATTTTGATGCTGTTTTTTTAATCTTAGAGTGATTCAAGAGGAAGGTTTATATGTATACAGGGGGTAACAGAAAGGTGTGATAATACTTTAAGGTGGGCTTTTACCCATCAAACTGAACAACTTTTGTTATACAACTTTGTTCAAATCGCAAAATTTTTTTTGGACTTTTCATATAAATCGATCAGCTGGCGAATCAAGTTGGTATGAAAAGTCAAAAAAAAAAATTGTGATTTGAACAAAGTTGTAGAACAAAAGTTGTTCAGTTTGATGGGTAAAAGCCCACCTTGAAGTATTATCACACCTTTTTGTTATACCCTGTATAATACATGCATAATATTAGCATTCACCCGTGCGAAGCCGGGGCGGGTCACGAGTTGACAATACATATATTGATACCGTCAAACACGGCATCTTTACCCTTCCATGTCATCTTTACCTACTACCGACTTGCATTAATAAAAATAATTTTTATTTACACTTGTGTACGCATCTGTATAGAACTCGTAACACTACCCTATAAATTACAAAATGCTAGAGTAATGTACTGCGCGGCCGCTTTTCTGTGACCATCTTAATTTGGTCGGGTTACCGCGGTCATGCACTTCACAATGTCTCTTTTTCGATTATCTCGTTAATTATTCAATGTAGAACGCTGAAATTTTAAAGTTACGAAATTGAACTAGGCAACTAATTGTTGACGTAAGATTCAGTTTAAAAAACCACAAGAAACTCTTGTCAATCGACGATCAAACAACTCCATTGCGTATCGTAGCCCCAACTGAATTAAATTTCTTCATAACTTATTAATTACTTACAGTATACTTATAAAAATTCACAAACATTTGAAGGCAGCTTTAAGCTACAAAATAACGTTTTGAGTGAGTCTTGAGAGCTCTTATTCGTCGTGCTAGGACCTTTTAAAGGAAAATTCTATTTATTTATGTAACTCTTAAACGGTACATTATTGTTGTTTTTTTATTGATGAACAATTAGAACTAATTCATAAGAAGTGGTATACGAAAAATTATAAATGTGCGCTTTACCATTTCAGAGATCCAGCAAACCTGCAAACGTTACCCCAGCCGGAATTTGAATAACTTCGCAACCGTAAAACGTATCAGCACAAATTAAGTCGCAACATTTACTTCGTCTAGACTACTAATTATTTAGCAAATTTTTATTGTAATATACCCAAAAAACCAAAAATAGTCTGGCTGGGGTAACGTTACCGCAGCCAGATATGTTTTTGGCAAATAACTAAAAAACTATTAGCAGAACAAATTCAAAAATATGCGCAACAATTACAGGAGCTGGACAACTAATTATCTATTACACTCGAATGACGAAATTCGACATTTTCTGGCTGGGGTAACGTACACAACCAAATCATTCTCCATGTCGTTTCAGTCGTTAAGTCAATGTATTAATCTTCAGTCTCGTTTGCAAATTGGGTGCTTGAAAATATGACCATAAAAGGCTCAAGTTAGCATATTGGTTCCTGGAGACAGTCACGAAATAAATATTACATTAAGATCACACATTAGAACATTAACACTTTCATATTTTAGTCAAACCATAATCCCGTAAACTCCAGCACAGTCAACTTACTAGACGGGTCTAGGACCATAACCAGTATTATCCTTTCAGAGTCCAAACATGCTGCTCGAAATGACAACCGCCAGCTTACTTGGTGGTCAGACGGAGATGGTGGCCATCGGACCCCTCACCAAGTTTCTGAAGCAGCAGCAGCCCCAGATCCACATCACTGTCTGCTGGTTCCTCTCGTTGTGTTACGCTGATTACGTCAGGAAGAACTATTGCACCAGGTTCAACATGCCATATTTGGAACAGTGGTGAGTATTTAAAAGGTTTTTACTTGACTGCCGTTATTTTTCGGTTGTATAAGGCGCGAATTATACAGAAACGGCGTAAGGTGGAGGCGCAGCGCAGGCATGATGTCGCTTCAAAACGTTTTCATACAAAATATAAGAAGCGACATGTAGTGAATTACACTGAAGCGGCGCGGCGCAGGCACGCCGCTTTGTCGCCTGTGCCGCGTCGCTAGCAGTCGCGACTGGAACGGCGCCCAAGGAGGATGTCGCTTCTTATACGGTGTGAGCAGTATTCACCAACAAAAAAATGTGTGACGATATTGAATTTTATATAATATGGAAACATTCTTGTGGCATTTTATACACTGTAGGAGAACGATCAGGATATTCATCTAATTTTTCCATTATTTTAAAATATCTATGCTCTTGTGACAATTTCCACACAGGGTGCACCCAATATCTTCTGTGATGCTTCTGTGCCTCTGCACATTAATGAGTTGCAGCAAAGCAAGCGCATCTTCGTCTTCTGAAGAAGAAGGTCGGTCTGGAATCGCAATAAAATCTTCCTGTATAATGACGCATCGTACAGTCTCTTCGCCTCTTCAGTATAATTTTAATCGCGTCCGTGCCTTATCCGTTCCACGCCTGTGCTGCGCCTGTGCCTCGTCTTTACCTTACGCCGTTTCTGTGTAATTCGCGCCTAATGCCTCTTACATTGCATTATTACCGTCTGTAGCACAAACAGCTTCATCGATTTTGGATTTCGAAGCGTCAAAGCGGCAGAAGATAGATTCTGGTTTTTTTATTCAAATTGTCAGATTATTCAGTTTAATCTTCTTCATTTGTCTACACTATCCTTTCCACACCTACGCTAATATCGTCCACTGCTCCTATACATAGCTGCAGTCGAAAGACACATACAAGTTGATGATTATAAACTATAGGGTATTTTTGTAATGATAGCTGACATAATTTCACTATGCTGGTGTTTAAGTAATGGTAATCTAATAGGGATAAAATGCATAGTTACCAGACGTCCCCTTATGATACTTCTCTATTTAAAGAAGAAAGGTATCAGCAAAGACTCTTGTGCGACAAACTACGTATCCGTCACCTCTAATATCTGAACAAAATACTAAAATCTTATCACGAACACTTTACCATTTTCGGTTGAAATCGTGGTGGCGGCAGGCAAGCAGAGCTGCACGCGCGCGCGTCCCGGGGTGTCGCACGCACCATGGCGAAAGTCAACAGCTTTGTCGGCGCCGTTCATCAGCGGCTGCGGGGCTACACCGACCCGACGCCGGTCGTCAGTGAGGCGCATACGTATGATATCACTCTATTGTGTGATCTGATGCAGCCAGCATGACTGGTCAAGTCTAGCTATAGATATAGGATCTTCTTGCTGGTATGGTTTGGCCATTTTAAGGTGGCAGTGTAGATAGACAGTGTAGCAGCTGCGTGATAGGCTTGTCGTAGCCCAATTGTAGGTAAATCAAATGTATCAATGTTGTTTTCAATAATAAGAAACAGTAAATTCGACAGATCGCGAAATATTTCGACCATATTATAGAAATTCCGTCCGCCCTGTGGAATATTTCGACTATGTTACAGAAATTCCATCCGCCTCTTGCGGAATATTTCGACCATGTTACAGAAATTCCGTCAGTCTTGTGGAATATTTCGACCATGTTACAGAAATTCCGTTCATCCTGTGGAATATTTCGACCATGATACAGGAATTCCGTCCGTCATGTACCCATCCATTTCCAGACCCCCGGCGGATGATCAAAGAAAACAACCATTCTATAATAGCATATATCCCTTTCTCTTTGAAAACCCCATAAACATTCTCCTTAGGCGTTCTGTTGTTAACTAGAGTGAGAGCGCAACGCCGCGAACGGACGTCAGTCGCAGCCTCAGTCGCAACCCCAGCAAGATCATGTGGGCGCGCGCGGGGGGCCGGCGAGGGAGCGACTCGGCGCTGGCTGGGCGCGGCAAAGAACTGTGCGTCCGACTGGTTAGCCAGTCCAGCGACACGACGGCAGACGCAATCGAGAAACTTAGGACGTATGTTACAGTAAGTATTATCGTCTTCGTCATCAGTCAACACACTGCGGCAATAATTATTACCTATTCTACTTAGTTACACAAAAATGAAGGGGTCGTGGCTCAGTGCGGCTTTCGTGGTCGCGTAACCTGGACGGGTTTGAATGTTATTGGCATTTATCTCGACCGTTTTCGTGCTTCGCAAGGCACGTTAAGCCGTTGGTGCCGGCTGCTATCACAAGGGGCAGTCGTTAAGCCATGTCGAAGGCATTATAGGCGGATTGAAAACTTCTGACACTGGAGTTGGCCATTAGCTCCACTAATCCGAAGTTAGCCACCGTGAGTGGTCAAACCTTCCCGAGGCATGGGTGCAATGGGGACGACATGCTAACAGTCGTAACACTACTTCAAATATTTCTAAACGTATGCGATAATAAAAATGAAGAATGTAGACTTTTTATCTTTACACAGGCTACAAAATGCTCTTGCTGTTCATCGGTCCCTGGCATCCCTGTCGCTGGTCAATGCGCCTCCAAGTCGAGTCCGTGTGGGCTTAACGCGGGTCCTAGCGGCTGCTCCGATGACGTCAAGAGTCTGAAATCCAGTGTCATGAAAGAAGCTCTGCAAATGGAAAATAGCGTACAGAAATATAATAATAAATAAAAAAAAGTATTAAAATTTGTGACAGAAGATAAATTGGTTTATAAGAATTATTAAAAGAGGAATTTAATTTGGAGCTTCATTTGTGAGATAACCCGGAAAACGCTAGATCTTAATTAACGTATATTATATACTACATCAATTGCGAAATCCAAAGTTCATCCATAGCCTTTAGGTAAACGAATTATACAATACATTGAGGTTTCATCAGATTTCCAAAATTCCTATTTTTTTTTATATTTATAGAAAGCGATGTCTGCCCTTTGATCGCTATGCTACTCTTTGACAAAGCGTGCTCCCACCGCCAATGTTGGCCCCAGACGACAAAAATGTATGAAAATCTCAAACCCTTAAATTGAAATCGTGGAACAAATTTTAACCGTGGTTTCTGCTCATGAAACTGAACAACTTTCTCTAAGGAACCAATTCAATCGGAGCAAAAAAAATTGGACTCTATCTTCATACAAATCGGGGAACTGAGTAGCCAACTTTGTATGGAAAGTCCAAAATTGTTTTACTCCGATTGAATTGAATAGAGAAAGTTGTTCAGTTTCACGACTAGAAGCCACAGTTGAAAAGTACGTGATTTCAATTTCACAAATTTTATACAGAATACATTTTTTTTTGGCCCCAAGCATATCCCAGGGAAGTTTCAAGTGTTATTAAATTGTCTTTGGTCCATGAATCGTCAATGGTACTTATACTGCTATCTCCTTGATAAATGACAACTATTTGTCAATTTCCAGCGGTCATAACGAACATGGTGACATGAAAATATTTATTTGCATTTCACCAACCATTATGAACATCCCCAAATTATTTTAGGTTGTCTGGCCAAATGACTAGGAAGAAAGGTAAATTCGTAAAATGTGGCTGAACTATATATGGAGTTATGTACAGGTACAAATTTGTGCGGTAAGTTTTGCTTTATGTATTTTTGTTTGTTCATCTTTTATGTTTTTAACATCTCCACTACTTCAGTTACTTTCGCTTAACTTACATACTTCTGCTTGAAGAAAACTCTTCTTTTAAAAACAGTTTGAACGTTTTATTAGTTTAGCTTAGCATTTGTAGTTTTGACTATTCCTTATACTCAGAGCAAGCAAGTTCAACGATCATAATCCTGGCTTTAAAGTGAAAATTCAAACAACAAGTATAGTTTCTATCAGAGACCTTGGCCACATAACACAGACCACTGATGGATATCCATAATTTGACTTCAAATTCTCACAATTTTTGGGTCGAACCCAATAAGTAGTTTCAACGTAAGTCCAAATAAGAGGCCATCTGAACGTTTGTGGTATTTCTCTTGATATTTAGGTGGCCGAATGGGCGAAATGTGGCGAGTCAGCGCTATCTCTCATTCCGACGATCCTCTGGGCTGTGGGAGCGGCGGTGTTGGCACAGAGACTGTTGGTGGCTCTCTTCAGACGGTTCCTGTTCAGACGGGTGCCGCTTTGGGAGATCATGTTGCAGGTGAAGTTTTTGACTAATGAGCGGCAACTGAACAGAGACTGTTGGCAGCTAAGCAAGCGAAACTCCATAGATTCCATATATTTTTTATCTTCAATTGGTAAGCCAGCCCTTAGCTTTATCTCACTTATTATACAGGGTGTTAAAAAGTGCGTTTGAAATTTTAAGGGGCTACTCAGAATCCAGTAGAATACAGAAGAAATATTGAAAAAATCCGATCATTTTTTTTTATGTTTCCGTACTACATCTGAATAGTGAATCAAGACTTTTTTAACATCCTGTAACTTATGGACGACACAAGTTGCCTTTGGTCTAGCTTACTTTAAAGTGTACCACATGGCGCTGTCTTACGAACAATAAATGCTTCCATCTTCAGCATCAATATCGCTTACCAGTTGAGCATAAAAAACATAAAACGTTGTTCTACTGTTGCGCATGATGTTTTCACACCTATATTGCTGCGCCGTTTTAGTGCTATGCTTATAATTTGAATCTAGTTATGCTTGTAAGGGCTACTGAAATAAAACGAAATAAATGATGATAACAGGGAGTCGGTGACAAATATCGCAAAGCAAAAATTACCAAGTTAACACAGACCATTCAGAAAGGTTTTCGCCCGTTTTTTGACCAATCAAATGAATATTTTATTTCAGCACCTACTCTTCGTTTGGATGGTGATCTACAGCCTTCATTTCTGGATTGTGCTTGTAAGAATTCTCAAAGCTGTCATGGACTTCTGTTATGAAGAGGTTTGTGAATGTCACAGTACTAGCTAATACAGATATATCAAATTGGAACAAGTTAAATTAATATGTTACAACGATGTCGGCTAATTATTTTGACCACCTGATTTGACCAAGATTCGACCTTTAAACGTTTGCCTTTGTCGAAAGGGGCCGTCCATTAATCACGTGATGTTTTTAGCAACTTTTTAGACCACCCCCCCTCCCCCCTGGTGATACGTGGTGAGGTTTTAGATTACCGTAATAAAAATTGCAGGTTGTTTCTGACTGCCTGAAGCCGTTTTCAACCTTAGAAAGACTTAAAAACAACATAACAACAACAGTGCGACGTTTGTAAAATTACTCTAGAAATCGCGCGTTCAACGAAAAAATTAATACACGTGATATCTCAGTACCCCCCCTCCCCTTGTGATATTTCGTGATTTTTTCTGAACCCCCCCCCCCCCTTTAAGCCTCACGTGATTAATGGATGACCCCAAACCGCTGTGGAGCATGAAAATAAGTGATAGAGATAATGGTGTTAATGATAGAGTTACATAAGTTTTCTCATCAGGATTACTTTTTTCATATTACCGAATGTGGATTGATTTAAGTGAAGATTTTTCAACAAGTACGTATAATAACTATTAATTATACGTACTTGTTGAAAAATCTCACGCATCTTATGCTTATGATATCTTTTATTCTTTTATCCAAGCCTCTTCTTAGGCTCTCAATCCACATTCGGTCATATAAAAAAGTTATGCTGATAAGAAAACTTATGTATTTATTTTATTTATTTTTATTTTATTTTATTATTTATTAACATTTACAACACATTACCTTACAGGTTTACACCCAAATCGATAATGTTACAAACTTTCATCATAACAGAGTGTCCTTAAAGCTATTTCTGCGAATTCCGCCAGTGAGCAATGAAATAAATCCACGTTTTTAGATATGTAACTCTATCATTAACACCGTTATCTCTATTACTTATTTTCATGCTTGGTTTTGTTTTTAGCTTATAAGTATATAAGTTTCACTCTTGTTAACAACCCGTTACTTCCCCACAGCAGGGGCGTGGGTCTCTTCCCATACATCTGGAAGGTTAGGCCATACTCCACACACGGGGGCCAAGTCCGGACTGGTGGAGGTTTTGGGGTTAGTGGCCAATCCCAGGGTCAGAAGTTTTCGAGCCACCTATAAGGCCTCCGACATGGCTTAACGACTGGCATCTAGCAATAGCAGCCGTGGCACATCAGCTTAACGTTCCTTGCGAAGCACGGAAACGCACAATTTATCCTAGAACAAGATACATCCTTTTCACAGTTATTCTGCCGTTTTTCAGAACCAGAGCCTAACTACGGAGGACATGGAGACACGAAAGGCGATGCAGCAGTGGGTCATATGGATCGTCGGCGCCGCGCCTTTAGCTTACTACGTGCACACACGACCTCGTCCGGAAACGCCGCCGCTTATGATATGGTATACTTTAAATCTTGTTAACAAAAGAGATGGACAGATACGGGTGAAATTACCTGACCTCTTTTACATAGTTCCTGAATAAACGACCAAGGTTTCGCTAATTGAGTTTCAAATATACAGGGAGGATGAATTGGTTGTAGGATAACCCTGGATGTCCTAAACAATCTAGTTTTGAAGGAAAATTCCAAAAACATTGGCGAAATAAAAGATTCGGAATCTTTATTCCTGTATATCTCTGTTTAAAGCTTCATCATGTCTCAAAATTTCCACAACACGACATGACGAAGAAAAAGACTTATATCTTGAGGATTACAACGTATCAATTGTTTCGCGAAATAGGCTTCATCCACAGTCATCCTGTTATCATATTCAACCATTTTCTCCATACTCTGATCCCAAACTTGTTTCTTTCTCCAGGATAACAACAAGCCCTTGGCAGCGACGCGAGATGGGCCCCTACGGGTACTACTTATCGCGTCCGCTCTCACTGCAATCCTCTGTAAATGTTTCGGCGCGGCGGCGTGCGCTCGCGTCGCGTCGTGCCTACAGCGACTCACAAATCGTTCTCAAAGACCCGCCCACCAGGAAACGACATTCGAAATCCGTGTAATCGTCACTTTATTGAAATAAAGATTTCTATAGTTAACAATGCCTTGTTTTATTGTATTAATTTTGCCAAAATCTTAGATATAACCAGAGAATAAGGAATAATACTACGTATAGAAGTTTCACTCTGCAGAGATGATAAATTAATAAGATACTCTAAATGCACAGCGATAAAGTCGATAAACAACGGTTTAAGAATTCTCAAAGCTGTCATGGACTTCTGTTATGAAGAGGTTTGTGAATGTCACAGTACTAGCTAATACAGATATATCAAATTGGAACAAGTTAAATTAATATGTTACAACGATGTCGGCTAATTATTTTGACCACCTGATTTGACCAAGATTCGACCTTTAAACGTTTGCCTTTGTCGAAAGGGGCCGTCCATTAATCACATGATGTTTTTGCAACTTTTTAGACCCCCCCTCCCCCCTCGTGATAAGTGGTGAGGTTTTAGATTACCCCCCCACCCCCTACCCAAAATCACGTGTATTTTTTTGATACAAAATATTATCTTTAAATACAGGTATAATGTAATTTAATTCTGGAAAATTAAGCACCGTAATGAAAATTGCAGGTTGTTTCTGACTGCCTGAAGCCGTTTTCAACCTTAGAAAGACTTAAAAACAACATAACAACAACAGTCCGACGTTTGTAAAATTACTCTAGAAATCGCGCGTTCAACGAAAAAATGAATACACGTGATATCTCAGTACACCCCCCCCCCCCCCCTTGTGATATTTCGTGATTTTTTCTGAACCCCCTCCCCCCCCCTTTTAAGCCTCACGTGATTAATGGATGACCCCAAACCGCTGTGGAGCATGAAAATAAGTGATAGAGATAATGGTGTTAATGATAGAGTTACATAAGTTTTCTCATCAGGATTACTTTTTTCATATTACCGAATGTGGATTGATTTAAGTGAAGATTTTTCAACAAGTACGTATAATAACTATTAATTATACGTACTTGTTGAAAAATCTCACGCATCTTATGCTTATGATATCTTTTATTCTTTTATCCAAGCCTCTTCTTAGGCTCTCAATCCACATTCGGTCATATAAAAAAGTTATGCTGATAAGAAAACTTATGTAACTCTATCATTAACACCGTTATCTCTATTACTTATTTTCATGCTTGGTTTTGTTTTTAGCTTTCGCTATAACTATAAGTATATAAGTTTCACTCTTGTTAACAACCCGTTACGTCCCCACTGCAGGGGCGTGGGTCTCTTCCCATACATCTGGAAGGTTAGGCCATACTCCACACACGGGGGCCAAGTCCGGACTGGTGGAGGTTTTGGGGTTAGTGGCCAATCCCAGGGTCAGAAGTTTTCGAGCCACCTATAAGGCCTCCGACATGGCTTAACGACTGGCATCTAGCAATAGCAGCCGCGGCACATAAGCTTAACGTTCCTTGCGAAGCACGGAAACGCACAATTTATCCTAGAACAAGATACATCCTTTTCACAGTTATTCTGCCGTTTTTCAGAACCAGAGCCTAACTACGGAGGACATGGAGACACGAAAGGCGATGCAGCAGTGGGTCATATGGATCGTCGGCGCCGCGCCTTTAGCTTACTACGTGCACACACGACCTCGTCCGGAAACGCCGCCGCTTATGATATGGTATACTTTAAATCTTGTTAACAAAAGAGATGGACAGATACGGGTGAAATTACCTGACTGATATAGCTCTTTCTCTTTTACATAGTTCCTGAATAAACGACCAAGGTTCGCTAATTGAGTTTCAAATATACAGGGAGGATGAATTGGTTGTAGGATAACCCTGGATGTCCTAAACAATCTAGTTTTGAAGGAAAATTCCAAAAACATTGGCGAAATAAAAGATTCGGAATCTTTATTCCTGTATATCTCTGTTTAAAGCTTCATCATGTCTCAAAATTTCCACAACACGACATGACGAAGAAAAAGACTTATATCTTGAGGATTACAACGTATCAATTGTTTCGCGAAATAGGCTTCATCCACAGTCATCCTGTTATCATATTTAACCATTTTCTCCATACTCTGATCCCAAACTTGTTTCTTTCTCCAGGATAACAACAAGCCCTTGGCAGCGACGCGAGATGGGCCCCTACGGGTACTACTTATCGCGTCCGCTCTCACTGCAATCCTCTGTAAATGTTTCGGCGCGGCGGCGTGCGCTCGCGTCGCGTCGTGCCTACAGCGACTCACAAATCGTTCTCAAAGACCCGCCCACCAGGAAACGACATTCGAAATCCGTGTAATCGTCACTTTATTGAAATAAAGATTTCTATAGTTAACAATGCCTTGTTTTATTGTATTAATTTTGCCAAAATCTTAGATATAACCAGAGAATAAGGAATAATACTACGTATAGAAGTTTCACTCTGCAGAGATGATAAATTAATAAGATACTCTAAATGCACAGCGATAAAGTCGATAAACAACGGTTAATTTTGAATAAAAATACCATTGTTGTAATGTTTTAATATTTGTAGCCTTTGCTAAGCAAAACGTTGTTGTAACAAATCTAGAATTTTGATGACGTTTTCAATTTTTTTTTAACAAGACAAAAACGAAACTTTTCCCCCAAAAAACAAAAATCCTAAACAGAAACATCCCCCTTTCGCTAACCCCTACACACGACAATTCATAACCTCCAACAATAGATGTCACTGCGCGAACAATAGAACGCGATAGCAAAATTAAAATTTTGCAACAGATAACGCGCGCCTAGGCTACGTAGGGCATACTAACCTTACGCAGGGTGTACCGTGATCAGGAAGGCGGTTGCCCCAGGCTGGCTCCGGCCATTGCACTGCGGCCGGAAGACGTTAGCCTGTGACTATCTCTAAATGGGATACGTCGTGCGTACAATTTTTGATAGTTGGACTGCGTAAGCGCGGTCCTACCCATTCACAATCAGCCTTAGTTTTTATGGCACCCTGAGATGCAGGTTACACATCTTTCTAGATTGAAATTTAGCAATGCACGTACTCATTCAGTTTTTAAAGAACCCAGGCCAATACAAGCAAAGTATATATAAAAAAATCTCGCTAACTCTAAAAAGCAACTAATAACTATGTGACCTGCACATCTGCGGCCGTGGCTGACGTGGGCACAACGGTCATGTGGTTAACCTGAATGGGTTTGACATTGGCATTTATGTCGACTGTTTCCGGGCTTGGCAAGGCACGTTAGGCACGTTAAGCCGTTGATGCCGGTTGCTATCACTAGATGGCAGTCGTTTAATCATGTCAGAGGCATTTTACGCCTACGGATGTGTGCAGCGCGACTATCATACAAATCAGATGTTCAGGTTCCTTCACAATGTTTTACCTTCACCGTTAAAGCAAAAGTATGAAAATGCATTTAAGTTCTGAAAACCTCATTTATGCAACGACCAGTATTTTAACTAGAGACCCCTGGGTAGGAGGTCGATTTCACTACCGTGGACTCACCGACGCTTTTTTACCAACCCAGTAATAATAATAAGACTAACATGCTTGCCACAAATAAATGTTTTATCATGCTTGAATAAATCATACATCATTCATTCACACTTGTCACTAGCAAAATCTTTTTTTGCTCTAGTCAAAAAGTATAAATACAAAACACATTAAAACAATTAATAATATTTATTTCGAACAGTTACTAACCAAAGTTACTAACCACCGATCGATCCCTCTATCGCGATTACCGTCGTGTGCGCTGAATAAACAAAAACACCTCATCAGAAATGTTTATTTTAATCTTAATAAACAGTAACAAAAATTTATGTTTAGTAGGCATACTTAAAAATAGAGGAATCACTATTAAAACAGCTTGAAAATAACACATGCATGCATGCAAAAAATAATAAGCGTGACAAGCATAACCCCATCTTTGCTGTTGCGTAAACAAGTATAAAAAAACGGCATGAATAATAAACCGCATCAACTATTTAACATTTCACTGCAAAAGGTTAAGCACAATGTAATGTAATTCTCGATTTTTCGTCTATTTAAAATATGCCTACATCACAGGTCGGTAGTAAAAAAAGAATAGTATTTAATCGCGCATCAGAAAAATACCAGTTTCACATCAAATTAACAAAGCACAAACACACAATGCTGAAACACAAGTCAGGGTATAAAATAAGGTTTCTTCATCTGATACTAACAGTTCGCTACGTATCGCCGGTTGATGTGGACGTCTTCAAGGACTTGAGCTCCAAGCTTCGGAGGGGGTCGCTTTGTCGCGCCTGCAATCAAAGAATGATGTTACATGAATGTCTTATAAACGACGACAAAGAATCAAACATAATAACATTTTGTTAGGGAACAAACGACGAATGATAGATGCTTGCACATCTTTCCCCAAGGAACCTATATAATTGTTGCAAACAACTTATTAATAAAAAAACACTTGAGTTGCAAACTACACAAACTATTTTTTTTTTCTGTTCCGACTGTATAAGTTCCTTTTATTATTCAGTTTCGTAAGTATAGTATAAACGAAACCTGACCTGTAAAGTATAGACAAATAAAATGCATATACCAATTTTACCTGATACTTATGTCTCTTGGCACTGCCATAATTAGAATTATTCTTCCTTTTCTTAAACACTGGAAGCGCTTCTGTCTCCTTTTCCTCGGCTTCCTCATTCCTCAACGCTGCTGGTAATAGGTACTCCGGTACATGAGCTAAATGCTGTTGCACCTTCACAGTATGCAGTGCTTTATCGCGACGGAGCGCTGCCAAGTCCGTGGGGTTTTCTTCGAAATAGCCCTGGAAAGGGGTTTTTGTTAGTGTGGAAGCAGATTTTAAAGAGAGAGATGGAATATTATCTTTGTCTTTGTCAGAGAGAAGATTAGACAAATCATCACCATGATATGTTATTAATGTTTTTCATCATGTGAAATATTTTGAAATGGCTTATTGTTTACTGTTGCTGTTGTTCAATGGAGAAATATTTTTGCCTACTTACTAGAGAATGTTATTGAGTGAAACTTGTTTGGAAAAAATGCCTAGGCATTTTGATGCAAAATTAAATTACATGCTTGACTCGATACAGGAATAACATAAACTTATTATTTTTGTCTCATCATCAAAAGGTATGTAAGCTGGAAAATATTTCCTCTATAAAAATAACATATGCACATAATTTTACTGTAGGACTTAACAACGCATAATTCTCCGCTGCTGGGGCTCAGATCTCCTCCCATTGCTCGAGAAGGTTAGACCATACTGCACACACGGTGGCCAAGTCCTTCAGGAGTGCGCTAATGATAATAGTACTCAATGCAATAAATTCAAATTAGATAAGGTACGCTATTCCATCTTGGAATCATCAGCCCCACAGGATAACCCTAAACGCTCCTAACCAGCAATAGATATTCTCCACCAGGTGGACTATCAGCCAAAGCTATCAAGACAACCACTTTCCCGCACCGACCTGTAGTTTTTTGCAGTTGAGCAGTTCTTGTTTGATCTCCTTCAGTCGCGCCTCCCGCACGGCGATGCGGGTGACGGCGCGCCACGCGTCCCGCGACCTATAGCGGAAACCTTCCACCTCTTCTAGGGCAAACTCGTATTTCCTATCGGCAAATAAATACATAGTGTTTCATATACCGGTTGACCGGAAATCTTATTATGCAAGGTCCGACTGGGTTGGGTACCACTGCTCGCTCTATACCTGCCGCCAGCAGCGTGCTGTGTCTGGCGGGTGGCGCGAGATAGTCAGCGTAATTACCGGCATAACAGGCATTTCATCTTAGCCCTCAAGCTCGGCAAAGGACTGATAACATCTATCTTAGCACTAAGTTAGGCGCTTCGCATGTAAGACCTACAAGCAATGAATACATAAAAATACTCACTGTAAAACTTTCTCGCCGTTGAAGCCTTTCGATAGATGTTCCTCCACCGCGTCCATTAGGGGCTTCTCCCGTATCGACACAAACGACAGAACTGAACCCTGTGGAACACGTGACAAGTTAGCAGAAACTTTCGAAGTGTTTTTGAAAATAGAAAGTACAGAAAAACATATTTGCAAGAATACATGTCAACTAATGAGGTCTTAACGTTAATGTCTAGTACAGTATTCTGCTTGCTTGTTTGCTGCGCGCAAATGTCTTATAGTTACGTACAATGTTTAATCGAGTGGTTAACTCAGTCTACTGTTGCAGAAATACTGATAAGGTAGAAACTATTCCCAAAAACTCTAACTAAGTGCTTAGAATATCAGCAGAGCCTCAAATATGTTTTCGTTTTTATTTTGATGTCACAATAATACGTGGCCAGTTAAGAGAGACTACTTTATAGTTATTGCAAAGTGGATTTTTAAGACAAAACTATGTTCTGTCACTGGCTATGTCTTATGTAAGCTTCGGTGGCGCAGCGGATAGTGACTATGTCTTCCTAACCAGAGGTCGAGGGTTCGAATCCTGGCCAGTGCACGAATGAGTTTTTCGAAACTTAAGTTCATTTTCATACTGACTGCTTTAACGGAGAAGGTAAACATCGTGAGGAAACCTGCACATCTGATTTATAGATGTGTAATGATAGTCGCGTTGCACACGTCCGTAGGTGTAAATCTAAATGCCCTACACGTGACCGCGAGTGATGCTAAGTGCAACACTAGGCAACCGCCGTCTATACCTTGTGGATAGAACGGTCAAATGTGCCACACGATAAGAAGAAGACCGGCTATGTGACCATTTAACAGTGACTATTGGTTACGGTAGTGTAATCTAAATATGTATTGTATTATAAATACAGGTAATAACTAATTAGTTCAAGAGGATACTATAAGACTGTAGATTATTTTAATGATAATGACATTTGGAATATTCCTCCAGCAAAATGATATGACTTTAAGAGTGCTTAATGTACCCACGTAAAGAAATAAATGATTTTGAAGTTTTGATTTTGAATTTTGAATTTTAACAATTACTGACGACTCGACAAAAAAAAAACAAATTAAGAAAATGGCTCACCTGATTATTCCCTCTGGCAGTGCGCCCTGCTCTGTGCACGTAAGAATTTACGTCTAGTGGAAAGTCGAAGTTGATAACATTGGAGACATGTTGGAAGTCTATCCCGCGTGACACGCCCGATTCTTTGTCGCGTTTGCGTTTTGATGCTTGCTGAAATACAAGACAATAATAAAAACTAATTTTGACTGAGTAGCGATGATAAAGAGCTTTATGTTCAGGGACATCAAGCAGATTCACGATCTTTTTGTTCTATTAAAACTTTATATTTTTTCGAAACAAGCAATAGCAGAAACATCTGATTGAACTTTTTAGTTTTAACTCTTTTTAGTGTAAAATAATGAATGAAATACAGTTGTGATTAAATTTACCTTCTTTTTCCTCTTCTTCCCAATCTCCTCATCAGCCGGTATGAGTCCACCATCGGGCTTCTCCAGAGCCTTCTCATCAGATGCCACTATGATCTGATACCGGCCTCGGTTGAACTGGTCCACTGATAAACATCTCACAGCCGCTGGCAACTCTGAGTTTAGTACACAGGAGCCAATTTTGAACTGTTCCAAATAAAGTTTTAGTCTGAAAAGAAAGCACAGTGTGAGTTATAGTGGACTGCAATTAAATACCATTTTATTTTCAATCCCCAAGGTTGGGAATAGGCCTTCATGATTCACAGAAGAGTCAAACCCTAGTGATAATAGAGGCCTTAAAGCCTATGGCTGCCTAATTATGGTTAAAAATACCCCATGAGGAGAGGCGTACAGTGCCCAAGTCTTCTAAATGTTCGAACGAACTGTCGTAATTATAAAACTTACTTGTAACATCTATCAACTGTCCTTACAAATATAATACTCTTCCCTCGTATCAGATTCAACTTTAGCAATGCATACAAAATGGCTGCTTTGTCATCCTCTTCAGCAAAAAGATGGTAATGTTGCAGTTGTGATGATGGAGCCAGTTCAGGCTCTTCAAGCTTCAAGGTCACAGGATTACGGAGTACAATCTTCTTTAAGCTTAACACATCATCTGACAGAGTTGCTGAAGCAAGAACAGCTTGGTAAATTTTTGGCAGGTAGCTGAAAAACAAAGTAACATTCACAATTTTACTCTTAAACATATGCTAAGTAATTTTGTAAGGGCTAGACAAAAGTAAGGAGTAAAATTTTTGTTGTTACAATGTACCTAATAACTTTTATTGGCATCAACAGTCTATCAGTGCTAAAGCATTTGAGGGCTCAAAACTGCATCAAGTGAAGTTGCAGTAGAATAATGTCATCAAATATAAATAATTTTAATTTCTCCACTCACCCCAACAATTCCTTGATCTCGTCTTCATAACCAAATGAGAATATCAAATCAGCTTCATCCACCACCAGCATTGCCAGATCTTGCTTCAACTTCATATTATTGGCTTTCAAATGTGCTAATGCTCTAGAAGGCGTTGCCACAACTATGTCCGGTTTATCTGACAACAACGCTTTCTGTGTCTGCATATCCCCATTTGAAGATATGTCTATGCAACGGATTTCTCTTGCACATTTTATTGTTAAATCTCCTACTACTGAAGCTATCTGAAATGACAATGTGAGTCAATAAAGACATAAGATTTAATGATGACTTATACTTAATTTTATCCTAAAGTTATTGGCTGCTACGCCACACTAGAGACATTGTGCCCTCATGCCAAAGACAATTAAAAATAAATCATCAAATAAGTAGGTTGGAAGACCTTGTAAAGCATCAGTTTTTAAATTTTAAAAATCAGATTGGCATAGCAGCATGGCCATATCCAATGTTGTATGCATAAGGTTACAATAATTTTAAGGGCAAGCTAAAATTTCTTTTTAGGGATGGCTCCTCCAAGTGAAAATTTCGTATTCATTGTATAGAGAATAACAAAATTGCCTAAGCATAATGTGGGAAGTGAATCGCAGGTTTATATTTGAACCTCAGCTATTCACCTCATGGAGAGTTCTGGAGACACCATAAAACCTACTAAAACTATAGATTTCATCTTACTTGCCCACACAACTCTTTGCTCGGTGACAGAATAAGCGCCCGTATACACTGATGCGCACTTGTGTTTTTCAGGTTAAGTATCTTCTGTATAGCGGGCACTGTGAAGGCGGCCGTCTTCCCCGAACCGGTCCTAGCGCGCATAAGCACATCCTTCCCCTCCAGAAGCAGAGGGATCGCTGTTTCCTGGATCAATGTGGGTTCCCGCCATCCCAGCTGTGATATCGCCTGGAACCAGCGTAAAATAAACAAATAGGTTCATTCATGAATACTGCGTGGCATTTTATTTGAAGTGTTCTTAGAAGTGAAGTATACATACCTTCAAAATACGATCGTCCAACTCCATCTCATGAAACATAACCTTATTTTCTTCGCCCATGTTGTTTTTTATAGATTTAATATAAGTGAGTGTCTTTATATTACAGTTATTTAATTTATAATATTTTTAACACTATTTTGCTGCTTTTTAGTAGATTTTTCACAACAAATCATTTCTTTGACAAAACAACACGAAATCACACATGGGCCATTCCAAAAAATGACTTTCTTGTCTGTGGTATCAGTAGGGAAAAGAATCATTATTCTTCACTATATTTATCGATAAAAATTGTGCTAGAGTCTGACAAATGAAAGCGTGACCTGGAATTTTCTGAAAAGTTTTTACACGGCAACAGTAAAAAAGTTGTCAGTGGCTGTCATTGTTTTTTGCAAACTACGTAAAATATTTGTTTAATAATGGGCAAAACGATTAAAAGTATGTGAGAAGTATGCTACATCAGTAAATTCAGACAAAAACAAGAGGGGTAACAAGTTGTTTTCCAAGAAAAACAACAATGTTTACATTTCTTGACTAGTACAACTGATATTATTAATAGTTGTTGGCTTAATATTCATATTTATAATGTAGGTGTTTTTTTATCCCTACAGGTCGAATATTTAGAGTCACATTTTGAGTAAGATGATAAAATGTTTCATGATCTTAGAATAATATGTGGTGATAAATGTATATATTATGTAATATTATGGTTAGTATGTTACTGAACATAAATAAGGTCATGTTATGTGAATAAATACAAACATGTGTTTTTTTTATATATGCCCATAAATCTGTTAACTATATCTATATACTATATATAGGGTGTCCAAAAAGTGAAGGATGATCCTTCACCTGCGGATTGGTTGAATCATTTCCTACTACACACCAAAATTTTTTTCTAGTAATAGTCCCACCATTTTTGTGATATCGTTATTTTTAGTTTTTTTTTTTCAAAAAAATTGACCTTCTTCAGTTTAATGCATGCCATTCCTACAAATTGTGACATTTTTAAGTCCTGTTTTTTTTTTAAATATTCGTGAATACATAATTCATCAAACACAATGATAAATTATTTCTTAAAGTGCTGGCAAATCCTGTAAAAAAATAAGTTTTGCAAATTTTTTACAAAAACTTTTTCGAATAGTTAACTTCGATAGCCTGTGGTGTAAAAAAAAATGCTAAGCTGATCGTGCCAACAACTTTAAAAAAATGCTTAGTTATTGACAATTCTAAAATGGTATAATTGTTTGACATTGTATTAAAAACAATTTTTTTTATGATAATGCAACGGAGATTTCAAAATCACGCAGCTGCGAGAAGAAATAGACAGAGCTGCAGAACAAATTTCAAGAGAAGGATACGTCCGCCGTAAAAAAGTCCTTTGTAAAAAGATGTAGAGCATGCATAAGGGCTAATGGCGGGAATTTTGAACATTTATTATAAAAAAAAAAGATATTTTTATCCATACTGTCTTTTGTTTTTATCCATTGTATCCTGGCGTAGCGTGGCAGTTCATTATTCAAATGAACAAACCAACCAAAGTCTTGCTTAGTTACTTTATGTCGATAGAATTTTAGTATAGCAAAACTCCAAAAATTCGACCTTGGTGCATTAGAATTATCATTAAAAAAATGTTTTTTAATGTAATGTCAAACAATTATACCATTTTAGAATTGTCAATAACTAAGCAATTTTTTAATATTGTTGGCACGATCAGCTTAGTATTTTTTTTTACACCACAGGCTATCGAAGTTAACTAATCGAAAAAGTTTTTGTAAAAAATTTGCAAAACTTATTTTTTTACAGGATTTGCCAGCACTTTAAGAAATAATTTACCATTGTGTTTGATGAATTATATATTCACAAATATTTTAAAAAAAACAGGACTTAAAAATGTCATAATTTGTAGGAATGGTATGCATTAAACTGAAGAAGGTCAATTTTTTTGAAAAAAAAACTAAAAATACCGATATCACAAAAATGGTGGGACTTTTACTAGAATTTCTTTTTGATATGTAGTAGGAAATGATTCGACCAATCCGCAGGTGAAGGATTATCCTTCACTTTTTGGACACCCTGTATGAATGTATTTATATGTACATGTGTATGTATATCAGCTTTTTGCCACTTAACACAATCCATACACCAATCGTTTTTAAAGATTTATTACACAAGTATTAAATCAATTTTTCCTGCTATAGGTGGTGATACCACATGAAGATTTTTTGAATTTACCGCGCTTTCTCAGGTCACGTTTTCATTTATCAGACTCTATCGCTGGTCTTCATCAACGAAAATCTGTCTGTTATTAGCTAATTCCTCCAAGGTATCGTATAAGGATTCACTTCACCCAATGTGGACCATCAACGTTTTTTTGTAAATGGAAGTATTTAACTGTTCTTCAAAAAAACATGGTACCTATTTTACATAAGAAATGCGAGTTTCCTAATTAAAATACCTGATTGCACATCAAAAATCGAAAATATGAAAATAAAAAGTTATTGTATATAGAAAATTAGCTGAAAGTACCGTCAAACGGGGGAACTTAGGACTAGGGTAATACTTGGGACACAGATGTATCAGTGTTTTAACTACTCATGTTGGCAACACCAGCGGTGTTTACGAGCCTTTTGTACTGCCATCTCGAGAAGAAAACAACAACGCCTACCTCAGGTAAGTAAAAAACTGTAATTATACAATAAACTTAACAAAATTACCACGTTAAAATATTCTATTAAAAAGCTTTTAAATTGCTTGCAAATAACTTTGATTCTAGACGAGTATCAGTTACACAAAATAATTTGATATAATAGTGAAACATAACCTCAATTTATTGTCAATAGCTGTGTTGTTTTCTTAATTTAGTATTGCCAACTACAAAAATAATAATTTGGAAAATATTTGGATGCGTTCATGACGGGGTAAATTAGGACACATGTCTCAAGTTACCCATATTGTCCCAAGTTTGACATTTTTATTAAAATTCATAAAATTTTCAGATGCCATGCCACGAAAATATATTCGAGCCATCGGAAAGCGGGCTTACGCTTATTATTCAAAGGAAAAGTTGAATGAAGCCCTACTAGCCATTCGTAATGGTGAAAAACTACGGTCTGTAGCTGAAAAATATGGTGTTCCACGTTCAACACTATCCAGGCATATGAACAACAAAAATACTGGAAAATATGGCCGTCCTCCAGTTTTTTCAGAAGCTGACGAATTAGTTCTAGTTGAGTGCATAGCGGTTGCTGGAGACTGGGGTTTTCCACTTACAAAGTATGATATTCGGTGCCTGGTAAAAGCACACTTGGATCGCAAGGGAGTCACAGAGAGCCGATTTAAAAATAATTTTCCTGGCGAAGATTGGGTGAACTGTTTTATCAGAAGGCATCATGGAAGTCTTACATCGCGCCTTAGCCAAAACATAAAAAGGTGCAGAGCTGCTGTCGATGCTGATACGATAAATGAATACTTCGATAATCTCGAAAAGTCACTTAAAAATGTATAACCTCAGCATATAGTCAACTATGACGAGACGAATTTATGTGACGACCCAAAACACCAACGTGTTATTGTCCGTAGATCTTGTCGACATCCTGAAAAAATTATAGATTCTTCTAAATCCAGCACCTCTGTGATGTTTTCATGCGCTGGAAATGGTCACGTATTGCCCATATACATTAATTATAAAGCCGAACATCTTTACAATACGTGGACCGAAGGAGGACCTTCCGGAACCGTTTACAATAGAACTAAAAGTGGTGGTTTACTATGGAAACCTTCGAGGATTGGTTCAAAAGCGTTGCCTTGCCATATTTTAAAAAGTTCGATAAGAAGCAACACAAGGTTCTGATCGGTGATAATTTAGCGAGCCATATCAGCAACTGGGTAATAACAAAATGTCTCGAAGAAAATATTAAATTTGTTCTTTTGCCTGCTAACAGCACTGGTTTGTGCCAACCCCTTGACGTAGCTTTCTTCAAACCCCTTAAAACTAAGTGGAGTCAAGTTTTGCTAAACTGGAAGACCAAAAATCGCGGGGTGATTCCAAAGGATACCTTTCCCCGTCTACTCAAGAAATGTCTAGATTAGATGACTGACAAAATGCAAGATAATGTGAAAGCTGGCTTTAAGGGATCTGGTCTAGTTCCTCTTAACCGTAATGAAGTATTAAAAAGATTGCCAAAAACTGTTGTCTCAACGAGCGCTGAAAATCCTCAAGAATGGGTAGACTCCTTGAAAGAGTATCTCAAAGAAACACGAGCAAAAGAGACGCAACCACAACGTATTATAAAAAAGAAGAGGCTAAATATAAAACCGGGATGTAGCGTGGTCAATACAGAAAATGAAAATCCTACAGAAAAAGACAAGCAATCAGAAAAAAATATTGCTAAGAGAAAAACTAAACCAAAAGAGTCCGATCAAGAAACAGATACTGATGCAACTATATCTTTAAGGGATTCAGATGATGAAGAAGACTTGATTGAGTTCTTGGATATTGACGAAGGGGAAGATTATGATAATAATGAGGACTTATCAATTTTGAACTCACAGTCACTACAAATATGGAATAAAGAAAATTGTGAACCATTGCCAAGTACTTCTAAGACTGATAAACTACAAGAATGCCATAAAAAGGCTGCACTTATTTATGGAGAAACCGATCAAAATCAAGGTTTTTGTAAAGGGGACTTTATAATTGCCAGATTCATATATAATAAAGGAACTAAAAAATGCGTAGAGAAAAGATTCATTGGCCAAGTCCTGGATAAGTCACCAGACACTCATCTATACGTAAGATTTATGAGAAAGTCAACAAAAATGGATAACACTTTCGTTTTTCCCCAAGTAGAAGACGATCAGCTTATTAGACCTGAGCAAGTGGTGGAAAAAGTTTTTCCGAGCCAAATCTCAAGAGGACGTCACGTGTTCTCTAATTATATTCTAAAATTTAATTGTTCTTAATTTCAATTATTCACTTTTGCAAGGCGCTGTTTGTTTTATTTTGTTTTTCGTTGATAGTTTGTTTCTTTGTTTTATGTCATTAGAATTTAAGAAAAGTTTTAGGTCGAGCCTAATTAACGCCGAGCAAGACTGATTACGTGTGATAATAACTATATTGTTAGATTTTTTTAGTAATTGTAAACTGAAATAAGCGGTTAATAAATAATGGTATTTTTTATTTTTCTTAATTTAACATTTTAGTAAATAAAGAACGCACCCATAAATCATTTGAAAGGTAATGAAAAGAGGCCTTTAAAAAAGTTACAGTGTTGGTCACACTGTTCCAAATTTTTTGACCAAAATAATATTTGAAAAATTGTAGAACTTGATAATTTTACCTTAAAAAAAGAGTGTTTTCGAAATTTCTGTCTTCATGTTACCCGTATCGTTTCTAACTTGGATTAAAACGGTCAACCAAGGTCTGTCTCATCTTACCCCACTATAGGTGCTAACTTGGGACAAGGCCTTTTTTTTTTAAAAAAGAAGGAACCCATGGAAATATTGAGTGATCGTATTATGAATATTTTGTTATATATCGGCACTGAAGTCTACGATAATCTAAAAACTTCATTTGATTATTTTAAATATTATTTTTTGTACGTTAAAGTTCAAAAATGTCCCAAGTTCCCCGTTTGACGGTATATAAACTGAGACGGCTGCTCCTCTGAGACTAAACGCATTAATGCTGGTGTTCCACAAGGATCTGTTCTCTCGCCAAATCTATTCCTTCTCCATGTCAATCTTCTGCAAATGCACGGATATAAATATTACTCTTTATCGAATCGTTATCGGCATCGACAACTTTCACTATCGATATCTATTTTAATTCTCAGATCTATTGAACCATCGACACTAGAAGAAAATTGTTACCACAGTAAAAAATGATAATTTCGAGACAAATTTTGTGCTTTCTGTTATTTGCATGTTGAGATGTATCAATATACTGCGAGCATACTGCGAGATGTCCTGTCTTGCTCTTTCATTTCACTTAGGTCTAATATCAGACAACATAGGCTCAACTAAAAAATACGACAGTTTTTTTTCTTTGAGAAATCCGACTGAATGGCCGAGTTTCGCATTGCTTATTTTTCGATTGTGTTCTAAAATAAACTTATTTTTCGTTATTGTTAGTGACAAAAAACTTATATTTACCCGGGGTCTGTGTAAAATTATTAGAAATTTTGTGTTTTCAACCTGTCCGCATAATGCTAGACCGCGAGTGCGTTACGGGTTCAATGCCTTATGTAAAACTCGAAATGGTGTTTCTTCCGTGAGTGACCGAAATATACGGTGACTTGTACGATGTGCGTGTGTTTTAACGTGATGTGGTGATAATTGGGCGTTGAAATGTCTAATTCGACTGCTCAAGTGTTGATGAAGAAGGGGAAGAGAGGCGCAGCTGCTTACATTCATGCGGATTGCGCGAGTGGATCTCCCCAGCACCTGGGGCCACTTCTGGATGTACTGCTGAACCCCAGCAAGGCCATAGATGAGTGGGAGACAATAGACTGGTGCCGCTGGCTTATAGCTGGCGGCAGAACACCCGACGAATTTGCAACAGTTGGTGAGTTCTCATAACTGTATTCTATTTACGCTCCTCCGCGTTTTCTAGGTTATGAGCAGCTATTCGAGAGGAATCTCTAAATTTTGGGGCATTAGAAATGTTGAAATGTTTGCTGATAGTGGAAGTGGGGTGATTTTAGCTATTTCGAGTAACCTGCATTATTGACCTTGCTGGTTTTGGATGACATTACACCTACTTACCATAAAAGTACGAAATATCTGTAGCATTCTGTAGATATCAAAAGTTGCTAATTCATATATGCATAGGTATATCGGATGTTTATTATTACAGCTGCTCTCTATCAGTGACATGAGATATAGGCTATGAGCATTCCATTTGAACACAAAACTGTAAACAAAATGATTTGTTTAATGTAGGTCAAAGAGAGAAATATTGTTTCATATGTAAAATTTTCAGAATACATAACTTCACGTAAATTTAGCCAATCACAATACAATGTAGTCGTTGTAGCATAATAGTTTTATGAAGTTGTTACAAATTATTGAAATCAAAAAACTTCCATTGAACTAGAGAAATAACCAATCTAAAGAACCAATCTTGAATCTACCCTGTGTGTGGAGTATGGACTTTTGTATGAGTTGTGACCGATACAAAAGTCCGATTATGTGAAGAAACCTGGCTGCAGTATTGAGCTGCTTCATTATTAATAGCTAGATAATAGTATTCTAACATCATAGAGGTACAGATCGGGGCAAGTTGTTCAACCGGGCAGCCTTTGCACCCATTTTGCTTACTTCAAACATCTTCATTGTTGGAAAAATAAAACTTGCTACATTCAATGGTTCTGCTCTACCCTCATAAGAAAGAATAAATAGTATTTGAATTGAATTGAAAAAAGGCAGCTAAGTATCTTAGCATATTTTTTAATTGAGGCTTTGTTATTTGTAAGTTTTATCTTTGCCATGATATAGTAAGTAACTTCTTGGCTTCAAACCAAGACATTTTGACAGGTTATTTGATTTTGAGACAAGCATGCATATTCAGATTTCAGACTGAAGTTAAGATATTTTGGTAAAAAAATAAAAAAAAAAGGTAAACGATATTTTGGTTCTTTTTTGAAAAATTGCAATAGTTCTAAACTAGAGCTTTAGAGGCATGTCTATGATTTTGTGTATTAAATCATTTTAAAAAGTTCTAAACTAGAGTGTTTAGAGGCATATATCTATGTTTTTGTGTATTTTTTAAATTTAAGTAAGTATATGTCTCACAACAAGTTTGCTGTAGTTTTAGCAACTTTGTTACTAAATCAAAGATGTAATTTAAAAAGTAGTAAGTAGTGATAGGCATTACTGTGCTCTCTGCGGAAGGGATGTAGTGTCTTTGTACGAGGTTGTGGTCACACCATTGTGGGGTGGTTTCTCCCAATCTCACCTTTGACTCCCACTTTATTAACTCAAAGAAAGAGATGTAGTGTTGGTGCAGGTCTCAGTATGCTCTAAACATTCTCCTATTGCTATCAGTGACTTTACACTGTAACTGTAATATAATAATATAATACTGATAAGGATGTGGACAGCGCAGGACCGGTTGGTGTGGAAATCCATGGGGGAGGCTTTTGTCCAGCAGTGGACATCTTTCGGCTGACGATGATGATGAAGTCTTTGTTTTGAAGGTTAAAGGAATATATTATATTTTACATTACAACTGTTATGTTATGCAGAATTTTAGTCTACAATTTTATAAGTGGAGTGGATTTCGTATGGCTGTCTTCAAGTAAGGCCTAAAAATCTTTTGATACAAGTGAAAATACTACTAGAAACTAGCCTAATAAGTTCCACCCAACTTGTGCCTCCCCACGTGGAGACCAAAGCAGCATTCCCTATGTATAGAAACTGCTTAATTATCTTGAGTACATACTCTTGCGCCTATGTGGCTAGCTGGACTCTTTCTTGTAGTGTTTCTGATTATTATAACTGATGCTTTCTTTTAATACATATGTGTGATTTTTATTTACTTATGTTGTTTTAAAAAAAAAAAAAAAATAGATAACATTTTTTATTTTAAAAACTAGCACGTGTAGAGGTTGGATAGCTTAGGGAAATGTTTCTCTTGAGAAGCTGATGTCATAGTAAAAATATCAACCTAACTTTCCGGAGGGGCGTCTGACCCATGCTTATTCCGCTATACTCTTTCCTTATGTATCTTTGTCAATTTAATGAACAGAAGGTGCTTACAAGATAATCTTGCAAACAGATGTGACACTGCCTTGACCCACTATGTACAAGCCAGGTCGGCTGTCAAGAAATGAAGGTCAAAGACCTTAATAGAGGTTGCTACATGAATGTAGGTGTTGTGTGCTTTTTATGAGATTTTAATAAGGTTTAAGTGTCTCTTAAAAATAAACTTTTTTTGGAAAAATTAAAGTAAGTACTTAAAAAAAATATTAACAACCCTTATTTAAACTTTTCTACAAATTTTGGCCTGTTTTAAGCTGCTTTACCACTGGCGAGGTGAGGCGAGGAGTGGAGTGAAGAGCATTGAAATCTCTAAGAAGAAGACTATTTCCAACAAAGAGAATTTATTTTTTCCCATACAATTTAAATTCTCTTCCTTCCTCGCCTCTGAGTAAATCTCAAAATCTTCCGATCCAACGTCAAAACCGTTCTGCTACACGGGTGCGAGACGTGGAGGGTTACCAAAAATATCACGCAGTGGATCCAAGTCTTCGTCAACCGGTGTCTCCGACAAAACTCGGAATCTTCTGGCCCGAGAAAGTTTCCAACGAGCAACTCTGGGAAATCTGTCGTGAAACACCGATTGGTCAGCAGATCGCTCGTCGCAAGTGGACCTGGATTGGCCACACTCTCAGAAGGGATCCCACCCACCCACCAAGGGCGCTAGAGTGGACCCCACAAGAGAAGAGAAAACGTGGCCGTCCCAAACAATCCTGGCGGCGCTCAGTGGCAGCTGATATAAAGAAGATCGGGTTATCATGGCCCGAAGTGAAGCGCGTAGCCCAAAATAGAACGCAATGGCAAAGCACTGTAGATGCCCCACCCTAAGGGACTACCCTCCTCGCCTCGCCGGTGGAAAAGCAGCTTTAATGTAAATACCTACATACTAAATCTAAATTCTCTTCGATTTAAGGATGTATTATGTATCAATTATCAATTATCAATTATCATCAACTTCGACCTACATCCCCCTGTAGATCCCATGGGCCTGCAGAATAAAAAAAATCAGAAGATCAAGGAAAACAAGGGTCAAGGAAATAAATATAACTTTACTTTGTATACTTTGTACAAAATATTCAAATTCTCAGAGTCTCTAGTACCAGACTAGTACTAAGTATTTGTACACGCTAAACATTTGTAAGTCAAATAAAGATTGATTTCCTCTGCGGTGGTATTTTAAAATAATGGACGACAGGGAACTAAACTAAATATAAGTACTTACTTATACCTAATTGCCATTATTTAAGCTATCATGCATATTTTTTCAAACTATACCATCTTTAAGTACAAAAGAGCTAAATATTTTACATATTCGCATAATCTATTTAATTTATCAGCGAAGCTAAGTTTAATTAAAAACCTGCTGCCATATCGAAGTATGTATTATGTTTCTGATAGATAAATTAGTTTTTAAATTGCACCAATATAGTAGAATGAGTTTAATTCATCAAAATGACTGGCTCCACTTTGCTCCGCAGCAATTCTTTTCGCCATGTTTTCGAGATATTCCTATCTTCTTCTTCTTTCGAAATATCTTATACCTATAAGCATTTAAGCGTTCCAATTAGTGATGAAACAATTACCATTATTTGTAATTGCCAATTATTGGCAATTACAATAATTGGCAATTACAATTACAATTTGGCAATTACAATAATTGGCAATTACAATTACAGTTAATTGTAATTGTAATTGCCAATTGCAATGTAAAAGAAAATAAGTAAGTACTACGTTTGCAAGAAATATCGGAATTAAAAAAATTACATTTCATTTATTAATTATTTATTTAAATAACTAAAGAAATGGAGTTATAGTAATAATAATAATTCATTTATTTATTCAAGTGACTTTGACTTATCATGTTAGTAACAATTTAACTTAACCTATGTTAGTACAGTAATATCCTTAACAACAAATAAATAGATAAATAGACACACTGAGTCGCGCAAGCGATAGTGAGGCGCGTCGCGAAAGATTATTTATAATGTTCTGTGTTTAATTATGTGTTCTGGGTTCACGGGCGACTTGTATTAAGCGACATTTTTAGAAATGTTCAGGAGACTGATTTTAAAAAATATTTCTTAGAAAAATAATCATTAAAACTTAACTTCTTAGTATTATATAGATTCTCGATATTCTTAATATTTTAAATATTATTCAGATGTTATTTTTTGTGAGGTATTTTGTAAGAAATAAATTTTTAAAGTAGAGGTTACCTGTATTTCCAAAAATGTCGCTTAATACAAGTCGCCCGTGAACCCTCGATATCTTGCCCGACGCAATGGAACTATTTCGTCGCCAAAGTAGAATAAAAGCTATCAAAAGTTGTTATATTATAAAGTATTATTAAGATGGCGTCTTCGGAATAGCCCGCGGCCTCTGCTGCGTCTTTTTTGCCGGTCTCGTGCCACTTGCCCGCCAATGTCATCGCCCTTACTACGCTTGACCCAAATGTCAAATTCAATGGCTAGGCGCACTTCTTCATGAGTTAGAATAAATAGTTGAGAGTTTCAAAAGAACAAAGCAGATACCTAATATAAAGTTCCCATGACTTCGGACTTATATACCCTATATTTCTGAAGCTGTTAGCGTAACGAAAATTAAACTTCAACTTCCAAATGATTGTAATATTTAGTTACACATTAAACTGAACTGAGATGAGGACTTTATTTATCAGTAACAAAATTTGTAATTTAAGTATCGGTGTCACATAAGTGTTTTATATTGAAATTTAATGGTACACTTTCTATTTATGTACCCTTTTTTTATGAAATACCAGGTCCTTGTACAGTAACTTTACACGTCTTATTAACCTTTTCACTCGGGAACCTAGTTAGCATACCTTTTGTTTCACCACAGTACATATTACATATGATTATATTAACAAATGTATAAATGTCCGTGAAACAAAGTGTTTACACAACCGTTCGTTCTTTAAACACTCATCATGGTAACATTTTTGACTAATTTACCAGTATGTAGGTACATCAGTCAAAAATTTTACCATACCATACCTAACTACTAAGTACACTAACTTGAGTTATGTAGTTCCGGTCGGTCGGTAATGAGACGTAGAGTTTACGTTTTCTTGTATATTATGTGGTTTGTTAAGATTGTGTATCAGTTACCTGGTTGATATCTGGTTACCGTAATACAAATCCTAGTCTGGGAACAGATACCATGATAATTTTTTTTATTGTTCTGTTTTCGGGCTCTATGAATTTGACTATGATTTGGCAGGTGTGACAGGCAAGAGTTAAGCTGTCAAGATGCTTCTGTTACTGATAGCGAACCCTGTAAGCTGCGCGTCAACCGATAGAAATCATCTGCGTGTGTGTGACTTTTAACTGATTTCTTTTATTAGTTAAAAAAGATGGTAAAACTTCTAGGAAAAATGTTCGTTAGGATTTCGACGAGCTGTTTTCATGCGACTTATTTTTGCGGACGAAGATGCCGGTTCTCCACTGATATTTCAAATTAAGTAATTTAATAAAGAATAGTGGTAGGTGAGCTAACCTATAATTTGCATCATCAGTTTTCAAATGTTGTCAACTGCTTTCTCTCAAGGAAACGAGCGGTTAAGATAAAATGCATTGTACCAGGAACGCAGAAATCCTTCACGGTTTAATTTAGACTTGTGGTAGTTGTGGTGGAGTGGAAGCTTCGACTAAACCACAGTTGACTGTTTGCCTCTTCGCTGAGGTTTACAAAGTTGGCTTATATTTTTTAATTTTAAAGTTATGACTTAAATCTAGATTTTGCCGACAGCTTTGCCGTAATAATATTGATTATAACGTCATTAAGACTGTCTTTGAGAGAGTTTATACCGAGCGAGTCAACATTAGCCGTACAGCGAAATCTGTTCAGTAGTTTAGTGTTAATAATTGATACCCAATGAGGAATGTTAATACTGTCGTTTTACTATTGAGATATTTCCTAGAAGAATTGATACATTCGAGATATTAGATAGATAGCTATATTCTTTTAATTTATAGAAGACTTATAATTAACTTTTGCTTAAGGAATTACTTACTACAATAGTTAGAAAAAACATTCTATTGTGTATATTAATTTGCCTTCATTGTTTTATTATTTGTTGTCATTTTACTATAAAGTATCACATCAAGTATCATTGCCTTCCTTATCACATAAAAAAAAAAAAAAAAAAAAAAAGTACAATTTATAGTCAGCTCGTAATTAATAATTGTTACAAGGAGTTGGCATCACTTCCATATTTAGTAACCCCAGTAGCAATGCGCAAACTCACGTATTTCGTACTTATATCACTGTATCACGCACGCAAGAAAAGATAATAAGTAGTAGATATAAGTAATTGTGTGGCATACTTTTTTGTGTAATGTGTTGATAGAAGTTATTACTAAAGCTTTTTTTTTGAATTTTTTGCGGATAAACTCTTCAAAAACTCGCATCCGTCAAGTCGTTTGATCAAAAAGAAACACATCATTACATACATTCGAAAAACATTACCGTCCTTACTCAAATGAAGCGATTATTTGCATCACTTCAGAACATTTCGACGCGTTATGCTCAAAACTGAAAACTCCACTGAAATTAAAATATAATGCAAAACGTCAAATTCGCATAATGTATTATAATTTAAGCAAAATGATAAATTTTTAGATTAATTGTATCCATTTCGTCACTTGCATTTTTTTGCGACGAAGTCTTTGCTCCAATGAACACAGGTCTAGGATCCCCTGTATATTACCACGTATTGAACGCACCAATGACTCACCCACCACTCCTAACGACGACGATACCATTTTCGTGCTGCAACCCGTCTATTTTCAAACGTACCCCACTCTTCAACCGAGTGCATTGACTTGGCTGCCTCACAAACTGGCTGTGTTGGTCGCTGTACGGGCGAGCGTCGACCTTAAACAGCTGATCTGTGGTAGGCGCGTGCGCTGAAATTACACAGGATGGTGATTAGACAATTTGTTTAATATCGTTTATCTAACTTTTACATCAATGTTAATAAGATTTATAGAGGTATTTGTAATCCCTCTCCCATCGTATGCATTCTGAGGTGTAAATAATCATTTTTTTATGAATAATGGTGATAGCGGCAAAACGTGTTTGACAGATGTTGAAGTTTATCATTTATCTTTTTAAATACACGAACAATGCAATTTTCACATTCATTTCTGGGAGGAATTGACTGAGGATACGACGTTGTTGATTTTATTTTTTCATTAGGTGTCGTTACCTTCCCGAGTTATAGGAAGAGAAACGTGCCCCTGCAGTGGGGACGTAATGGGATGTTAACAACCATTAGGTGTCCACAATGTCTTACACACTGTATAAGCTAACAACTCTTCTGTAACACGAATGGGAAAACTCCTCTTTTTGCTGTCATACATAATTTATTCTCTGATGTGTCACGCCCATTGCTGTTTTGCTTGTTTACATTTGCAACTTCGCGATGGACTGATCATATGAGATATCAGAATAAGACACGCCACCTTTGACGAAGTTACCAACATAAAATACTTAAATTCAAATAGAAAGAAAGAAAGAAAAAAGTTTATTCAGCAACAAAACAAAGAAAATAGAACATGTCATTTATTTCTTCACGGAAGCAGCACTAACAACAATTCACAAATAAGGATACAAACAAAATATGATAATTAAATAAGGAGTAGTTATAAACATAATTTAAAACCGAAAAGGTTGGCTAGAGAAAAAAGTTCAGGAACATGCAAGGATCACGACGAATCTAACAACCAACACCTCCCACTCTAAATTGCATCAAAGTGTCTTTAACTTCATGTGATAATAAAGAAATGGACATACATAGATATCAGACCATCTTATTCTCTAAGTCTTGCCGCCAAACATAAATGTTAACAACATTTATGTGTTCCGGCATGGAGAATAAAATAGCCAGACATCGACTTATACATTTTTTGCTTCGTAAGTTCCCTTGCGTTTGGGAATCTTGATAAGCCCGCTTCCATTTTTCGGCATCATTATCACTTACCATTACCACCAGGTGAGATAATGCCAAGGGATAACCAGTTTTGGATTTAAAACAGTGTTTCAGCCATCGCGTTTTAAGCCAAAAGTGTTAATTTACAGTTTTATTACGATTTGTGTTGATTAGTATTCTCGATTTCTCGACAATATTGTTAACAGTTTCATGAATTGATATTTTTGAAGCTCCAGGGTTAATGATCTCTGGAGTTCGCAAAATTCGAGTTGAGGATTAATTTCTCAGAAACGGAGCGCTTAGACTTATCGTTAAGATAATAGAAAACGAAGTTAATGAGTAAGATAGAAAATATACCGTTTTGTTACAAATCGTAGTATGTGAGATTGAATCTCGGGGTGTTATTAGCTTAGCTTTGTCTTTTTGTCTTAGCTTTAAATAATAGAAATAAAACCGACGAGTATTAAGCCGACATATTACAGCAATTTCTCGGTTTCGCGGATTCCGTAATCACTGTTTGCTAGCTCAGTCAGACTCAGACAGGTTATGTGACATATTATAAGGCTATTATAAGGTATATTCTCTAATTATCTACCCATTTTTCTTCTTATCGTGTGGCACATTTAACCGTTTTATCCACAAGGTATAGACGGCAGTTGCCTAGTGTTGCACTTAGCATCACCCGCGGTCACGTGTAGAATTTATCTACCCATTATAGTGCATTATTGTATATTATAGTAAAATTTTTAGTCTACGGTTCTATGTTTATGGTTACTTGTCAAATGTAGATTTGTTTCCTGTTGCACACGACTTCCGGTATGACAGATGAATAAGGTACTCTACGCTTGACTACTTCACTATAATCGGTCTAATGACCACCTGGGTCCTTAGTAGGCATAACCGTTGTGATGTCAACGTTTGATATGACCATGCTGCCTATTAAGAATTACCATCTATTCGATAGAGTAAATATAAACAAAATGTGTTGCAATTACAGATATAGAAGATGTACGTTGTATTATCTGACTGTCCTAAAAGGATAGGAATGTTTCTTTATCTTGTTTCTTGTGTATGCATGTCTGTTCCGTTGGGTAAGCCTGTAGCCTTAACTACTCGAGGAATTTTTAAAGTGTGAGATATCTTCCGATTTCAAATTCTAATCATGTTATGACTTAAGAAAATATTTAGCTTTATAACATCCAACCCAGAGCTAAAATGCCACTTCTCTTGTTGTTATCCACGCATCAAAGATAAACTGATAATAAAGTTGAATTTGCTAAACTGAACAAATTTAGAACGTCATTTAGCGAGCTATAAAACGAACGTCTAGTCGCCTATTATTACATAAATACGACCCATTCATTAGCTTACGCAAAAAGAAAAAGAAAACTCGCGTGCAAAGCTAGTTGCATCACAGAAATAGCTAAGCATAACACGGGTTTTAAAACGTGCGCCTAGGCATAGGCAATGTAACGAAGAAAGTTGTAGCTTATCAATTTGCCATCGTCGCTGTTACGCTATTTAGCAAAATGTCAACACGTTGACAGGGCCTGGCTCGGGGTATAGTTTTTAGGGTCACCGAAATATTAGAATGTTTTAAGAAAGCGTTCACGAACACTATCGTGACTAGGGCCTGCAATCGAATATTCGAATATTCGAATAATTCGAATATTCGCCTCATTTTAATATTCGAATAATGTTTATGAATATTCGAATATTCGATTATTTTTAAAGACATTTGAACTGACTAGTAAACGAATTTTATACAATATTTGATCCATAGTGGTAACGAGTTTATTTATTTCATCACATTAAATATTAAAAGACAGTATTACAATTATTTTAAAAAAAATCTAAAAAAATGTTTTTAACATATTTCATCAAACGCATCTTGCGTGAACACACCCAAAAGAAGGATCGTGCGATTCCTGCGTGAGCGCTCGCCGTTATTCGGGAAGAAGAATGGCAAACTGCTGTGGCGACATCTATCGCACCGCCACGAACTAAAAACCTAGAACGCGCTATTGAAAGTTTCTTCGGATTAACTACATATACAACTTCCAACCATCATTGGTTGGACCACGGCCGGTCCCCAGGCATACCACCTCGCCTGGCGGAGGTACCTCCCTTTCTCGCCGAAGTTCCGTCATCACACAGTACCTACAGTGGTGACCCCGAGCTGAACACAATCATCGCACCTTCAGCCAGCAGCGCGTATACTCCACCATCAGTCTCCAGCCGGTAAAGCAAGCCTCAGCAGCACAGCAGTCGCATCGCACTGAAGTATCAACAGGACCACCGCAACCCGACAGATCGAGTTTCCTGGCCTGTCACTTCACCTCCAGGCAGCAGCAAGTTGTCGGCAGCCTACACGCTAACACAGCGCGCATCTCTGCTTCCCTTGCCATGACGCCTGACGCCAGCCTCCATCCCGACTCACCGTGGACATCGGCATGGCACGTGCATATCGACCCGACTCACCGTGGACGACGGCACACGCATACGTCCCAACTTACCGTGGACGTCACACTAGCGACATTGGACTGCCAGCTCAAGTTGGATCGACCTCCGGTCTCGGAGGGGGAGTGATGTGGCGACATCTATCGCACCGCCACGAACTACAAACCTAGAACGCGCTATTGAAAGTTTCTTCGGATTAACTACATATACAACTTCCAACCATCATTGGTTGGACCACGGCCGGTCCCCAGGCATACCACCTCGCCTGGCGGAGGTACCTCCCTTTTCCTCCGAAGAGTGGGAACACACAGTTCCTACACTGCCATATATTAATTTACCTGGATAAAATTTGTTAAAGTATTTTCATTTGTAATATTTTCCAATAAGGACTATTTTTATGCATGTGATCTCAGAGAGTGATTGTTTGTATTTAGGTTACTGCCAAGTTAACAGAAATTGTTTAATTTTGTTTTCGTTACTTTATTTTAGATAATCAATGATAATTGATGATCTCATTTATGATAGGTTTATTATCTAAATTATCAGCCGAAAGACGTCCACTGCTGGACAAAGGCCTTTCCCAAGGATTTCCACACTGACCGGTCCTGTGCGGCTCGCATCCAGCGGCTTCCCGCAACCTTCACCAGGTCGTCGGTCTACCAAATCGGAGGCCTGCCCACACTGCGTCTTCCGGTGCGCGGTCGCCACTCGAGAACTTTACTGCCCCAACGGCCATCTGTTCTACGAGCTATGTGCCCTGCCCACTGCCACTTAAGTCTAGCGATTCTGAGAGCTATGTCGGTAACTTTAGTTCTCCTACGTATCTCCTCATTTCTGATTCGATCACGTAGAGAAACACCAAGCATAGCGCGCTCTATCACCCTTTGGGTGACTTTGAGCCTTCTTATGAGGCCCATAGTAAGCGACCATGTCTCGGATTCATATGTCATCACTGGCAACACACACTGGTCATGGACTTTAGTCTTGAGACACTGCAGTATTTTGGACGTGAAGATATTGCGAAGTTTCCCGAACGCTGCCCAGCCGAGTTGGATTCGGCGATTGATCTCTTTCTCGAAGTTGGACCTACCTAACTGGACTGTTTGTCCCAGGTATACATACTCGTCAACAACTTCAAGTGTAGAGTCTCCAACCTTTAGAGGAGTGGGTGTAACACGGACGTTTAACATGATTTTCGTCTTATCCATGTTCATTTTAAGACCCACTTGTTGAGAGGCTTTACTGAATCCTTCGAGCATCGCGCCTAGGTCCTCCAAGGTCTCAGCCATGATCACGATATCGTCAGCAAATCGAAGGTGAGTGATGTACTCGCCATTGATGTTAATGCCGAGTCCTCTCCAGTCCAGAAGCTTGAAAACATCTTCCAGTGCAGCGGTGAACAGTTTCGGAGATATAACATCTCCCTGTCTCACCCCACGCTGCAGCCAGATAGGTTTTGAATTCTGATCCTGGAGGTGGACCGACATGGTGGCGTTTTCATACAAACACTTCAATACTTCGATGTATCGATAATCGACTTGGCACCGTTGGAGAGACTGCAACACAGCCCAGGTCTCGATCGAATCAAAGGCTTTCTCATAGTCCACAAACGCCAAGCATAGTGGCCGATTATACTCTTCGGTCTTCTGTATAATTTGCCGCAGCGTATGTATGTGGTCTATGGTACTGAAGCCTTTTCGGAAACCGGCTTGTTCGGGAGGCTGGAAGTCATCAAACCTGCGTGAGAGACGATTCGTAATGACACTCGAAAACAGCTTGTAGACGTGGCTCAGGAGTGAGATGGGTCTGTAATTGTTCAGCAGAGTCTCATCACCCTTCTTGACGAAGAGCACCACCACACTCCTGTGCCATGCTGTAGGCGTTCGTCCCTCGAGCATGACGGAACTGAATAGCTTCTGAAGAGCTATAAGTACCGGTTCTCCACCTGCTTTCAGAAGCTCAGCTGTTATTCCATCATCACCCGGTGCCTTGTTGTTCTTAAGTTGTTTGAGAGCCATTCTTATCTCGCACAGGCTGACATCTGGGATATCTTCGGTATAGTGTCGGGTTAATCTGGCTCTCGGGTCTTCAGCTTGATTACTGACAGGTAAGCGTGTAGTCGTGTATAATTGTCCGTAGGACTTCTCAACCTCTTCAAACAGCTCGGGCTTGGACGACACGACTCTTCCATCCTCGGTCTTCGGCTTTGTCAGTTGGCTTTGACCAGCAGACAGATCCCTTGCGAATACTTTTGACCCTTTATTACGCTCGATACCCTCTTTAATACGATTTGTATTAAATTGACGTATATCGCGGGTCAAGGACTTGGGGATCTGTCTGCTTAGTCGCCGATACTGACAAGCATCTTCAGAGGATTTTAGAATCAGGCTTCGTCTTTCCTCCATGAGCTTGCTGGTGGGATTTGAGATACGAGATGTTCTTTTTGAACGTCTGATTTTGAAAGCTTTATTCCCAGCCGTTTGGACAATTTCCACGAACTTGTCGTTGTAATTGTCCACATTTTCGCATTCTCCTAGGCATTCGAAGCGGTTGTGCAACTCGAGCTGAAAGCTTTCGGGCTTTTGGAGTTGGATAGGCGCTGGTCAGAGCGTGGACTTCATCAGTCGACATCTTTCCAGCTTTGTTTTTAGGTTCAATGTGCCTCTTACCATTCGGTGATCGCTTCCTGTCTTCAGCGAGTTGATCACAGAGACATCATTGAATATTTGCCTTTTTGTCTACAAGATGAAGTCAATCTCATTTTTTACTACACCATTGGGATGCAGCCATATCCACTTGGCCTGTTTTGGCTTTTCAAAGAAAGAGTTCATCATAAAGAGGCCCTCCTTCTCCATAAAGCTGGCCAGCAGCTGACCCCGCGCATTCCTTTCTCCGTATCCAAATTTCCCCACTCTCAGCTCGTTGTCACTTCGTTTGCCTAGTTTCGCATTGAAGTCCCCCATCACAACGGTGTAATGGGTCCTGGAGCTATGATGTATGGCTCTGGAGATATCCTCATACATAGCCTCCACCTCGTCGTCGGGGTGTTCCGCGGTCGGTGCATATACCTGTATGACCTTCAGCGAATACCGTTTGGTGATTCTGAGTATAAGGTACGCTACCCTCGTCGAAACACTCTCGACCTGGACCACGTTGTTAACGAGGGACTTGTGGACAATAAACCCGACACCACCCTGGGACAGATGGTCGCCCTCTCGGAAATAGAGCAGGTTTCCGGACTTAAGGATCATGGTGTCCTCTCCTTGTCTTCGGGCTTCACATAATCCTACAATGTTCCACCGTAGCCTGCTCAATTCCTCCTCCAGTTCAGCGAGTTTCTCGTCTGTTTGCAGTGTGCGCGTGTTGTATGTTGCCAGGGCCAAAGGTCTTCATTTTTGGTAGCCTGGCCTCTGCCGGAGATTCTTCGCACCCCATGCTCCGCCGTTACCTTAACGCTACCGGAGTCAGGAATAGCGGGGCTGCCGGGGACTATGGGCCGTTTTTTAGGGTTTATATCCATGGGGGGGAGTTGCCGGAATCGCCACGCTTGGCATGCGGGTTGGCGATCGCAGTGTGGCGTGAGCCGAGATGGTATGCGGAAAAGACGCTGCTGCCCATCTTCCGGTTTATGGATCCCTTAGTCGCCTTTTACGACACCCACGGGAAGAGATGGGGTTTATTAAGTTAAAACTAATTACCTTGTTTCTTTTATTTGAAGTAGGTAGTTGTTTGATTTTATAATTTTTTAACATGTTGTCGCAAATAAATATGATTGATTTTAGAAATTTTAATGAGTCTATTTTATCTTATTGCAAAATAGTGTCCTACCACGTAAAACCCTATTTTATTTGACTTTATAACTTTTCGAGTAATATTCGAATATTCGAATATCTCAGGCAAAAATATTCGAATATTCGAATACCAAAATTTTCGAATATTTGCATGCCCTAATCGTGACCGTATCGTGACAGTATTTTTTACACTGACAGAAGGATAGCCTATTGTAGATCTAAGTGTGAAAGGGACTGACTCAATGAAGGGTGTTGCAAGAGAAACTGTCAATGTCAAGCTTTTGTGCATTCCAGCGGTTCTTGAAACCTGGAACCCGTTGGATCGTGTTGCGTCCAAAAATTATGTATTCTATGCCAATTGTTATACTATACTTAGAAACATTTCATGAATATGCAGTTTTAAAGCTAATTCTTTTAATTGCTAGATCATACTTAATTTTTATTCGTCTCACTACGGACCACTATACGAGACGTCACAATAGGGCAACCACCGCACCGCGTCAAACGCTGCGCACGCGATCAACAATTATTTATTACCGATGCGTCGTCGTCGCCATCTGTTGTGCGTCGCTACTGCTTGCCTTGCTCGAGTTGTGTTTCAGTATGTTCAGTACTGTTCGCTCTAGCTGAAATGTGTACCTTTTCATGTTGTAAATAATTTTGTGTATTGTTAACTTTTAAATTACATATCTAATAAGTCCGCGCTGAATCGGATTTCGTGTTGGTCTGAATTGACCATAAGTGATAGATTATATGCTTACATTAACCTGTCATTGGAAGGTTTTGTTACTATTGATAAGACATATTTTCTGAACGTGACAAAAAAATGCCATCATTGTGTAAACAATACTACTGACTTTTCTATTGAAAACTCTGCCGAATTGGACTATAAAACAAAACAAGTAGACTTCATTTGAGTATTGCCTGATTCCTTTTCGCGAAGCTGTATACAATTATTTTTAACATCTAACGTGGATGATTGAAGCGCAACACACACACAGGCGACCGCTTCACAACAAAACCGGGCGGGCGCCGCGCTGTTTTGGTGTGAAGGGTTTCATATAAATCCGAACATTACAAAAAATACCGCTCCCTAAACGCTTTCGCACAGTCCCGCGGCCGCCTCTGTGCTTACGTGCGTACGTGCATGTTCTCTGGAGTCATTACTTTTAAAGTAAAATTTTAGTAGACATGATCGTTAATACATAATTATTTTTTGGTCGTCAGCCAAAGATTTAGCTCATGTTGTTTCGCTATCCACACTATTATCTCAAAAACTTTGGCACTGAACTATTTTCTGTGTATATGAGTCTATTTCAAACATTTAAATGACATCGAATACTCCTGGTGTATAGGCAAAATTATACAGATCAACGATTTGATACTATTGCTAGCAACTATTAGAATCATACAATATTGCATAGGTATAGTCTCTGTATTTCCGAAAAAAAATATGTACTTAAATGTTTATTTATTACCAAGATACACAAAAAACCCGGTTCAGGTTTAGACTCCCTTTTAGGTATGTACATATTAAAAATACATAAATCTGTGTCAGGGAGCCTCGCTCTTCCTTAAAATAAGCGTATTCTAAAGTAATATCAATTCTGGTTGTATTCTTTCAACTGCCTCTAATTGCATTTTAATTATAGCTCAGAGCTCAGACCAAAAAGATTTTACGTCACGACGGCGACGAGTCGCTTTCCACATTCATCAGTTTCAAGTATCCAGACTCCTTGCTCGGCAACAAAATCATGACGTGACCTTTAATTCGATGACGCAACACCGCACCGCCACGGTCCAGCGTGCGCACTGCAAAAAGCGTAATCTGTTCCAAACATTGCCTCCCATACACCGATGTTTTCAATTTTTTACTCCTATCTCCGCCACCGCACCGGTCTATTGCCTATCCTAAGCCTGCTGATGCATTTGGTTTGTTAATGGAAATCGTAATAGACTGCGCTGTTGCTGGCTGGTTAACCAGCAGACATAGTCTTCAGATAATGACGAAAGGGTTTTTTTTTGAAGTTTCTTCAGCGCAATTGAAGGCAATCTCCCTTGACGTATGGCTGAATAGATCACGACTTGAACGTTGGTCATGTCTTTTCATGAGTTTTAAATGCGTCGTTCAAGTACGAAGTCAGAATAAAGAGTAGCTGAATTTATTTTATTATCTTTTTCATTCAGTTACTATGTACACTCGGCTTCAAAAAAATCGCACGTCCGTAAAAATAGGCTTCAAGCACTGTTAATCCTTAAGACAAGCAGTTATTCGTAGCAATATTGGTATCATTTGAGAGCCCTATAAAAACTCTTTAAAAAAATATCCATTTCATTTGATTAAAGAAAAAGCTTGACACTTTAAGTCACTGTGAATGACAATGGAACTGATTCTCCTCTTCAAATTTTGTTTGTATTGTTTTGTTTTTTGGGTATAAAAGGGTCGATACAGCTTATCGGGGGATAAATTTGCTACCAACAGTCGAAGAAGACACAGAAGAATATCTTTCATCAGAAAAACGTCCTTGAAGATGGACACTACTGCTGCTGAAGCCGCCCAAGTTATCGCACTACTGCAATCAGGACTACGTCAGTGTGATGTTGCTCGGCAATTGCACTTGAGTCGCTTTTCTGTTCGAAGAGTGTACCAGCGGTTCCTGCAGACCGGTGGCTTTGTCCGAAGGCGTGGGTCTGGTAGAAATCGCTGCACTTCTGCGAGAGATAACCGATTCGTCGTATCGAAGTCTTTGAGAAATCGGTTCTCTAATGCTGTTGAGTTGCAACAGCAGCTTCAAGCAGTTCGTAGAAGAGCCGTGAGTGTCTCTACAGTTAGAAGAAGACTAAAGGAGAGAAATATTGTGGCTAGAAGACCTGCCACGGGTCCAAAATTAACCGCAGCGCATCGGCGAGCACGCCTACAATTTGCTCGCGCCCACGTCAATTGGACCCTGGACCAATGGAGAGCTGTTCTCTTCTCAGACGAAACGAGAGTGTGCCTTTTCTGCAACGATAGACGCAAAAGAGTATACAGAAGACTATGGAAACGTTTTGCCCAAGCCTGCATCCAAGAGACGGTAGAATACGGGGGCGGTTCCTGCATGTTCTGGGGCGGCATATCTGCCGACGGCAAAACTGAACTTTCTTGCGTCTCTCGGACCGGCGGTGCTCGCGGGCAAGGGTCGATGACTGCTCACCGGTACATCACAGAGATCCTGGAAGAACATGTGGTCCCCTATGCTGGATTTATTGGCGACGGGTTCACATTAATGCACGATAACGCTCGCGCGCACACTGCTGGAATTGTGCAGGGCTACCTTCAAGAGGTTGGGATCCCTGTCATGCAGTGGCCAGCGAGAAGTCTATATCTGAACCCGATAGAGCACCTCTGGGACCAGCTGAAACGCAAGGTTAGATCCCGTGATCCCGCTCCCGCGACTCTTCAGGAGCTCCAAGACGCCGTTATTGAGGAATGGGACAGAATCCCTCAAGAAGAGGTCCTAAAGTTGGTGCGATCCATGAGGGAGCGCATGGAAGACGTCATTAGGGCTAGGGGGGGTAACACTAGGTTTTAGGTTAGTTTTAAGCAACTTTGTTTTGAAAAATTAATCAGATTTCATTTGGGTTTTTTAAGGATTTTTATTGTTTTGTAAATTTTTCTCAGTTCCAATAAAAAACATTGAATGAATTATTGTTTTTGCATTCTCTGTTTCCTTACCTTTCAAATGATACCGAACATTACCAATATTTCATAATACAAATACGATTGAAAGATGTTTAAAATAGATTTCTTAAAAGGTGCGATTTTTTTGAAGTCGAGTGTATAACCATTACTCTCTTACCACTCTCGGTAATAAATGAGATTAAGCGTTTTTTTTTTCATTTGTCAAAATTGATATCAAAACTCATTAAAAGTTAAATGTCTATTTCGTGTTCCATAGTTGAAACAATGTTATAGATATCGTTGTAATTATCCTGGATGACGGCGCAGATTGGTATTGTATTGACTCATTCCTATTTATATCATAGACTCGCAGGTAAATGATGCTTTTGTGCGACTAAAATAATCCTTTTTATCTGTTCATTAATGCTCACACTTTGCCCGTGAGATGAAAGCTAGCAACATAACCGTCAATGTATAATGTACGACTTAAAATTACAGAAGTTGTCGTCGCCGTATCTCATGTCAAATGAATCGTTTAGTTGTAAAATCTTAATGTAATTTGATTTTCACACGCTCGTCTCGGACATAAATACAAGTATTAAGTTTTTTTTTTTTTAAGTAAGAAACGTAACTACATGCTTTTTCAACCCAAGAGTAAAACCTTATTAATTATGTTAGATCAGAACTCAACATTTAAGGTTTATCGAGGTTTGTTTATTTATTACGAACAAACTCGGGTCTTGAATACAACGATTGACTAATACATATTTTGTATGTTAACATTGAACCTGTATTAGATGAATCATCCAATGATGGCCAGAAATGCAATGTATTTGGTTTCTCTCAATGTGGCTTTTCTTCATCTAGAACAATGGATAATTTGTACCTATTAACACAGGCGTTCGTTTAAAATTTTTATAAGTACTACTTATTAAATAACATGTTTTATTCAGAGGTCAAGATATACGTAGTCGGTCCCATAATGAATTGGCCTAACTATGAAATAAAAAAGAAAATTAAATGCAATCATTTTTATTTTTCAATATAGTCTCCATCAATACTGACACACTTCTGACATCGGTGAAATAACATTTCTAATCCTTTATAAAAATAATCGCAATCTTTGTCTTCAAAATGACTGAAGACGGCCGCCTGCAACTCTTCATCGCTTGAAAATTTTCTTCCCCTAAGTCCCGCTTTAAATTTGGGAATAAGTAATAGTCGGACGGAGCCATGTCTGGACTATAAGGTGGATGTGGTCCAGCTCCGTGAACCCGCATTGACGCACTGCATCCTTCGAAACACCGGCGGTGTGCACGGGGTCGTTGTCGTGAAGCAACAGGACGCCTTTACTCAGTTTGCCTCTGCGCTTCTCCTTTATAATATCTCGCAGTTTATATATTAATGAAGCATAATATTCGCCGTTCACGACTGTATTGCGCTCTTTAAAATCAACCATCAAAATACCTTGAAAATCCCAAAAGATTGTGCACATGATTTTTTTGGTAGATTGTTGCACCTTTGCCTTTCTAGGCGGCTTTTCACCCTTATAACGCCATTCCATTGACTCGCGCTTGCTTTCTGGATCATAATATAACACCATAGTTTCATCACCAGCCACTAGTCTCTCGATCACGTTCTTTGGGTTTTCTCCACAAAGATCTAAAAACTCGGCAGCACAGCGAACTCGCTCCCGTCTCTGCACAGCTGACAGAAGTTTCGGGACCCATCTTGCACTGACTTTTTTCATATGAAGATGTTCATCGATTGCACGATGGACGGTACTTTTAGAGAGCCCAAGTCTAGCTGCAATTTCTCTAATCTTCAAACGGCGGTCACTCAAAACCTCTTCTTCGATTTGAGCAATTGTATCGGGAGTGAGCACTTCTACCGGTCGACCGTCATGGCCGATATCTTCGACGGTTTCTCGCCCGAGGCGAAACTCTTTCACCCAATTTTTTACTGTGCTACAAGAGGGAGAACACTCCTTATACACCATCTAATCGTTCTTTAATTTGGGCGGGGGAAAAACCTTCTTTAAATAGAAACTTTATGACGCTTCGATTCTCGGTTTTCGACATTTTGAAAAAATACGCGACACTTGTTGTTCAAACAAACTGCTAAACTGAACTACGCTCGTCAAGTCCATGCGTGTTCGTTTATAAAGTGTCTGAGAACCGTACTATTCAATGCAACATAACATGTATCGACATGTCGCGTAGAACTATATCAGGCCAATTCATTATGGGACCGACTACGTACAACAATACTACACAGGCTATTTTTCAAAATGCAACTTTTGCAAAAAACATATTGAAAAAGTCATATTTTTTTACAAATACCGAACGAGTTTATATTTTTTGAGGAACATTTTAACTTAAATAATATAATATTTTTAGCGTCAGTATCATAATATATGCACAATTCCGCTGAAGTGAGTAGTTGGTCTTGCAACATTAAAGCGATCTTGCATGATTATAAGTTAAAACAAACACATACCTACTACAAATTCTAAAATAGCAGATAAGGAATTTGCACCTGTAATGGTTGTAGCTTTATCGTTGAATTTATACTTATTTTGCAGCAGAATGGGATATGGATGTGTACCTACTTTGTTTATTCCGTTGTTCATTGACAAATGTTAATTTTACAATAATTTATTCTAACTATTGTAAATCTTACATATGATCAATGTACAACCTTCAGGTTTTATTCACGGTCGAGGTTAGCCCGTCGACATTGCTAAATACAAAATACTATGCATTTCGACTTTGATAGATATTTGTTGTCTTCACTCACTTTTTGTGTTAGTGTCTTTCAGTAGATGCACTTATATAATAGCGTACATTCCAATTAACATTTTAAAGTCTTTTCAATGTTTCTAATGATGTATTTTTGTCCCCAGTCCGAAGCTACGACAAGCACGACAAATGTGGGCTCGTCTGGATACCGCGCGTTGTCGCGTACCGGTGTCGGACTTGCGGCATATCGCCGTGCATGTCGATATGCCGCGAGTGCTTCCACCGAGGCGACCACTCGACGCACGATTTCAACATGTTCCTGTCGCAGGCGGGCGGCGCATGCGACTGCGGTGATAACTCCGTCATGAAGGAGGATGGGTCAGTATCTGTCATAGTTCTACAAGTCTAGTGTTATAAACATTGTCGCACTAGCGGCATATTGCCGTGCATGTCGATATGCCGAGAGGGCTTCCAACGCGGCGACTACTCGACGCACGACACAAATTCAACATTTTGTTGTTACAAGCAGGCGGCGTGTGCGACTACGGTGATAACTCCGTCATGAAGGAGGATGGGTCAGTATCTGTCATAGTTCTACAAGTCTAGTGTTATAAACATTGTCGCACTAGCGGCATATCGCCGTGCATGTCGATATGCCGCGAGGGCTTCCAACGCGGCGACTACTCGACGCACAACACAAATTCAACATTTTGTTGTTACAAGTAGGCGGCGTATGCGATTGCGAAAATAACTATATGTATGTCATCAAGGAGATATCTATCTCTAGTTTCCATAAAATTGTCGCATTTGCGGCATATCGCCGGGCATGTTGATATTACGCGCGCTAGTGCATATCGATCTGAGCTCACCATTCTAATCATAACCATAACGTGTCTCACTTATATTATTAAATCTATCTCAAATTACCTGTTGACTAATGTTCATAAGGTAAGATAGAAAAATAGGTAATACAGCAAACAATTGTTCACATACGTATAGGAAAATCGTTGATTACTACAGTGGCTAAATCTTATAGTAAGTGCTCGTATAGTAATTTATAATTTATTGTGTACACAAAATAGGCATAATATACAAGCTTAACATAAAATATACAAATGGTCCAACTTATTTCTAAAAGAAATTTCTTCCATCAATTATCGTAATTATCGTAGTCGTAGATTATATTAAGTCAGTATATTAATATCCATCCAGTTTATGTCTAGTACTCAACGTAAGGCTGACACTAATTTCAGTAACCTTAACCATCTTGCTAGAACGCTTTAATTCTAAAGCCATATGATATTTGTATGACGAAATAAAACCGCTTCCGATTTGAGATTCAAGTGAAACCTCCCGCCAGAAGTTGTCAATGGCGATCTGACGTCAAGCTCGAATAGATTCGTGAAAACAGAAAAACAGGAAGATGCCCACGCTTATTGTGAGTTTAAAATTGTAAATAGTTCACATCCATAAGTGCTCGATGCAAATCACCGCGCTTTCCAATTTGCGTTTGTGACAAACATTCTGTTGTTGTATGTGTAAAGTGGTAATTTGAATTGAATCATGGCGATCGATGTAATATTCGAATATGATTTTACAAATTTCCTGTATTTCAGTTTTCTTAACAGCAATGTTCACTTATGAACAAATGCCCCATTTTTTCGATTATTTTAGAAGGAGCGATGATTTTTTTAAATTCGCTCTGTTTTTGCACATATCCCTAATATTCGTACTATAGACCTGCCCATGCCAATAATATAAATGCAAAACAATACTAGAAACCGTAATACCCCATTTGGCTACAATTGTGTCATAGAAACTGGTGCGAGGCTAGCACTTCTCCAGCATATAAACGAGCCGGTGCAGTATGCGTTAGTCATGCAGATATTCTGCTTTGCTAGTACTATAGTACCGTGGCACTAAATACTGCATTGTTGGAGCAGGGAGGGAGCTAGGTGGGACCTGACCTGGCCAGTGCATAACGTTTTTAACAATCGATTATGATTAAAATTTATGCAATCTACGTCCTGATGTTAACCTGATACTTAAAATATATCTTAGAATTACAATGCAACTATCAGAATTAAGTAATTTAAAATTTTACTTAAAAAAATATTTTCTTACATAAAAAGTCCACAGAGCTATTGGAATATACATGGATATTTGGAAAATATTTCACAAACTTGGAATAATAGTTTTAAAAAGAAAGTTTATCACGATCTTGATAAATTATTTTTCAATTTTGTTTTGTTTGGTTGGCCTCAGCAGTCGAAGCTTATTTGGCAGTTTGACAAGTTCTGTACGATAATTTTAAAACAGTAAACAATCATATTTATTTAGAAATCCGGGACCATTACTAGTGATAGATGGTATTTTAAAGTAGTCAGGTTAAAAAGAAATACGTTAATTTTTTGGCTCCCCAATTCATATTCCTAGCAGCCCTCTGACACTCAGTACGAGTCGATCGAGCGTAAGATATAGCTAACCTAGGACTCTAACATGAACGTGGGGTAACCAAGTAACGATTGTATAAAAAAAGCCATTGAACGTACTAACACTAAATCACAGAAATAATATGTTGTTGTATGCGGGCGGCGTTAGTTAGTTAGTTAGTTATTAATAACCCATATCGTCATTTCTTCCCTACCAAGGAAACGCAAGAGTAAGGAGGTTCTCAATTCGTCGGAATCTTTGTTTTTTATGTATGTTCACCGATTACTCGAAGACGCCTGAACGGATTTGGAAAATTCTTTTGTTTAAAAGGGTATACTTCACAGGTGGTCCCATGTAAATTTTATCGAAATCGATTCAGCGGTTTTTGAGAAAATCAACAAAAACATAGCAAAATTGGAGTTGTTGCGATTGAAGTCGGTTGTTTTTAACGTATTCAGCGTGGTCAATTATATATCCCTAGCTTCACCCCTGAGCCAAACCGAAACAAAAGATTAGTCAGACACACTAGACTAGACATTTACCTTGGCCAAGACCTTGTTTGATTGTAGCATATGTATGAGCCATTTATTTATTATACATATACTTATTTCAATAAAAAAAATACAGAACGAAAATAAATATATAGAAATAATTTATTGCAATGCGTAGGATTCGTTCGATGTGTCATATCAAGGTGGTGACTAGAGTTAGAATAGATTCGATGATGTCTTAAAGTTTATGATTATGAAATTTTAAGGGGATATTACTGTATTTATTTTAGGTATAATAAATTTTGAAGATTTACGCGCTGAAGCATAACGTTACGTGAGATCCGGTCCGGGGTCTGTGGGATAAGGTACGGCATTGTATGGTCATGCTTTCTCGTGATATCTCGTGATATCGTGATAAGAACAAAGGCCTATGTCCCACTAATAGGGACGCTATACGACATGGCTTTTTTTTAATCATCAAGCAGAATATCAATCTACAATCTACATATTTGTGCAAGATAAAATAGTTATACAAGCCTCCATTTACAACAAACAACCTTCGTGACATGAGTAAAGAAAAATGATGATTCATAAGTACAATATGACATGATGATGACATTTTCCATTCGCTAAGAAAATTGAAAATATTTCTTTGTTGTATTTACGCTTCACATTACTATAGATAGTAAAACAAAGCAAGCACTGGAAACGCGTTAATAACTTTATAATTAAAAACTCCTTTTCTAACTCTTAATGCAAGTATAATATAACCGTTGTTCGGAAAATAATTTCTGACATGTCAACGATAATTGCCTCTACTGGTCAGTCTGCCCTTTTAACTAGTGCTCCCATTGTGTAAAAACGATGATACTTCCGTCCTGCTTTATCTGCAGTAATCCCGATTGGTGGGAGAGAGATAAGGGATCCCTCTCTGGCGACCCTTTCCTAATCGCTCTTGAACCAGACCTCGAGCTGACCTTGGGTTAGTGATGATGTCATCAAGTATACGACATACGTCATGTTTATTTATGACTGATGTTTATAAACATAAGCATGTTTCCATCTTGGTTCTTGATCTTGGCATATTGTGTGAAATATCATATTTCATCGAGTAATTATACTTAGATGATAATAAAAAGCCTAGTCGCATGTAACAATATGGAATCGAAGACATTTTTTGAAACAAATTTAATGAATAGATGAAAACACTTTATCGCACAACATAAACAGGAAAATATAAACAATATACAAGAAAAAAAAAGATTCCGACGAATTGAGAACCTCCTCCTTTTTTTTGAAGTCGGTTAAAAAGAAGTTATACAGGTAGGTTTAATGAGTGATTAACCAAAATAAGTATTGTAGCCTATATTTTGGTAATCGCATAACTACAAGTAGGCAGAGGCTTACGGCCATTTTTAACCGACTACAAAAAAGGAGGAGGTTCTCAATTCGACTGTATGTTATTTTTTTTTGTATGTATGTTACGCGATTAGTCCACCAGTTATGGATTGATTTTGATGATTCTTTTTTTGTTTGGTAGCGAATACTTCAGAGGTGGTCCCATATAAATTTTATCAAAATTGATTCAGTGCTTTTTTAAAAAATCAACCAAAGCTAAAAAAAAAAAATTACAAAATGGTAGTTGTTACAATTGAAGTCGGTTTTTTTAACGTGTTCAGCGTTGTCAATTATTATACAAAGTTGCTACTGCCGCTGAGTGATATTATTTATTTTCATTTGCAACAATAGTGAATTAGTGACGCTATCAATGCTTCGTCGATTTTATTAAAATTTACATATTATAAGCCCACAAGGAAAACCTCAGAGCGAAGCTTGTTCCACAACCTGAGACTGAGAACTCAATATTTGATCTTAAAATTCTGTAATTAAATTAAAACATACTACGTGTTTAATACTCATTACAAGTTGTTTACACTTGTGTAAATACATTAACCATGAATTAAATATATTAAACGATTTAAATATTCTACAGCAATTTAATTAGTTATTACTTTGCTAGCTCGTTATTGGTCATCTTAATACAAAGGAAGTCTCAAGGAAGTCTCGATGTTAATAATACAGAACGCTGACTTGTCCGATGTGACTATTCTGCATAAGTATGTCTTCGTACCTAGGTATCACCTGCTCAGCACCTTTTGGCGGGAAAATGTAGTTTGACCATGGTATATTTTGGTCATTAATGAAGACTATTCCATTTTATTGACCTCAAGCAATTAACATGGTAAAATTTGGTCATTAATGAAGATTATTCCATTTTAGCGACCCCGATAAATTTATGAAAATCTGTATTCTAGTTTTTTAATTATTTAGATTCATTCACAATTTTTACCGCTCCTACGGATGGTAATGATTTTTGGTTGTATATAGAATGTGTCCGTTCCATTATTTATTATTATATACATAATATTAGTGCAGTATAACCACAGTTTTTTTCCGAATTCCGAGTTGTCTAGAAGAAATCGCTTTTAGCGATAATACCGCCCAGATTGTACTACTTGTTTCTTTTTCTTTTTTGTTTTGTAGTCAATAAAGAGTATTTTGATTTTGATTTGATTTTTTAATTAGATAATAAGTCTGTAGCTAAAACGCTTGAATAAATTGTAGACTGCGAAGTGTCATAAGATTCATAAGTAGTGAGTTTTTGATAAAGTAATTAACAAAAAATAATATAAAATAATAATAATATTGGTAATCTTTGACCAAAATTCGCTATGGCCAAAAAAGGCTTTTGCCATTTGGGGACTGTCGTCGCCGCACGCGCATACTTGATCACCTTGACGAGTTTTATTCCTAGTAAGTATTATTTGCATTGAGGGTTGATATTTTAATGGTTTTGTTTTTGGAACCAGTTTAATTTGTTGTAATAAGGTTTTACTAAATTGAGTCATTAATAATGACTAATTAGTTTAATAAAAAAATAAAAAACCCTGTCCCTGTGTTCTAAGTCTAACGACACTTCGAATTTCAAATTTCATCAAGCCGGCCACAGACAGAGCCAAATCGAGAAAAAAAGCACTTGCCTGTGATCATACTATGGCCAATAATAAAACCCGTTTTCTAAGTAAGATTTGACCTGGAAAAAATCACTAACATATCTCGTCTCCTTTTGCAGATTTTGCAGTAACCATGGCAACAAGTGTCCGCGGCCAGGCAACGCACCCGCTGAGCTGATGTGTGTCGCCGAAGCCATGATGCCGAGGCTAATACTTCGGCTGCTACAGCACTTCCGAGAAAACAGGTGAGGGTCAAATACTCCCGCCGCATTAGGGCTGTTGTTTTTTAACCCTTTGACCACCGCTCTGTAGTCTGGTTACGTCACGCGGGAGCGTTTTTAGAGTTTGGGTAGCACCTATCCCGCTTCCGGGCGGGACTGGGGTCCCGTCACGGTACCCTTTTCCAGCCTCGGAGCGGGATTGGCAGTCAAAGGGTTAATTTTAGTATCTCACCAAGCCCTACGCTATTATAGTGCTACCGTAACAAGGTAAATGTGTGATTTTCTTTAATTGATGTGTAAACTAACGAGGGACGTTTGTAGGGATGGAATTACGCGTTGAAGTCTACAATAGCTAAGGGAAGGTAACAATTTAAACACGGTCATTCGGTTATGAAGTCAGATTAGGATTAGCAATTAACAAAATACAAGAAATATTATCAGCAAATCTCACATATCATGTCATTTGGCTACTAAACCAGGTAAGAATTAACAACCATACAGTAAATATCGTCAAGAAACCTGCACATCTTAAACACCACCTAAGATGCCTGAAAAAACTGTATAGTATCACGATATCACAGTTAATTGTGCTAAACAATGAGAGATGACTCCATTTGATAGCTACGTAATTATTTGATAACTACAATAAATAATATTAATACAGTCTGCTCCCCGCATGCAACTGCTGTGTCCTTAGAGCCCGGTGTGGCCTTGGCGTCAGTCTGGTCCATCAGTCTTGACTGACGCCAGAATGATGGGTGATTTTCACGGTACACGGTTAATCTAGACTGACGGTTAATCTAGACTGACGGCAGACAGTGGGTTACACGATCATTCTGACCAGACTGATGGACCAGACTGACGCTAGATTGAGCGTGTAACCTGGCTCTTACAGGGTGCACGTACAATCTACAAATATTCATTTACCATCCTTATGTTATGTACAAGTATGCAGAAATAAATAAATTATGAATTAAATGTATTAAGTATTGTAAATTAAATGTCTGAATGTAAAGAATCAGTTTGAGAGGGAATAACCGTAAAAGAATAAAAGTCCAATTGAAACCATCGTAACTTACATGGTAAAAAACGATTTTATCACGTTTAATTTATTTACCTTTTATGGGTGTCAATGGCAATTAAGGAAACCTTTTCAATGCGCCTAAGGTTTCAGCACAGGATTATAGAGCTAGTGTAAACGGTTTAAAGAGCTACAATGTCACCTCCTTTAAGTTTAAATGTATGACGACACTGTAACATATGATCGGGTTAAAAGTTAAGCCTTTGTTTATATAAATATACTAATTTGGCCGCTCGGCTGATCGATGTGTATGAAGAATCCAAATATTTTTTTGTGATTTGACTATGAGTTCCTTGGGGAAAGTTGATCAGAATCAGGAGTAGAAGCACTGACTAAAATATCGGGCACTAATAAAGTAGCACCTTATGTGTACTTTTACACTGAAGTCGATGTGTCACATTTAGACAGAATGCGTTTTAACCGATTTCAAAAAGGAGGCGATTTTCAATTCGGCTATGTTTTTTTGTATGCATTGTTACGCGATCACTCCGCTAATTGATTTTGATGATTCTCTTTTTATTTGGTAGGTCATACTTTAGAGGTGTATCAGTATAAATTTTATCGAATGTCGATTTTTACAACAGTTTGTATGCTTTTTCCAGCTTCTTCCCACCAGCGAACTCGGACACGTACCGGATCGCGGTCCAGGAGTGCGAGGGCTACGTGCAGATGCTGATGGAGTTCAACAACATGGGCGATCTGATGCGTGGCGCCATGACTAAGGCCCTCATTAACCCTCAGGTATTTTTATTTTATTTTATCACTAGCTTTAGCCTTTAGCGTGGATGTCGCTTTAAGACTGTCTCTAAGCTATCCTCCGGGAACCATGCATTTTCCCAGAGCAAAAAGTAGCCTATGTATTAATCTAGTATTTGATCTATCTACTTACCACACACCCAAATCCGTTCGGTAGTTTCGACATGAAAGCGGAACAAACATCCATACTTTCGCATTTATGTTAGTAAGATAAGAAGTAAGATTATTCACCATTGGTAATCCCTTGGCATCATCTCACCTGATGGTAAATAAATGATGATGATTTCGAAGATGGAAGCGGGCTTACCAAGATTCCCCAAGAAGGACTTCTTTCCCTAATGGGGTGACATATGGATTGGTTGAAACAATTGACTAAATTGGTATGAATCCACGTTTCCAGAGATTTACCCTATGACTGATAAGCAACCATTCCAGGTCCAACCTCTGGCAGAATCTTATGGTAAGATATGTAACTTGAAATGTAAATATCTATCAGGAATACTATAATACCTTAAAACAGCGAAGCGATGCCTTTTTAACGGTCGCTCCACTAATCTAAAATAAAAAACTAAATGTCCATTACGCTGAGCTAAATTATATTAACTTGATGTCGTTTTTTCCTTTCACAGATGTACAGAAACCTCGTGGAGCCGCCATTCCCAGATAACACAGAGTACGGCTGCTACATGGCGGAGTCACACAAGATGTATGAGAAAGCCTTAGAGAGCTTCCCGGCACCCGAGCCACCTGACGAGTTAGTATTGACGTTGTTATGGATTACTCTGCTATATTTCAATATTGAATCTACGGGTGTATCCGTGACGATATTCCCAAATTTTCCCCAGTCGGCATATCAAACTCCTGATACGACACTACACTACAATAGCCTTTTCTTTTTCCTACAGTAGCTGTTGGTAATTCCGCCGCGCCTTATACATACTTTCATACTTTCTTAATATGCTTTATATGCCCTTCTATGATACATACTTTATGCTAGGTAGAAAAAAAAGACGTTTAAAAAAGATTGTGTACAGCGTCTACTGAAAAAATAAAAAAAACTAATTATATTTGTGCAGGTACCGACACCTACCAGCGCTAGCGCCGCGTCTCCAACACAACACGCTTCTAGACGAGTTCATATTCTGGACCTTCAAGTACGAGTTTCCCCAGAACGTGGTCTGTTTCCTGCTCAACATGCTGCCCGATCAGGACTATAAGGTGTGTAAAGTTTTATCGATATGTCTTAGCCAGACCGTTAAAAGACCGAAAAGTTGAAAAGCTCCGACAATACAGAGTCAACGGAGTCCGTTTCGCGGGATTCTTTTATATGGTTACATCAGTAACCTAACTTTGAGTTTTTTCGGAGCTCCTCAAAGATATGGCTAGTCATTTCATAATCTAGCCAGTTCTACGATCTGACCATGACTGATATACATACCAATACATTTTTCAAATGGGAGAACCACTAGGTGGGGCTTCTTGGTAAGGGTCCGACTGTCTATAGTGGATTCGTCCTCTATGTCTAAATGAAAATGAGCTAAATGAAACATTGTTTCTTATTGGTGCTGTTGTAAAGAAATAAACGTAAAAAACCCATGAAGTTATAAACACTAACATCCCTCCTGCGGTTCTACAAAAAAAAAAAGTTTCAAGATGTCACTCAAGACTTGCTGTAACTCTATAAATAAACACACACACAGAACTAAAGGTCTATGATTTCACAATGCATTGACTATTGTGACAATTTCCCTTCCAGGAACACCTGACCCGCACATTCGTGATGCACTACGCTCGCATACCGCTCGTGTTAGAGGCCGCTGCGGACCCTGACACCCTCTCCAACCGAGTGGTCCACATGTCCGTCCAGTTATTCTCCAACGAAGCCCTGGCGTTGCGCTGCGTCCAACAACTACATTTACTACACGTCATGGTTTTATCACTGCGACTGATGATGGGAAAGATCCTAGTGCAAAACACGCTACACGATCCAGATAAGAATTTCCACTACGTGATAGATTGTACAAAAAGGGTGATGAAGGAGCATTGCTACTGGCCGTTGGTGTCGGATTTCAATAATGTGTTATCGCACAAGAGTGTGGCGTTGCTGTTTCTCCAAGATGACGCGTTGGTCGATATGTGGTTCGAGTTTTTGTCGATGTTGCAAGGTTAGTGCTTAGTTGCGTTTAGTGTGTGGCTGGTGTTTGTTTTAGTTTTACAATAATAAATGCATGCATTTGTCTGAAGCTAGTGGAGTGTGGATGCAAGCCGCACAGGACCGGTCGGTGAGGAAATCCTTGGGGGAGGCCTTTGTCCAGCAGTGGACGTCGGCTGATAGATAGTGGAGTGTAAACTTTGGGTGTAAGCAAACCATCAAACACGTTAAAAATTGAAAATTTCATAGAAAATTTTAACAGCCTATTAAACCTATCTTCATTTTTTCTTAGTTGTCTTATTTTTGAAAGTATATAATACATACCTACTCATTATCATTAAAGTTTTATAGTGTTGAAAAACCTTGTTATGAAGTTCGTTATATCAACTTACTAAAGAGCTTTTCAAACTCTATGAAATATCAATAATGATGAGTAGGCACGCCATAATGTTTTCAAAAATAAGACAAGTAAGAAAAAAATAAGTATACTTAGGGTTCGATATTTTAAAATAAACTTTCTCTATACACGCTCAAAGAAACGTATTTTCCAATTTTCAAGTTTCTGTCTTAAATGGTCAAGGCATTGTCTGCCAGTCAGTGTTTGCTGATATGATGTTTGCGTCTGTGCGATTTCAATACCATTATTGAAAAGTAATGTTTTAAAAGAGAGGTCCTAATCTTATAGAGTAAAAAAAATAACCCAAATAAAATCATTTAGTTTACTATCTTCTACCTAATTAAAAAAAAAAACACTCAAAAATTATTATTTTGCCCTCTAGGAATGAACGTGAACGTTCGCGAAGTTGGCGGCCATATTGAATTCGAGCCGTCATCCTATTATGCGGCGTTCTCTTGCGAGTTAGAAGCTGCTGCCTATCCGATGTGGTCCGTTCTATCGCATCTGACTGGGGAAGAACACGCTCCCTTGGCAAAGAGGATCATATCGGCGGCTTTGACTTACCTTCAAGATTGGCTTGATGCTGTGCATTTTACATCGCCGAAACTGCAGCGGGTAAGTTTACATATTATATAGAATCTAATGGCAATAACTGGAACTCATGTAATATGTATGTAAGAAGCTGCTTACCTCATTTAGAATCCGATAGTGGACTGCTAGTCATTTGAGTTACTTTTTATGAATCGTCAAAAACGACATTTTGAAATTTTGTACGATGACGTCATTGTACAAAATAGTAGTTGGCATACTAATTAGGAAATTCTTATAAATAAAAAATCGAAAATGTAATAAAAATTAAAGTGATTACGTTGTTTAACAATTACAATTAAAGAGTTATTTAGTCAATAATATTTCGTAATTTATTTTTCATGCAGTCAACTCCCGGATTCTATCCCATCTAACTGCAAAAAAACATGCTCACCCGCTAATAGACATAGACTAATATACGTTCATTCATAATAACTTCTAACTGTGTATAATCTTCAGTGTTCATTCAGTAAGCATATACGATTTAGCCATCAATACATACCTTTCACACCTTAAAAAACCTTATTTTTCCGCAGACGGAAGTAATGCACGCGTCGTTCCACTTCCCGCTGCATCGATACCTGGCTGCGTTTCTATGCGCCGCGGTGCGCTGTATGGGTGTCAAAGCTTCCGAAGTGCTCCCGCCGCCGGACCTACTTGCGTTGCTCGCTGTACACCCGCTGAGAGTACAGGTCAGTGATTATGATTAACGTAGTAATAGTAATAAATAACTGTCATTATTATAATTTTAGATAGAAAACGTCTACTATTGAACATAAGGCAAAACTTTCTTTTTATGATGTTAGTGCCACCACCACACAATTGGTAGTCTCACAAACTAGGCTCAATGTAGCACATTTATAGACTTCACTTATGGGCGTTAGTGCCATGTAGTAGAGCTAAGGAACTTCACTTCACATTTAATTACCTTCAAGTTTTTCTCCTATACGTTCATTGGCTTTCTGCAGTTTCCGCTAGCTAGATCATAAGACTACCTGATAGATGCGTCCTATGTCATTCTGTACGAACTAATGAAATGTATGGCGACTTCTAGTATGTAAGCATTGTAACAACAACGTTTAAGATATATTTATTACTGATCTGCGACTTAGGTTGTTTACTATCTAAGTGATAGTGCTTTTGAAGGGTGCTGAAATGTGTTTAGGCGAACCTCGGCCGTTTTGATTATAAATCTCGTCATGGTCCGTGAGATCGTGGTATTGCTGTAACATAAATGAAAATGCTAATGACAATCTTTCAAATAATTTTTATTTTATACCAAAACATTTCACGTCACTTTACCCTATACTACACTACATTATATTAGATCATGAATTACAAAAAATGAGTATAAAAGTCTCGTTTCGTTCACATGTACCTTACAAACTAGTTTACAACTCACAAACTTGTAGATTGTTAATTGAAGTCCGTCACAAGTGCTTTAATTTCGGCACTAACTTGTGACATGTGGCACAAATTGTACAAATTCTATGAAAATCCGTGCTTGGCAGAATGTATAAAATGTATTTTATTTAGAAAACACGAATGGTTTTCAATTAGTCGGCCTTTAGACACATTTTATCGCCCACATCTGTAGTCGCAAATAACAAAGCCTTTAGGTATATGATGTCCATTTGAATACCCAACCTTTTTTCAATGAGCAGACTTATATTACACTTGGCACGAACCCTTCAACCTCGCTTTTCATTACATACTAATTTACAACTGGTACGAACTCGGTTGTCTCCCCCTCTTCTTCGAGGGTCGTCGGGGGTGGCGTAGCGCGGACATGTCTGCTGTAGTCATAAGTGAATAGCTTCACGCCGATGAAGCCGCCAGAGCCTCGCGCACCTCGGTGGATTATACCAGCACCGCTTGATAGGGCCGCGCCTGAAAATAAGATGATTGGTTTATCTGGGTATAGGAACGGAAAGGAGGGAGGTATAACAACATTTCGTACTTCGATGTCTATCAAGCAACATCTACCATTTTGCTAAGGAGAAGGGCATATAGATATATACTTTACTTACATACCTATACTTGAAAAACGTTACCCTCCTTTTGAGTAACTAAACAAAATGACTAACGAACTAAATGACATATCGACAAGTTGCTAGTGACACTCGAGTATCGTGCAACATCTTTTGTATTCATTGATATTAAACTACATTCTACTACGACGTTTTGAATACTAACCTAAGGGCGATAACACAAAGTTATTGTTACCTGTGTTTAAAACCATACAGACAAAAAGGGACGTTAAGGATAAAACATTCTTGTCCTTACTCCTATGATTCCTGAAGTTACTTTAATCAAGCTCTAGATGTCTTACCTTTAAGCGGCATAACTGGTTGTATATCGACAAACGGCACGGTGCTTTGAGCAGCATCAGCTTCAAAGTCGCTGTTTGAAAACTCGACGTACTGGTCATGGGTCGAATCTATTGGTAGGGGGGTGTGGCTGCGGGTCGGTATGTCTGGTCGGTACAGCTGGAGTTTTGATCTGAAAGTCAATTGAATATTGTAGAAATTCTTGCTGTGTCTCTTCTGTCAGGACATCTCTATTTTCCTGACCGAAAGATCATGCCTTTGTGTAATACTCTATATTAGGAGTTTGTGCTGGGAATTTCGGTTTTGACTATGCTTAGAATCTGCTCTGAACAACACACTGGGAGAACTCAAACTCAAAATGTTTTTTATTTAAGTAGATGCTTTACACATGCTTTTAAATCGTCAATATTTTTTCTACCTAGTACAAAGTCCCTACCACGCGGGACTTGTACACTCAACGTTTCGGAAAGTGTTTGCGAAGCGAGAAGAAACGTCGAGCCCAAAAGAAACTCGCTTCAACACATTTTTTGAATAAAATCTTAAACTCTATTACAATTCATGTCAACAATAAAAATTGTGAGCTGGAGGATCTATACATGTCCATATATCATTGTCATTTACATAATCTAGTATTTTGAGATCGTTTCTAATTTAAAAGCTAAGCTAAACATAGGATATTTCTTCACTTTGAAAAGTAAAATTATCTTTTTAAATCGTCAGGTTCAGGTTTCAATTATATCTTACTTTTAAGGATTCAGGCCTCTGATGTTTTAAATTTGAATAAACCGCCATACCTAGGTCTCTCGGTGCCATCCGTGTTGTCGTTGCTGATCCACTCGCTCCTGTCCGGGTGCAGGCGACCAGAAGTGTAGTTGAATGGCGTTGACCGTATCTCGAAATGCAAATGAGCGCCCAGCATTCGGAACCTGTAAGAATTAGAAGATCTTTGTCTCTTCTTGTTCTTTATTTTGGAATATAACAAAATCGTATTCTTTATTTTGGAAATTTACCTTACATACACAAAGCATGCATTACAAATAAATAAAGAAACTAATTTTTTTTTTTATTAAAGTATAAATAATAAGACGATGAAAACGAAGTTTTGCTATTCTCTCTGCTTTTAGGCTTTCTTCCCGGGTACATAAACACCTCTCCTGGTATGTTACTACACTTGTCTACACCAGTGCCCAATGCAACTGTTTTACCCAATAAGAACAGTTATAATCTCACCTAACACCAGTCAAAACGCTGCCAGTCGGCGAGTCCAACTCATCCAGATCGATAGCCCTCTTCTCATACGTCAGCATGTGGTAATCTACACCATCCCTAATCCCTGAGTCTTCTGGGTCAAACTTCTGCACCGGCACCCAGTTTCCAGGCGTAACGGCGCCTCGCTCTCCAAGAGTTCCCTCAGCGATCTGCAGGTGGAAGACTCGGCCGAGTTTGATCAAGCGAAGGCCTGTTACTACCCTGCAGGAGACGAGAGGTGTTAGAATTTGATTTGTAAAATGTTAAGTCTGCATAATTTATGGAGACAAAAATGTTGACTCTAAAAGTGTAACACTGATAATAGCGAAAAGTGAATATTGCTCATTTCAGATAATTGTCTTCTCTGGTTCTTAATGTCAGTAATATAAAAATTTGACTCAACTTATAGCAGTATTGAAATAAGTACTTAATTTATTAACACTACGCTGTTTCTTACCCAAAGTGAGTGGTATTTTGTACATTGTGCTCAGGACACCCGCACACCCATGCTGTTACGACCGATCTGTCGACTCTCAGAATGTCCACTAAATACAAAACGACAACTATTGAACCCTGTGAACTTACGAATTTTCTTTCTTGCGAACGAATTGCTTGGAGCTTCAAGAGCGAAACCTAGATTCTACTTACCCAAAGACATGCAATATTCGTTTGACTTAGATTACCCACGAGATAAGAGTTTTGTAAGCATGCTATTAGGAAAATGACCATTTATGGAAAGCACTGAAGAAATATTGAAAGAGCTTGTGTGCTCTAAGACCCAAAGCGACCAATAAATAATATTAGGTATAAGTTTTAGAAAGCAGAACCCAAGCGAACTATATACAGAATTATTCGTTCAGAAACTAATTATCCCAAAGTTGTTAACGTTTGCCCGAAGCGAAGACATCGACCCTGTCAGTTTAGTTGTTCATACTGACTTGTTCTTCTGAGTATCGGATAGGGCTTCCCTCATGCTGAAGAAGCGTTCAGAGTCGCTCGGCCGGTCCTCGCATAGGCACATGCAGTAGGAACAGTGGAGGAGATTCCATCTCCACCAGGAGTCAACCTTCGGAGAAAAGAGATGGTTAAATAATAGACAAAGGCAAGAGTTTGCAGTAAAGGTTCTGCTGAAAAAAGTTATGATAAGAAATATCGCAGGCTAGGAGTTACAAATAATTGACCAATTTTGAACGCTTACTTATTACCCAATTTGCCACGGGTTTCAACATGTACATGCTCGGAGAACACGGATGTTATTCAATCTTTTTATCTCATAGGTACAAAGGTTCTTCAAACATGATACAAATCTGTTGCAAAAACTCTTTGTGCTGATTCAATTTTCCTAACAATTGATGGCATGTCGTTTGAATAAAGTGGCATACTGTTTTTTTTACGACAGGACGCGCGCTATAACTCATAAATTCCTAAAACCCTAAGCACGTCGTGTGCGGATGTCCCAAGCGAATGGGACTGACTTGTTGTTCTTGACGTCAGAAGTCGCATCCCACAAGCTGAAGTATCGGTCCGAGTTGTAGGAGGGGTCGTCGCAAAGACACATGCAGTAGGAGCAGTGCCAGAAGAGCCAACGCCACCACGAGTCCACCTGGGAAGAGACTGGTCAGTTTTGTGTCTCCTTGTCACGTATTGTGTTTCAGTAAAAAATGAAAATACTATTTCTGTATATAAGTCTGTAGATAAGTTTGTAACCAGTTTGAACCAGTCTTTAGTTTATCTGTTTGCTGTATACATCATAGATTTACTTTAAACATTATACAGGGTGTAGCAAAAAGGTGTGATAATACTTCAAGGTTGGCTTTTACCCATCAAACTGTACTTTTGTTCTACAACTTTGTTGAAATCGCAAAGAAATTTTCGGACTTTTCATACAAACTTGGTTCGCCAGCTGATCGATTTGTATGAAAAGTCCAAAAAAAATTTTGCGATTTCAACAAAGTTGTAGAACAAAAGTACAGTTTGATGGGTAAAAGCCAACCTTGAAGTATTATCACACCTTTCTGTTACACTCTCTATATCTAAAAAGAAACACTTGTTTTAACCACAAATTGGCATTCATATGACAATTTTTTGTGCACACTACATTAACATGGTTTATCGACGATTTTCTTATTATATTAGATGGATTTTAAACTTCATCGTCTCAATTCTACATAGTATTCAAATTATGATCGAGGAGCGCGCGACTGATAAGACCTTGAGTTAAATTGCCAACTGCGTCGAGCAATCTGAAGCTACTTCTTACGTAGTACTGTATACATGAATACCAGGTGATATAACTGCCTATAATTGCATTGAATTCTGTTGAATACCTGCAGCAACTCGGTTACTTTAATATACGTGAATGCACAGTCTAGAAAACTTTGATAATTTAAAACGTGTGGTTTTCTGTTTACTTCGAGATTTCTCGATGAAATCATTGACCTAGTGACCGTAGTCATATTGATAAACTTGTGTATGAAATCAAAATAATGTATCTGTTGCTTAACTTCATGAGAGTGCTATTAATCCAATGTTAAAAGCATGATCTTACTCTTTTTTTTTAATTTGTCTATTTAACAAATTGGCAAGATATTTCAAAATTAATGTATTGTAACCGACTAAATGTTGCGTCTACTTCTTTATTAACTTTTCATGCAGTTCCTCATACCTTTTTACTTAATTTCTAGCTAGTTTCTCTACCCCTTAAATACTTGTGTTGGGACAAATTGTGTTCAGTGCACCCTTCTCAATTAAAGATAACAGTTTCTCCTCTTCACTTTTATATCTCACTCCATCCCTATAAATTGCGAACTTCCTCACTAAACTTAAGCTCTGATCTGTTTTGACTATTGACCTTTCAATTTATCCAACAACTTGTTTATGGTTCAACCATTTAGTGTAATATTGCAACAAATTAAACTCACCTTGCTGGCTCCCCATTTGCAGTTGCCAACCTTCCCGAGGGTCCGTCCGTTCTCGTACTCGATCCACTCGTAGCGACGGTTGCTGCTGCGACCCTGGAATTAAAAGGGATAATATAATAGTATTTATTTATGTAGATTTGGTAGAATATTAAAATAGTATGACTCCCCAGTCTAACGTCACACAACGTCTCAATATCACGGTAAATAATGTCACACAACGTCTCAATATCACGGTAAATAATGTCACACAACGTCTCAATATCACGGTAAATAATGTCACACAACAAATAGAAGAGTATATTTACAAAACATAATTCCCGAATGCTAAAAAAATGTATTTATATGTCAATCTGGGAATGAAGATGAATGTGATACTCTAACATTTATTAAGCCGTTTCAGTTACAGACGGTTACAGTACAACGGAAATGCGGACATCGAAAACCTCAGTCTCTCAACCTGATCCTCTGTTTTGTCAATCGGTTAAAATATCCAGAAGTGTATTTTAGTATCACAACCTTTGGTGATCTTTAAATAATCTCATGTTGACTTTCTTTAGTAAACATTTACACTTTACATTTGCAGTAAACTTTAAACAGTAATGTGTATTTTTTTATTTCGCCCGCCATGACAACTCTTGGTAGATAAGCTAATACATACTTACAACATACTTCTTTCGTTATCCATGAAAAGAAGTGCCGTTGATAGCTTTAGCACAGTTTCTAATCATACCGAACTTTCTTATTTACGTATTTTAACAATTTATTATCTGTCACCTCTTCGGCTAATTAGTTTCGTAATTTCCGTTTTACTTTACGCGCAATTAATCTCATTATTGCTTTAGAATTGTAATTCTATTCAGTTTATATGATAAAGAAATACTCGTATTGTTTACAATTTATTATATATTTCTATGACTAAATGTTCAAAGTGGAAAAAATAATGATTGGAAATTAGAAAAGTTTTAATTATATTATCTTATACAGTTGTTACATTATTAATAAAATAAGTATAGTAACATTAATGCAACAGCCATATCTTGTGCGCGGTATGACGCATTTTGTGAGGCTGTGTCGTGCATTGGACTTAAAAATAGTCGCCCTGGCTGTTTCTTAGAATCTAAAAAGGAGCTTAATTAACTACAGAAATTAAACTTTTCTGGCAGTCCGAGCATATTTTTTTCCTTTACGTATGAGTTGCTTCCAGCAGTATCGTAATTTATAACCAAAGAGAATACAATATATTCTGCAAATAGAACTCACCGCTGGGCAAATCCACATGTCAGAATCAATGTATTGACAGTCCAAGATCCTTCCGTTGCACGTCGCTTGCTTCGCACAGAACTGGTCTTTAAAGCAGCCGTGGTTCTGCGCGAGAGTGTAGTACGCGCAGTCGTCGCGACACGTGTTCTCTGTGTTCATGTCCACCTCGTTCTCGACGTAGCCCTGGAGGAGGCGTGTCACTTCCGCGTAGGTTTCGCCTGGAAATTGTGTTTGATGAAGAATTTAGTGGGAAGGAAAATATTTTTTTTTTTACCCTCAATTGGTAAGCCCTTGGCATCATCTCACCTGATGGTAAGTGACGATATTCTTATGAAATTATTCTTATCGTAGAAGAAATTGAAGGTAACTGATTTGACCCATAAAAAGAAAACATTCGTTTTAGAACTTTACATTTACGTGACGGATTGACTCCTCGCAAGTTTTCCAAAGTAATTTCGATGACTTTCTTAAGAATGGAAAATAGCTGGCGAAGGAGCCAAGGCACACATACGCTGAAGGAGTCGTTTTCTATACGCTTTTAGTATCCATAAATATTTTTCTAATAAGAAGACCTTTTAAGTATGGTTGAGAAGGGGGTAAAGACACGTCGTACGCTGAAAGAGTCACTCTCTGTACATGTTTAGAAGAATCCATAAACATTTACCTTCTTTATGCTGCGGTGGGTCGCATCTGTACAGGTCTCTTCTGGCCATGGCTAACGCAGCTCTGGCTGCTGTTGCGCTCTGCGACGTCCTTTCCCCATACCTCTGTCTGGTAAGACTCGCTTCTTGTGTGAAATTGCCTGAAAATGTATAAATAAAATAAATAAATATCCGGAACAAATCACACTGTCATCTGGCCCCAAACTAAGTAGTATAACTACAGGTGTTAAAAAAGTGTGTTTGAAATTTACTCAGTTACTCAGAATCAAGTATAGAAATAAAATATAGGAAAATATATTGATAAAATCCGATCTACATTTTTTTCAGTTTCCCATACTAAATCTGAATAGTGAATCAATAATTTGTATGGGAAACTAAAAAAAATTGTAGATCGGATTTTTGCAATATTTTTCTCTTATTCTATTACTTGATTCTGAGTAACCTCTTGGAATTTCAAACGACTTTTTTTAACACCGTGTATACTTATAATGTTATATTCATGTAAAAAATGTGTGGCTATACCGTTTGTTTGTTGTGATTTGTTTCAACTTTCGCAGTGCGCGTGCAGCGTACAGATAGATAATTGGCTATTTTTATGAGTCGGTACTACTTTCTACTTAGGAGGTTGCTATAAAATTATAATGAGACTTCTGTGATAAACAACAGATACAATAACAGAAATGGTTTTTGTATTAAAATAAAGTAAGCTTCATTTATGTGTTCGACTTATACACAAAAATAATGTCAGTTCTCAAGTGTCCTATTCAAGACGCGAACAAAGACCTGTTGCTAAACAATTAAAAATTATTGCAAATTCCACTTCTAGTGTTACATTCAAAGTGACACCTGTACCCTGTACACGACGCCTGCACTTCAGTGTTACAGTACAGTAGTATTGAGCACATACATATATTTATACGGGCTATACCAAAATGGGTGTAGGTAGGACCCCTTAACTGGACCTTCTACTGATCATACTGAATAAATTTTGTTCTATGTCTTCGATGAACTCATAAAAATTTTGTTTGGAGTGTTCTTACAAATTAATCAGCTTCTTGGCCAATTTTGTATCGGCAAAGTCTAACGTCAAATTCAAGAACAACAGTTGTTTAGTTTGATCAAAAGAGGCGCCCCAGTTGACAGTTTTTATTAGGGTTTCGCAGCCAAATGGCAAAAAACGGAACCCTTATGGATTTGTCATGTCTGTCTGTTTGTCTGTCTGTCTGTCTCTGTCTGTCTGTCTGTCCGTCCGTATGTCACAGCCACTTTTTTCGGAAACTATAAGAACTATACTGTTGAAACTTGGAAAGTAGATGTATTCTGTGAACCGCATTAAGATTTTCACACAAAAATAGAAAAAAAAAACAATAATTTTGGGGGTTCCCCATACATAGAACTGCAAAAAATTTTTTTTTTTCATCAAACCCATACGTGTCTATCTATGGATATATGGATAGGTCTTCAAAAATGATATTGAGGTTTCTAATATCATGTTTTTCTAAACTGAATAGTTTGCGCGAGAGACACTTCCAAAATTGTAAAATGTGTGTCCCCCCCCTGTAACTTCTAAAATAAGAGAATGATAAATCTAAAAATAATATATGATGTACATTACCATGCAAACTTCCGAAAATTGGTTTGAACGAGATCTAGTAAGAAGTTTTTTTTTTAATACGTCATAAATCGTAAACCGCAATTTACCTACAACGAACTACAAGAACTTTTATATTATGTTACTTGCTGCTACGGAACCCTTCATGGGCGAGTCCGACTCGCACTTGACCGCTTTTTATTCTACACCTATGCAAAAGCAGATCTATTACACATTCTTTTAAATCGTTTTTTTTTACCTAGTGAGAAGTTCTTACCACGCAGTATTTGTACACTTAACGTTTTTTAAAATCAATTAAGTATTTTTGTTACACACTGTTTAAAATGCTGCCTGAAATTAAGCCTTGCTATTATTTCTCTGAATCAAGAGGTAGATGATTCTATGCGCGTCGTCGCATGTCCGTCGATTCGCTCACCAAACAAAAACATTAACACTGTCAGAGGATGTGACTAAACATAATAATATTTATTGTAACTGTATCACACCGAGTGTCTCGATGCGTATTGTTTTATAAGTAACTAGCGACCCCACGGCTTCGCTCGCACGGGTGCAATGTATTATATACATATAAACCTTCCTCTTGAATCACTCTATCTATAAAAAAGATCGCATCAAAATCCGTTGCGTAGTTTTAAAGATCTAAGCATGCATAGGGACAGACAGACAGCGAGAAGCGACTTTGTTTTATACTATGTAGTGATAACAAGACATTATACATAATATAAGGTGTAACAAAATCAGCTGAAAATATTTAAACTGGAACCTCTACTCATGAAACTAAATCATTCAAATCAGCACCTAGTCTGGTGCATCATACTTCCTTAAGGGGCTTATATGGGCCAATCAGTCTTTTTCACATGTCCATTACCAAGCCCTACTACTATAGATGTAGTAGTTTTGTTCCATATCTCAGGAAATTGATTCGATCACGCAAATAAATTTATGTAATTTATAAAATTATTTATATTACGTAAATTATAAAAGTTTATATTAAAGTTTCTGGTCAACTTACGTTTTTATTAAATTTATAATCGGAAACCTTTAGTTACTCGTTTTTATTAAATTTATAATCGGAAACCTTTAGTTACTTCTGTTTACTTCTTTCCATAACAAAATGACATGAATTGCATCTCTTTTGGTCGCTACAAGTCTGACAAAGATACGTAGTTTATTTGTCCATGTTTATTCAGTAATAACATAAATAAAATTGTAGGCTTCAAATCGTTTCCATTAAAATAAACTAGACTGGTTTGCTTCTTGTTACTTCTATAGTTGTTTTGCAATTTAAATTACTACGACCACCCAATCTATTCCAATATGTTTCTCTACGTGTCACTCAATACTTTCAATCTTTATCTATGTCTTAATCTTTTTATTATTGAGAGATCTTGATCTTTTCTGGAAGCTTATTATTACTTTTATCTGTTCTATTATCTGTCTCACTTAAACTCCTACCTTTGCCGTATATCCTGAGCAGCATCCAGGAGAACTGCATCATGGCATAACCTTTGATCTCTGTCAAGGAGATAGTGTTGTACATGTCGTAGATGAGCTGGTGAGGAGACAGCTGTAGCTGGCATAGCTCTGCGTCTTCCTCCTGTAAATAAGGACGTTTTTAGTCAAAATTAGATACTAAGAATAATATTCATAGGTGACATATTTCAGGTTCGCATTTACTGGTTTCCAAGAAATATTTGTAGTACAATATTTTCTATTATTTACAGTTTGCAAATAATCCTAAATAAACTTAATTGTAATGGGAGCTTAACGTTTTTTCTTCATTTTAGTTAAGTTCTCGAGCAGTTTGTGCTCATTAATTTTAACCGCATTTATTCGTAGTAGATACTTACTTTATCTCTTTGAGTAGCGTTAGGTATTTATGTTTGCTGTCGTTTTTTTTATGAGAATAACAAGTTATTTGTGTTGATTGTTTATGATGAGTTCTGAATAGTGTACTGTACTGTAGACCGAACGAGACATTAATGAAGTGACATTGTAGTTTTTCTAAAGAATGGAGATAATTATAATGTGAAATAAGCGTCAGAATTTTAGGGAGCCATTACAATAAAAACATTAGTAAAAAGTTTATCTTCTCAAGAGCAATAAATAGATAATTGGTTTTGAAGGACCCTTCCTTTATTGTCCTCTACTTATTTGTCTCCCTTTGTTAAAATGTTATGTAAACATCGTAATTGTATATGATTCTATATTATTACCACGTGTGTGTAGGATTATTGAGCTGTGTTATTTTTTATAGGATTGCTTTGTATAGTGCTAAGAGGGCTAATAAGCAATGGCATGCAAATGATGGCACGTGAAAAAGTAATTTGGACACGGCATTGATTGAAAACTTTTGGCGATTGGTGATTTTTATGTTTACATCCGTGCTTTTGCAGTGGGGATGTGGAGTGTTAACATGTTTACACGTAAATTAAGTATATCTTTAAAGTGCTATCGATCGGTGCAATATTTTGTCAGTAGCGGTCAATTAGTACATTTTATTTTAATTAAATGCGTCTTCTTTTGATGAAATGGTCAGAATTAACTTTGCAGTATCAAATGGACATTGATGATGGTTATCATTTCATATATTTTGATATGCTAAAACTTAAACGAAAATTCGACTTTTGTTTAAAATACAGCTAAGACTTCGAGATTTCGATATTGACTTTTAACAACAAACTTATTCCACGACGCCGCTAATCTAATTTGCATGTGTGTTGTTTTGCGAACATGACCGCTTTCCACTAGGTCAATGACATAGAACAAAAATAAACAGAGACCTTTGCTTGACACCATAAAAAAATCATCTATCGCGCCCCAATCTCTTGATTACTCATTCGGAACGCGTACACCACGCTCAATGAAGCGCTTCCTCATTAACTGTACCTGGTGGAGCACCGATCGGTAGATGTCCCCATGCTGAAGTAGGTCGTGCAGTTTCCTCACAGCCTGCGCCACTGAGGACTTGGGGTCCATCAGGACCTGCTCAGCCAAGTCCAACCACTCTCTGACGGGAGCAGGCACCGCGCCAGGCGCCGCCTGCCTCGTCACAAACTCCACGAAACTCTTGTACATCCCATCGACGATCTGCAGCTTCTCTGATGCTTTCAGCCACAACCAGTTCTTCACTGGCGGTCTCGGTGGCACACTGACACTTTGAATTTGCTCGTTTAAGCTGACAAACGCCTTTGTCAGCTCAACATCTCCGCCTAGGCCCGAGTCTCGCCACAGAGGATCGGTCACGTTCCGCCATAGATCCTCCTCGAGAGTATAGAGGATCTCTCGAAGGTTGTCGACTGGAGACGGGTCCCCAGCGAGCGCGATTGAGAGCAGCGCAAAAAGCACCGCAAACCTCATTGTGAAATAGAAAGTGAAACGCTGTTCGCCGCGGCCGGCAGTCAACTGACGCGAGCGAGGGGCCGCTGGTTCGAGCGAGTGGGGTCGCTCTAGTGATGTCACGCACTCTATCGACACGTTACACTCGGGCAGCGCTAACATTCAGACTGAAAGAACAAAAGCCGCGCATACTAATTTTATTGCAGCGCGAAACATTGACCTCTGCCACTCAACCTCCTCCGCCGTTACAAATGATATTGCATTGTTTGTACGCCGGCGACGAACAGTCGAGGAAATTGAAAGGAAACGTTCAATTGTGAATGTAGAATCAAATTTTGACGATTGTTCACAGATTTTTATGCGTCACGCTGTTTATGGAGTAACTTGTGTGTTTTATGTTTATCTTCCTGAAACAACTTGTAATCTTAGGAAGAGTATCTATCTATCACTGATCCACAACACTTTTCACTGCAGAAAGTACTGAGTGAGATATCTCCGATACTACACTTTATTAACTTTTAGCATAGTTCATTTGAACATACATCTAAAAAATGATAAGTTTATGTTTAAACAGTAATCGATATCGAATATATCCACTATACCCAACACTATAGGCCCGCATATTATTACAGTTAACTCTGCAATATTTACTCTGCGATTGCTATGACCCTTATCTCGTAGACATAAGGCAGTTGTTGTTCTGTATGCGTATAAATCTCGTGGTGATTTGCAGTCGTGTTATTATTATTGGTACATTATGCCCATATGGACGTTTTGTCAGCTGACGTTAGATCTGCGTGCCTATGTTTATGTATTGTTAGGCAGTTTTAATTACTGTTTATTTTGAATGATGCGTATTTTATTGAATTGCATGTTCTGGAAATTGGTTTTCTAAAAATGGTTCGTTATTGAAAAACTTAATTTTGAATTATTGTCTAATGGATAACTGTAATCTCGCTAAATGGCGAGGAAAAAAGCGATCAATCGTGTTTTTTTAATAAGGAAACAAAAAATGTTTGATGTAACTGGAGTTATTACCCACTGGAAATCCCAATTTTTTCTATCTTAACATGTTGAAATTAACCTTTACGACGTTAAATTCAGAATAAACGTCAATAAATAACAAAAAAAAAGATGAAGAATCGAATATCGATATCCCAGTATTGCCACCCCTAGTCTCAAAACACTCTCCCGTCTCCCGGGCCGAGGTCCCCTTGAATAAGCAAACATGCACCTATAACAGTAGCCTCTAAACTAGAGTATCGATCAAAATCTATCTGTGTACGGAAATATCAATTGACGGGCGTACGCCATGCCGACTAGGTATCAAATCAAATAATTTATTCACTTTGTAGCAGATAATGTTACACTAGGTAGTCCAAGGGCTCAACAGAGACCGGGAATAGATTTGAATCATGGTATGATTGTTTATTTACAAATATTATATCATCCATCAAGCAGTAACTACTGACACACAAAGGACTGTACTTCAAATGACCACGCTGAATACGTTAAAAACAACCGACTTCAATCGCAACAACTCCAATTTTGATATGTTTTTGTTGATTTTCTCAAAAACAGCTGAATCGATTTCGATAAAATTTATATGGGACCACCTGTGAAGTATACCCTTTTAAACAAAAAAAGAATTTTCCAAATCGGTTCAGGCGCCTTCGAGTAATCGGTGAACATACAAAAAAAAAATAAAAAAAAAGAGATTCCGACGAATTGAGAACCTCCTCCTTTTTTTTCATAACAATTTTCATAACAAAATTCCATACATAAATGATTAAATAGCCGTTTTTTTTGTAATGTCAACAAAAGCTCAGAGAAAAAGAGGTTTAGTATGATGATTAGAAATCCCCAGTTAATCCGTTCTATACTTACTATTGCGTACACCTATCCACGATGCTTGTCTTTCTTTTAAATCTCTATATAAATATATAAGGTGCTACTTTATTAGTGCCCGATATTTTAGTCAGTGCTTCTACTCCTGATTCTGATCAACTTTCCCCAAGGAACCCATAGTCAAATCGTAAAAAAATTTTTGGACTCTTCATACTAATTTGGCCGCTCGGCTGATCGATATGTATGAAGAGTCCAAAAATTTTTTTACGATTTGACTATGGGTTCCTTGGGGAAAGTTGATCAGAATCAGGAGTAGAAGCACTGACTAAAATATCGGGCACTAATAAAGTAGCACCTTATATATCTAATTTTTAAATTTGACAGGCCAAAGTTATGGAAAATTGCAGTCAATCTACAGTGTCTACAGTTATTAATTTTGTGACCTCTGATCAGTTCTTCATTTACCTAATGGGAAACTCACAACTCTTTTAATATCTAGACATGGTTCTAGACGTAAATTCTCAATTTACAAGTTTGAATTTGGTACAAAAACGATTGCTAATGTGCCGGCTTCAAAACTGCATAAAAGCTTTTTGCTTAACCTAACATTTATTTTTAGCTATAGTCTATTAAAACTTAAAACCTTTTTGACCTCTTATCAGTTCTTAATTTACCTAATGGGAAACTCCAACGATTTTAATATCTAGACATAGTTCTAGACGTTAATTTTCTATTTGCAAGTGCACAGGATGTTCGATTACATTGTTTTAAATATAAACAAAAACCTTGTTCCATTTCTACTCCACTCCACCTATACCTAAAACACTGATGTCTCATTATCTGAATTTCCATTGTGTTCAGACGTGTCTAACGAAGATTTAACTTATCAATAGAAGTACACTGGTGATAGACTTATTGGAAACAAGATATTTTATAGACTGCTTAAGATATGAATGTTCGTAATTATATGTATTGAAGGAATACGTGTGACTTGATTTTTATGTTTGTCGTTTGTCTGTTGTGGTTTATAACAAGTATTTATTAACATTGTTGAGCATTAGTTAGGTAATTAAGTCATTAATATGGTATTTGATGATAGGTATGGTGTTATGTTTAGATTATCATTTAATTCATTAAAAGAAACACACTTCCGGACACATCTATCGGCTCACCTAGAATTTTAAGTTTTAATAGACTATAGCTAAAAATAAATGTTAGGTTAAGCAAAAAGCTTTTATGCAGTTTTGAAGCCGGCATATTAGCAATCGTTTTTGTACCAATTTCAAATTCCGGCATAGCCTATAGCCTACGGTCTGTAGCTAGGTTTTATCTATAGGCTATTAAAACATTAAATCCCAGGTGGGCCGATAGATGTGTCGGGAAGTGTATCTGACAAAATCCTTATTCTTTAGTTAATGAGTCTCGAATTTGACAAGTAAAATTACCCATTCATGAAACAGCTTGCCTTGACGTGGCTGCTTTAAAATCAGAAAACGAGTTTAGAGAGACAAAAAGTAATTGCACATAATTTAGTGTTCTACGAAACTGGATCTCCAAAAACACCTTTTTGACTTATGCTTATGAGTCACATCGATATCCACTTGTCTTGTCTTGTCAATTAATTATAGCTTAGATTTTGCTGATGCTTCCCAACTAGCAAAGTTGTCATATAATATCGAGACTAAATAAAGTTTGGTTTTAAAAAGGTTATCTAGTGGTATCTCGGATGTCAAAGAATTGTGTTATAGTATTTTATACGAAAGTTTAGTCGTATAATACTTGGATGTATTTGTTACATTAACAAGACGTCTACAAAAGTAATTTGTTTTACACGATTTTAAATCGAATAATTTGCGCCCTTTTCGCGTTATGTAAACGTTAATACAACCGTTATACGGAGGCCCAACCTCCCCCCCCAATTCCCTTCATCCCATTTTAAAGGTCGGCAATGCACTTGTGACCTCTGGTGTTGCGGGGTCTATGGGCGGCGGTAATCGCTTACCATCAGGTGATCCGTCTGCTCGTTTGCCACCTATCATATAAAAAAAATACGATGAACCTTTGCTACTTGAGTTTGATCACTATTACGGCTATCTGTAGTATGTCAAACCCATAAATGGCAACTTGTGGAATGGGTTTATAAGCTAATCTTTTTTTGTAAAATTTGTTAAGTTGTAGCAATAATGTATTCTAGAAATCATTTACATTTAAAAATGTAGCCTTATGTAGGTGTCAATCAAGCTAAATGAAGCATATTCATTCATTACAAAACACTCTTTCAGCTACTTTGTCCAACCAGTGCTCATCAGTATAAATGAAACAAACGAGAGAATGACTCTTTCCTGGAACCACGCTATGCTCCAACTACATAATTTGTATGGATGTATGTTTATAATGTAATATGTGTGTGCTCAATTCAAGGTTAGATTTAACTGTGTGTGTGTGTGATGATTGGCAAAAAGTTAGATAGTTCGCATGAAATACACCGAACTACGTATCGAGGAGCCACTTTATTACAGTCATAGTAGGTAGGGGTATACAGAAATATTAAAATTGAGTACCTAAGAAAAAACAAAACATTTTTCCACACCTTTGGCATTATCTCACCTGATGATTAAAGTGATGATGACGCCGAAAGATAGAAGCGTTTAGAATTTATTCCATTTTCGATTTTAAATTTATGGCTTTCCAGTGCAGAAAAGTCTGACAGTTTTAGGGAGACTTGTTAATGGTGATAAATAACTGATAAACAACTAATAAACTTTCCAGCCTCCTGATTTTTTTTTCTTGACTATAGAGTCACTACAGACAGACAGACGACTAACAATAAGTGGTGTAAGATGACGGAACAAAAAAACATACACACACAACACTGATTGGAGTGAGTTGCTAAGCTACGGTTCGAATACTTAGACCAATACATAAATGTTCATTTGCTTTGATAGATAATTAATTATCATAGTGTAGTGAGTGAACATTGAACTTCCCGTGATTGTCAGACCAGGAATTCTGTCGCGGTAACAATACGAATTGTGTAAATGCTTAAAAAATTTACTACTTAATTTATATTCCACGGGAAGATTTGTACTGTAGCACTGAATCCTATGATATGAAGTCAATGATGTATAATGTTACTGTATGAAGTATAGTATTGAATAGAACTGACCGATCGATAGAAGCTTCTGCGTACTTATTCAGGCAGGACCTTAGATGAAGTGTAACTATTATGTTATTTGTGACAATAGGCAATAGGAAACTTGTGTACAGTTCTCATAAAGATCAATAGTATTTTTTTTAAACATTCTCACCATTGTAGGCTCCAATCCTATGAAAGGCGGTGCTATAATAAAATACGCGTCAAATAATTTTCCCGTTGTTATTACAAAGTATGCTATACATTATTTATTAAAGTTCTCAGTAATTGAGCTACTTGTTACTGTAAGATCAAATAATTGTATGATTTTATGTGATGGATGACCTGTTAACACGCACAGCCGCACAGCACAGCTAACTTAAAAAAAATGCGATTTTTTTGCTAGGGCTTACCAATTGAGGGTAAAAAAAAAAAAAAAAAAAAAATCAGGAAAGTCCTACAACAAAAGTTTCTTGGTCCGAGCCGAGTATGATAAGTAGACCCAAGTCTATTTTGTTCGCCCTTTATAATTACTACCTATCTATACTATAGATTTTCTAATGAAACGGCCATCAGACTTTTATTTTTCCTCACATATTTTTAATTTGGTTTCTTTATTTAATTTTTTATTTTTATTCTCAGCGCATCCAAAGTCATTGAAAATCTGCATTATCCTATTGTCATTGTCATTTTATTATGTAGATATCAGAATAAAGACCTCAAAGACCATATCAATCAGAGTTACTTGACCCGCTGCTGTATGAGTCATTCATAATATAATAACAGTTGTCGTCTGAACGCCCATACATACATATTTTCTGCTCTGCTCGTGTATGAGAACGGAAGTACTGGTTTGAAAAATCTATTTTATATTTATTTTTAGTTGGTATAATGTTATTTTAATTTTTGATCCGTGACTATCATTTACTCTCATTGTTTTTTGCTAAATAGGTTATCATACGAATCTTTCATTTAAGAGGTAATGGCATTACTTCATAAGAGTAGTAAGGTATTTTCTAACCTAGTGTCATGTCAGCCAGTCAGGGTAATAAGTAGGTACTTGATTTGAAACAGAACCTCCGTAACTGCTTCCAATAAGATATGTATGACTCACCATCAACAGTTATCCATAGCATGCGTCAACGCGAAAGCTGTTTCTCACCTTTCAAAATACCAAAGAAACACATGTTTTGTATAATCTGAACCCGTGAACTGCTTTACTGTCTCAAACAAACTGTTTTGATACCCGCTGTAAAACGACATTGGATCCTACAAGAAATACTAACAAAACACGTAGGTACTGTGTCACCGATGAACTCGCTACCAAAAAGTTCCCGTGGAAAATAAACACTTTTCAGACAATTTCCAGCTATATAAAGCCAGATTTCGGATGTTTGTTGGCATTGTGGACAAATCGCGTCGATTGATCAGACGATTGTTGTTCATTGTCAAAAGATTCACTTGTAGTTGCGGAAACAACATTGTGTGATTGGAACGGTCGTTTACTAATAAAATGGCACAGATTTTCTTCGCTCAGAAATGTTTGTTTTGAGAGTGAAGTTTGTCCCATTTATGGTACAAACTTACTAAGATGTATAAAATTTGAAATGTAACCGATCGCAATGTTATGGTTATGTATGACACGCCCTCCCACGGAATAAGTAAATATACTGCACACATAGGGAATACTCGGGGATGTGCTATGAAAATAACTAAGTTATACTATGAAAATAACTAAGTTTCTAAAGTTATAGGTAGTTCGTGGCATTAAAAAAATACTCAGTAATACAAACCTGCAAGTCATCAACGACCAATTGCAACAACCCCCGACCAAGCAAATGTTTGTGTGGGGGCACGACCAACGAATGTATCCTCTCCAGTAATCCCGGCAAAGCTCCAGGATCATGGGACACGCACCACTGGGCAAAGTCTTCTAAAGTACTCTTCTCCAACTCTTGCTGGAACCTCATGTACTCCCTCATCTGTCGATCGGCTGATGCCACCCTATTTAACAAGTCTGTTATCTCATGCAGTCGCAACTCCAATCTAGCTCCTTTTACAGCAGTCCTGGACAACACCATCGCTATTGCATTCGTCTTTTCCATACTCAATTCCAGCCTCTCAATAGAACGTGTCACTTGTGCCAATCTAGCCAAAACCTGTCTTTCTCGCCTTCTTACAATAGGCAAGTCTACTCCCCCAGTCACATTGAAAGGCTTCCCTATCAAATCCCACGAGCTTAAAACTTCTTCGCCGATCTCCTTGCCAAGTTTTATGACGTCTAGCGCGTCATCGATGAGCGCAAGCGCGGGAACGATCGCGAGGAGCACGAGAAAGGCGCGCGCGCTGCTAGCGGCCATGATGGAGGTCGGACGGCCACTGCTTTGTTAGCTATCTAGCTACCCGAGGTCGGGGTGGCCAGTATTTGCTTTTAATTTTATCAGCGTTTTTATTTGGAAAAAGAATCTCACTCTATAAGTTTGCGTATGTATACGCTATAAATGTAGGAGGAAAAGTACAATTTTCATTAGCGTTTACTACATTTAATTTTCTGAATGTTATACGTTTCCCTTCGAAATAAATATTAACTAAGTAACTAGTATCTACTTTGGATTTGCAATGGTTATTAACAAAACTGGTACGAAGTTACGTAGTTGTGGAACGATGCTCTCGCTCGTTCGTGTAACTGGTTTTACTTGTTTCGTACGTTGGTGTCGGTACTGTAGTTGTATGTGGTTGTAGACTACACATATAGTTGTGAGAATTTCATTCGAAATCATTTATGGTTTTCGCAATTCCTAGAATCCAACGACAACGAGTTGTGGATGAGTATTTTTTATCACATTGTGATTGTGATATATCGATCTAATAATTATAGTTCAAAAAAATCTATACGTATACGCTGTCTTTTAACTACTTACTTACATATAGGTATAGAAACTTAAAATTTTCCCGGAATTTGATAAAACTTTAACACCTGGCAACTCTGTCGTTAAGTAAACCCCGCCAAGCCGCTCCCTCGTTTATCAACAAAAGCTTTTTGTCATACTTTTCATTTCATCAAAGTTACCACAGTTTTTATCAAGGTTTTTATGATCCACTATGTGAGAATCGGTTTTAGAGCAATTTTTAGAATTCCTCTGACATATGTGAGACGACAACGGCTTTTTATGATTATGGGTTGTCGGCACACACACGTGTTCAAAATACACTTTGTTCGATAGAGATAATAAAAAATAATTATGATGCTATCAAACATTATTATAGGAATTAAATATAGGATGCTGCACAATAGTTGTTACTTTTTGAATGAATGTTTGTTCTAAACTAGATTACCAGTATAAACGTATACGTATAACAGAGTGGTATTTCAACGAAATATAAGAAATATAATAAAGGCCTTGCGAATGCCCTATGGGTAGGTCGTCTGGGTAACTGACACTTGTTGTTCCGTTCAGGGCTTCCGTGAAATCTGAATTTGAAACAAGTTTAGTGGTCAATCTTTTGTAGGGCTGAACGTTGAAACCGAAACTAAAACATTTGATATAAGTGTGGACTATAGGGTTTAAGGGGCTGGTTTAAAGGTAACTCGTTCTCAGATTTAGGCTATAATAAAGGTAAAAAGATAAATATACATATATTAATAATATATAATAATAATAATATCTGGGACAAATCACACACGGTCATCTGGCCCCAAACTAGGATTCCCTGTATCTTGGGAACCAGAGACTGATATACATACACATATACTTTTAAATACATATATATATAGATATAATACACTCAGACTCAGAGCAAACAATTCTGCTCATCACAGAAAAGTTTGTCCTCTGTGGGGATCGAACCCACGACTCTCGGATCAGAGGTCAGGATCGCTAACCACTTGAGCACCGAGTCAGTCGACATATAAACAGAACCACGTCATAGCAATTTTGAATTTGCTGGCTTCTACTTTAAATATGTACAAAAACTATTTATAATTTTTATTTTTTTGTTTTTAATTGTGCTAATATTTATTTATTTTTATTTTTTTATATTCTATTATTTGTGTGTTTTGGTTTTTCATGTTTTTTGTTAAATGGTATTTAAAATGTATTTTTGGGGTACTTATAGGTTTCAAAAAATATATATATTGTTGACTTTTATAATGAGTCGACATAATTATTCTAGCGAATTTTTCGTCGTATACTACTTTTATCAATCAGAGGTGTTCTTCTCCTCAACTTTCTTAACCCTAAAACTTACATAATATATCTTTCCATTACCAACAGAGCCTCTTCTACGAGATCCTGGCGGGAGTATGGGTGCGCAACGGCCTCCAGATCAAGGGGCAGGCGATGACGTACATCCAGGCCAACTTCTGCAACTCCATGGTGGATATGGACATCTACTGGTTGCAGGTGTGCGCGGCGCATCTGCCGCCCGACACCTTTATGGATATGTGTATTGATATGTGAGTAGCTTCTGGATCTTCTGGAAAAAAGTTTACATACATACCCGCAATACAATAGCCTTATTCCCATTGGAGTAGGCAGAAACCAAGGATCGCCATCGCTCCTATTCTGACAAACTGCTCTTGCTTCTTCCACATTCATTACTCCTTTCACGTATGAAAAAAAGTTTATTGAAAAAAAGGAATTAGCAAACTGAATACAATGACCCGACACTAGGCTATGCCTATCTCGTAGAGATAAGTAGTACGGTTAGCAAAAGATTTGCGGCCGCCCGCACCGTTAGACAATAAAAATAGTTACACCAGTACTTCAGATTTACACACAATTTGTTGAAGGTCGCTGTCGACGTATCTTCAGTATTAAAACCAGCCTTTACGTAGGTGCCCTATACAAGACTGTTACAAAACAATGAAGCATAACTTTAAGGTTGGCTTCTGATCGCCAAACTGAACTTTACTTTTCATACAAAAACAGCGAAATCTTTAAACTTTTTTTTTTTTTCAATATTATGCGTAGAAGCTCCATTTTAAGGTACACATATTTTATATCTAAGTATTTTTTTGTAGTTGCTTTACACATTCTTTTAAATCTTTTTTTTGTACCTTGTGCAAAGTGCACCTGAAACTTAATTAAAGTCATTATGTTCTAAAATATTTCATTTGTTTCAGGTTTGGAGTTCGTGAATGGCTGAGCATGACGCCCATGTCACCAGTGCAGGCCGCCGAACAAGACGCCATGGTTGAGGGTCTGCTTACCTTCCTTGCGATCCTGGTCTCCTCTAGAACAAACCTTGGTAAGCTATATCTCTCTTTCTCAGTTATTAGTTAGAAGTTTATGCTTCGTCGTTGTCATATGAAGTTGTAATACACAAAATTTTGCTGCGATATTTAAAAAATGTTAAGAGTTTTAAACATAAGTCGTCCAAGTTACATCCTTTAATGTAAATATTTTACTCTGATGCTATACATGAAGGAACGACACTTATCTTCTTCCAATATATCGTTTTTCGCAAAGAAGGTACAAGTGGTGATACCACCGTACAGTCGTTACTTGGTTAGAAAGAGAAGAGAACCCGTAGTAGGTACTCGTATATCTGAAGGTCGCGTTAAGGTTGAGGTTATATGATGTTTTAGGGGACTGATATGACGTGGAGTTCGAATTCTACTCCCATCTATACTTAGAATATTTATTTCCGTTTGCACAGGCAACGACGAGCTAACTCAGTCGCGGCTAGAAGTGAGCACGCTCCTCGCAGCCGGTGACAAGACCCACTCGCAATTGCTGGAGCTGATGCCGGAGCGGTCCGGCAATGCGCACACTAGAAACTTCGAAACTGTGCTCAAGGAGGTAACAAACTGGATGTTCTTAATGGTAAAATTGCATGGTAATAGCTACGTTAACCGTCTCCGTGGTCTTACGGTAAGTCTGCTCGCTTTCGCTTCAAGAAGTTTCAAGTTTGATTCCCGATGGGGTCCAACTTTGTAGGGCTCGATTTGGTTAGTGATAGGGCATTTTCGGAGCCCGCCTGGTTAGCTACGACTTAGATAAGATGATAATAGCTATTACCATGTTATCTAAGTCTTGACGCCAAACATCAATTAATAACAATTGTGTTCCGGTATAGAGAATAGCTAGCTAGTTCCTCATTGCGTTGGGGAATTTTGGTAAGCCCGCTTTCACTTACCATAAAGTGAAATAATGCAAAGGGCTTACCAACTGCGGATAAAAAACTTGTTTTTACGAAAATATAAATACCGTCTCACTTTATCGATATTTTGTTTCCCCACAGCTCTCAACCTACCGACCGCCACCCAAAGGTTCCGAGAATCTCGAACAAGGACTCTTCGTGCCAAAACCAATAGTGTGGGAACAATACTATGATCCCCTCCACGTGCTTAGACGGGCAGTCCATAGGAGGGACTTCCACGCATCAATGGAGAGGTTTACTGCCTAGTAAGTGATTGACTATTTGGGTTCTAAGAACCTAGAATAAGGTTTTTTGCGAAACGTCATAATCGGGGGACAATACACAATTCGACGATTCTGCGCCAAGCTCTAATAGCATGGCGACATATCACGCGCGAGTTAACATCGCTGATAGATAACGTGCCATCTGCCTGCTGCACTTGATGCGACGACGCGACGGCGCCGGTGGCGCCGAGCTACTTGTCCGTATACCTGACTGTTTTTGGAATCTATTAATAGAACACGAATATTGCCAGACCTCCAAGCGTACATTCTGCACTCACTACCCAACCGACCGTCTTAGAATTAAGACCTACAATGTAGCCATTTTAATGTAATAATATTTTATACAAATAAATACCATAACAACCACAATGACTGGACTTCATCAATTAATTACTGGCGCCCAACGTGGGACATTGTCACGACACCACGTGCTCTTTCATCGCTAAGTACACTGCTGACCAGGAACGAGCCAAGAGTCAAATCTCCAAACTCACAAACTGGTACCTGGCACCTACAACGGCATGAAGATGTGGCTCGGCGGCTTTCAAGCCCTTGGACAATGGACCCCGAACAAACTTCACAACCTTTACCACCAAGATGTTCTGCGACCGGATGGGACTGCCTCACTGACAGTGTCATACTTCAAGCATTACTGCGACCGGACGAGATTGCCCCACTGGCAGTGTAATTCAAGAACCAATGCGACCGCACGACGCCGCACCCTGGCTTGTGCAGTAACCACGAAGAAAGTGCTGAATCCGAAGAAAATCACGCGGACATCAGAGACATTGAAATCGTCGGTCAGCGGCCAAATGAATCCTGCAGTGCACATATGTGCATTTGTAAGTACTGCACATTATCCGTTTAAAGTTTCCTTTGATCACAATGTTCCCCAGTTCCTTATTTTAAAAATTTAATTTGATATACATTAAATAAATAAACATAATAATTTTGCATAAATTCACACTTAGGTGTAGGATGAACGATGGTTCATCTATGTTTATAAACCTTATGGTTTTCTATTTCCACATTGCAAATGGTACTTGGGTAGTCATATCATTTGTCTGTCAATCTTAAAAATAAAACCTAAAAATAAGAATTAATAGAACAAATAACTTAAATAATCAAAAATATACAATTTTAAGGAATAAAATTGAGTTAATAAATCAACTGAACTTATAAAACTAAAATGAATCGGTTTGTTCGCATAAAAATAAAGTAAAGTAAGTTTAAAGAAATAAACAAATATATTATCAACATCTTCATAGCATTTAGTTCAATTTGAACTAAATATTGTAATATTCATAACTTCACAGAAGTTTAAAGTACAGTATGATATAGAAAAGAGAAACGTGTAACAGGTTGTCTAAACTTTTACAGAAAAGAAGTCAGAGTAAAAAGTATTTATGTCTTCACAGAAAGTAACAAAATTTAACGAATATAATAATAAGTTTTATAATTTCAAAAGATAACTTCAAAAAATATGAAGTGAGTGTTAAATTGTTTTAAATACATTTCATATCAATTTCCCTAAATATAACTCTTTCTTAATTTAAATAATTCATTGCCTGAAATAATAAGTAGTAATACTTTCGCTGCTATGTTCTTTGTTCGTCTTTATCCGAAGAGACATTGGATTTTATTTTTGGGCTAAAAACATAAAAAATAAATAGTTTACTTTTAAAAGTTTTCTAGAGATTTTTAAGTTATAAGAAATTATTAACAGATAAATAATTAATCAATAATCACTTCAAAACATAAATAAAAATCTGGAAGTGAAGCAAAAATTGATAATTGATTGATAAACCTCTTAGTAGTTAAAATAAATTTAAAGAAATGCTGCGATTGATTGACATTGATAGAGAATTAATAATATATAAGAAAAAAAAAGCAAAACAAAATTAAAATAAAGACTTAGGTTATAAAAGATGAATTTTAGGCTTATAAGAAGAAAAAGGTACATCAATATGTTGTCTTAAAATACGTACGATTAATCTACCATAAGGAGTAGAGTTAAAAAAAATGAAGATTGAATATTTATTTTAAAAAAATCCCCTAGCATATGGACTAGAGCCTAAAATGATTAAAAAGAAAATATAATTGAAATTAAATAATAAATGATAAAATATTAATAAGTTGGATGGAATAACGTAATCTAGTAACGTCATTATGCAAAACGACACCCCATGTGTAGGGTTTGTCAAAAACTGCATCTTGAAATTACCTCTAGGTATATTATAGATATATAAATGTTAGATAGGTACTAGTATCACTATTTCTCATCGAAAACGACTCCTCATATGTAAGGATTGTCAAATATTGGGAAATCTTGATCAACCTAGGCATTTGATAATTTTAATTTAACTATAAAGAAAAAAAGGGAATAGGTAAAACATAAAGGGTGTTATTACTTATTAGTATGATTATGTTATAGATGTGTAGGCTTAAAGTTTATTAGGAACACCTAATTGTCATTATTCGCTTACCAAACGACACCCCATATGTAGGGTTTGTCAAAAAAATAGAATCTTGACAGAGGCACCTAATTACCTAGCTCTAAATAGTAGGTTTAGTAATGAATGATAGTCGTAATCTTTATTAGGAGTAGCTATTGTCATTATTCGCTTATCAAACGACACCCCATGTGTAGGGTTTGTTAAAAAAGGGGGAATTTTGACGTAGCACTTAATTAGCTCTAATTATTATGTATGAAGTATATCAGCATATAGCCTAATCTACAGTTCTCACTGGCTTGACCTCATGATGGTCACGATCCCCACTTCCTGGGGTTACGACTTAGAAGAGAGATATCAGCCTATAAAAGACTGTCTAAAATAAAATAATTTTAGCGCAGCAATTTAACATATACTATTATAATAAAAACACGGATAAAAATATATATTAAAAATAAACCAAAATCGAATAAGTAAATACAAAAAAGGATATATTACGATATATACGATATATACGATATTCCTGGCTTTTTAATTTAGAAACTTCATCAGAACAGAATAAATCAAAACCAAAAATCTTTCATTCCTTTACGTATATAAAGATATTCTAAGTAGTCTCTAATGGTATCCATCCGAACTTTCAGTGTTTTATATATTGAAACAAAATACATTCTGGTATTTTATTATGATAGCGTACAAACTGCCTCACAAATAAATTATTCACTCGTGAAAGGAATGTAAAAATTATAATTATTGACTTCTCATTCAGTATAATTAAAATAATATTCAATTAAAATCAACCAATATTGTTTAAATGTTGGTATACAGATATAAATTACGTAAGATACTAATATTTACGTTACAAAGGTAATATGTAAAAGATAAAATATCAAAGAAAATCAAGAGTAGCTAGATTGTCAAAAATAGAGGTAAAATAAAAATTTCAAATATTAAAATCTCTTATAAAATTTGTGTAAAAATATCACTAAATACAATAGAATACATGTGAGAAATAAGATGTCGGAATTGTAAAATTTAGTTATTAAAAAAATATATATAATAAGAAATATTTAAAAAATTCTAATAACAACAACAAATAATTCATCCATTAAAAAACGATTATAAAATTAATAACAATAAATCAGAATGGAAATTCTTAACTCAATAAAACATGATTGTAACGAGTATAGTTTGTATTACTCGTAAACCCATCAGTTTACTTGAATACCTATTCACAGTTTAGATAGTTAACCATTCTTTCCTATATATTTTCCGATCCTACCTATCCTGTTTATTAAAGACGGATATTTGGCAGTTACTTAAGTATAATGATATCAAGGAAAATTTATCTTAAAGAAATTCCTACAACCTGACACTGCAGATATCGATTGAAGAAGAAACTGATAAGAATATAAACTGGAAGATGTCTGCAGAAAATACAAGTGACAATAATTCTGAATAACAGCAAGAAAGACCGCACAACATACATACATATGTCAACGCTAACTTGACATATTGAAAACAAACCTTGCAGGACTGTTTTCAATTCCGGGCGTGGAGAGTTAACATCGCTGATAGATAACGTGCCATCTGCCTGCTGCACTTGATGCGACGACGCGACGGCGCCGGTGGCGCCGAGCTACTTGTCCGTATACCTGACTGTTTTTGGAATCTATTAATAGAACACGAATATTGCCAGACCTCCAAGCGTACATTCTGCACTCACTACCCAACCGACCGTCTTAGAATTAAGACCTACAATGTAGCCATTTTAATGTAATAATATTTTATACAAATAAATACCATAACAACCACAATGACTGGACTTCATCAATTAATTACTCGCGCGAGGCGAGTATTAAAAGCGTTTGTTCCGTTCTAACGCTAAGCTAATGAAAGAGACAGCTGAGCTGTTTTCTCGCGTTAGGCGCGACAAACAGCTTTGTCTACGCCTCATGCTACCCGTGCAGATCTGGAGAAGGACAGTACATAGAAGAGGTTTCTACATTTCCGTGAGAAGGTTAGCTGCGCAGTGACTGTTTGTGTTGGTGTTTCTTAATAATATTGTCACAAAAGCTCTGAAAACGAAGGATAACCACACTCAAATCCAATGAGATTTACTGCTTAGTGAGTTCTTGCATTAGGGTGAAATGCAGAATAGATGTACCGTAACGAAATCGTTATTAAACTGAGATTGTAATGAAACTGATAAATTGTTACGAAACTGATAATGATAGGGTGAGATCACACAAGCATTAAAAATAAATCAAATATTATTATTTGATTGTAGTATTTAATAATGTCGTTTTATTTTATAAATTTCAATTCATATAACATGTCTTTCTTTTGACATGTTAAGACATGTTATGTCTTTCTTTTTATTTATATTATTAAGTTATTTATTTAATTTATATCACTTAATTTCTTATGTAAAACAAACTTACATTTTTTTATATTTAAATATTAAATATCAAAAACTCATATTGTGAGCAAAACCTTAGTGTAACGAAACTGAGAGCTCAGTTTCGTTTCGTAACGAAACGTAACGAAACGTTACGAAACTGAAAAAATATACTGAGAAATCCTAAACTCAAAAATATCTCCTGCCGAAATCACTATTGATTTGACAATAATTTGTATCCCAGCGGACATAATAACTCTCACGCAAGAAAAATAAACAAATAACTTACAGATTGCACTTACCGGAAACAGGAAAATCGCGTTATTAACCCTGATATTTATTTTAACAGATGCAGGTCACGTATATTACCAACGAACTGCGAACCAAATGGCGGCTATCTAAATGCCAATATTTTGACATAACTTGAGAAAGTTTTGCTATTTTATAAAAATACAATTTATTTGTAGAATTGTTGTTATAATTGCGCTCAAAATGTCGTTACTAACCCTAAGTTACGAAATTACCAAAAATTGAGACAAAAATTAATACGCTAATTCTTATAACTAGATCATTTTATTTTCACTGCAATCTATTCCATTTCATAACTTAGATAGTAGGTGGTGATTTTAACCAAAATAAGATTAAAATAAACCAAGAAATAAAAAAATGCTACTCATACAAAATCGCCAAATGGTGAAGAGACATTAAAATTTTGTATGAAAGCATTTTGCATTAAATTAAAGAAATATATATTAATTGTGTCTAAATGCATGTATCAAAAAAATAAAAAAACGGGGCTTTAGAGAAATAAAAACACTACCCATAATTGTAGACATAATTTTAATTACGAAAATATAAAAACAGATATCTTGTTTAAAACTTATGGGACAAATTAAACTCTAACAATGTACATCTATTCTGCATTTCACCCATTAGTAAGATGTGATTAAGATGACGGTTGAAGCTAGATGCTAAAAACTTTCAACAGTAGTTTGTTATTTAGTACTGTTTGTTTCAAATCCTGCAACTGAATTTGAAACGATTTCCACTCATCATATTGAACTGTAATTTTTAATTTTATGAAGATCCAATCACAATGCAATGCCTCTCTTCTTATACAGCGTCCGTGAGAAGCAGAAAGCCGAGGGTAGCACGTCTACCAGTAGCGGCGAGGGCTCAACTTCGTCTGGCACGCTGTGGCCGCCGCTGCGCCCCGCGCCGCCGCCGCCCCCCGGGGCTGGGGACCCCACCGCCATTTGTACCTCTGGTAACTATCATAAGGAACTGGGTAATAAATGTCACTAGCTATGGCAGTCGTGTAATTAATAGTACAAAGTCCCTACCACGCGGAACTTAAAAACACTTTTATTTATCTTTATTTACTTTAAACTATTAACTATAAAAAAAAACTATGTGTAAAAAGTAAGGAGGCTACAAGTAATACTTTAATTTTTAAGCAATTTGTAAAATACTTTGTCTCTAATAAAATTAAATAAAAATAAAAAAAATACTCAGACTACAGGGTCCAGTGGTGTTAGTAAAGTTCCTAAAAATAATATTAGTAAAACCAGATTTCATATAAAACAAAAATAAAACACAATAATCAAAAGTTTTTACCTTCCATGCGTGCACTACGAGTAGTTGCAGGAGGCATAAGGTCCCTGTCTGACCAGTACACGCATGAAATGCGAAAACAGTGGAGAGTCTCTCCGCTATTACCCTCAGGATGCTGTTGTGGCTAGCCCGCAGTCTGTTCAGCAGTGAGGCTGCCCGCTCCCGCAGGATGGCATGAAAACCATCGACACTAGTATTTTTGTAACCGCTAGGTTTTTTGACTTGACATTGTCACGTCTGTTTGCTTGCTTTTTTTCCTCGTCGTATCTTTATTTATTTTATTTATTTATCCGTTTATTTCAGGCACAGGGCCCATAGAAATATATAAAATACAATACATTTAAAAATATACAAATACTATAAATACATAACAATGTAAAATTAATATTACAACTAAGTTAAGTAGGGATAGTATTCTTCAGTTTCGCCTCCCTGAAGCGTCGGAATACAACTCCCTCTGGCCAAAAGTCGGGGTCAAGGAATACTTTCTGGTGTTTGGCCGGAATCTGAAGTTTGAAAGCCACAAAATTATTGGGCCTGGTTGACTTCAGGGTCTCCAGAAACACCTCTATATCTCCCTGAATCCGACCCCTGCACGCAGTCTGGATATGTTGAAAGACATCTGCCTTTGTTGTCTTCTTATCCAGGCGGGAGATGTATACTAGTGTGGTCGGCGCAGCAGCAAGCAGCGGAGAACTCGATGCTGGGGCTGTGCCTCTCAGGTTGCGGCTACGACTACCACGATTCTTCCTAGCTTTCACCAGGGTGAAGCCGTCTTTGTCCACCACTGTTCTGCGAGGCTGTTCCGTCGTTGGCATCGTCTTCATCGCAACAGACTCCGTTCTCTCAGAGGTTGCCGGAGGTGTAGTACGCGGTCGACGACGACGACGCGGGCGGTGCTTCGCTGGTGCTGACACCTGTTCAAGGGGAAGAGAAATTGCAGTCCCGTGCGCAGGGGCCGGCACTGGCGGCGCGAGGGCGGGGGGCGCGCTGGTGCGCAGAGAGTCGGCTGACGCGGGACCTTTTCCCCGCGACATGTCGGTTTCAGTTGCGCGTGCAGTACTCGTAGTGGGTGTTTTGCTGAGTCGTGGCGGAGTTTCACGTTGCGTACCTACACTGCGATGCGTTTTCGCCGGACTGATGTCGGCATTACGCAATGAGGTCACCTCACGCCGCAACTCGTCACTAGTGCGCTCCGAAACTTCTAATTTAGCGCGGATTTCAGTAATGTCGGCCCTCAACAACTGTATGTCCTTTAGTAGCCTGGTGACGTCGATATGGTCAAAGGTCACCGGCGGCAGCTTGTTAAGGTCCCGAGCGACATACGTCGGAACATCGTCCGGCTCCGTCTCCTTGAATACCCGAAAGATGTCCCGGAGATCCTTCTTGCCGTTGCCGTCCTTTTTGCGCGTGGAAGTGCGCACGGAGGTCTTGGCGGTGTCCAGCAGAACCATCTTGGCGGCGTACATGTCAGCCTCCGTGTAGCTCGTAGACAGCTACACAGACATGTTGATATGAAGCCTATATTCCTTGCTGATGCGTTCAATTCTCACGAGGAGTTCAGACAGTTCAGACTCGGAGGCGCCTATGATTGTGCTTGCTATTGTATTAAACTATTGCTATTAAACTTTTTGGCCGAATATTTTCTGTTTATGCCTCAATAACGCGAACCAGCACTCCAAATCGTTACATCGTGGTTACACCAGTTACATTGAACGTTTCGGGAAGTGTCATATCACCCAGTTGCAGAAAGGTCTCCTTGTCTATCTTTCTATTTATGTTGATATGCTTGTTCTAGGCGTGCTCCACGGCGCGCTTCTAGCCGTCTTACACCGCGGCGTGCACCGGCGCGCACCCGACACTCTAGCCCCTCACGCGCCCCCGGACCATGTGCTCTCGTTAGCCGTGTACCTGCTCAACTGCGTGTGCAGCTCACTGTCCAGTCTGCCGGAGAACTCGCATAAACCGCCGGTGAGTACGTTGGGGATTGAAGTAACGCCCTCGGCGTAGTAATCAGGTGCCGCAACCATTTCTACACCGCGACGACGTGTACTTGCATCCGTCCGACACTTAATAACGTAGAAACTAATTAATATTACTACGTGTGATTTAGTCGTCACATATTACGCTATTTACACTAACGCAGTGGAATGTCATCAATTCTGTTGTCTCCGACAGTGCCCAGTTGTATGGACTATCTGGGTTTGATATTTACTTCATAGATATTTTGATAGAAAAGGAAAACATTTTGATAGAACGTCATCAATTCGGTTGTCTCCGACACCACCGAAATGAAAGTAGTGTCGGAGTTCTGCTATTACATTAGTGAGTCATTACAATAATGTATCCCCCCTCTCACCCGCAGCGCTCGGTGTGCGTGGCGGGCGCGGCGGGCGCCCACGCGGCGCCGTGCGTGGCGGGCGAGCCGCTGCTGCGCGCGCTCGGCGGCGCCTTCTGCGACAACGCGCGCACCCTCGTGCGCAGCGCCGCCGTGCCGCGCGCCCCGCCCCGCGCGCCCCCGCGCGACGTCACCTACCCCCCCCACTACCACTCCGACAGTGAGTACAGTGTGCTGCAGCTAGCTAGCCGCCACGTGCGTGCGCAGCGCCGCCGTGCCGCGCGCCCCGCCCCGCGCGCCCCCGCGCGACGTCACCTACCCCCCCCACTACCACTCCGACAGTGAGTACAGTGTGCTGCAGCTAGCTAGCCGCCACGTGCGTGCGCAGCGCCGCCGTGCCGCGCGCCCCGCCCCGCGCGCCCCCGCGCGACGTCACCTACCACTACCACTCCGACAGTGAGTACAGTGTGCTGTAGCTAGCTAGCCGCCGCCGCTGAGACTCCAGACAGTGAGTATACTGTACTGTACTGTCCTCAGAGTATCCGTATACTTTGCAGCCTTCTTTCTTAGGGTGCGTTTCCACTGAGACGGAGCGGAGCGGAGACGTGCCGAATTAACCAACCATATTGCACGAAATGCAGTGAAGCGGGAATTTTTTGTAATCTGATTGATCAATTCGGCACCGCTCCGCTACAGTCTTCCTCCTATAGAGTACAGTACAGTAATCCTCTAGGCTCTAGAATGTAATTTCACTCAGCAGTGTTTTCAGTGGGAGTATGCCTAAAGCAAAAATTTTTACAAATTCAGATGTACAATCTTTTGTATTTTTTAAATAATGTGTGTAATCTGTACACTTTATATTTAATTAATATAATTATTATTCTCTATTTCGCAGGTGACACAGAGTGGGAGCCCTCGGAATCGGACGCAGGCCGCGTCACTGCTCCCATCTCAATGCCTACTAGTACAGCTTTGGCCGAGCGACCGCCACTACAGGTGCGTCATACAAAATCGCTCCAAACTGTTCTTGTATTGAAACTTCTTACTGATCGACCTCCTCTGTCTATCTTATAGGAATATATGAGACAGAAAATATCAAACTCTGCTAACTCGGAAAGGAATACGTTTGCGTACATTTGCTTCAGTTGGCCTTGGTTTTTATTTGCAAATATAGAATACGTCATGGTTAGCTTTATGACATTATATCATTATTGTGGATTTTATAACTTAATTATTATTAACTTAATTTATCTTTTTATTTTATAATTATGGATGCTTTTTTAAGTATATGTTTCGTCAACAGGTGGTTCGTAACGATTCCGTACCGAGCGACCAGTCTGATGCGGGGGGCGATGCTCCTCAGATGCGAGCACTTGAGGTAATTTCTCGTAAAACGTTTCCTGAAATGAACAGAAAATCCAAGACCGACTGTCTTGGCGGCTTGGCGCCATAAAAGGAGGGCCGAAATAAAGAAACAAAACATTGAAAATGAAACTTTTGTCGCTTTTGTTTTAGGCTTCATAATAATTTAAACCCACAATATTATCTGCTTCGCTTACATTATCAAAATTCGCCAAACAGCTGATCGATTTGTATGCATAGTCTCAAAATTTTCGAGAAAGCTTTACAGTACATGTACATATTTCCAAGTTCTATTTAGAACACCATTATAATACCACCAAACGATACTATCAGCCTGCCGGAGACTGACAGACTTGGAGTTGATTGTGACGAGTTTTCGCTCAGGTCGCGTATTAAGAAATGCGCATTGTTGCAGAGCGGCGAAACCGGTGCTCTAGCTCTACAGACTTTTGATGTGGAAATGGAAACGGACACGAGACTGACGTTGGCATTGACGCACAGAACTGCTGACGAGCAACCGGACACGCCGCCTGTCCCCATACAATATGGTACGTTATTCATACAATATTCCATAAGGAATGTTAACAAGTATATTTGAATAAAATGACATGTCAAGTTTGTTTAAGTTTTGATAAGTACCTAAAGAAATGAAGTATAGCCAATCTATCTATCAGCCGAAAGACGTCCACTGCTGGACAAAGGCCTCCCCCAAGGATTTCCACACCGACCGGTCCTGTGCGGCTCGCATCCAGCGGCTTCCTGCAACCTTTACCAGGTCGTCGGTCCACCGAGTCGGGGGCCTGCCCACACTGCGCCTTCCGGTGCGCGGTCGCCATTCGAGAACTTTACTGCCCCAACGGCCATCTGTTCTACGAGCTATGTGCCCTGCCCACTGCCACTTAAGTCTAGCGATTCTGAGAGCTATGTCGGTAACTTTAGTTCTCCTACGTATCTCCTCATTTCTGATCAGCCAATATAGCAATGTTTTTTCCCTAAATAAACCTACATTCTTTCGGTGCGGTTGCCACTCGAAAATTTGCCCCAAGACAAGACCGGCATACGTAGCGCGGGCAGGCTTCCCACTCGGTGAACCGATGACCTCATCTTATCTGATGGAGAGTGACGATGTGGCCAAGAACCGTACACGCATGCTCAAATAAACTCTATTCACTGTCGCCTCGAAGCAAGAAGATTTTACCTTGAGGATAAGATTTCACAACCAATCTTTTTTTTGTCAGATGTGGACCCGGAATGGGCGCTGTCAGTGCGAGAACATTCTAGACCGACGTCGCCATCCCGGACGCCGGCGTTGCCCGCGCCACCTGACTCCAGCTGCACGGATGTGTCTCATAATCAGCAGGTAAGTTAAAGTTTGTTACGGAGAATAGAATAGATTTGTTTGCATCAAATTTTAGTTAAGAAAAGCTTAGGTAGCTTGACGGTTGAGACTTCGCCCTCCTAACCAGAGGTATCGGGTTCAATTTGCGGGACAACATATTGCTTGTTTTATTAAGGTGTAAATTAAGTATCCAAAAGAAAGTGGCGAGGGGACGGCAACGGGTGCAATTGCCCCGCCACCTGTGCAAAAGTATTCCTTCTATGGCAAAAGATGCTCGTACATTTGATGAAGTCACCCAATTTCCTGATCAAATGTACATCGAACAAAGATATTTGAAGAATAGAATACCCCCCTTACCAGACTTTCGATGTTGGACGTATTCAGTTGGAAACGCTCAAGTATTGCGTTGGTCGATTAATTAATTTTAATTTCGTATAAAAATGATGTTTCCCACAGATTCAGTTACACAACCAGCAACAATCCGACGATACTGTTCCTGTCAACGAGTCCATCATATCTTTGCTTCTAAAACTCCACTCACAACTTTCTGGACGGCTGGACTCGTTCTCTTTGGAAGAGCCCGCTCCAGCCAGTAATGAACCTATTGGTAAGTTTAATTATGACGAAATGTGATCCAAAGAACTGGATAATTTAGCTACAAAAAGTAAATATTTAAATTATAGGTGAAAGAATAATGTTTACTTAATAAATGTGACGGTTTAAAAGAGACAGTAGGAGAACGATCCAGATCACAACCGCGAGAATATTTTTGCTCTATCAGCAGGATAGTCTATTTAAAGAACCTGAAAGTGAGAAAGTCTCGAGAGTCATGGCAGGTAAATCTTTCAGATACTGGAACGGGACCTTATAAGGGAAAAGTATTTGAATATAACTTTGTCACTGTTGCATACGGTTTTTAATTTAGCAAACGCCATTTGTACCTACGCCGCAAAAAATAACTATCCTATTCTTCCAACAGGAGACGGACCATACTTCATTGGACAAGTGTTACGGAAACTGGCGGAATTGGACGAGAGGTGCGCAATAGCCATCAACCAAGTGCGGCAGTCGCTGTGGCCGCACCAGCGGGAACGGCAGGCGGAGCAGAGAGCTAGGTATGTTTTATTTATTTTTATTATATAGGATGGCAAAGGCTGTAGGAGTGTAGTTGACGGCCATCACCAGAGATGCTATCAATGCTTTGCCGAACCTTCAAAGACATTTTCAATCCTTCTTGAAGTGAGTGGTGGGAAATTAAATTAAAAATTAAATTGTAGTTTTCGTATGTTTCCTATAGATAAGATGTCGATTAGATGTTTTCGTATCTTTCCTAGCTTAGTAAAGGGGTAAACCAATCTGGCTCCAGTGTGTGGAGTATGGCGTAGTCTTCCCGAGCTATGGGAAGAGTTCCGTGTTCCAGCAGTGAGGACGCTATGGGTTGTTTGCGAAAGATCGATCCGTTGCTCGTTATAATAGGGCTAAGACTTCATTGTCGCACGTAGGTGGCTCCCCAACGATGTTATCCATGCAACCAGCAGCTTCTTGAAAGCAGCACTAGATGAGGCAGTGAGCGGGACTAAAAATAAAGTTTTTTTGTATTGAACCTTACTAAGAGTGCGTTTCCACTGAGGCGGAGCGGAGCAGAGACGTGCCGAATTGACTCAATTAGATTCCGTAAAATCTCCGCTTCACTTCATTTCGAGCAGTATGATTGGTTAATTCAGCACGTCTCCGCTCCGCTTTGCCTCAGTGGGAACGCACCCTAATAGAACGCTAGTCGATTATCAAATTCTCAAAAAAGGGATGCGGATAAACCAATCAAACTGTTATTCACATTGAAACCTCCACAGAGAAAGGCGAGAAAAGGAAGAGCGTTCACGGCGCGCCCGCGAACGCCAGCAGCAACTGATGAAGGAGTTCCAGAGACGGCAGCAGCAGTTCATGTCGGCTATGCAGAGCATGGAGGGCCACGAGAGCGGCGGCATGGAGTGGGAGGAGGAGGAGACCGTGGAGCGGGACTACGACTGCGTGATATGCAACACCACAGCGCCCAGCACGCCGCACGATCCCATCGGGCTGTGCGTGCTACTGCAGGTCGGTGTTGATAGGAGAATTTATTGGTTCAGTCAAACTCGAGCTTAAAAGGTTTTATTGAAGTACAGTTTCTACCCAGGTTCACGCACGATAACAAACAATCAGTAGATAATAATACCACATAATGTTAAAGTGTCTCCAAAAGTACTTCCATACGTAACAAACAACTATTTGACTATTTGTTTTTACTGTCTAAAAGATCTTTTCGTGCCCATCGCTCCCTTACAGCCTCGGTCCAGGCAAGTGGATCGTCCTTACCGTTACCTTGTCAACTTCAGGTTAAATTTCTCTTTCACGCCATCCTTTCCGATCTGCAGACCCTTTTCAACCGACTTCAAAAAAGGAGGAGGTTCTCAATTCGTCGGAATCTTTTTTTTTTTTTTCTATGTATGTTCACCGATTACTCGAAGACGCCTGAACCGATTTCAAAAATTCTTTTTTTGTTTGAAAGGGTATACTTCACAGGTGGTCCCATATTAATTTTATCGAAATCGATTCAGCGGTTTTTGAGAAAATCAACAAAAACATAGCAAAATTGGAGTTGCTACGATTGAAGTCGGTTGTTTTTAACGTATTCAGCGTGGTCAATTATGTCTTTTAACCTAGTCGACATATTTGCTGTGTGTTTGCAGTCGACGTCGGTGCTGGGTCACCGGCGGCGCGCGGGCAGCGGCGAGGCGCGGCTGGCGCTCAGCGAGGCGGAGCGCGCGCGCCTGGCGCAGCAGCTGGACGCGGCCGCCGCGCACCACCACTACCGCCTGCACGACGACCTGCACCAGCACTTCGACCAGGTGAGCGCCGGCACCTGGCCAGCAGCTGGACGCGGCCGCCGCGCACCACCACTACCGCCTGCACGACGACCTGCACCAGCACTTCGACCAGGTGAGCGCCGGCACCTGGCCAGCAGCTGGACGCGGCCGCCGCGCACCACCACTACCGCCTGCACGACGACCTGCACCAGCACTTCGACCAGGTGAGCGCCGGCACCTGGCCAGCAGCTGGACGCGGCCGCCGCGCACCACCACTACCGCCTGCACGACGACCTGCACCAGCACTTCGACCAGGTGAGCGCCGGCACCTGGCCAGCAGCTGGACGCGGCCGCCGCGCACCACCACTACCGCCTGCACGACGACCTGCACCAGCACTTCGACCAGGTGAGCGCCGGCACCTGGCCAGCAGCTGGACGCGGCCGCCGCGCACCACCACTACCGCCTGCACGACGACCTGCACCAGCACTTCGACCAGGTGAGCGCCGGCACCTGGCCAGCAGCTGGACGCGGCCGCCGCGCACCACCACTACCGCCTGCACGACGACCTGCACCAGCACTTCGACCAGGTGAGCGCCGGCACCTGGCCAGCAGCTGGACGCGGCCGCCGCGCACCACCACTACCGCCTGCACGACGACCTGCACCAGCACTTCGACCAGGTGAGCGCCGGCACCTGGCCAGCAGCTGGACGCGGCCGCCGCGCACCACCACTACCGCCTGCACGACGACCTGCACCAGCACTTCGACCAGGTGAGCGCCGGCACCTGGCCAGCAGCTGGACGCGGCCGCCGCGCACCACCACTACCGCCTGCACGACGACCTGCACCAGCACTTCGACCAGGTGAGCGCCGGCACCTGGCCAGCAGCTGGACGCGGCCGCCGCGCACCACCACTACCGCCTGCACGACGACCTGCACCAGCACTTCGACCAGGTGAGCGCCGGCACCTGGCCAGCAGCTGGACGCGGCCGCCGCGCACCACCACTACCGCCTGCACGACGACCTGCACCAGCACTTCGACCAGGTGAGCGCCGGCACCTGGCCAGCAGCTGGACGCGGCCGCCGCGCACCACCACTACCGCCTGCACGACGACCTGCACCAGCACTTCGACCAGGTGAGCGCCGGCACCTGGCCAGCAGCTGGACGCGGCCGCCGCGCACCACCACTACCGCCTGCACGACGACCTGCACCAGCACTTCGACCAGGTGAGCGCCGGCACCTGGCCAGCAGCTGGACGCGGCCGCCGCGCACCACCACTACCGCCTGCACGACGACCTGCACCTGGCCAGCAGCTGGACGCGGCCGCCGCGCACCACCACTACCGCCTGCACGACGACCTGCACCAGCACTTCGACCAGGTGAGCGCCGGCACCTGGCCAGCAGCTGGACGCGGCCGCCGCGCACCACCACTACCGCCTGCACGACGACCTGCACCAGCACTTCGACCAGGTGAGCGCCGGCACCTGGCCAGCAGCTGGACGCGGCCGCCGCGCACCACCACTACCGCCTGCACGACGACCTGCACCAGCACTTCGACCAGGTGAGCGCCGGCACCTGGCCAGCAGCTGGACGCGGCCGCCGCGCACCACCACTACCGCCTGCACGACGACCTGCACCAGCACTTCGACCAGGTGAGCGCCGGCACCTGGCCAGCAGCTGGACGCGGCCGCCGCGCACCACCACTACCGCCTGCACGACGACCTGCACCAGCACTTCGACCAGGTGAGCGCCGGCACCTGGCGCAGCAGCTGGACGCGGCCGCCGCGCACCACCACTACCGCCTGCACGACGACCTGCACCAGCACTTCGACCAGGTGAGCGCCGGCACCTGGCGCAGCAGCTGGACGCGGCCGCCGCGCACCACCACTACCGCCTGCACGACGACCTGCACCAGCACTTCGACCAGGTGAGCGCCGGCACCTGGCGCAGCAGCTGGACGCGGCCGCCGCGCACCACCACTACCGCCTGCACGACGACCTGCACCAGCACTTCGACCAGGTGAGCGCCGGCACCTGGCCAGCAGCTGGACGCGGCCGCCGCGCACCACCACTACCGCCTGCACGACGACCTGCACCAGCACTTCGACCAGGTGAGCGCCGGCACCTGGCCAGCAGCTGGACGCGGCCGCCGCGCACCACCACTACCGCCTGCACGACGACCTGCACCAGCACTTCGACCAGGTGAGCGCCGGCACCTGGCCAGCAGCTGGACGCGGCCGCCGCGCACCACCACTACCGCCTGCACGATGACTTGCACCAGCACTTCGACCAGGTGAGCGCCGGCACCTGGCCAGCAGCTGGACGCGGCCGCCGCGCACCACCACTACCGCCTGCACGACGACCTGCACCAGCACTTCGACCAGGTGAGCGCCGGCACCTGGCCAGCAGCTGGACGCGGCCGCCGCGCACCACCACTACCGCCTGCACGACGACCTGCACCAGCACTTCGACCAGGTGAGCGCCGGCACCTGGCCAGCAGCTGGACGCGGCCGCCGCGCACCACCACTACCGCCTGCACGACGACCTGCACCAGCACTTCGACCAGGTGAGCGCCGGCACCTGGCCAGCAGCTGGACGCGGCCGCCGCGCACCACCACTACCGCCTGCACGACGACCTGCACCAGCACTTCGACCAGGTGAGCGCCGGCACCTGGCCAGCAGCTGGACGCGGCCGCCGCGCACCACCACTACCGCCTGCACGACGACCTGCACCAGCACTTCGACCAGGTGAGCGCCGGCACCTGGCCAGCAGCTGGACGCGGCCGCCGCGCACCACCACTACCGCCTGCACGACGACCTGCACCAGCACTTCGACCAGGTGAGCGCCGGCACCTGGCCAGCAGCTGGACGCGGCCGCCGCGCACCACCACTACCGCCTGCACGACGACCTGCACCAGCACTTCGACCAGGTGACCCTTGTTGAACTCGACTTGGGACGATCGGTCTACTTTGATATCCAGTCATAGCAACCGATACCAATAGTGGCGTCTTGCGAAGCACACAAACTGTCGAGATAAATGCCACTAACAGTCAAACCCCTCCAGGTATAAAGGCATCATATCTGTCTAAAGACAACCCACCACGCGACCCACAATGAGACACGCCCCTTTAAAATTGTCTTAGATCTATAAAGTATCAAAAAGTGAATCTACGTTTAAGACTACCTAATTCATAAGTAATCAAAAACCGAAACATGTACATTTCCGTGCTGGCAGTCGTGGCTGCTGAGCGTGAGCGTGGGCTGGGAGGGCGGCGTGCACGCGCAGAGCTGCGGCCACCACCTGCACCTGCGCTGCCTGCAGGCCTACCTTGCGTCTCTCAGCGCGCCGCAGCGGCCGCACAACCTGCACGTGGACCGCGGCGAGTTCCTGTGCCCCGTGTGCCGCCAGCTCGCCAACAGGTCTGCGTCGCCATCGTCAGCCATCGGCCACTGCTGGACAAAGGCCTCCCCCAACGATTTCCACGCCGACCGGCTTGCGCTGTCCGCATCCAGCGGCCTTCCGCTGCTTTCACCAGGTCATAGGTCCACCGAGTGGAAAGTCTGCCTACATTGCGTTTTCCGGTGCGCGAGAACTTTAACGCCCCAACGGCCATCTGTTCTACGAGCTATGTGCCCCGACCACTGCTATTTCAGTTTAGCGATAGTTTGGACACCCCATACAAAATTGACTGATTGGACGATCGATTTATATGAAAAGTACAAACTTTTTTTTGTGAATTCAGTATAGGTTCCTTAAGGAAACATGTTGAGTTTCTCGAGTAGAATGCCTGTTAAAGTTTCCGTTAGCGGCATTTTGTTTAAAGCTGCGGCTCAGTTTAAACTGGTGTTTCTACTCATTAAAGTGAATAGTTTTCTCCTAAATACCTGAGTTCGATTTGATAAAGAGACTCGGAAGAAACGGAACGTTACTAAAGTTATACATGATAACGGTGAAAGATAAGGAATGTATAATAACGGTGTAATATGCTTACAGCGTGTTACCTCTGGCACCGAGTGGGCCCCGCGCGCCGCGCACTCCACCCTCGTCGCACGAAGCGCTTTCCGCGCAGATACTTGCCATGCTGGAAAAGGAACATCCTTCACCGGTAAGTATAATTTGCACAAAGTAAACTAAAAAAATCCCGCGTGTCCATTCTGTCTACTTATTTATTAAATTCAATTCAGTTGCCCTTTTCGTGTGGTTCCTGAAACGGAAAACTGTAGGAATATTACTTTTGTTTTGAAACTGTAGATGAGTCTATATATATTTTTTTAATATTATTAGCTTAGCGATCCGTGATTCTTAATATTGAGACAGAATATTAAGATTTCTGTATTTTCTTTCTTTTTTCTTCCAAATACCCTCATTGGAGTAAATTTTGAGCTTTATTTATTTATTTTTGATACCATTAAATAAAATTGTCCTAAATAATCTCCCTGTTTTAATAACCCTACCTACAGCCCGCCAGCAAACTATCAGAAGCCATGGGCAAAGCGATGGAAGACATGACAGCCACCGCCGGCGGCAAGCTAAAACAGCGCTACGGGTCGTCACCGGCCGCCATTTTCACGTTCGTGGCGTCCCTAGTGCGCACCAATCTGGAGTGCGAGCTAGTGCAGAGGGGGGGTACGCTGTTGAACTGTGCGCAGCCGCGGTACAAGCCGCGCGACGAGTGCATCGGTGAGTGGTCCCACTTAGTCAAAAGACGTTCACTGCTGGACAAAGGCCTCCCCCAAGGATTTCCAGCCGGGCCTGCGCTGCCCGCATCCAGCGGCTTCCCGCAATCTGTACCAGGTCATCGGTCCACCGAGTGGGAGGCTTGTCTAAGCTGCGTCTTCCGGTGCGCGGTGGCGACTCGAAAACTTTAATGCCCCAACAGCCATCTGTTCTACGAGTTATGTGCCTAGCCTACTGCCATTTCAGTTTAGCGATTCTGTGAGTTATGTCGGTTACTTAAGTTCTCCTGCGTATCTCCTAATTTCTGATTCGATCACGCAGGCATTCGATCAGACTTAGATTGATCAAACAAGTTAATGTTTTTGATTTTATCTCCTAACATTACACACTTTCTAACGTTCTTCAACATTTCATAGAACGTATACTTTGTTTTGTCTTTATATTCAAAGGTCTTCAAAAACTTCCCGAAACGTTGAGTGTACAAGTCCCGCGTGGTAGGGACTTTGTACTAGGTAGAAAAAAATATTGACGATTTAAAAGCATGTGTTAGGATTTACTTAAATAAAAGACATTTGAGTTTGAGTTCTTTATCCCCAAAATGAGTAAGCCCATGGCATCGTCGCACCTGGTGCTAAGTGACGATAATGGCGAAGACGGAAGCGAGCGTTAAAAAAGTTGTTTGCTTCAATAAATAATGTTTGTACCCAGTGCCACTAGCAGTGGTAGCGGGGGCGCACAGCCGCGTGCTCCGCGCGGCGGGGGCCGGGCTGGGCGCGGCGGCGGCGTGGCGGCAGCTGTGCCCGCCCCCCTCGCCCGCCTCCCCCTCCCCCTCCCCCGCCGCCCCCGAGCCCCTCGTCGCCTCCCCCGCGGCCGCGGCGCGCCCCGTGCCGCTGTTGCTGAAGGATCCACTGGCGTTGCTCATGCATTTCATATTGCTAGCGCCGCCTAACCCGCCTTATATGGATATACGTAAGTGCTGTTATAGGATTTGATAACCTTTCCTATTTTATTTACTGAGATTGTTAATATGAAAACGTGTTTGCTTTTTTGTTTGTTTTGTTCCAACTTAAAAACCTTCACTGATCTTGACAAAAATTTGCATACGGAGGAGGACGTAGGCTATGTTTTATTACGATTTCTCAAGTGGTCGCTGTGAAAATACCTACACTTTTTGGCAACCGAAACCGCTCAGTGGTCAATTAATAAATTAATTATTTACTGTTTTATATTGTTTTTGTTTCATATTGTGCAATAAAGTTAACAAAGTGTTTTCATTCATTCATTTATTTGCATCTTATCTACTATAAATACTACAAATAAACTGTTTATAAACCCCTATACAAATACCCGCATTGTCCCCCGACAGAGCACTTCACGTGCATAGTGCGGGCGCTGTATGCGCTGGCCTACTACCAGGCGGTGTGCCAGTTCTGCGCGTGCGCCAGCGCCGAGGGCCGCGCGGCGCTGGCGGCGCCGCCGCCGCCGCCGCCGCCGCCGCGCCCGGCCGAGCCGCAGGTACACGCTGCCCTCGTAAGAGAGAAGGCCGCTAAGTGTATGGAGTTTACGTATACTTTGCTGTCTTCTTTATACACAAACCGATAGGGTGGTTGACTGCATCAAAAGTAAAGTATGAAATATTGGTCACCAAATAGCTCTTTTATTAAAATTGCAAAAAAACTTACTCGCTATGAATTTTATAACGTTTACGATTTTTAATTTAAAGTTTGCACCATGACGTCATCGTTTACAATTTTGAAAATTTTTGGAACAAATTGTCGTTTTTGACATTTAATTCAGATGACTAACAGTCGAGGTTGGTTGCCGGGACTTGTATCGAGCACACGTCTGTTGATTTAATTTTACAATTATTACCGTTTTAGAATAGTTTCAACGTTATCTTTGTGATGGAGAAATAGCTGTGATCCTGATTCGAGATAAGCAATAATAAGAAGAGGATTAACTCTGGAGATAGCTCTGTTTTCCGAGTTCCAGCAGTATACCACCACGTGGAGCGTCTTTAAGTGCCCATCACCCTTAGAGCCGTCACTTTCACTTGACATTGGCGTTTCGCCATTTTTTTTGTTAAAGATTCTCCCATTTTTCACTAGACATTGGCAAAATCACGCTCGGTATGAAATATGGAATGCCAAATAGAAAAATAGAATAGAATAGACTAACAGTCAACTGGGTTAGTTACCGGGACTTGTACCGAGCACACGTCTGCTGAGTTAATTTTTTAATTATTTCCGTTTTAGAGTAGTTTCAACGTTATTTTTGTGATGGGGAAATAGCTGTGATTCCGATTCAGTGATAAGCGGTCATAAGAAGATGATTAACTCGGGAGACAGCTCCGTTTTCTGAGTTCCAACAACAAATCACCACGTGGAGCGTCTAAGTGCCCATCACCCTTAGAGCCGCGTCTTTCACTTGACATTGGCATTTCGCAATTTTTTTTATTGAAGATTCTCCCATTTTTCACTTGACATTGGCAAAATCACGCTAGTTATGAGATGTGGAATGCCAAATAAAAAAATAGAAAAGAATAGAACAGTCAACTACCCTATTGGTCAATAGCCTCTGCGTCTATTACAGACGATTTACTGCAGTGTCTTGGCGCAACGCTTTTGATGACGTATCAGACCCATGCGAGTGTGATACTCGCCCGTAGGCCTGACAGGGAAAGTTAGCAGCTGATGTACTGATTTCGCCATTCAAGTCGGTTTTCTGCGAATCCCTCTAGTAACGGTGATCTATTTTAAAGGCCTTGGCACAGTCTTTGAAGCGAAGCAATGACCGCTCAACGTATCTTACTAGCAATAAATAAACCAAAAACTAATCAAACCAACATTTGTAGTACCGGCCATAAAAACGTGTTTGTAGGCAGTTTAGTTGCGTTATTGACGCGACCACAAAAGCCACGACCGCTTCAAAATTGATTAAAATTGGCTTTCAAAACTTGTGACTGACTTTATTCGTTTATTATGGATCGCCAAATAAAACCAAAAACTCAATGTCAAAGATTTCGATGTCTTTAGTTTAATTTTTATTTCGGCGTTTGTCAAGTGTCAACACATTATCTGTACAATCTTTGTCATTCATGTTGACACCTAGTTTTAGTTCGACATCAATCGAAGACCATCATTCAACAACGTATACGGTCTCTTTGTCAGGGTTTGAGGCAGGCGGCGAGACTCCTCCTCACGGCATTAGCTGGATCCGACTTGTTCACCGAGGACGGACCGCCAGCGTCCACTTCTGGGGAGGAACCGCCCGACATAGCAGAGATGGAGAAAGAGGTAAATTGCTTGGAGGAGATTTGGAAATAATGTTAAGAACTTATTTGTCTGGACTATTGTATTTTTTGGTTTGCAGCAGGTTATTTATGTTCAAATCATAAAAGTGATGATTAAACAAATTAAATAGAACTAAAAACCCATATTGTCCCTACTGAAGGGACACAGGTCTCTTCCCACCAATCGGGAAGGTTAGGCCATACTCCACACGCTGGGGCCAAATCCGGATTGGTGGAGGTTGTGGGGCTAGATGCCAAGCTCAGTGTCAAACGTTTTCAAGTCCTTTATAAGGCCATCAACACGGCTTAACGTCTGGTGATAGAAGTTGGCACCAACGGTTTAATGTGCCTTGCGAAGCATAGAAACGGTTGTGATAAATGCCCTAACAATCAAACCCATCTAAGTTATGGCAATGTCTGTAGTCAGCTGCACTGGGTTACGACTGCATCACAGAAAAAGCAATTGTTTTGCCCGCATTCTTGTTTACTACTTATTGCATGCTGTTTGTTTACTTATATGCAAACTTGTTGATGGACTGCGATGTTTTTTCTAGTGCATAACGAAAAAGACAGGCAGGAAAAATGTCCTAAAGACGATCTCGGGAGATGGAATAAACGAGGCGCTTTTTAGTCATCAAATTAACTATATTGCAAATCTAATCTAACCTTTAGATGGTGAAATAGATTTTTTTCTGTGCGATTCAGTATTTTTGATGGGCGTTACAATATTTCACAACAAAAAAAGTTTTTTGTAGACGTTTTTAGCAGCATGTAGCGCAAAAGAAATGTCTTTAAAAAATCTGGTCAGGTAGAATGAACAAGACGATTTTTCATTGCCCCCATAGCTACAAAGGCTACTGCTGCCTTTCGTCCGAATCGCGGCACTCCTACGACGCCACCTGTACGGCGGGGAGCTACCCTCAGTGACGGCGCCGGGGCAGGAGTTCGTCCGGCTGGCGTACTACCTGGAGCTGGTGGCGGAGGGCGCGCAGTGGGGCAGCTGGGCGTGCGGCCGCGCGCTGCCGCCGCCCGCCGCCGCCGCCGCCGCCGCCGCGCGCCTGTGGGCCCGCGAGCTGGGCGCCGCCGCCGCCAACACGCAGCTCGCGGTGAGTGGACAGTGGACAATGGACAGTGGACACTGGACAGTAGACACGCAGCTCGCTCGTGACACTATCACACATACAGCCCACCATTCAAAATCATTTATTTCTTTGTACCTACACAATAAGCAGTCTAATAAACGTCATATCATTTTGCTGGAGAAATGTTCCAGAATCCAGACTATACTAGGATCCAAACATTACTAGGATCATGAGTTGTTAGGAGCTGACACGAATGGCTACGGTGGAACTATTTCGAAATGGAATCACACGACAGTGTCGCCATCTAACGGACCAGTAGTGTAACTGTCAGTCTGTGGCATCAACTACCCTACCTATTGCCTTATCTATCTGACCAGCGGTATAATTTCACTCCGCTGTCTACATGTGGAGTGGGCGCATCCCGGCCTACTGCGTCTTCCCCACGACTACGACCGCCTGTTCACGTACTACCCTATAAAGCAGTGTCGCCATCTATCGCACCAGCGGTGTAACAGTGTCATCTTGGGCCAGTTATAACGCAGTTTCGCCATCTATCGCATCAATAATGTAACAATATCTTCATCTATCTGACCAGCTGTTTATTTCACGCTAGGTGCGGCGCCTGCTCCGCTGCCTGCACGTCGAATGGGCGCAACCCGCCCTACTGCGACTTCCACGCGACTACGACCGCCTCTTCACGTACTACCACGAGCGCGTGTGCCTGCAGTGCGGCGCCGTGCCCAAGGAAGCCTCAGTCTGTCTGCTATGCGGCACGCTCGTGTGTCTCAAGCAGGCGTGCTGCCGCCGCCACCAGGTCGCCGAGGCCACGCAGGTGACTATAGCGTGATAATAACCTGACCATATTATTATTGTTTACAACCCATAACTTCCCCACTGCAGGCGCACGGGTCTCTTCCCGTACATCGGGAAGGTTAGGCCATACTACACACACGGGAGCCAAGTCTGGATTGATGGAGGTTCTTGTTTAACCATATTATTAAACAAATTAAACACCGACTGCAACAAAAATGTATCCTATGTCAATCTAGGGATCAAGACGAATTTACCGACACCTCTCAAGCTAAAATCCATCAAGCTGTTTAGTTAGGCTACAGAGCGTGCTAGGGAAATATATATACATGCATACACTCGAAAACATAACCCTCCTTCTGGCGCAGTCGGGTACAAATAAAAAAATCATCAGTCTGTCTGTATTAGCCTACTATTGGACATAGGCCTCCCCCAAGGATTTCCAATATTAGCGTTAAAGTTCTTGAGTGGTGACCGCGCACTTAGTAAAAGACGTTGCGTAGGCATCGGTGGACCGATGACCTGGTGAAGGTTGCGGGAAGCCACGGGTATGCGGGCAAATCAAGCCTGGTCAGCATGGAAATCCTTGGGGGAGACCTTTTTCAGCTGTAGACGTATTTTTGCTGCTGATGACGATGCACTACAGAAGCACGGGTCTCTTCTCACACTTTAGGAATAAAAGGAAGAAAAAAAGATATCAGTTAAGTTAAAACACAAATGTAACTGTAACTGGTGACGTATCGGCCACAGCACGCGATGGAGTGCGGCGGCGGCACGGGCATCTTCCTGGTGGTGACGTCCACGTACATTATCGTGATCCGCGGCCGCCGCGCCTGCCTGTGGGGCTCGCTCTACCTGGACGACTACGACGAGGAGGACCGGGACCTCAAGTGAGTGGCTGTGTGACTTTGTGGGCGTTATTGTTGATTGGTGTGTTTAACATTAATAAATATACCTCTCCCGGAAATTGGGACGACTACGGTGAAGAGGACAGGGACCTCAAGTGAGACATATGTACATTTGTGGTCGTTACTGTTGACGTATTTGCGATGACTATGTTTAAAAAAATACAAAATAGCGCTACAAATAAGAGTTGCGCTCTCGCTCTTCGCACGCCCTGTCTCCAAATCGGAGTAAGCGTGGTAATTCAGCCTCATAATAATAATAATATCTGGGACAAATCACACACGGTCATCTGGCCCCAAACTAGGATTCCCTGTATCTTGGGAACCAGAGACTGATATACATACTCGTATACTTTTTTAAATACATACATATATATATAATACACCCAGACTCAGAGCAAACAATTCTGCTCATCACAGAAAAGTTCGTCCTGTGTGGGGATCGAACCCACGACTCTCGGATCAGAGGTCAGGATCGCTAACCGCTTAATAAGCATCTATAATATTAAAATTTTGGTTTGATTAAGATAGATAGTAACGTATGACCGACAAATTGTTACTTACACACTAATATTCTATAGATTTATTTGGTCCGAAATAAAGATTTATTTATTTATTTATTATGCGCAGGCGCGGCAAGCCGCTGTACCTGAGCCAGGACCGGCTGGAGCTGCTGCAGGCGCAGTGGCTGGCGCACCGGTTCGACCACACCAAGCGCACCTGGGTGTGGCACCGCGACTCGCTCTGAGGCCGCCGGGTATGACCTTCAACTAATGTATCTACAGGTGTAAATCTAGTCGTGCGTCATATTTTAATCAGTGCTTCTACTCCTGATTCTGATGAACTTTCCCCAAGGAACCCACGGTCAATTCGCAAAAAAATTTGGGGATCTCCATACAAAGTAGGCGCCGATCGGGGGACTGCGACTTGTTAAAAAAGTCCAAAGGAGGACTATGGGTTCCTTGGAGAAAGTTGTTCATTCCGCGAGTAGAAGCCCCAGTTTGAATAGTGTCAGCTAATTTTGTTAGACCTTGTACTTATACATGGTTATTTTTGGACCCCCCACCAAAACTTCACAGTGGCTTCTAATTATGAAACTGAACAAGAACCAATGGGCAATTCGCAAAAAAATATTGGGCATCTCCATACAAAGTATCACGTGATCAAATTAGTGTGAAAGATCCAAATTTTTTTTAGCGAATTAAGCATTCGTTCTGGAGAAAAGTTGTTCAGTTTCATGAATAGAAGCCACTGTGAAGTTTTGGTGGCGGGTCCAAAAATAACCTTGTATGCTAAACATAAGAACAACAGACTCCACTCGTAATTGTGGTACAGTTCACGTCACGTATAAAGAGCGCTGGCGGGCGTTCCGAGGGCAGAACAGTCACTCTGACAATAGGATAGCTTAATATAAATCGCGTAAGTGTGAAAGAGAGGGTACTAAACAATTGCTGTCAGAGTGCATCCTCAGAACGCCAGCCAGCGCTCTTTTTACGTGACGCGTACTGAAGGACCTAATTATCCAAGCTCCGACTGGGTGTGTACCACTGCTCGCTCTATACCTGCCGCCAAGCAGCGCACTGTGCCGGCGGGTGGCGCGCAATTACCGACATAAGAGACATTCCATCTTCGCCCTCAAGGTCGGCATGACACTGATAACTTATGTCTGGGGTTACAGATACTCATAGACGGCGGGAACTACTTTCCTGGTGGGCCGTCAGCCTTTTGTCACCTAACACAATAAAAATGGCCTAACCTTCCCGTTTTATGGGAAGAGACCTGTGCCCCTGCAGTGGGGACGATATGGGAGTTACTAAACACGATTTTCAGTACATTTCTTTTAAGCAATCTTTTAATTTCATATTTTTATTACAGGTCTCGAAAGGATTCACCCATTAAAACATGAAGATATCGCTTCTATTCTAAATTATTATCTTACAGAATATTATTGTATTTACAAATTTTGGTGTGTAGAAAAAAACAACACCAATTTTTATATTGTTGGTAACATAAATTATATATTTGAGAACGCTTTTTAGCGTTAGTCCAGAGCGGATTAATTAATTTTAACAATTTTAGATACGTTTTAGTGACGAAGAAGTAATTGTCGTGGTAGTGAATAAAACAGCAGGGTTGTATTAGAAGCTTATTAAAAGCTAAAAATTAGTTTTTTTTTCGAAGCATTCGATGACAAAAATGCGATTTGTTTTCGACGATGAACTAACGACAAAAGTTGAACTTTTTGTTTTACTTACAACTTACTTTATTCATTTAGTTTTAAATTGTTTTGCCAATATTGTAATTTTCTTTTCTCTGAACTGGCATGGCAGATAAGACGCTTGCTTTTCGCTTAAAGCAAAAGAAGTCTAAATATGTTTACATTTCTGATGTCTAAGGGTTTCTTTTGTCAGCGTTTTTTTTATCGCCGGTGTATTTTATTGTCTGTTCTTGTATATAAAAGTCAATTTAGAGGTCATTTGGGTGTTGTTAGGGCTGTGAATATGTAAATTTTACTTAATTTCACTGTTAGACACGGTTGACTACAACTTTTTAGAATTAAAGGTATTTAAATTATTATTATTTTTTGTAATTTCTTCCCTTTAATAGGATAAAAGCTATTTCTATGATATTAGCCAGTAATCGCTTATAGCCATACCAAATTCACGTCGATTTGTCAATAGTTAGAATCATGGATTTTACTTCAACATTGTATAGATATTAACTACAGAATTATTGGATAACTTCCTCGTTCATATTAATGATTATCATTTTCTGGGGAAAACTGAATACACTCGTAGGTTCTTAAAAGCAGCATGGTGGAAGAAGTCTGGAAAGAAAAACAGGGCTATAGCCTAGAATTCTGCCAATATACAAGGTGAAAAACAGGGATATAGTCGCCAATATACAAGGTGAAAAACAGGGCTATAGTCTAGAATTCTGCCATTATACAAGGTGTAAAAAATACTCCTCATGATTATGACCTGTTAGGCTGGTTTCAGAGATCCGCGCTTCGGCAGCGCTGTTGAACAGCCTAAATCTGATGAATAGTTAATCGAATATAAAGCTGTTGTTTGCAAAGACTTGTAGTCTACAGTTGAACCAGTGTTGTTGTTTATTAATATGAACATGAGACCATATGGTATGATAAAAGTTTAGTGATAAGATCTGGTTAAAAAACTTTGTGTGCAATTTGAGGCCTGTTTTCATACATTTTGTATTCTCACAGCAACTGATTATGTTGTTGTTGCGTAGTTCGGTAGTATTTTTTAGATTGCAATTAATACATTTTTCTTTTTGAATACACAACGAAAATAAATTAAAGTGACTACAGGAGAAAATTAAAACAATAGTAAAGCTAGAGCTTTCCTCGTGATTATTATAATAATTTTCTTTATATGTATTGCTTATAAAATATATTTATTGCCTTTTCAAAAATCTCATTTTTTTCAATTATTTAGTTTAGAAGATGCGAAAACTCTTGTATTTTTTATTAGATGGTTTAATGGACTCGCGCCATCTAGATGATTTAAATATTTGTTAACAATTGTATGTATTAATTGTTCTTGTATATATATTCAATAAAATTGTTGATATTTCAGTATGTTGCGTTTTTCATTTTACTGTGTATTCGGCGCATTGGGTACCTACCAGATACCTCCCCAAGGCACACAACGGCCACACCTTTCTCGATAGATCGCTCCACCAGCCGAGCCGGGGAAGCTATGGTCTACTCCCAAGAAAAACAGAATAATACCATGTAATATTAAGCCAAGCGGTTTTAAGTTCTATGACAGATGTGTGTCTCAGGTACATTGCCACTTCTCAATTGGACACTGATTTAGTTAGCCGCTGGAGAAAGCGTGACAAACGGTAGATCGGATATTCTTCGGCAACTTTTTGCATAGTGATACAGACTAGGGTTTCCGCGATAACAATACTTTCTCGTTCGCTTCGGTGCGGGGCAGTGGTCCAACTGCTTTTTTTAACTAAACAGTGAAAATACCTGTGGTAACGTCCAACTAGTTGTGGCCTTTACTAGGGACCATTTTTGTAGTTTGACTAACAACCCCGTTTCACAGTCCCGTAGTCCAATTTTTGCAGTAAAGACGGAGAAGTTGGGCTGGACGTAATTAATAATACAACTCTTATGTTAAAAGTTTATATATATTGTACATCAACTATGATTTGTTTAGAGGTAGAACATCCTACTCGTATTATGAAGTAAACGGCTAGTGTGATTACAATTAATAATAATAAAATGTTTAATTTATTTATAGTCTGCCGCTCAAAATAATTTCTTAGGCGGAGTTACTACACAAAATAAAACTCAAAATATACACGATCATTGTACTTACCTTGTTAAATCGAAATAATAAAAAAATATGCCAAATAAATATCTCTGTAAACTTGTCACGCTCTGTCTCAAATATTTTTATAAAAATAACTATTGCAATTTCAAAATTTATATATGTATAGTTTTATTAGAAACATTGAGGTAAAATAATAAAAATATAATTTATCGGTACCGTGCAAGTTTACAAAGTGATTTGTACAAAAGAATATATTTTAAAATAAAATTATCACAGAAAGATTTAAAAAATACTATAAAATAATGATGGCAACTCATTATATGCACCATGTTGCAGATGACGTATACATAGTTCACTTTAAATTATTTCTATCCAAAAATTTAAAAGAAAACCATACTTTTTCTAAACAATTGGGGAATGTAGTTATACATTTTAACCAATAATGTAGGTACTTGAAATAAAATCTGTATACTTCATTCCAATCAAAAAAAAGCAAAAGGTAAACAAACGTAGTATGCAGATGACATTGACATGTGTCAGTTCCATAGTAAGTTTGTTTACGTTTTGCTTTTTTTTGATTGGAATGAAACATAGTTGTATAATCAATATCTAACAGGTTAAGTAAAAATCAATTAGGTTTTTTTTACATTTAAACGAAAGTTACGGTGTTACTCCTACAAAACATTGCACTGCCAACAGCCATTGACGGCGTTACTTTTTATTCAATCAATAATAGCTACTTATCTCTATTTAAAAACAAGTTCCGTACTTGTGTTGTAGTGTGCAAGGAAAAACACTGTTGATTTATTTATTTCTGTATTTTTTTAAAAGTTACACAGCTGTTGTCCTTTGTTTCCATTCTCGACACGGTGTAAAAAAATATAAGTATAAAGGCTTTATGTGGCATCGTAGTTCTTATACAGGATCGATTTGAATTCGGTTTTATTCCTGAAAGCAGGTATTTTCACTGTTTAGTTTAAAAAATCTTGGTTTTTAACCGACTTCAAAAAAAGGAGGCTCTCAGTTTGACCTGTATGTATGTTTGTCCGCGATTATCTCGCGTTTGGCTGAACCGATTTTAATGCGGTTTTCAGAAAAGTATTTCTTACATTTAGGAGAAGATTTTAGTATTTTGACCGACTTCAAAAAAAGGAGGTTCTCAGTTTGACCTGTATGTTACGCGATTGAAGTCGGTTTTTTAACGTTTTCAGCGTTGTCGATTATCTAGTTATAATATCGAGGTATTTTACCAAGTTTTTCACCAGTATAGGAGACTATTCAACAGTGTATTGCCTAGCACATTTTAGAAGTTTAAAACAAACATCAACAGTTTTAAAATTCAGTACAAATTTTTATGTTTTGTTCTGTCGGACACAATAAATCACTATATACACACAGCTAACTCTATGCATGTAGGTGTATAACTCCTAAAAATTTCTGAACACATTCTTTCAATAAGATATGGGATTAATTACATCTAAGTGTTCATCGCTTGGCCACACAGTGAAAAATATGGCACAAATGAAAAAAAAAGTTGTTAATAAATCATCACGCATTTGCACCTTAAAAAGTTAAACTTAAAATAAAAGTTATATACAAGTGTTCAGCAAGAGTGTTTGAAACTTTAAGGGATTACTCAGAATACGGGAAAAAATATTTAAAAAAATCTATCTACAACTTTTTTTTCATTTTTCCATACAAATTCTTGATTCACAATTCAGATTTAGTATGGGGATCTGAAAAATAATAATTGAAGAGCGGATTTTTTAAAATATTTTTCGTGTATTCTACACTTGATTCTGAGTAATCCCTTAAAATTTCAAACACACTTTTTATAACAACCTGTATGTATAAGCTCTAACAAAATCACCTGAAACTATTTAGACTAGGGCTTCGCATGAAACTGAACAGCTTTCCTCAAGAGACTCGTAATCATTTCGCAAAAAAAAAAGTTCTACTTCCCCCAAACTAAGTTGGGCGATCAGCTGAGTGACTCATTTCTATGGGTCCACGGGGAAAAGGCAGTCTCATGAGAAGTCCCAGTTTAGAAAAGTTTTAGCTGATTTTGTTAGAGCTCATTAATGTTCTGTTACGTATTGTTAATACAAATTTAGGCAAGCAAAAATCTTAACAAAATATAATATTTCCTTTTTACAGATGATTATAATATAATAATGATAATAGGCCAAATATTTTTAAGCGCTCTAATCAAGCAATAATCTTATTACGTATATAAGTGCGACTTTAATAATTATTTTTCATATTTTTATAAATTTTAAATAATAAATTCGTACGAAATAATCAATATTCTGTTTAATATTAATACAAGAACTAAATATAAATCAAATACTGTATACAAATATGCACAGTTAATAATTAGCACACTAAACCTATACATTATGTTTATTATAATAATTTTAATACAACATACTGGTCATTCTGAGATCTACACGTCACCGCCTGGCTCCAATACTGTAGCATCATCCTATTTTCACAAATCAAAGGTCCCATACTATCTTCGACATCAGCAAAATAAATACATTATATCGATGGCATAGAAGACAATCATACTAAGTGCTTTTAAGTGCAAATTAAGAACACAGTAACAGATTTGGTGCGATTGATTTTGAATCTTATTCGAAACTCAATACGGTTTACTTCAATTCCCGCCAAATCTGTCACTTACTGTGTCCTTAATTTGCACTTAAAAGCACTTAGTATGATTGTCTTCTATGCCATCGATATGTAGTATTGAAAAGACAGAAATAAAGAAAGAAGGCAGCTAAGTACAATAATACGGAAACTCCTTATACTTAGCCGCCTTATATCTTATCAGGGCAGTGTTTTGGTCGACAATCTCCTTTCCAGATGTGAAAGTTAGTGTAAAGGACTTAAAAAATGCTCTGTCAAAAAAAACAATTTTCATATTGACGTAGTTTTGTAGAAAGGACTCGATCCAAAAACACGTAGTTTAGCAAAATTGTCTCTATCCACAAACCTTAAAGTACTTAATCCACTAACAAAGGTTTATGGATTGAGTCCTTTCTGCTAAACTACGTCCATATGAAATTGATTGATCTGGCTAGCAAATTTGTTAAAAAAAGTCCAAATTGTTTTTGGGGAACTAGGGTAACGAGTAGTATCGTTGGCCCCCCTCCAGTGAATGGCCTTTTGAACTTTATAGCACAATATTAAAAATATCGTCTTATATTTTTGTAAAAATATCGTCTTATATTTTTGTAAAAAGAAGCATTTTATTCTTTGTATAGTTTATAATAGCTTTTTTGATTTCGATTCTAGCAACACTGAAAACTAAAGTATTTTTGTTCGTGTGTCGCAGTCGTTTCAATGTACTGCAGATTTTTATCAAAATTTGTTAAGACTAGGTAGGTTTATTGCTTTGTTTCTTATTGTATCGTGATTTGTTACATTGTAAGAGTTATTTATTTCATTTATTAGGTCGATTTGATGTTAAATAACGCAAAAGTAACTAGTTTCTAACGTATAATTCAGAAATATTAGGGGGCCAATCACTGTACTTAGGCCTTATATGGAAGTCCAATTGAATGGCATGGCGGCCAATCACTAAAAGACGGTTTTATAAAATACAATAAGATTTTGAACTTTATTTGCGCTGTGTTAACGAAGTTATTTATTAAATTCATGCATAAACCATCATAGCCCTTGTCTAAACAAAAACTGGCCGGGCCAATCACTGTGTTTTTGATGGGATTGGCAATGCCAATCATTGTATTTTGTTAAGGCCAATCAATATACCGTTTCTCAAAGAACACGACAGTGATGTGCGCATTTTATTATATTTTAACAAATTTATTTTATTTACCTAGCTAGATATACAAAATCCTAAAAAATAAATGCCTATTCTCTTAATTTACTTACCTTACATTAGTAATGAGATACAGTGAAAATGAAAACCATTTTATATCTTTTGTTGTTTTATTATTTTGTAATTTTCTACTGAGATTATTATCTCAGTAGAGTATAAAATATGTTTAAATCTTTTATTTTATTCTTTTATTAAAGAATAAAATAAAAGATTTAAACATATTTTATTTTATTTGATTCCCATCACTATTGCTCGTTTTGCTACATTCATTGGCACACCACGTATACAGTGATTGGCCCGGTCATTCACTATCAAATCGTTAGGACAATCACTGTGCTCAAGGGGGCCAATAATACTACTTTTGGGTGGTTTTTACTAAAATTCCATAAATATCTATTTAAACGCAATTATTTAGGGTTCAAATCATATTAATTTACTTCTTAGGCCCTTACAGAATGGTAACATACAATTCAGCAGTCAACTGTTAGCCAATATTCAGAGTTATATGGGTTCAAAGTAAAAAGTTTGCTTAAAGGGCCAATCATTGTACCCGTTACCCTACTTTTTTTATATTTTTCGTCAACCAACACAACATTTTCAGATAAATTGAGAGTTTAATTAAACAGACATCATATTTCTTTTGACATCTTTAAATTAGCTGACATTTCTTAATTTTCTAATGTAAGTTTTCTTTCATATCCTGATTCTTTGGTTTGCTTCGTGATGATTATTTATAGCAATTTTTACATGTATGTGCTACAGCTGAATAATATGGGACCTTACAATTATTTATGGAATAAAATTATCTATATAAAATTATTATTAGCAATTGGTAGTAAAATACAGACAATTTATTTCCATATTCCACCGTTACAATTCTCATTTTTCTTCAACATGACTTCAGCGTTCGATATTATATTATGCTCTATGGTCCATTTCGTTATATTTACGTTTTATAACATTTTTATAATATAACACACGTCGTAGAATAACTACAGCTATGCTATACAAATATTATTTCAGTTGGCAGATATGTTATTGATTGTGAATCTTTAACTGGACTGTTAAAATAATTTAAACAGAACTTAAGCCGCGGGTGAGATATTTTTTAATAGTTTGTCTATTTTCTATTTTTAAGCTTTTTATAGTGATAAATTTCCTTTGCTAAAACATCTCTTTTGTCATCAGGCCGTAGCCAACTATGAAGTTTAGCAATCCAAGTTACTTCTGAAAGAAGATTATATCTGTGAACGTTGAACATTTTTGCATTTTTCAGTTGAGACGACGTAAAAATAAAAAAAAGATATATTTTCCAGTCAACAAGTAACAAACATCACAATCATCAAATTCAAGTTATTTAGATTATTTTTGAAAATATCATTATAAAAATTGTACAAATTCTTGTAAGAAAATCGAACTTTACAGTAAGTGCTCAATTTTTTAATATTTCTTATTTTTCCGTAACCCAAAAGATAATCAGAACGAATATTCCTTTTTATATGCAACAATAATGCTCGATGCATATCAATATATTAGATGAGCATCGAACGTAATCAAAAGCAATAATGCTTTTACGTATTCTGACCAGGATTATTACTGGCCGATGTGATGGGCCATCAATCAGGCCCATTCGATTTTTTTTTACAGTAAAATACAATTAATAGATACAGTAAAAGTGTAACTCAGTATCATATTTCTGGGCATACTAAGCCCAATTACGATAACTTCAATAGCAATATCGTAACAACGAATATTTATTTAAATGAATCCAGCTATTTGTCTTTAACCCGAAAGACATACTGGTGTAGTTGATATAAGGCTTCTTTGTCAAGATAACATTTTCTGATATTTCTGGCTGATTGTAAAGATCGAGGATCTTTCTGATGGTGGTAGACACTGTTAAGACGGAATATTATTTCACGAGCCATCCCCCACAACCCCGTCTCAAATCAACGGCTATGAACAAACTAACAATTTAAATATCTTGAAAACGAACAGGCCATGACTTTATTCACGTTAACAAAACGCAAAATTGTTATGTGACGAAACAATTATTTTGAAAAATCAAATCAACACTTTTTTATAATTCTCATTTTGTATTAACTAATTTCCATTACAATCGGCCTGTGCATTTTCTAGAAATTTGAATTACACAGGGTGTTACAAAATAGGTGTAGGACTTATTAACTGAAGCTTCTACTCATTATTCTTAACAACTTTTGTTTCACGACTTTCATTACGATAAAATTGCTTAAGTTAACGCGTCCTACGTCTTTTTTGTTACATCTTGTATAAACACTCCTTGTAACACTTGTACTATTTACTCCTGATGCTCGCGATCTTATCGATATCGGTTACGCTTTACTGCACGTAAGCGTTCTTTACAAAAGCACGGTGCCATCAAATCACCCGTCAATATGAAGAGGACAATACCTCTCGTTATAATATCTCGGAGGGCCAGTAGTGCGCGAAGCCGGGCGCTGTGACGTCACCGGCGGCGGCGGGCGGCGACTGGTCGTCGTAGGGGCAGTCGCAGTCCAGTCGTTGGGCTATGAAGTTGCCGTAGTCGTCGGTGAGGGAACGCAGGGCGCCGCACACGTGCCTCCGGCCTATCGCGCTCCACGAGGGATCTGTAGAGGGTAAGACATTGTTCAGTGTTCACCACATAACAGAGATGGATGGTCCATCCTGTGACTTCCGTAGAACCACAAAATAGACACAGAAGGTCCGCTCAATACAAACCACTAAAATCGTAAGCATATACATGCTTATAGAAATATACGGTCGTTCGAGGCAAGGTCACCATCGCATAGTACGTGATCTTGCCTACAACGTCCGTATACGTCTATAAGCATGTATATGCTAGGATTTTTGTGAGCGTATTGAGCGGACCTTCTGTATCTATGTGTTTTGTCGTAAACTGATGGTCGGATGGATTTTTGATTGGATACCACCTTATCAAGATTCAACTATTTACATCTACTGTCCTAGTTCTGTACTGATGGAATGGATTGAAAAAAAAAACGTGTGCAGAGTACAGACGTCATTCTATGATCGGAACTGGATAGCGAAATCAAAAGCCGGAAGTACCACGGAGCTGAAAATACTCGGACCCATACAGGTCCATCAGAATCGTGACGTGGAAACAAATCTGCTGAATAAATGCCGTAGATCTGGACTTGGACCTACCCATCTCTTTAAAATACTATCGCCTCTCTCTAGTCCACTATAGCTGTGACATCCTGCTTGCCCATTCAACAGAGACATCGCCTAAGGCTGCGCTCGCGGTGAGATGTGCCGCAAAACTGTCTCTGTCATACTGTTTGCTAGAAAACGACTCTACGTTCGTTAAGTAATTTTATTGTGACTATAAGGAAATCAAAATCTAATTTGACATATCTATTTTATTGTTTTATATTTGACTAGCGACCCGCCCCGGCTGCGCACGGGTGCAATGTATTATATACATATAAACCTTCCTCTTGAATTACTCTATCTATTAAAAGAAACCGCATCAAAATCCGTTGTGTAGTTTTAAAGATCTAAGCATACATAGGGAGACAGACAGCGGGAAGCAACTTTGTTTTATACTATGTAGTGATATTTTGTTGACATTGTTAATTTTGTTATTATGTTTGACTTGATTACTTTTATGTTGCATTATTGTAACTTTAATTGATACTAGAACAAGTTATAGTAACACTTACCACTGCTTATGTCAACATCTGTCAATTCCTCATTCATAAGTGCTGTAAGTGCGTCATCTGTTTGAGTTGTATCTGCAACAATAAATCATCTTAAATTCTCAATCCCAACATTACTTCCTAAGGTTCAGGCTACAAACGAGCGCACGGGCGAGGATAATAAAGTCAGTATTTTAGGAGTATTTTTTTCTCTTTTAGGGTCTCTCTGTGTGGATTAAAGCCTTAACCGTCTCGAGCTTTGGAAAGAGACCGATGCCCCAGGCAGTGGAGACTGTAACATACATCACGCACGATACTGTTATTCTTCTTCTTATCCTTCATCCTATCCACAAGGTATAGACATACTGTTATTGAGCTTTTCATTTTCTATTGGTTAAGTGATGTAGGAGTATGAGGTGCAGAAACAGATCTGGGCATCTCAGGAGAAGTGGGCACATTACCTCTCGCATACCTTCTGCTGCTATTCTAACTGCATCGTGACTGGTTGAACTATAGCTTGAATCTTACCTATCTCCTCCTTGATAGTGGGTTCCTCCTTAACCCTACACGTGGGTGATGTGGGGGTGTGGGGGGCAGAGGGCGCTGTGGGGGTGGTGGGCGTGGCGGGGGGCGTGGGCGCCGCATCCGCCCCCGCCGCGCCCCCCGCCTCCCCGCTACTGTTTGAGCTGCACTCCGGACTGTACGGCGCCATCTACCGAAAACAATTTTATTTATATTTCTATTTCATTCATACTCATATAGATCCCATGCAAGGAACGTCCAGGGAGCGCTGAATTAACGTAGTGAAAGCGGACATGAGAGAAAATGACGTACTGAGGAGAATGTGGCAGATCGGGCAAAGTGGAGTAGATTAAATCGGAAAGCAAACCCTGGCGCCAGCCGGGATAAGCTAAGTAGAAGAAGGAGAATTTATTGGGCTCCCTTTTTCCGTATCTGGAATCTTATTTGGTCCTTTATATGTGCAGTACAGGCGTGGTTGACTAGTCCAGCAGACCTTCCAGAAGCACAGAAGTCTCCTGGGACTTTCACAGGCTTCTTTTATTTTATTATTTTGTACTAAAAAGGACAGGGCTAAAAATATGTATGATGACATCACTCTGTTCTTCAAAATTAATCATATGCCTATCAGTCTCAGGAAGGTCTGTGTGACAGTTGTACTATTTAGCAAATACACAAAGACCGCTACAAAAAGAAAATCATGAGGCCTATAATAGCAAAATCGACCGAAGGCATGAACACCTATTGTGCTTGGAGATTAGATGAAACAATTTGTGCCAAATAAGAGCCCAAATATTTGTGATCTAAACCACAAATTGCAGAAGCAAAATTAACAAGTATGTAATTAAACATATTCAAGATATTTATGCAAATGTTTGTTTCTACATTCAATAAACAGTAAAATATGAATATACAGAACAAAGCATAATGTATTTCCAAAAGTTTTGGTCATGACACAAGTACAACTGGCACATTTTTGACGCCTGTGCACATCAATTCTAAAGTCATATGGCCCGTCATCTAAGAGCTAAATAAAATAAATATTAGCCTACATTTACATAAGAGGAAAAAACTCATTTAATTTGTCAGGTAATACTGTAATACACCAAGATATTCTGTCAACGAGAGGATTAAATTGTCTCAAAATCTGAGCGCACTCACCCTGAGACTCTTGCGCCGCCTGGTGGTGACCTCGGCCATCTTGTAGCTGCTATCCATCGCCCAGTACGAGCCCTTGCCGGGGTCGTCTTTACTGCGAGCCACCTTCATGAAGCACTTGTTGAGTGACAGGTTATGCCTTATTGAGTTCTGGAATTAAAAATGGTTACTTTAAATAAGGTTATTGCCCTGTGGCAGTGCCGTAGAATGGTAGGTAGAAAGTGGGGTCTCTCCCCAAAAATCATGCTATGGCTCTACACAGCGGTAATAAGGCCGATGATATGTTACGGCGCGGTTGTCTGGTGGCCAAGAACCAGACAAACAACCGTCGTAAGTAAACTGCAAAGATTTCAAAGGATGTCTTGCATGGCGGTAACGGGGTGCATGCGGACAACTCCAACTGCTGCCCTGGAAATCATCATGGATCTGCCCTCTCTGCATCTCTTTATTGAACAAGAAGCAGCAACTGCGGCCGCACGCCTGAGGCTACTTTCACTCTGGAGCACGGACAGAACTCCCCACGCGGAGCTTCTTAACGAAATTACCACTGAGGAGCCACTGTTCATGGCTACACAGGACAGGATCCCAAAACAGTACGTATTTGACAAAAAATACAATATACAACTCTACGAGGACCCATGGGAGAGTCAGAACCTGAAGGAGCTTCGGATCTTTACCGACGGCTCCAAAACAGGTTCAGGCACCGGATATGGCGTCTTCTCCGAGGACCTAAACATCTTCATAGCCAAGCCCCTTGGAGAACACACTACGGTCTTCCAAGCCGAATGCATGGGTATCATTACAGCGGCGGATGAGATTGCTGCAAGGAAGGTACGTGACTACCCGATTCGTATTCTCTCCGACAGCAGGGCAGTACTACAAGCCCTGCAGAGTAGCACATTTACGTCGGGGCTCATACTGGAGTGTCACCGTAAGTTGTCAGAGCTATGTCGCTACAGTGACATCACTCTACAATGGATTAAAGGCAATGACGGGGCGGCGAGCTAGCCAGGAGGGGGTCGGGACAAGTGGCGGTAGGGCCAGAACCCATCATCCCACTTCCATCAAACTGGCCGAGATCCGTACTCCGTCAACGCACTAGGAACAGACACAACGAATACTGGTCGAACCTAGAGACCTGCCGTCAGGCAAGGTTGGTTTTACCAGCAACAAATCCCGGCATATCCAGAAAGCTTCTAAGACTTGAGAGAAATCAGCTCCGCAAGCTTGTTGCTGCTATCACTGGACATGGACCTTACAACAAACACTTGTTCACCTTGGGTGTTACAGACAGCCCACTGTGCCGAGCATGCATGGAAGCTGAGGAAACTGCTGCTCATATCCTGCTGGAATGCGGAGAGGTAGCATCGTACAGGTTCGCGCACCTCGGTGACCCGAGGTCACTTCAGGAAGTCGTCAGCAACCCCAGGTCGCTACTGGACTTCTTGGAGGAGCTGGGCTGGCAGTGATGCCGGCCTATCACGCAAAATGGGCGCAATGGTTGCCTGGTTGCGGAAAACAGCCCGCCCTAACCTAACCTAATAAGGTTATTATAAAGATTTCTGGAATAAAATATAATTAATTATTCTTATTATTCTCACTTAATTAATATTAAATTATCAGTGGTTACTCCAGCATTTTGTGTTTTTTAGGATCTTTATTTTAGTACAAAATTTGTGATTGAGATGTCTCATACAAATAGAGGATTTTTGTTAATTGTTCTCAAACAAAATGACTTAAGTAATAGGCTAGCAGCTTATAGATGATTTGCCTATATCTGGTGGTGATTGGTGTTTTATAATAGTCCACATGAGTCCACACAAAGCATACACTAAACTGGATTGTCTTTGCACCATTTATTCAGTCTGTTTTTGAAACTATTGACAGTGGGGCATCAAGCATATCTCAAGGCAACTTGTTTGTTTAGTGTATGATGTCCCATATTAGTATATGGGCGCCTAGCTTGGTGTTTGCTGTTGGTGTTAAAATATGTGTAGGTTTACTCAATTAGATTAGATTGTTTAATATTCTGGGAAAATGCCATTGATATGCAAATACACATGCAAATAATTATTTTCATCAAACCTCTACCAATTACCATTACCCCTACTCTCTGTGACATGTCTATGTCAGTAACCAAGCAAGGACAAGAGAGTATTTACGCTCAATAGTTCATAAGGTAGGCAATCCTTGGAAAACTGTGAGTAAAGCAGCAAGGAAATAAAATACATAGATAAATCCAGTAAATAATAGTGCAACATTTTAAATTCTATTAGAGATAATATGAGAGACATTGAATACTTACCATCCAGCCCTTCCCTGCTTCCTTGTAATAAGGGAATGCATTGCAGATGTATGTGTAAATTTCATTGAGAGTCATTTTTCCATTTGGAGAACTGCTTATTGCCAGCCGAATCATGCTTGCATAGCTGAAACATCAACATATGTATATAATATTGTAATATTTAGTCTTTAATTTCCATAATATGAAAGAAAAAAATACCTAAATGTTATGTTACTTAGAAAACTAGATGTTGAAACTGTGCAGATAGTCTAAACTCCATTTTTAGTCAAGTTTCATTTCTATGCACTATCAAGAGTCATAGGTTTCAAACTGAATTCAAATAAAAACAAAGAATATCCACTTTATTCTTTATAATTTTATAAAACCAGCAAAGTTATTTTGATAACAGCATGAGTGACTAAAACTCATTACTCAGTGTCAATGTGACCTAAAAGGATGACTCAGCTAGTAAATTCAACTACAAAGGTTGTAGGAAAACGAGTTTACCTGTACGCTGGCTTGGCATGCTTGATGCGGTTGGGATTCTCCTTTAGGTCGCCTTCCTTGTTGTTGTTTTCCTGTTGGAGCGCCAGGGGGGTCACATCTTCGTACAGGAAGCGCGGAATAGGCCCTAGGGGGCTGTGGCGCGGCGGGCCTGGGCTGTACGCCGGCAGCCACTCCACCCCTGGACCCTCACTCATTGTCCAAACTTCGCCACACTACGCACATCTACTCATCGCTTTCACGCTTGGAGAAAATACATTCGCTCTCGGATAAGAGCGATGCTTGTCCTCTAAAAAGACACTGTAGTGGGCGGGAAAACACGCTCTCGCTACCTTTTATGAAGATGATCTTCGCAACTCATTGTAAAACACGGAGGATCCTTGAAATGACGATGTAAAGAAGTCACTGCCACAAAACTATAAAAACACGCATGGAGAAAAAATAAATTATAACTAGACTAAACTAAAACAACTGGCACTTGGAAAATATACAAATTAAATAGTAAAGGACGAAGGAAAACTAAATTTTCACCAAAAACTGAGAAATTATTATGACATTTGACGCACCTACAACAAGGAAAATGGCGGCGTGCGAGTTACGTTTTTGTAGTACTTGGAAACGACCAATTACTATGGAAGGAAAAAAGAGCATTAATATCATAATTGTTTCTTTTCTCTTTCTAATATATTATCGGTAGTTGTTAGAGTGAAGAAAAAATGAAGTTTGGAAGAAATTCTAGAGAGGACTTTTTGGCGGGAACTCGCGGCAAGAGTTTGTCATTTTTGTTTTATTATCCGAAAAAATTTATATCGTGGTTTTTAATGCATAATATTGATAGTGTATTGTTCAATAAAGTGCCATTTAAGTGTCTAATATGTAGGATAATGAAATAAAAGTGTGTAGACTGTGTTTCGAGTGCTCTCAAGAAGTCCATGAAATCTTCATCAAAAGTGCTATCATTTTGTTGAAGAATAGAGAAAAAGTTAAAGACGACAGAAATTGATAATAAATGAGAATTCAAATGAAATAGAAAAATATTTAGAGAAGATCAAACTACGTAAGAATAGGCTGTATGGCCAGAGAAGCCTTTGCCTTTTCCTTGCAAAAGCAGGAAAGAACCAAACAAAAAAAAAAAAGAAATTCTAGAAAGCGTTCCAAATTAGTTTCGTTAGAGTAATTTTTACTCTGACAGCAGGATAGCCTATTATATTTTGTGTAAGTGTGAAAGGGACAAACTCTTGTCAGGTGAATCTTAACTTGGTTATGGAACGACTTCCTATTGTATTCTTTATAATCCAGATATTCAAATTGAAAAGTTACTCCGAAAATAAATCTAACGCGTTCAATATTGAGAATTGCTGTAAACATATATTATTCGATGTTTTAGCACTTTTAGCCAAAGTTTTTAGTGTACGTGGTAGAAGTTATGATCTTTTAAATAGTAACTTAGTAATCAATGTTGCCATTATATTAAATAATTTTAAAAATGTCAGTTTGGTTGAAATGTCCATAGGGAGTGGTTGTGCTTTCTGCTTCTCAATTTTTAACGGTTTGTTGATAAGATTTTAAAATCACGTAATAGTTTTCGTTTAAATTATTTGTGAACAATTGTTATACGCTATAACAGCAAGTTTTTAAGTGAGAACCATGGCGACGCAGCCAGAAGTCGGCGTGTCCGACTTTGTGTTACTGGACAATTTGACCCCGGACAAGTTTATAGAGAATTTGCATTTGAGGTGAGTTTCATCGCTATTTAAAACCTTCTTCACTATTTTTACATGTTTATAAAGTTTGAGACAAAGTTTTGCATCCAAATATAAGAGCTTAGAATTAAATTCCATCAGAAAACGTGATTCCGACAGTGTCGATTCGATAACTTTTTTCGAATAAATGCAGTTTCTTCGATCGCCAAAAGCATACCAAAGACGATGTCTGTATATTTTTCGTAACTCCATCAAAGGCGCGGCTAAGTCAATTACAGGAGTCGACCTTGTGGACTGCAGTTGTGTAAATACTTATTTGTAAACAAACAAGACTGCTTGGGGGTCACACACTTTGTGAAACATGTTTTATCTAGAATTATTATACATTTATAACGCTTTTATTAACTTTTATAATGCTATTATCTAGACGTAAGCCTTGATAGGAGATAAAAGTGACTGGAATAGGCGCTTGGCCAAAGAAAGCTGAATTCCTAAAATTTCGCCCACATTTCCTAAAATAGATTTTAAGATAAACTTATTTGGACCTGCCTAATTCGTAACAAATGCATTTGTAAAAAATGTTTGTTTTATCCTCATCTCTTTTCCTCACTCCTCATTATGTGTTACAATTTCTGTGACCAATATTTACAATTTCTGTGACTATTCATATTGTCAGTTTAATATTTGTAACAACATAACTCAATTTTGACCAAAAGCTTTAGTAAAATAACATGAAATAAATAGTATAAATCACAAAAAGCCTCATATCATTTCCCCAGTATTAGGTGCTTACCTATGAAATTGCCAATTAGTTAAAAAAGTCCAAAGAGAAATTAATATTAAACAATTAAGGTTTAAAAACAACTAACTATTTCCAAAGTATGAAAGTACCATTGGACATTTAGAAATAAAATTACGCTTGCTAAATGCACGTTGTCTGAATATTTTGAGAGCACAGTGGTGTAGAAGCTATAAAAATGGTTTTTTTCGTCACTGAAAATCGCCATTTTTTTCATTAAAAAATACTTCTTTATTTTTAAAGGCTACACTTACACCAGTGTGTTCTTCGTTACCATATGTATTTTTGAACATATTGCGTATAATATTTCACGATTTTCAGATAATATCGTTTTTTTTTTTTGGTGGAAAATATTTACCTAATTGACCTCGAAGAAAACGCCAATACAGTATTTAATGGAACCCTACTCAGTCAGTTTTTACATGAGAGACATGACATGACAATTCATGAAATACCTTAAATGTAGCTAGAAAATGATATATAATTTAATGGAAGTAAATTAATTTTTGGGGGAATATTATTCTGTTGAACTTTCAAAACTGAAACGGCAATTTCATAGGTAAGCACCTAATATTAAATAATCAATAATAATCTTGGAGTAAATCTTAAAATGAATTCATTCTTTCTATACTGTTCTTGTAACAGGTAAATACACCAGAAATAATTTATCTGATGTTTTTGCAGTGATAGCAAAAATACATTTTGATTTGATTTGATTCGAGAATATTAAGAATCTTTAGAGAATTACTTCCTTCATCAAATTATTTAATTTTTCTCTATTTAGAAGTCGTTCCAAAACCAAGGTAGGGTGAGGTAGAATTTAACTCGGAGAAATGAAAGAGACGTAGCTATTTTGAGAAAGAGAAAAAAATATGATTTTGGAACGCTTGCGAGTGATTCCAGAGTGACAGGGTAACAAACGTCATCGAAAATAATTCAGAAAGGTTTCTAGCTTTTTTGGGTAGTATTCTGTCTTAATTATGGCTTTAACACCTTCACAGAGCACCTACAAGCAATCGTATTTCAAAACAATTCCGAAGATAAAATGTTTGTATGTCTTAATCTGTTTGACATTGACTACGAACTTCCCGCAGAATAAACTGTCAGGCGAATTTTAACGGTAATCAAACAGCGTTAAAAATCGCACTTGTCAGAGTGAAAATCGCATTCACGAAGGCGTTCCAAAATCCCGACGGAGAACTGTCAGGCGATGATTCGGTTACCCTCGGTTTCACTCGGTTCGGTTTTGGAACGATTTAGGGTAAAATTCGCATCTCCCCGAGTGAAATCTTTGGTATTGGAACGCAACCTTATTGTGATCAGACATTCATGATGTCATCTCGATGAGAATTATTCACAGAGTCATTAAGGTAATCAAGATGAAGCTGTTGAATTTTAATTATATGTATAGGTGCATGCAATGCACACAACCTGATTGTCTTATACTTTTCAGTTCCATTATAACAACTACTAATGGAAAACAATTGACTACAATTAGTCATAAAACAAAAAATCACAAATCTATAAAAAAGCACAGTAAAATGTATATGGAAAAAATACTTATAATCAATATTTTCGGATGAATGTTTATGGATCCATAAAGCATTGAGCCTTTTTTACCTATGATTCCTAAACTTTCATAAATATAAAAAAAATAAGTATTTCTCTGCTTAAAATTTTGTATAATTCCCAAGATAATTTTGACCAGATTGGTAAGGCAGGCTACGCTCTAGAACAGCATATTATTATGTTTTTTAAATTTGTATAAAAGTTGGACTTCTCTTTCACTCTTTGTATGTATTAGTTTAACATAGTGGAGCGAAAAGAATAAATAAGCATTACCTAGAGTTTAGGACATGCTATATGATTGAGACCTACAGTAATCTCGAAATAGTGGGCTAGGCAATACCTGGCAATACTAACTATACTTGAGATGATGTCAAGGCAGGAAAAAAGAAGAATAAAAAAAATACAGACTTATATGGTTAGACTGAAATAGCTATGCGAACACGCCAGTTCTAGTTGTGACTTGGTTTTAAGCTACATGTGCCCAACATTACTACCAGATAAACTGTTTGCTTTGGTAACTGTTTGGCAACTTTGATCACTATGTTATGACGCAGGCTGCAACATTGCAACGCATAGGTTTTGTGTTTGCAGATAGGTATTTACAGATGCCGGCACGAGTTGTGAGCGCAAATCTTTACTATGAGCAATCTATTTTAGCCTTTACTATACAACCTTACGGGCGTAAGAACATTCCTCCTCCACCGCGCCCATCACTCATGGCTCTTGCTTGACGACACATGTACCAAACCATGTACGGGGAACCCTACTAACACATAAAAAAGTCAGAGTTGTAACTGATGATCTTGTGAGGCTATCAGGAAGCTAGATAGGAAATATAAGGGCCTCCCCTTTACATTTCCACTGAGCACAGTTCCGAATGTTATATTCCTATGTTACAGAATGTTCCTATGTTTACCAATTGAAGTCTTCTGGCTGAGATGATGATTAGTCTGTTTGTAAATGTATAAGTGTAGCTAGAAGCGAGTTAATTTCCACAATAGATGATTCTTAGTACGTACGTCAATACCTTCAGAAAACGTCTTACCAAACCGAGTTCTACAAAGAATCGAACCCCTTACCTGATGTGGAGTGAGTGAGTGGTTATTATTTGTCATCTACAATGTTAACATTAAGATCGGATAATAATAGCTGTTTGTACCAAGGTACTTTGGTACAACATAAGACTATTATGTATTCCTTATAAGACATCGCAAAGTCTGATGTCATCACCATCTAGATGTAAGGACTTTTCCTTCTCATTGTTTATACAGCGGCATTGTGCCACTGTCCCTTGTTTTCATCGTATAAATATGCGTGTGCACAGCGCCAGTGAGTGTGGTATGCTCGCCGTTTACCCCACGCGTTGCTCGATAAGAAATTCTTCACATTTTGCGGTTATTATTAGGTCAGTTGACTTTAAACTGATGGATAGGATTTAAAATGGTTTGCTTGCATGACTCTTCATAGGACGCATAAATGTTTGTTTACGCTAAAACTAATACTGTTGGCTGTAAGAGGTACGTCAGCAATTAAGTAATCTTAGTTACTTGGCGTTCAAAAATACGTCCGATAGAGTAATTACTACCCTCACTGATCCCAGGAAACCCTACTGTAATTCTGTTAAGTGTTATGACCACGCTGAATACGTTAAAAACAACCAACTTCAATCGCAACAACTCCAATTTTGCTATGTTTTTGTTGATTTTCTCAAAAACCGCTGAATCGATTTCGATAAATTTTAATGGGACCACCACCACCACCCTTTTAAACAAAAAAAGATTTTTCCAAATTGGTTCAGGCGTCTTCGAGTAATCGGTGAAAATACATTTAAAAAAATCCGACGAATTGAGAACCTCCTCCTTTTTTGAAGTCGGTTAAAAAGCATTATTTGACTCTTGCGACCCTAAGTCGACCAGTAATCGAAAGTCCTGACCCTACCTAGACACTGTCCTCTTCGCCATCGTCAAACAGCAATGATGTTTGTGTGTGGACAAAGATACTTACATAAATATTATTATTGAATTGGGAGCCCAACAGTCACAGTAACAACTTTGTACATCTTACGGGATAGTTGTTCTACATAATAGATCAATAGTATAACAGGTGTCCGCTAGTGCAGTATAAAGCGCAGCACATACAGAGGCGGCCACGGTGCGGTACAACGGACCTGCGGGAAGCGAACATAGAGCGCCCGCCCGGTTTTGGTGTGAAGGGTTTCATAGTAATCCGAACATTACAAAAAATACCGCTCCCGGAACGCTTTCGCACCGCCTCTGTGTGTGTTGCGCCTAGTTGTCTCTTTTGAAGCTGTAACGCTATTTCCATCTCTTCCTTTTCTCAGTGACTGACTAGTTTTAGTTTATTTATTTGCAATTTGATAGAATAGTCTTTAATGTGGCTCTACGTATTACGTTTGCCGATAGTTCTCGTTAACACCCATCATCGTCACTGCTGTGTTTCTGCCCATATCTTGGGCAAGTTGGGTCATGCTCCACACACAGGGGCAAGTCCAGACCGCTGAAAGTACTATAATTTCATAAAAAAATATCTCGTTTAACACAAGATGACATAAGTCATAATTAATCCTTTTTCTGTGTCGAAATCAGAAGCCATCAGTAAAACGGGATATTTATGATTTAAGATCCAAAGGCCAGTCACCACGTTAAGTAAGCAGTCGTCCTATAATATGTTCTATGTTTTAATAAAATGACGCAGCGTCCACCGTTTCCTATTGTCTTCTTCTTATCGTGTGGCACATTTAACCGTTCTATCCACAAGTTATAGACGGCGGTTGCCTAGTTCCTATTGTCTTAGGAAAACTATAAACTTAGGAGTAGCTGCGGTGTACTCTTTGTCTACAAAGAGTACATTCATAAACTGAATTGAATAACGGCTGCCTCAACTGAAACTCATCAAAGAAACTGTGATGGTGAATGAAGAAATTTACCTTACAATTCGTCTCATGCGGTCGTCGGCAAAATGACAAAAGGCCATTTGAAAATCTCTGCCGTGTTTGCAATCAAAATTCTCTAAAGATGCTGCAGCGGAAATAGTAAACACTAAATGTCTCATAAAAATACTTGTAAACTGCAAAGCTGAGTCTAGATAATAGAGTCATATGTTCCGGGTCTAGAACTAGAGGTTTAGTTTACGTACGTAAGACCGTACAGTGAAGTTCGTAAATAAGTGTGTTAAAATGGACTTTCAACCTATTATGATATATACCGATCATACCCTCAAGAAACCCTTGGCAGAACAATATGTAGGCGAGTTGCACATAAATTAGAAGGTCTCATACTTTTACAAATCGATCAGCTAAATATTCAACCAACATTTTCTAGCGAATCGACTATGGATTTGTTTTGGGGAAAGTCTCGTTTAGAAGCCATATAGAATGGAATATTTTTCCGGTAATATTTTGTCATCCAGTGATGTGCCATGTGCACTGTGCAGATATTGAACTGTTTACACTAGGGATGTTACGAATATTCGCATTCCCATTCGCAAAATATTCGCATCATTTCAAACATTCGTAATGAAATTCGCATTCGCACCTTCTGATGCAAATATTTTGCGAATGCGAATATTTTATGGAGACTGCGATGTATTCTTCTGTTTTTGATTCATTTGAGGGCTTTTTAGTAAAAAATAAATGTCCTATATGGCGTTATTTTACAACAGTCTCAGATCAACAATAACAACAGTAGATAGAGATCACGCTAAGTCTGTGAATAAGTCCCCTATCGGGCGAAGAACTACGGGGTTGCGACTTCATTTAAAATCTGGTTATTCGAATGAATATAACCTGCTAATGCAAGCTTATATGTATGTATGTATGTCTTATACAGGTGCGTCAAATTCTAATAAATGAAAATGCGAATATTTAGGTAAGGTATTAAAACGAAAGGTTTTATTAACAGTTTTATTAAAATATATCATAAACTTCACGTTGCATACAGGGTGTAAATGTACGTTGCATACAGGGTGTAAATGTAAAGGTGCGTCAAATTTTACTCCTGATTCTGATCAACTTTCCCCAAGGAACCTATAGTCAAATCGCAGAAAAAATTTTGGACTCTTGACCGCTTGGCTGATCGATTTTTATGAAGAGTCCAAATTTTTTTGCGATTTGACTGTAGGTTCCTTGGGTAAAGTTGATCAGAATCAGGAGTAGAAGCCTTGACTAAAATTTGACGCACTTGTTGATTTACACCGTGGATGTAACGTAAAGTTTTTAATAGTTGATACTTTTGATTGTAGGTACTTGGTGGATTATTCTATCACTCATTTTCTAGGGGGTTTCCACTAATTCCACATAAACTTTGAAATAAAACTGCACTTTTACTGATTTAGCGACCGGTTTCGGACATCATCTTCAGGCACAATGTCGCTTAATAAGTAAAAGTGCAGTTTTATTTCAAAGTTTATGTGGAATTAGTGAAAAACCTCTAGAAAAACTTGTAAAGTTTATGGTAGCTTTAATAAAACTGCTAATAAAAACCTTTCGTTTTAATGCCTTACCTAAATATTCGCATTCGCACATTCGCACCCTAAACATTCGCTTTCGCATTCGCATTCGCGAATGTCGAAAATATGACATTCGTAACAACCCTGGTTTACACGACGGGATATTATATTTTATCTATTTTTTTTTTGACGTCCCAAATGCTTACCATATTTTGGACGCTTGCCGTGTTTACATATCAATGAACTTCGGTGTACAATGTCTCCGCACAGAGTCATCCAATTTTCTCCAAACCACAAAAGTAGGATCATTTTACCAGTACGGGGTTCAAGTATCCGTGGTCTTGTGTTTGTATTTATGCAGCAACCGCAGCAACCGTTATTGTATAGGTACTCTATCATCTTATTCTGCCCTATGTTCTATAGGACATAATATTACTATGTTATGCAAGCATGTTGGTTAGAAAGAGCCATCAAATCTGTTTGCTTACCACAATCATTCTGATTCTGACGTAAGGAAATGGTCGAGAATTTCGAAAAGGTTTGTAGGAAGGAATATATTGCAATGCAAGCTAGGGTGTTGGTTTCTTTAAGCAGTTGTCTTTCCATTATTATTCCAGAAAATTAGATGATTTTTGCGTCATAATCGGAAATGAATGTGATGTAATAGATTGTGTTTTGAATGTATTTCCTTTGATACTGTTTAGATAAATTGCTTACAAGCTTGCATACTTTAGTTTCGATTTAATCTGTAGATACCTGTGCAAAAATCAGTATTTTGCATTATCCTGACTGTGCTGAAATTTTCTATAGCACCAAAATTTCTATGCCGAGTTCAACGCACTTAGCGTTTCAATTAATTTTTACAGTCATTAAAGTCACACCAATCTAAACAAATTTTAAAATTACTATAAGTGTTTTAAGTTATCTAACTGTTCTTGACTAACAGCAAGCTTAACATCTAGACTATAATATACTTATAGATTACGTTCGAGTTAACAACCCGCAGTAGGGTACATATTTGTCACACAGTAAAACACTCACAGGTAGGTACATATTTGTCACACAATAAACGACTGTGACAAGTAAGAAGTAGATAACAGATAGCAGACACACGCGTGTCAACTCGCCTGCATACTTTCGATAATGAGGCGATAACTGTAGCGCCTTAATTAGTTATAGATGGTTAACTAACACGTGACCCTGGTGGTCCGGCTGTCTACTTCATTACAAGTATATTTTTGTTTGGTGGACATGGTGAAATCTCAGTTAAAATCAACGGTTAAAGTTAAAGGGACATGTTTGTACTGTTTTGTAAAGGGTTATCAGGCCATTGCGTTTCATTGAAGTGTATTAACTAACATCTTGCAAAAATGTTGGATATTGTATGCTTCCCTCTTCGTGCCGTGCGGACCACCTAATTTCGTGTATACCTTATTCCAATCAAGAAAAAGCAAAAGTTAAACTAACTTATATATAAGTTTGTTTATGGTTTGCTTTTTCTTGATTGGAATGAACTTTATAAAAGTATCTCTGCCTAGGTTAGGTACACAAGTTAACAACCCATGGCCCATGGCAGTACTCACTGCTAGGGCAGTGGTCTTTTCTCATACCTCGGGAAGGCTAAATCAGTACGTCAGTAGTCTTTCATAGGTTATACTTCATACACGGGGACCAAGTCAACCACCATGTAAAATTTTCGGATGGTTTCACAATCCAAATCCATCCAAACAATTATTATGAATGTGAAAGTAACTCTGTCTGTCTGTTACGTTTTCACGCCTAAACCGCTGAACCAATTTTTATGAATTTTCGTATGGGGATAGTTGAGACTTTGGAGAAGGACATACGCTACTTTTTGTCGCGAACAAAAAAAGTTGAAAGGGGTGAAATAGGGGGATGAAAGTTTGTATGGGGAACTAATCATTTCTCAAGTTAGTGATACAAAAACGAAGTTAACGCGGGTGAAGCCACGGGTGGAAAGCTAGTTTTTTTTAAATATTTTTTCTTGTGTCGCTACAAATGTAGCGCTTCCCTATTTACATGTTTTTTTTAGTGTTGGTCTCTACTTTTCTATATCGTTAATATCTATATATATCGCCAAATATATCGGTCATGCTCTGTTGGTGAAGGAAAGGGCACGGTCCGTAACAACAAAAGTTCTAACCCAACTCCCACTTGGCCTTTGGCTGCCATTCTAAACGGAGTCTTCTTCGGTCGAGAACATTAGAACCCATTTCAATTGTAATTTTTTTCTTTTTTAACTTTAAAACATTCTTATTTATAATTTCGATCCAGAATCATACAACCGCATTTCAAAATAGTTTTATAGTAAGATCTTACACTTTTTTTTATTTTTTTTTATTAGATAGGTGGCAAACGAGCAGACGGATCACCTGATGGTAAGCGATTACCGCCGCCCATAAACACCCGCAACACCAGAGGAGCCACAAGTGCGTCACTTTTACACATAACTTTGGAATTTGAATTCTTTCTCGAATACTATGCTAGAATATGTACCGATAAAAATAATACATAACTTACCTCACTTATATAAATACAAAGTGATGTAGTGAGGAGTATTAAACAGGATTTTCTTATAGCCTTATTTAGAAAATTCTGTCACTAAAAGAGCGGCGCGGCGCAGGGTGTGCTAAAGTTCCTCCTTCAGCAAATATGTACCTGTAAAAGATAATCTGAATTTATCGCCTACACGAAAGCGTGCTTTGGATGAGTTTTCGCATGGCTTATTAATGTTAGCCGTCCGTAATAGGATAGGCTTTTTGCTATTATTTTATAAATATTTAAGTATTTGTAAGAAATAATAAAATTTTTAATATTTCCATCCCTGATGTACAAAAATAGTAAGGATCCGTCTAAAATCGTCAATATCTTTAGACTTCAGAGTTTAAAGTAGTCTTTAAAAAAAAGAATCAGTACAGAATCGTCAATGCTGTTTAAGGAATCAATCTACAATCGTCAGTTTCTTCAAAGTGCCTAATATAATAGTATTTTCTGTTCCGCACGGCTTCCCCTTATTAACCTACGGTACGTCGTAACCTCTTGATTGAACCTGCACCTTCAATCAATCCGGTAGTTGACTGCTAGTCATTTGAGTTACTTTTTATGAAATGTCAAAAACGGCATTTTGTTCTAAAAAATTTTAAAACTTTGTACCATGACCTCATTGTTCAAAATAGTAGTTTGCATACTTATTAGGTATATTTTATATAAATTAAAAATTGAAAATGCAATGAAAATTAAAGTGATTAAGTTTTTCAATAATTTCAATTATAGAGCTATTTAGTCAATAATATTTCGTAATTTATTTTTCATGCAGTCAACTCCCGATTGCCGATTGTTACCCGGTTGGGTAACATCTGTCCGTCTGTGTGTATTCCTTTGCATACAAACTGCGCACTGCGGGTGCGAACCTCGTAGAAAGTATGTCAGTAGAGTGACGCATTGCACGGGCTTTTTCGATTAACTTTGAACATGATCTTTGGGTACTTTTTAATCTACAGTGTAACGGTGGATGCTTCTTTCGTGTTCAAATGTATAAAAATAAGCCAAGTCCAAGCCAGTGACGAAAATTAAGAGCTCCATTAAATATTTTTTGGACCGAACAAATATTTTTTGTTAAGGTTTATAACTTGTTGAACCTTGTTTTCCGGTTTACCTTTTGATAGTTTTCGTTTCATACTTTACACCATAACTAAGATCCAGAAATTGGTAACTGGATTCTTAATGTAGTGTGGATGTAAATACAATAGTAAATTAATGTGATAGTATGATGGAAATTGTTATACTTTTTATCTACATTTTATAACGGTATTTCGTGCACTGAACATAAAGAATGGCGGTGATTGTCTGCGATTTGTAGCATAAACGTGACAATTTATTAAAGTTCATTACCTATATTTATATACATATTTTTTAAAACTATTCTTGAAGGCGTCTGAGTCTTAGATTGTCAAAAACATCCGACAGTCACTGCCGGAGATGTGATAGTGGTAGATAGAGTAGTCTAGCAATCGGCATCAGCGGCTAGACTTCACGGTTGTCTTTAAAAGATAAGAGTGCAGTTTGTCTATTAGTATAACATTGTATTGTTTTATAGGCATAGTTAACCACTTTAAAAAACTACAAGAAACAATTAATAAATAAATAAAATAAATACCCGGGACAAGTCACACACGGTCATCTGGTCCCAAAGTAGGATTTTCTGTGTTATGGGAGCCAGAGACTGATATACATACACATATACGTTTAAATACATACATATATAGATATAATAAACCCAGACACAGAGCAAACAATTCTGCTCATCACAGATCGAAATCGTGGGGATCGAACCCACGACTCTCGGATTAGTGGTCAGGAGCGCTAACCACTTAGCCACCGAGTCTGTCAATTAAACTCTGTATTGAAATGTTAATGTTAATCCATATCGTCCCCACTGCAGGGGCACGGGTCTCTTCCTCATGCCTCGGTCAGGTACCTGGGGTTGGCCACTAGCCCCGCAACCTCCACCAATTCGGACTTGGCCCCCGTGTGTGGAGTATGGCCTAACCTTACCGAGGTATTAAAATAAAAAAAGAAATAAAAGTAACATACTTTTAGTTTACACAGCGTGTATGCGGTGAAGTGAACACTGGTGCAATGCAGTATGGAGGTCAGGCCAGAAGCGCAATGACGTGGCCACACAGTTATGTGGTGGTGGTAATCATAATGGATCTATTTTCCTGCTGCACAACTTTGGACTGATCAAGTTCTTTACATGTATGATCATAGGATTGTATTAAAAACTTGAATGTTTAAACCGTCGTTTTTAACATAAGAATACATTTATATTAGTGGAGGTTGTGGGGCTAGTGGCAAACCCCAGTGTCAGAAATTTACAAGCCCGCGTGTGGAGTATGGCCTAACCTTCCCGATTTATGGCAAGAGACCCGTGCCCCTGCGGTGGGGACGTTATGGGCTGTTAACTGGATATTTATATTATTTACATAATTACGTCTGTATCCAAGATATGTACGCCTGAATTTGTCACCTGACTAGGGGCAAAAGCGAAGCGCACCGGAAATGACGTGTAATGCGCCAAGACGGGCTATTTCCGCTCCCTGAAGGAAAGCGTTCGATAGAGACTTATATTTCAGTGCAGGGTTGGCACTTGGCAGCTTTGCCAGTGACGAAAGCTTTATAACAGCGGCAATTTGTCAGTTATCAGCTTTTCGTAATTTATTACGGAAAACCAATATATTCAATCGCCTGCTTATTATATTTCAGGCAACGCGATGCAGGCCCATAGAATATATCGATACTTCTGGGTTCAAAGGGCGTATACGCTGAATATAACTAAGGCGTATACACTCTTTGAGCCCAGAAGTATCGATATGTATGAATACTTAATATAAAATAGAATTTAAAAAATACTATTTGCCACACTGTGTCGTTACTATTTCGGTGGTAGTGGCAAATTTCCTCGGAATCTCTGAGACGCAGACCTTTTACTACCGTATACTATAAAAAAATCCTAGTTTAGATCAGCTATAGTTCTAGAATTATTTGACTCAATTGAAATCGAAATAAAATTTTAGAATCTAAAAAAGTATTTATCACAATTGACAGAATATTAGGAGTTTGAGTTTTTGTTTTTTAGAATCGTACAAGCCTTCCTTCCATTAGGTACTTGTACAGTTTTTTTTCTAACTCGCGAAATACAAATCCAAATTTCCGTTGACCCAACTTAGTGCATCGAGGGAATATGTATGAGGAAAAGAAAGCTAGGTCGAATGTACCACACTCCACACCAATCGATATACTTACTTCCTGGCTGCTCGGTGCCACAAAATACATAGATACAGAAAGTCCGCTCAATACAAACCACTAAAATCGTAAGCATATACATGCTTATAGACGGTCGTTTTAGGCAAGATCACGTACTGTGCGATCGTGACCTTGCCTCGAACGACCGTACATTTCTATAAGCATGTATATGCTTACGATTTTAGTGGTTTGTATTGAGCGGACCTTCTGTGTCTATTTTGTATCGATGCATTCCTCTGCAATCAACTATACAAAGATTATAGAGACTTTATGCGTGACGTGACCGGCATTTGTTCCCGTGACCCGGTACACGGCAGTGGGACGGACGCCACGTGCCGCAGAGATTTCGGCATGTCATATCATCATATTGTGTTAAGTCAATGACCATCATACTGCCTTCATAAGATAGAAGGCCGCAAAGTATATGGAGTCTCTTTTATTTTTTATGGCAGAGGTGGCAAACGAACAGACGGATCACCTGATGGTAAGTGATTACCGCCGCCCATAGACACCCGCAACACCAGAGGAGTCACAAGTGCGTTGCCGGCCTTTGATATGGCCTCGGAACTTTTATCAAAAGTACAAGCAATCTCTTAAGCTTTTTTGTTATATTGCAAGATATTGTGACGAAACCAGTGTCGTCAAATACAGTAAATAGTTCGTAGAGAGCTGTAGAGATGGGTTGGTCAAGTAACATGCATAATGATGAGTGTTTATTCTGTCTTGCTCTGAGTCTATTGTCCCTTTCAAATGTATTTTCCTTTTTCATTACAATAATAAAGTAGAACATAATTACATAAATGAGTGTTATTCAGCATAGTGTTTAAATGTGTTTCTAGCATAGAATAAAATGGACAACGAGGAAAGCTATTTCAACAAAACGTGCAATGGTTACAATAATGCAATAGTTATAAAATTCATATCAAAACATAACCACGCTGTTCCATGAACGCGCACTTCCATATTCCTATATGAATTGAAAATAGCTCTCGCCATGACGCAACCAAAACGACTTGCTATAATACAACTCGTGTCAAAAACACGGTGTCTTCGGAGAGTCTACGGGCTATTTGTAGTGGCTGTGAATTCTCGGATTTGTTTTGGACCAGTTTCCCGTAGATCGTAGAGTTTCGACAAATGGACGCGTAAAGTTTCTATAAATGGAGTTTGATTTGAGGAAGCGAAGCTGCGACTGCGGTTTGTTTGGTGGGATTGAAAGGTGTTTGTTTGTTTAGGGTTCTTTATAGTTACGACCACGTGAGACGTTATCATAGTAAAAAAATGATTTTGTAATCTGTTGCTGTCACTAACAGGAACAAGTTGGCAATTTCGCAGTAAAGTGCATGGCATGTGTCATAAAATCTTCGTGTACAAAATCTATCTAGTTCTTTTTCCGACATAACTTCTGGACGCTGTCCTATATTCTGCCCGATTCTTCTAGCTAGATGAAACATCTGTGTCATTGGAACCGGGGGGGGGGGGAGGTAAAGTTATTCAGTTATTCATTTTAAAGAGTAGAAGTCCCAGTTTAAGATTTAGCTGATTTTGTCACACCTTCTCTTCTACACATATTGTTCAAAACGTTTAACATGAAACACACCAGTGATCACGCGCACCTAATGGGCGATTATCACAACACTATAATAAAAGAGTCAAGACTGACTAGTCATCAGCATTGCGTCATCGAAGCAAGAATGTGATTCATATTAGTGTAATAGGTTTTGAGGCGTCTTATTTACGTAAGCGATTTAGTTGCAGTGTATTTTTAACTGCCATAGAAGGAGCTTAATGTTTTTCTTTCATGAATGTATGTTAACGCATTAGAGGATCATTGTATGGTTTCCAATGCTGCCAGTGACATTATAAAGGAGTAGTTGACTGAAAGATGACCGTTAAAGAAGCGCCTCGATTAACAAGACAGAAACGTAATCGCATTTTGTGTGTAACCAGTACACAGAGTAACAATGCTAAGTACGATTGTTTCAGTCATACACAACACAAGTAATGCGAAGGAAGTAGTGTGTTATTTTGATCCTGATGATGTGGGACAGCGTGGGTTTTGTTAACTGACATATGCATATACATATATGTATTTCTTTTTTTGGATTAATTTGAATAAGTGTAAGACAATCGATCAATCCCTCATCGAAATCTCAAGTTGAAGTATTTGTTGGGATTTTAAAGGATTGTTCAAATAAATCTGTTGTCCTTTTCTTTCAGCATTTGGTATTTTGAACCACTGGTCAAACAAGTTGTTAGTCATACAGTGTTGGTATATGATTGCTGGTCAAATGATTGTTGATATTGAGTATCAATGTATTTCGGAGCTTCGCAAGTTCAAGTGTATTATACTGGGTGAAATTGTATTCGTTGTATTCCCGTTAACTGTGGTTTCTACTCATGAAATTGTACAACTTTGCCCAAGGAACCTATAGTGAATTCGCAAAAAAATCGTTGGCCTCTTCATACAAATTCATCAACTGATCGACCATTTTTACACGTAGATGAAGAGGTCAATTTTTTTTTGCGAATTGACTATGGGTTCCTTGGGCAAAGTTGTTCAATTTCATGTGTAGAAATCACAGATAACGGGAATGCAACGAATAAAATTTCACTCAGTACAGTAACAAAAGTACAAGGTGTTTAAATATTTACCTTACAATTTGTTGGTAATCTATAACATTATCTACATTTCTTATGTTCTGACTTCTGATGCCGGCTAGCCTGTGCTGTTCTGAAACTGGCTTGTGGACGACACTTGACCGCTACATTAGCCGATGTGACATCACTTTACACTTGTAAACTGTCGTGTCGTCGACCCACTAATGCATCTACCACTCGCTACTTCCACTTATTAGCCACAGTGACCTGGAATTAGAGACTCGAGCTCAGCTCAAGCCGTAATGAATACTTATCTAGCCACAGAGAAGCGTTCTTGAAAACGTAGTCTTTAGTTTTTTTAATACGATACCAAGCAATATTTTTGTCGTTAACAATGGGTATCACAAGAAACCAATGATAAATTCGTGAAAAAAAGTTGACTTCTCTAACAAGTGGATCACCAACTTAGTAAAGAGGGTTAAATATTTTCGCGCGAATTTTCTATTTAAGTATTTCCTTTTTTTTTTAGGGAAAGTTATTTAGTTTCATGACTTATTATGTTTATAATAAAGAATGTATTTCATGGTCAATGCTTATATGAATTACAAATATGTAAAAGTCAAATTACTTATAAATAAAATATCGAGTCAAGCGCGTCCGCTCGAGGCGGCATAGTGCCTAGCAGGCAGGCAGCGTTCCCTCCCACGTTGGATGGCTAGACTTAATAGTTTCATGACTTGAAACTAATAAGTTTTAATAGTGATAGTTTAAAAACACCCTATAATTATCTAATATCTTGTAACTTCCCATATGTAGTTCCAATCTAATACTGAATCAAAATATTTCTGTTTGCTGAAATAAAACCTTTTTTCGATAAAAATATTGTTTCTCTAAGCTTCCCCCAGCAGTAAATATAAGGCTTTACAGGTGTTTCATACTGATATCAAAATGATATCATTTTACATTCCATTCCATGAACGGCAACAGGTAGACCAGACAAACAGGTCAAGTGGTCATCCCTGATACCGCGAAACGTAACTGATAAAAAAGAAAACTGATAATAGCAGCGAATAACTATTGATACAGCGATAACCAGTGATAAGATACGTTTAGTCAGACTACAGCATATGATTATATTTTGTATGAACAAACCTTTAAACGTGATAAAAGCTAATAATGATTTCACTACGGAATCATTCAATTTTACAATACAAATAAAGTAGTGGCGTACTCAGACTTCTATTGCTCGTAGATTAGAGATGTTAAGAACCCATGATATCCGTTGGAAATTCCATTTTCCATACAAACTTAAGACATGGAGTCTTCGCTTGCTTAAAAATCGATATTTTAAACATCCATTCGTAGTGCTCATCTTCACCTTCTAAATTCTCAATTTTTAAGTCAGTAACCCTTAAGCACCTTTAAGAAAGCCTAAGGGAGCGCAGTGAGCTTGAATAAGGCTGTATGTAACCTATACATTTGTTAAATTCAAAAATTCAATTAGGATTTCTTAAAATACTTATACATTCTTTGTAATCGTCATTAGTACAAAGTTGCTTTGTGCAACATCAAGGCACATCAATTGTGCCACACGATAAGAAGAAGAACTAAAAGGTCTCCACTTCTCGTAACTATTCAATGTTTCGGGAAGTGTTGGCGAAACAAGAAGAAACGTTAAGCTTAAATAAAAGAAACTCACTTCAACATTTATAAAAAAAAAAACATATTTTGATATTTTAGAATTAGAATAATGAGCATCTATTTCCGCAAACAACGTCTATTGCTTACTCACTCGACTATTAGTAATATAGTTTCATAATTATGTAGATATTTGTTTGCTTTCACTTATTGCTGACCACGGTCAAAGTTCTGCATGAAATTTGAATTTAAATGCAAAATGTTGAATTAACAGAACAGTGAATTATAATTTAGTGTTCAAGGACACAGTTTTTGTTCGTGTCTTATCTAACACACTTTTATTGCATGTAAATGTCTGTCGATAATGATTAATGATATTGATTGATAATATTGTAAGTAAGTTTCCAAAAAATGACTGATAAGCTTCACACAACTTGAACAACTAAAATATTTTTACATAATTATAGTTCATTCCAATTTAGAAAAAGCAAAAGGTAAATAAATAACTTTTGCTTTTTCTAAATTGAATCCAATTTATCCAATTTAGAAGCATAAAGGTCGTAGTCGACGGTGCATGCTCAGATTCTATGTCTGTGAATGCTGGTGTCCCTCAAGGCTGTGTGCTTTCGCCTACACTGTTCCTTCTACATATCAATGATATGCTGCAAATCAGCAGCACTCATTGTTATGCGGATGACAGCACAGGTGATGCCTTTTATACCGGCCGTGCTAACATTTCTCGGGAAAACGTCATCGAGAGCCGAAACAAACTTGTGTCAGAAATTGAGGACTCTTTAAAGAAAGTCTCAGAATGGGGTCGGATTAACTTGGTCCAATTTAACCCCACTAAGACACAGGTTTGCGCGTTCACTGCCAAGAAAATGCCATTTGTCGTATCACCTCGTTTTGAGGACACTCCCCTTAATGCCTCAGCTAGTATCGGAATCCTTGGTGTCGACATATCGAGTGAAGTCCAGTTCCGTGGTCATCTAGAGGGTAAGGCTAAATTAGCCTCGAAGAAGCTTGGTGTGCTCAATAGATCGAGACGGTATTTCACTGCGGCCCATCGCCTGCAACTTTATAAGGCGCAGGTTCGGCCTCACATGGAATACTGTTCTCATCTCTGGGCAGGGGCACCCCAGTACCAGCTTCTCCCTCTGGACCGTATTCAACGGAGAGCAACTCGAATCGTCGGCTGCCAGGATATCTCAGATCGGCTTGATTCCTTGGCGCTGCGTAGAGATGTAGCCTCGCTCTGCATTCTCTATCGCATGTACAATGGGGAGTGCTCCGAGGAATTGTTCGGATTGATCCCTGCCGCCTCTTTTCGCCATCGTTCTACGCGACAATATATTCATCCCCATCACATAGATGGTTGGCAGTCCACAACTGTGCGTTTCACTAGAAACTTTCTGCCTCGCACAACCAAACTATGGAATGAATTGTCGCCTGCGGTATTTCCGGACCGATACGACATTCAAACCTTCAAGAAAAGAGCGTACTCCCATATCAAAGGCCGGCAACGCACTTGTGACTCCTCTGGTGTTGCGGGTGTCTATGGGCGGCGGTAATCGCTTACCATCAGGTGATCCGTCTGCTCGTTTGCCACCTATGCCATAAAAAAAAAATAAAAAAATAAAAATAAAAATAAAATGAAAAAATTTAAACACAAAAATATCTATTTTTATTTTAAACAAACTTACTTTGGAACTGACACATGTCAACGTCTGTTGCCTACAAAGTTTGTTTACCTTTCGTTTTTTTTATTGGAATGAACTATAGGGGTGAACTAACTAACTAACTAAAACGGGGTGAACGGAGAAATGTAAAGGGTGACAATGGTTTTATGGAAAACTCAAAAAAAGAAGTACCTACCCGCGACATCAACATGTATGGCATTTGAAAATTTCTTTTCTGGAAATAACATAGGTATGCTTGAATTTTAACTGGCAGATAAATATGAGTTGATTCATAGCTCGTAATTATTTTTTTGGTTCGATGGTCACTGTTGAATGAGTCATCATTCGGATGTCAGGCAATATTTTCGATATAGTCCTGTATAATCATTGTAGGTATAATGTACAATATAAGAAGTGATACGCTCGTAAAATCTTGGGAAGTTTTATTACTCCTTATTCAATTCCATTCAATATACTTTATTGTAATAAATACATACTTATACAAAAGTGTGGTTACAAATGGAAAAGAGATACAATAGGCGGCCTTATTGCTAGGTAGCAATTTCTTATTGCTATTATTTATTTTTATTCTTATTAATTTATTCTCTTTCTTTTCCTTATTGTTCCAAATCCTTGCTAGAATCACACATATTACAATAATAGTGAACTAGAATCAATTAAAAAGTAATCAGGTTTACAATAGAATCTAATAAAAAAAGTATGAATGAATTCTCCTGAATTTTCCGCAGTTGTGAAGTAGGTAAGTAAGATTTTTTTACCGCCTGTCAATGATTATATCATGGTACATTTACATGTATGACATCCACATTAACAATCGTCTTATCGTCAATTGTCTTATCATTTACATACAATACATCAATTAAATGACATTTATCTTCATACATCGTAAACTAGGATGCATGTACCTTGTACCGAAGGCTTCTCAGAGTCCATGACTCATCTTGCAAAGTGATACGATCTGCGTAAAGTGCCTCATTGTGTTGACAAACATAGGGTACGTCATTCGAGGGATGGAGGATGGCTCAAGGGCGGTACAGACGGGGTGATTTTAATGTTTGCAGAGGTTTTGGACGTGGTATGACTCACATGAACTCTCACAAAGAGAACGAGTTGTATTACTATATCGGTGGACTGGACTGGACTGATGAGAAGTTTTGGTCTCACTAGTTTAGTGATGCCGGAAAATATAATTACCGAGACTTATATTTATGTATAACTGATCTTGGTATATGAAAAGGGATCCGTCCGTAAGCTAGAAGTAGGGACACTATATGTGTTGTTAACAATGATATACGTATTTTACTTATGATTTATGCAAGATTAGGTTTTATACTTGTGACCTAGTAAACGCAAACACGGGTAGACTGGCTAATTTACAATCAACGAATTTTAAAAGAAGGATGGTTGGAAAATACTGGTGTATTATTGACAAAACCTAAAAAATAACCGAAATCTTAACCAACCTTGCCAATTGATCAATGATTCCTTTCATGTTTGCGTATTAAAGCATTTCTGAAAAAAGTTTTAAAAGGATAAAGATCTTAGCTGTTCATCACTGTGACTATAATTCAGACATGCGCACATCGTACAATAACATACTGAGATCTAGTCTTAGCTAAAACACGACTAGCTAGTCAGTTCTGCTAGGTATATTTTCCCACGACATGTTATTCGATGAGAAAAAATAAGCAAGACGCCATATACTGATAAGTATGCCACAAAGGTCTTTATTCTAGGTTCTCAAGATGTTAGATTACTGTTTCATCTAGCATACACGTGTAACTACTCTGTGGAGGTGATTATTGAAACCGATGAAAGTAAATCAAAAGGCTGGCTTTCCACAAGAGGTTGTTAACGTTCCTCGCTCGCATAATCCCTTGCACTAATCTTCTCGTATTGTATGAAAAAAACCTCGCCCTGCTGAACCCTTTTCCAATAGAGAAACCTTAAGGCCTGTACGACCTCGAGTATTTATATAAACCGCCCAATAAGAAAGTTTCGGTAGAATATAACAGAATTCTTTATTTGCTCTTAAACAAGGTAAAGTAGAGTAAATAGCGCGGGTCCCTACAGAATGTCATCTTTCATGAATGCAACCTTATAATTCTTATAATGTATGAGGTCGACTCAAATGAAACTTTGTATATGTAAGCTTAAGCTTCATTTTCAATTCTTTTCGCGAACGTGACTGCATTGTTTTTATTTTCGTTCGGTGCAAAGCAAAAAGAAGAAAACCTTCGCGAAATCTTCCATGAGCCGACAATTTTAAAACAAACACACACACGTAAGATTTCCTCAAGTGACGTTGCTTAGGTTGTATTACATATTTTTTTTTACATTGCGGTGTAAAGAGAAGAACCACTATTATGTCAGCTCTTTCGTACTGTCCACCATCACGGCAATCGGTTCAGTTTGAAAAGTGGAGCTTCTGTTCCGCTTGTTTGCTGTAGGCGTAACCGTCGCGCGGCAGCTCGCATTTTTCTCATGCGTTTGACCTCAGACGCTGATCTTGAACTACAAACTGGCTACGTCTGTCTGCGTCAACGCGTGGGCACGGGGCAGGTGACGTCATCACGTCTACAGCTTTGGGAGTCCAACTGGTACTACAGCTGACAGGGGCCCAAAAGGTGTACTTGATATGACTGGAGATTTTTTAGTTTCGACTTAAATAAAAGCAATCGAAAGCTGTAAATGTCCATATTTGTATTGTAGAGATGCACAGGTAGAGATGTTAACCGCATTGCTATCTTTTCTGCGAAGATGCGTTTCAAAATAAAGAAATAATACTAATAAAAGAAATACTAATATTTGAAATTTGTTTTGTGTTCACTCGTTGAAGAGCCCAGATTTAACACGTGTTGCTTTAGCTAATCCTCAAATAAACGCGAGTGTTCGTTATTTATCACTTATCAGTTTTATTGCTAGGAAAACCCCCCAGTCTGCTGCAGTCTACCCAGGTGATAGCTACAGGAGTCACAATATGCAATATTGAAATGGGTAATAAATATCAATTCTTCAATTATGACATCGCAAAAATTTTAAGAGATAATTTGGAAAGTGTTTTTGTTGAATGAAAGAAATGGAGAGGAGACCTCTGCCTAGAGTGGAATCAGAATAATAGTTTTATACCCTCAAAAGTCGCACATTTTAGATTTTCTGGAACAAACCAGGCTAAAAAAAAGAAGAATCAAAAATGTTTAAACGCAAAGCATGATACAAATAGATTAAACGCATGGCACATGAATTATCACGACAGGATAACATAGAAAGCAAACCGAGAGAATCTTGGCCGAGCCAGAAATCAAATACTTATTTTAATTAAAACTCCTAAGTATATAAATATATCTCAAATGAGGCTTTATTTCTCTTTTTAAACTGCAAAGTCCGGGTCTTTTCCACCAGTGCATAATTCATGCAGTTATCATATCAAAGAGCTTTCTGCTCATTTTCTTGACCCAATGCGTGACCATCGGCGCTTTCGTGTGTCCTACTTTGCTCAGTCGACGTCATATAACGAATAACTGGATATTTTAATTTAATAAGTTTATGAAATGCAAGTGTTCTTGAACGTACAGAATATGGTTTTGCTGGTTTTATGGACAATGATGTTATACTAGTATTGAGATAACTCCAACGACAAACAAAGGTTTTAAATAAAATATAAATATATAAAAATAATTTTTAAGGTTTACAGTCTGTAAAATCACTTACAGATTGTAAAAAAATGTAGCGATGATAACTTGTTCGATATGCACGCAGCATTTTAAATAAATCCACCTTTTTTTTTTAGAATTCTGTGGATACAAAAGTATGCTTTACCACGATTAACGCTAGCTTCAGTAAAATGTTCCTTCCACTTTTTTGTTATGTATTCGTTATATTATTAGTAGTATAATGAATTATTATTCCGTGCTATCCTTAGCTTATTGTAATCATAGTTTGAGACACGGAATTAATTTAGCCATTTATTGTTTCTTTGGTGAAGATTATTCCTTTCCTCGAAATCGTTTTCGCACACCAAATGTTGTACATACAATACGACCGTTTTCTTTTCATTGCGAGTTTATAGCTTCAAACCCATTGTCATTTGGTCATGGGCGTACCAATGTATTGTGCGTAAATATCTATAGGTACTATAGTTTACATATGTATTGTATGGGGTTTTGGGGAGCAATGACCGTCGCGCGATGAACTTTTGGCACGCGATGCCTCTGAAAGAAAAAAATATGTTGCCGCCTTTACCTCGGCTTATTGTGTTTGTTATAATACAAAAGCATTCTTTTAAGAGTATAAAATATTTACGGTTTTGTTACGCGACTGCCCAAAGGAAGGGTAATGTTTTCCATGTGTCATTATACATGGTGATTTTGTTATGGCGTATATATTCAGGCTATTATTCGGGTAAATGTGACAAGTTTTGTTCTAGGTACACCATGGTTTAAATATCTATAGGTAAAAAAAATTGCGTCTGCGGTATTTCCGGACCGATACGACATTCAAACCTTCAAGAAAAGAGCGTACTTCCATATCAAAGGCCGGTAACGTACTTGTGACTCCTCTGGTGTTGCGGCTGCATATTGCGGGTGCATGGTGCGGGGTGCGGGACAATATTAATGCGACGTAAATTATAATGGGCTCACTTTTTGATACATGGTCTAAAATTTACATACATATTTGATTTGAATAAACTTAACTGCATAGTACAATATACATATTATAGTGAGCAGTGACGCTAATTACCATAAATTAATTACCATAAATTACATAAACATTCACTTTTAGTTTCGGATTCACTTCCACATTCGCTGGTTTTTATCGTTAATTAATGTGGGAATTGTACTTTTTTTTTCTAAAGACGTAGTTTTAGACGGCCTAAAGTCTAAATTAAGTTTGTTGTTATTGCAGTAGAAATATTTGAAAACATTCCAACTACAAATTAAAAAAAAAAGTTATATAAGTTACCGTTCTAGTCGCCTTGGAGGTGTGAAAAAAGATATGTTAAAAAAAAAACAGTTTTTGCGTACTACAGGACGCTGTGCCGCTAAATAAGATCGCGCTAATTGGAAGGTAATGGGAGACGCAAAGAAGTATGGCGAACTGGGACCCACCAAATAAAAAAAATCAAAGACGACCCATTCAGTTACGAAATTATTTCCATTATATATTTAAATATATGAGTATGTAAATTTAAAAAAATTAGTCCAGCAGAAGCAGGGAATCAATACTTTAAAAAAGCCTTGATTCCACACTAATTCAAACAAAAACGCAGCAATGTACCAAAAAAACGCAACGGTACAACAGACAACAGACCATGACAGCCACCGTTAATTCTGACAACAGGATAGCATAATATAAATCGCGTAAGTGTGAAAGAAAAAATACAAAACGGTTGCTGTCAGAGGGCACTCTCGGAACGCGGCTCAGGAGTCAGTGTTGCCAGACTTAAGAAGCTGTCTTTGTTTTAGGGGATTTTAAAGTATAATAATAAGCTAATAATGATACAGTCAGCCATGGTTAAGATTTGAGATTTTCATACGTTTTTGTTGGCTGGTGCAACATGCTGGTTGACGGTGGTGGCACTATTTGTCAAAGAGTAGTGTAGAGGTCAATAGGTTAAGCTCGGTCTCCCAGGTATAACCTAAAAAATGTTAAATGGTCAGTTTCAAACATCGCTATTTCAAAGTTCTCCCAACTTGTGCAATAAACACACAATTTACTTTTTTGTTATTTGTAATCCAATATTCCAGAAATACCATGTATCATTAAAGAACGTTGATGAACAGACTGGGTCCTAAAATACATGGCATATCGCCATCATTCTTTTTATCAGCGGTTTCCTTCGGATTAATAGCAAACCAATAAATAAATAATGGAATAATATAATAATGAAGGTTGATGATAAAAGTCAACTTGACACGGTTAAGGCTTAAAGCTTCTTTATACTTTTTATAAGCTTTAACAAAATCAGCTGAAATTACATACACTTGGGCTTCTTATCATGAAACTGACTAACTCTCCCCAAGGAACCCAATTCAATGAAAAAAATTAGATAAAAAACATTTTGACTTTTCTGACAAGTCGATCAGCTAGCTGATCAGGAAGCTTAGTATGGAAAGCGAATATTTTTTGCAAGTTCCTTGGAGACCGTTTTTTTAGTTTCATGAATTGAAGCCACAGTTTTAGTAGTTTCTTTCTACTATTTTGTTAGGCGCTACAAGATCTCAACAGCATCAAACCACAAACCGTTCCACAGACTGATTCCCAAACCGACCTGTCTCGGCTGATTTATACCACGCGATCCGTATCATAGGTTGTAACTGACCGTGAATAGTTCGATCTAAAGGTTCTATAGGCTATCGTCACGGCAAATCTGCTTGTATAGGCATGTTTGAAAGCTCTCAATTGAATCTGTTTCATTTAATAGCTTTGTTGATCTCTTGATTTTCGTGGATTTTTGTCAAAGTACGGCATGAGTCATGGAATATTTGGCAACAAGAAATTGATTGCGTATTTTATTCGGCTTGATTTCTTGTCGGAAACCTTGGCGGAAATATTTTTAATGAGTTCGGTATATTTTAGTTTCGAAATTGAAGTACTTAAATAATTAATTACTTTATGATAGTATCGATCTTACGTTCGTAATAGAAATGAAACACATACAACAACATACGAAATTTTGTGAGCGTCTTGAAGTTTGTAAAAAGGTACCGCGGCGGGTGATTTTAAAATGATTATATGTTTGTTTACCTTTTATTTAAATTGGATTGAAACAAGTTTGGAGCAGACCTTTTGTCCAGCAGTGGACGGCTGTCGCTGATGATGGATGATGAAACAAGGTTTAATCATTATGTTCTGCGAGACCGTTTCATATGATAAAGTTTGTTTCATAAAACATGCGTTATCGACATCAGTTAAATATTCTGTTTCCATTAGAGAAAAGAAAACTTAAAACTGCTTTTATATATTTTTTTTCAATATTGCAAAATAAAAATATTTTTATTTAATCGTTATCGAGACATGTGTGTGAAAGATAGGACATTTTTTCGGAAATGAGAATGAAAGAAAAGGGAGAAAATTGTTTATTACGCCAACTGGCAACAAAATTTAAAAGAGATACACAAAATTTATCTTAGTGCCTCCCGTTATTTTTATCCTTATTTTATTATTCGTACTGTTTATTAATTTAATTAATATTTCTTTATGTCTATGATAATTTTATCGTACCTATGCATTCCCTGCATAATCCTACTGAAGCTTTCTTGTACATAGCGTTAGTTGACAAATATTAGCTAATATTACATTTAGCATCTTCTATTGTAAATCGTGATGCTGATTGATAATAAACAATATGACCGCTCTGGATAGTCTTTGTGTTTACAAATAGTTCGATGCGTTTCGCTGTGATGCAAGCGACATCAATTGATGTTATGTCATGGAGATTGTCCTACACTGCATAACTACTATGTCTAGATTTGATCCACATTCATGTACACAAGACCACTGATTAACTTACCGCAACCGCCCTCTATACCTTATGGATAGAATGGTTAATTGTCCACACGATAAGAAGAACCTACTCTGTTTCGACTTTTTAACTAACTTACCATGTAACTAACTTCGCTAGGTGCAATACTGATAATTGCACAAAAGGGATAGTGCAGTGTGCGCTTCATAGTGCAATCATGCAAAATAAAAAACATATCGCAACCTCACGCATGATTCGCCGCGTTCAACTTGTAATGGTTTAAAATTCCAAAACTGATTGATGTGTCGAATATGATATCTACACTGGTGGACTAAAAAATCTACTCAAAATCTGTTGACCGACTTTTGAAAAAAGAACTCAGTCTACAAAACTACTAAATAGAAAAAACAAAAAACTAGAAAAATCACGAAACTAAAATCATAAAGAGTAAACACGCAGATTTTGAACTTTTGATTTAGTGTTTTTTGCTAGATAGAGTTATTTTTTCAAAAGTCGTGCAACAAACCTTGAGTCGATATTTTTGTCCATGAGTATATTATAGATTTTTTCTAAATACTACATAAATCCATCTCATCTAGCCGTTTTGTCATAGAGCGTAACTGCGGAAACTAAAATGTACAGATCTTTATTATACTGTCAGCAGTCGTTTACAATTTTAGGCATATTATTATCGTCCTTGCCACTAGATGAGACGATGACAAAAGATTAGTTTGCTCCACGAACCCTATAAAAAAACGTTTTATTTTTATTTTATGGCAATGTTTTTCCGTCTCCCTATTTTTTTTTAGTTTAGGTGTAGATAAGATAGCCAGTTCCCCATTGCGTTGGGGAATCTTGGTAAGCCCGCTTCCATCTTCGGCATCATCGTCACTTACCACCAGGTGAGATGATGCCAAGGGCTTACCAATTGTGGATAAAAAAAAAAAAAAATACAATTGTTATACGGCGTGTATATTTTTTTAAAAATAATTGCACTAGACTTATACCTACTACTCTTGCCTTATAATCTATACCTACATTAAATATCGTGCCCTATAATATAGATCTGGTATAATCATGCCTGTCACAATTTCTTAAACCTGTTTATGTGTCCTAATGCGGCCCTAATAGTTCAGGATGCTTTATTGATGAGGAGTATGACTTACCTCTATTATTTGTGTCTTGTACATACTTTTTATTTCAAACTCTCAGACTTGGCCATACGCCACACACGGGGGTGTTAATGACCTTACTTTTCCTCGATTTAAGAACTGCATAATTAGCAGAGCAAAGACGCAACGCTTATTTTTGTTTATGACAAGTGTCAAAACAAAATGTATTTTTCTTCTACCTAGTACAAAGTTACCTCCACGAGGAACTTGTACACTTCACTTTTCGGGAAGTGTTTGCGAAGCGAGAAGAAACATCTAGCCCAAACGAAACTCATTTAAATTCAAAACTCCACATTTTTGTTTACAGGTTCCAACACAACAAGATCTACACATACATTGGCGAGGTGCTCGTCTCCGTCAACCCTTACAAGACATTAGACATCTATGGCCCGCAACACATGGCCGAGTACAGGGGGCGGGAGATGTTCGAAGTGCCACCACACGTTTATGCCGTCGCTGATGCGTGTCAGCGGGTGCTTAGACAACAGGTAAGGGCGCTTTTATTGTCATGCAGATTTGTGTCCGCACGCGGGCCATACCCGCATGCGTGCCGCCCGCAACCTATCGTTTCATTACATGTTTTTAGAGCCCTTTTATTGTCATGCATTGCCCGCATGCGGGCAGAAATCCGCATGACAATAAAAGCGCCCTAAAAGATCTTTCTAAGTGACCGGCAACTTAGTCTTGGGTCACACATTATATTTAATAGTACTACATGCAGTAGGTATAGACACTCCCTGCCACTGGGAGGATGATGTGCCTAATTGACTGCTGTTGTGGGAGCTGTTGGAGCTATCCGCTGGCTGTTAGTGATGTTGGCCTTTAAAACTAAATGGCACAGCTCCAGGTGACTAGTTGCGGAAATTACCAAGAAAAATTTTTTTTTTATTTCTTTTTGTCTAGAAAGTTGATTATAATTTTGTTGAATATAAATTTTCCAAGTATCTGTCATATTAAGTGCTGGGCCAGAACATAAATTGTACAGTTTTGAAAAGCTCCGTTTAACTGAAAAGCTTCTCGAAGATATAAATAAATTTAAGGATGGTTCTCACAATAAAGTGATTTACTACACGATAGTTACTCTGCTAAAGAACTCGGGATTGACTTAACTACAAAATGCAACCGGATGACAGCCAACGTTTTCTTGTAATTGAAAATCTTTTACAGAACTTTACGACAGGTAAGAATGGCTAATGGAAAAGGAACTTAATTTTGTTTTGAAGACCTTAACATGTTTTAAAGGCTGATTTCTATACTTGGAAACGGGAGAGTTGATTGAATTTTTTATTGCGAGTAAAACCTATCAAGCCATATGTGACTGAAAAGCTCTAAGCTTGTAGATATTATTAATATTGGCCGTTTTCTATTATTGTTTGAATAAACCAAGCATTTGAAGTGATTTATGCCAAATCTTTTATAAATAAAAGCTCAAAGTTAATCAATTTAGTCAAAAGATCTTCAAAGATCTGTCTAGGAAGTCGAATCTGAAATATATTTTAAGCGTAGTGCATGCTACCAGATTGCTGTGTGGTTTCTATCAAATTTTATTGTAGGTTGTCACCAATATCAAGTCCAAGGATATGTATGGACGTGCGCGCACGTTACGTCGTGACAGCTTGGTATTATCTTCATACATATCCTTGGATTTGATGAGAGTGACGGACCTTTTACGGTGATAAAGCACCCATGGTGGTTATATCCCTTCGTGTGACAAAATTGGTCGATTATACGTAAAAAGGGAAGTCAGGCTGTACGAGATGAGACAGACTGTTGTTAATAATTGAATTTATTTTTAATATAGCATCGTAACTTCTTTGCTTTGGTATATGTAGGTAAATTCTTATGAAAATCATAAACAAAGGTTCTTAGCACTACCTAGGTATTATGCTAAGTACTTGCCGCGACCAATGTTATATCCTCAAACATTGACGTCAGCGATACAAAGCTTATCGAGCGTTGAATAATATATCCGTGCGAACTTTTAAAACAATTCGGTAATGACCGTCCATCAGATCATCCATTGTTCAAGAGAGGATTCGACGCAACCATAAAAGCCTTCATCTTCATGGTGTAGCTCTTCAAAAGCCACGTTTTTGTTACACCCTCAAGCTAAAAGAGATATAATATCTCTTTTCTCTGGCTATACATAACCTCTTGAAAGCTAATCGGCCATTGTTCAATCGTTTAGCACTGCACGGACGTTTAGCGGTCGTAAAATTGAACTTAACTCAGTTATTACACGGACAATAAATAATAGGCACAGTATAGTAATGGTGTCGTTTTCAATATGTAATGTTTGCTGCGATGTTCCAAAGGGGGTAAACATAAACATACCGTTTCTGCAACTTAAACCGCGTAAAATTGAAAATGTTTATATTATCTGTTAAAGCCCAAATTGCAGTAAGTCCTAGAATTTACCGGTAATGCATGCTTCGAGTAATAGAAAGTTGATGTCTGGACTTTGATGTTATAGTCGAGGTTTTGTTGTCGCCACTATAAAAAAACCTATTCGTTTTGCCAGTTTAAAGAGCTGTTTGGCATCAAATGTACGAGATACCTTTCTAAATAGTAGTACTTATTCAGTCTCGTAAACATTATAAGTGAGATATTTTATAACTTTACTGCAAAGCTCGTGATTTTCGAAGTCTGTTTTAGTGCTTCCGCCGACGCTAACATTCCGCGTCGTGGTCGTGGTTAGGTAGGATATGATTATGTTGCGGAAAATGTTTTGCGTGTCTCTTGCCTAAAAATATAAGCACGAAAACACGATACAAATAATTTATTCGACAGAAAAATCATAAAGTCAAAGTATTCTAAAAACTTACAACGGTTTTAAATAAGTAAAGCAACCAAGCTACTACTCTATCAACAAATAATTTGTTTTTTGATATTATTGTATATTTTATTCGTGATTTATTAAATTGGTCATTTACGCTATAAATTCCACGCGATTTTAAATCTACTTTCGTTCACTAGATCGCTGCATCTGATAGTGACAGCTGTAGTGATAGGTCAAGATCGCCTACTAGCCCCTTATAGGATCAGTATGGAGGGATAAATACACTATCTACACTGTGGACTAAAAAATCGAGTCAAGGATTGTTGCCCGACTTTTAAAAAATAACTCAAGTGTACAAAACTGCTAAACATTAAAAACAAAAAAAACTACAAACTAAAATCACATACAGTTTCTGAAATTTGGTTTAGTCTTTTTTGCTAGATTGAGTTATTTTTTCAAAAGTCGTACAACAAACCTTGACTCGATTTTTTAGTCCACCAGTGTTATTATATGTCAGATTTGATACGAGAAAAAAATATTCAAAGGGTGTTATTCTAGTGTGGAAGTGACTTAAAACATTTATCTTCTTGCAGAAACATTTATGAAATTTCACTATTTGATATTCAATTTATTTATATTTATGACGAAGCTTGTAGCTGATGATTTTTCATTGTCTGCTGATGTGTAACTGTATTAAAGTTAACTGTACTGTAATTCTTATGAAATGAAGAAACCATTAACCCACGAACGTATACAACGCGATCTTTTAATAAAATAGCCAATAATGAGCATTAATAAAACTTATTTTTGTTGCACCAGGGCAGAGACACATGCGTACTTATATCGGGGGAGTCTGGAGCGGGCAAGACGGAGGCGTCCAAGTTTATCATGAAATACATAGCAGCCAACACCCAGCAGGTCCACCGCGAGTACATAGACAGGTTTGTTACGGTATTCCTCAATTGTTTTAACAATGCTTTAAGAGATTTAAGATTAAAAGAAATTCGAAGAAAAGCAGAGAAGCGACTGCGGTTAATCTTGTTGGGATTTGAATACAGTTGAGAATACATTTTTTTTGTCTACATTTCGTACATCTTACCTGGTGGTAAGTGACGATGATGCCATAGATGGAAGCGGGCTTTTTTTTTTTTATGGCAGAGGTGGCAAACGAGCAGACGGATCACCTGATGGTAAGCGATTACCGCCGCCCATAGACACCCGCAACACCAGAGGAGTCACAAGTGCGTTGCCGGCCTTTGATTTGGGAGTACGCTCTTTTCTTGAAGGTTACCAATATTCACCAACCCAATGGGGATCTGGCTATCTTATCTCCATGCCGAAAACATAGATGCTATAAACATGAGTTTTGGCGGCCAGACTTGATAAGATGGTGTTCGCTTGGCAGACGGGCTCATAAAACCCTACCGTCAACCAAACCGTGCGCCGAAACCTTTTCAGTGTCTTTTAGAACATTATCTGAGTTTGAGGTTCTTTTTTTCTATTTATGTCAAATAGTTTGATCTTTTTCTGTCTTTTGGTATCTTATTTCATTCAAATACGTATTGTTAAAATTAATAAGTCTATGTCAAAAATTCTTTTCAGAGTAAAAAACGTGCTCATCCAATCAAATTCCATTCTGGAAACGTTTGGCAACGCAAAGACAACAAGAAACGACAACTCCTCGCGTTTTGGCAAATACATGGACATAAACTTCGATTACAAAGGAGACCCGGTGGGGGGTCACATCAGTAACTACCTCCTGGAGAAGAGCAGGGTGGTCAGTCTGCAGCCGGGCGAGAGGAACTTCCATGCTTTCTACCAGGTAAGTCCAACTGGTTTTGACGACCGACTGTGTAAGCTTTAAGGTACCTTTCTGCTCAGTTGCTTAGAATTGGGTAAGGGGTATATTATATATTTTATACATATAGCATGAAAATAATAATAAAAAATCCCGGAGTTAAAGACGTCACTGTAAAAAAAGCTTTGGAATATTAATATGAAAACAACCTGCGCAGAGATTTAAAATATAACTAATAATAAAATTGGTTTCATAAAATTAAGATTATTTTTAAATTCACATTTCTTGGTACTATTAAATTTTTCGTCAGTTCATTATTATGTTTTACGTCAGGTTTTAGGTTAGATAATTTAAGTCTATTTACCTAAATTACATTTTTATGTACGCACACCTTGTTCCGCACTTATTAGGTAATAGATACAGATCGTCTGCATGAATTGATGATAAAGTAAATTGCAAGGCTGGCTGGGAGGAACATTGAGGTCACGCAACAGCGAATTAGACCATCAATATCGCGAACTTCTTGGGAAATATATCGTAAATTATGATTTATTTTTGACATAGATTTATGTGCGCAAAATCTAAAAACAGACTGATATATTTCATATTTGTTTAATATACATAGTATCTTATTTATTTAATTTAAATTTTATTTTCTTAAAAAAACGCTATATGCAAAATAGATAACTAATTATTGCTTTTTTCTATTTTTCTGTATTATTTTGAAAAACATAATAATGATAGGATACATAGGCAAAAGAACAAGTAGAGTTCTGAGGACATCCCGACTTCCTCGTGGAAGGAGACACGGGCACCAGTTCACTAACTGAAACCTTTCTGACAAAGTTCGTATCTCTTTTAGGATATTTTGGACCGTAATAGAATGCATAAATAGGTCTGACCTAGAAAAACATATCTGCGTTTTTGTTTTTTTTTTTTTAAATTGTTTTTATAAGCGTAATACAGACAACCGAAAAACTAGTCCCGTAAAATGTAAAATAATATAAAGTTAACCAGCAATACATAACATAAAATTGAATTTTATTCAGTAATGCTAATAATTATTTTTAATATTCAATGACGAATACCCTAAAAGTGTAGATTATGCCGTAAAATAACATTAAGGATAATTCCATCATAAAACGAGTCTTAAATTAACAACAATATACTGAAGAAGCTACTAAACGATGACATCATTATTTTATGTGTTTCGAGTTATGGCCAATTAGTTATGACTACTTATGACATAATTATGCACATCTGATAAAGATTTAGTCATAGCCAAATTATAGCTAAGCTTATAAACATTCGCTATTGTGAACATGAATAGAACAATAGTCAAATATTTCTTAAATAAAAATATTGCCTAACCTGTAACTAGTGCACCTACTAATATTATTCATAGATTAGAACAAATTTTACGATATTTTATAAACATTATGTCTATTTAGTAATGATTTATGTAAGTTACATGATACAGATCTAAGTGCACAAAAGTTGCCCCTGAAACCAGAAATTAAATAAAATCTTTCACATTCGTTTAACAGTCGTAGATAACAGTTTGTATTAGTAAAATGTATGAAACACTGCAACACTTTAATGTTTTTCCCCTTTCAGCTACTCAGTTCATCGAATAACGTCGCAAAGAAGTTTGGTTTGTCCTCTGCTAACGTGTACAAGATACTGGGAGAAGAAAGAGCGTCTGCCCACGATTCGAAGCTGCATTCCGTCACCAACAGTGCTTTCAACGCACTCGGGTTCCCGCCACAAGTCGTCGAGGATATATGGAGCATTGTCGCTGGAGTTATACTTCTGGTCAGTGTCTATAATGCACTGATGTAAGGTGTATTAGGTGGTTATGTGTGCTTATGGTTAAACGATCGAGTTCCTGCCATAAGTGTTGCGCGAAACTGTCGCTGTAATAAAATAAAATTACACGAATCTATGGTCTGGATGGATGGATAGATCTGGTCGCTTACTATGGGCCTCATAAGAAGGCTCAAAGTCACCCAAAGGGTGATGGAACGTGCTATGCCTGGAGTTTCCTTACGTGATCGAATCAGAAATGAGGAGATACGTAGGAGAACCAAAGTACCGACATAGCTCACAGAATCGCTAAACTGAAGTGGCAGTGGGCGGGGCACATAGCTTGTAGAACAGATGGCCGTTGGGGCATTAAAGTTCTCGAGTGGCGACCGCGCACCGGAAAACGCAGTGTGGGCAGGCCTCCCACTCGGTGGGCCGATGACCTGGTAAAGGTTATATTCATTTATTTCACATTATTAATTTAAAATTAAAATAATAGCTTATTAAAAATGTCAAAGTATAATGTGATCGTCAAAATAATTAAAATTAAAAATTGAATAATAGTCATTAAAATAAAATTCAATGTCAATGAAGCCGAAGGGAAGCCGCTGGATGAGGGCAGTGCAGGACCGGTCGATGTGGAAACCCTTGTGGGAGGCCTTTGCCCAGCAGTGGACGTCCTTCGGCTGATGGTGATGATGACACGGATCTAGAAATAGTTACGATATAGTGCCAGAATCTTAACTCACAGCTATCGCAATACAAATGAATTACTTAACACTTCTGTTCGATCGAAGCTTGTCCGAGTTATTTCAAACCTCAGCATTAAAAAACAACAGTTTATACACGTTACAGAACACTATTTTTCTAGTGCTAGGTATGTTATTATTCCAAATTCCTTTGCAGGGCGAGCTAACATTCTCCGAAACACCAGAAGGTCGTCTTGTCATCGGGGGGCCCCTCAAGCAGTGCGTGAGCGCACTCGGCATCTCCGAGGATGCTCTCCTAGTAGCCATGTCGGGAAGGGTTCTGTCGGCTGGAGGGAACCTAGTTAACAAGGAACACTCGTTGTCGGACGCTAACTTCACGAGACTGGCGTTGGCGAAGGCGGCGTATGATAGACTGTTCACTTGGATCGTACAACAGGTGAGACGGATTTGTTGTTTTTATGGTTGAACCTAATTTCTGTTCCAAAACCAGGTAATACTTGCCTGACATAAAAGGGACTTCCTACATTAATATGATCCTATCCATATTAATTTATGACGTCATAGTTCGCAATTCCAAACATTTTGAGAACAAAATATTTTTTTGACATTTAATAAATAATAAATAGTAAGTTAGATAACGTCAACTACCGCTTTGTGAACTCAACGACACCTTTGCCTTTTGTAATGGTGTCGATTCGGTTTTCACGATTAAACTTATTTGACCGAACTAAACTTAAGTGATTTGTCTTTTTCTCTCTGTATCGAAAAGACAAGAATAGGATGCTTAAATTTAGCCCTGTCAAATAAGTTTAATCGTAAACACCGAATCGACACCAATTTCTGTAAAATCAACATAGCTGTCGTTACCTTGTGATTAAACTGTCAAATTATGCTACTCGCTAAGAAAATGAAGATTAACGCAAAAAAAAAAATGATTTTAAAATACTGTCTACATATTCCAGATAAACAAAGCGATAGAAGTGCCAAAAGGCACATACAAGAACACCCTTATCGGAGTACTGGACATCTACGGGTTCGAGATATTCGAGACCAACAGCTTCGAGCAGTTCTGCATCAATTACTGCAATGAGAAGCTGCAACAGCTGTTTATTGGTGAGATTCGTGATTATATTTCGTTAACAACCCATATCGTCCCCACTGCAGGGGCACGGGTCTCTTCTGTACCTCTGAAAGGTTAAGCCATACTCCCAAACGGGGGCCAAGTCCGTATTAGTGAAGGTTGTGGGGCTAGTGGCCAACCCTAGTGTCGGAAGTTTTCAAGCCACCTGTGAGGGCTCCGACATGTCTTAACGACTGTCAGCTAATGATAGCAAGGCACCAACGGCTTCACGTGCAAGGAAACTGTCGAGATAAATGCCACTAGCAGTCAAACCCATCCTGTGACCGTATCTGTAGTCAGTTAACCTGCGTGATCCATGCGACCACGCAAGCCACACTGAGCCACGACCGCTTGTGTTGTGGTACCTATATTTTAGAAAACTTACCGCTCAAAGATAACTGAATAGAACTGCCTTACCCGCATATGCCTCCTAAAAATGTAATATCTTTACAGAGCTGGTACTAAAACAAGAGCAAGAGGAGTACGCTCGCGAGGGCATCCAGTGGACGCCGATACAGTACTTCAACAACAGGATCATTTGCGAGCTGGTCGATGCGCCCCACCAGGGCATCATCGCTATCATGGACGAGGCTTGCATCACGCCTAAAAAGGTATCGATAACTGTTTGGTTATGATTACTGGCTATATTATGTTAATGTTTTAGCGCAACACACACAGAGGCGGTGCGAAAGCGTTCCGGGAGCGGTATTTTTTGTTATGTTCGGATTACTATGAAACCCTTCACACCAAAACCGAGCGGGGCCGCGCCGCTCCCGGAACGCTTTCGCACCGCCTCGCGGCCGCCTCTGTGTGTGTTGCGCTTTAGGGTTGGTCAATTCGGCACATCTCCGCTTCAGTGGAAACGCCCCTTAATCTGTAGTATCTAATGGTTGTGAGTAGTCAAAAACGCCGAAACCTTGAGGTATCTGCGGCGCGGCGTCGATATCGCTTTGCCTATAGTATGGGAGTTCATTATCTCAGTGTACGCACAGCACACGCATAGAAACACACACATACACACAAAGTACCATTGCTGTAGAATGTTACAAATCTTGCGAGGAAAAGTTAAAAATTCCTTCAACATTCTGTACTAACTTGCCAAATATTTCAAATTTAATCCTGCTTTTTTATATGAGGTTTTGCAATTTTTCATTAAAAAAATGTATAAATGCATCGAAAGTACGAATTACGGATCGCCTTTTGTGATATGACATACCTAATAGTATCTGTTACACAAATACAATACTTTATAAAACACACAAATTATTACTTTATTAAAAAATTCACTTAAATTGCTAACCTAATTCTTTTTTAAATGATACAGCCTAAGCGATTGTTAACTAGTTAACAAAACGTATCGTCCCAGGGGCACGGCGGGGTGTCTTACCCTGCCTTGGGAAGTTTAAGCCGTACTCCACACACAGCCTAGTCCTTTATAAAATCCTCTTATGAAATAATGTTTTTCCCAGATAGTTGATACTTTTGATTGTAGGTTCTTGGTAGAACATTACATCACTCATTTTGTTAGGGTTTTTTCCACTTATTCCAGATAAATTTTAAATAAAACTGCTCTTTTACTTAATAAGTGAAAAAACCCTACCAAAACGAGTATGCGTTTCCCACAGACCTGCATCCCGCTCCCCCGCGGAGCGACGATATAAAACTTCTATGGTATTTCCCTTTCAGATCACAGACGCAAATCTGTTAGAGGCGATGGACAAGCGCCTGGCGGGGCACAAGCACTACACGTCGCGGCAACGCGCGCCCGCCGACAAGAAGCTCAAGCACGCCGTCGACTTCAGGATCACGTGAGTGGCTGCTACGAGATAGTTTGTGCACTATATTGCTTCGAGAAAAAGGATAGTATAGTATGGTCTTCCGGTGCGGCGACACTGTAATGTCCCCCGATAATAAAAAAATATTTATAAAAGATAAATATTATAATTAACATAGGTTTCTAAAACTCGAACAAAGTACCCAGAATCTAAAGCGACCTCACAAGATGCGTAATGTGTAAAAGTAATGTTTTCGAAGTAAAAAAATCTGATCTGTTGTCAATTACGAATAAAAATATCTGAAACGGACTTTACAGTATTCTATGAATAACTTGATACGTTAATTTAATGATAATAAATAAATAAATTAATTGATAATGAATATTACTTGACTATTTCCCAGCCACTACGCGGGGGACGTGACCTACTCCATAACGGGCTTCATGGATAAGAACAAGGACTCTCTCTGGCAGGATCTAAAGAGATTGCTTTACTCGTCCACGAACAAATCACTTTCGGAGATGTGGCCGGAAGGCGGTACGAACATACAGAAAGTAAGTGGCATTTTGACAGAGGAAATACGTAATGAAAATTATAGAGTTGAAATCCGAAGGTTGGGTAAAACTTACTAAATAATGTGGCTTTGTATAGTCAATAATTAACCACGCTGAATACGTTAAAAACAACCGACTTCAATAGCAACAACTCCAATTTTGATATGTTTTTGTTGATTTTCTCAAAAACCGCTGAATCGATTTCGATAAAATTTATATGGGACCACCTGTGAAGTATACCCTTTTAAACAAAAAAAGAATTTTCCAAATCGGTTCAGACGTCTTCGAGTAATCGGTGAACATACATTAAAAAAAAAAAAAAAAATTGAGAACCTCCTCCTTTTTTTTGAAGTCGGTTAAAAAATATAATATGATGTTAGGTTATTAAGAAGCAGCAATCACTTCTCCACGCAAATCCTTTAAATTCTTCAATTTAATGAAGTTGAAAAACTATAACGTCAAAGTATTCCAAAAAATTTTTAGAGCAAAATGTCTTTTTTGACACGTTTTTTTTATGTGATATGTGGCAAACGAGCAGACGGATCACCTGATGGTAAGTGATTACCGCCGCCTATAGACACCTGCAACACCAGAGGAGTCACAAGTGCGTTGCCGACCTTTGAAATGGGATGGGGGGATGGGGGGAATTGGGGGGGGAGGTTGGGCCTCCTGTACCCTCAAGATGATAAAAAGTAACTCATCAAATGACTAATAATCGTGTAACCTATTTCCCGCCAGACGTCAAAGCGGCCACCGTCGGCGGCGACCCTGTTCCGAAACTCTATGGCGTCCCTGGTCGCTGGGCTGCAGAGCAAGGAGCCTTTCTACGTGCGCTGCGTGAAGCCCAACGGCATACAAGTGCCCAACCAGTGGGATGACCAGCTGGTGAGTAGTCTTTGTTAATTAGTCATAACCGGGGACCGTACTTTTGGTAAGGATGACGTCATAATGACGAAATTTTGTATACAGATTGCTTTTGCGACAACTAACACATCATCAAAACTAACGATGTGTGCCAGATGTACGTCCAAATATCATTATTATAAACTCATTTTTAAAGTAAACATTTTGGATAAAAGAAGGTTATGGAGTGGCGACCGGCAGCTGTAAGACGTAGTATTGGACGGCCTCCCAACAGACGGACTGATAATGCGGATTTGCAGAAAGTCGCTATGTTGTCTAGAACCGTGCTCTAGCTACACCAAGTCTACGTTCAGTTCATTAGACTTTTTTCGACCTGATACGATAGCTGAAATTATTTATCCCGATACATTTTATGCCTTATTTATAAAATGCCGCTAAACTCAGTGGTTTGTCGCGACAATCTGTTCCATCCAAGCGATTAAGTGGCTTAGATTATCTCCTACGATTTTAATTTCTATCACCCTTTATTTGTTTATCCCCTCCCAGGTCCGCCACCAAGTCGCGTACCTCGGCCTGGTGGAGAACGTGCGCGTGCGGCGCGCCGGCTTCGCCTCGAGACAGCGATACGACCGTTTCCTCAAACGATACAAGATGCTCTCCCAGTACACGTGGCCCAACTTCCGAGGGGATAGCGATAAGGACGCAGTTATGGTGCTTCTGAGGGATTTGCAAGTGACCGACGTACAGTATGGTCACACCAAGTTGTTTATAAGGTGAGTTGGAATGAAAAGAACGTCGAATTTTTTAGATTTTATCTTCAGTTGAGCTATTTTTCCTAGAACAGAATAAACTAATGTAATGTTATAAGTATTCGGATTTTGTATGGGGGAAGTCCCCCCATACAAAATCAAGCGCCTCAGCGTTTCCTAGATAGCCTTAAGACTATCTTACCTTAGTATTTTACCTTTTACCTTAGTATTAATATTGTCACACCATGCTATTTATCAGTCGAGTTTCCTTCGAAATGGTTGAAAACATTCCTCCTTGTTATCCGATAATCCAAGTGGAGCGTAAAAAAATGCTTTAAAAGTGTGACGTATCGTGAAATTCGCCTTGTTCCCTAGATTGATATTGGATACATTTTACTACGCAGTCGGGTAAATTGGTTAGGCTATTGATTGAATGAAAGAAAGCACTTTATTGTCCAATATGAAACTGGAAAATATTGTACAGGTTAGGCGACGTTATCGCTAAAGAGCGATCTCATCCAGAAAACTTTTGGGTTGAGGAAAACTAGAGAAAAACATAATTTCAAGGGTAGTGCGCAATAAGAAAATAGGTTACTATTTGTACCTTCTCAAAGTAGTATTTGGTGAAAATCAAACGCACGGCCAACGCGTTTGTTTATCTTGCTGCTTTGACATTCAAAATGGCGCAATGAGTGATCCTTTTTTATTTATTCACAAGCCTCCTCAAAATTGTTTGTAATGTTACTCCTGTATTAATGATTAATTTGTTCATATTAAGGTAACCTATACGTAAGAAAAACGGTCTTTATTATTAATGTATTTTATCGCTATGTACGTTAGTTTCCAACAAAGACCTCTCATATATTTTGGCGTAATAATAACAAATGATTTTTTTGTTTGGAGAGTGTTTGTGTTCTGATTGGAAATCACAGGCACAAGAGGCATTTCATCTTAGCCCTCTAGGTTGGCAACGCATCTGCAATCTCCTCCGGGGTTGCAGGTGTCTATGGGCAGTGGTGATCACTTACCATCAGGTGACCCACTTGCTCGTTTGCCTTCCTTATCACATAAAAAAAAAAAAAAAAAAAAATTGAATTGAAACAGATTTTACATAGCATGTAGGTAGATAATATTAATAATTTTATTAATTAATTATTAATTCTTTTTATTATATTTCTAAAAAAAAACACAAATTGTTCACCAAGAAAGCTGAATTCAGCCGGCTCGTGGTTTATTTGAAATTGACTGACTCGGTGGCTAAGTGGTTAGCGATCCTGACCTTTGAACCGAGAGTCGTGGGTTCGATCTCTACACAGAACAAACTTTTCTGTGATGAGCAGAATTGTTTGCTCTGAGTCTGGGTGTACTATATCTATATGTATATGTATGTATTTAAAAGTATATGTGTATGTATATCAGTCTCTGGCTCCCAAAATACAGGGAATCCTAGTTTGGGGCCAGATGACTGTGTGTGGTTTGTCCCAGATATTATTATTATTATTATTTGCACCTAGATTTATAGGTACCTGTGAACTATCTGTATTTAGGTATGTAATTTTCTCAATAGAATAAAACTACTTAATACTTGGATAGATCATGAGATAATAATATGAGGACTGACAGTCTCGCACACACCTCGTACATCCCTCTTTTTTATCCACATAGTTTCTTCTCTATAAAATGTACTTTTTCTAAGCCTATTGCTAATAGATACTACAGTTACCCTCTTGTGTTATTTGACTGTCTATAGTAATTAATTGCGTTAATTGACCAGTCAGTTTGCTCAGCTCATCCCGTTCATATGAATGAATGAATAAATGAACTATTCCTAGTACACTCACCCGTTGAATGAATCTTCAATTAAAAGCTGATGTTTCCTCCACAGGAGCGCCAAAACCCTCCACGGTTTAGAGGCGGCGCGCGCAGAGCTGATCCCGTCTATAGTGGTGCTGCTGCAGAAGCTGTGGCGCGGCACGCTGGCGCGCATGCGCTACCGGAAGATGAAGGCCGCCTACGTCATATTCAATGCTTGGAAGTGAGTACATATATGCTGTAATCATTGACAGTATTTGTACTAGGTAGACTGCGTAAAGCGTATACTTAAATAAAATAAAAAAAGACAATTTGGATTTGATAAGAACGCCTTGCTTTTGTCAGCTCCTTTCCAGCACTTTAGTATAATTTCGACTGCCTGTCCTAACACGCACGGTCAGTCGCGGGCCAGTCAGTGTGTGGCCAGAGAAAGAGGGAGTTTTATGTATTGTATATTAATAGTCAGTTTTGATGTACCTAGTGTCTCTTTCATAACACGAGTAGGATTTCTTTAGGCTTCATAGATAAATAGGTATTATAGATAGATAGACAAAAGCATTTATTTTAATCTGTGTGGCTTCTTTTATTTTGCGTGATTCTTCACTTCAATTACTAAATAACAAATGATAAGTGGTTGATAACTAATAATATTATCTCTTTAGACGGTACAGATTCAGGCGATACATCACAGACATGCAGACAGAGCTGCAGAGGAACCGCGGCGTCATAAAGCGGTGGCCGATCGCGCCTCGCGGAGTCAACACGGCCATCATACAGGTATGACGCCAATTTTATCATTATACGGATAGTATTGAATTTCAATATCCTTCTCTAATGACGGATTGTGACTAAAACGGTGATGGTTTTTTTCATCTGGATATTATTTAAATGATTTTTTTTTAATTAGTGTCCTAGATTTTGTTAAAGCAAGGGTGCTTTTTAATAGCAACCTTTGTATACATTTAAATAAAAGAAGACAAAACTCCCTTCTACATTAACAATTGGCTAGTTGTCAGAGCGTAGTACGCCCGGCAACAACCTGGTAGTTGACTAAATCAAAAATATTGAAATAGTAAACTATGTATGACATCATGATTCAATAAAGCCGTTTTTTTACTGATTAAAATTTTTAATTAAATATGGAATAAATAAAAGCGAACAAGTATAAATGTCAATAAAAGATCAAAGAAACAATATTTCATCATAGTCAACTAGTCAACTGTCCATACAACAGTCGCCTCTAAATCTTATTCTATCGCTGCTTTTCTACCTAAAGTTTGCCTGGGAGAAATTGCTACTTAGCAATAAGGCCGTCCATTCCTTTTGTAGTTTTGTGTTATTGCAATAAATCATATTGAATTAAATAATAATAAAAATAAATTTCCAGGGCGCATACCGCCGTTGGCGAGCGTACCTCACACTGAAACCCATCCCGCGGGCGCAGTGGCCCCAGCTCAAGATGAAGATCTGTGCCGCCAGCGCGCTGAAGGGAAGAAGAACGCAGTGGGGTTGTTCGAGACAGTGGTACGGTGACTACCTCTCGAGGCCCGAGTATAACAGTGACGCAGGTTTGTCTTGCTTTTTTTTATGTGATAGGTGGCAAACGAGCAGACGGATCACCTGATGGTAAGCGATTACCGCCGCCCATAGACGCCCGCAACACCAGAGGAGTCACAAGTGCGTTGCCGACCTTTGAAATGGGATAGGGGATGGGAGAATTTGGGCGGGGGGAGGTTGGGCCTCCGGTACCCTCACTCACTCGGCAAAACACAACGCAAGTTTCTGTGAGGCCGTGGTATCACTCCGGTCGAGCCGGCCCATTCGAAGTAAGCTTTGTTTGTTTCAAGTGTCGTTGTCATGGTGTCAATTTATGTTACTGTATAGGCGCGAATCACGGCAAATCCTAAGTTTTGTTTTATCTTACAGCTGTCTACAATTCCTCAATCGTCTCCCTCCAGAAATCGCAGCACATCGGCAAGCCCTTGTTCTCATGTAAAATCCACAAGTTTAACCGCTACAATAAATTGGCCGAGCGCTGCTTGCTCGTCACCGAGAGCGCGGTATTCAAGCTGGATGCCAACACTTTTAAGCCGCTCAAGAAACCCACGCCTATCACTGAGGTGAGACTTATTATAGAACTACTGATAAAGATATAAGTACAATAAGCTGGTTGTAAGCTGCTTTTCATCTTCTATCGCTGAGCACTGAGTTGAGACTAGTTATAGTTCAAGCTATTACGTAAGTACAATAAGCTGGTTGTAAGCTGCTTTTTCGTGACTGACAGCGCCGTCTTCAAAGCTTATGAAACCTACAAGGTTTCGCTGAGGTGATATTAATTGTAGTTCAAGCCACAACAAGTTCAACTACTAATAAACAGGCTGTAAATCTAGTCGTGCGTCAAATTTTAACCAGTGCTTCTACTCCTGATTCTGATCAACTTTCCCCGAGGAACCCATGGTAATATCGCAAAACAATTTTTGGACTCTTCATACTAATTTGACCGCTCGGCTGATCGGTTTGTATGAAGAGTCCAAAAATTTGTTTGCGATTTGACTATGGGTTCCTGCTTTTTTGTGACACTTAACTCTTTAAAGCTGCCCAGTAAACCTCTGATAAAAGCTAAATATTTTAAACGTACAAAGTTTACCAATAATCTGTAGTACTTACATTATACTCAAAACGATGGATTTGTGAACATGTAAAAGCCAATTACAAGGTACAGGTTAATTAATAAGTTACACTATCTAAAAGCCGTACGCGTAAATAGTTCAAGACATCTTTAGAAACGTTGCACATTGTGTTTTCCACATGTGTCACGCACAAAAATAATGACAATATCTGTAGTCAGTCAGTTTATGGAAAGTCAATTCCCATCCAGCGTCCATTTACTGCGAGAGAACAACTGTCTGGGTCGCAAGTCGTATTAATAGCGCGTTTTATTTCACTAGTAACGCCATCTGTTGACGGCGTTTGGAAATATGTACATCGTACGCGGACTGTGAATCTTGGAGGGTTCTAAATCCTCCAAGTTGTGAATAGTGCTGGCATAAACGGGTGTGATCAATTTTGATTTAATTGTCCATGCCTCCCCCATGACACAGGCTACGCGTTTGCTAAATTTCCTCGAGATTGGTTAGTTGTGGTTGATATTATTAGGATTTAGGATGAAAAAAACCCTGCGGGCGATAAGTCTTCAGAAGCGTTGCGCCATGACGCTAAATCGTCGGTAATAGACGCAGAGGCCATTGATTGAATAGAAATATAATAGAAATAGAAATAACTTTATTCATAACAATTAGGACTATAATTATATAACGTGTTAACAAATTAGTTGTTATTATGAGTAGAAGCCCCAGTTTAAGTAATAACAACTAATTTGTTAACATCTTGTATATAGAAAAATTACAGTAAATTGGCTCTCTTACATCGGGTTCCCTTCGTGAAATCGAAACCTACTAGTGCGAAACTTGTTACTGCGAACATGATATATCGAAGATTTATTAGTGCGAAGTTTTATAGGTTCGAAGTTTTATTAGAGCGATGTAATGTTAGTGCGAAAGCTATTAGATCGACAACTACGAGTATTACATCGATGTTACAACTTTTTCGATGTATTTTTGTAATTTAAAGCAGAGCTATATCAATCAATCAATCAATTTTTATTGTTTGCTCCATAAAATACAATATAGGATAACTAGTATGCTAAATAAAAGTAGGTAAGCTGAAACTTAAAATTTTAACAGTAGCTTATGAAAGGATTCCCTGTGTTCTGGGAACCAGAGACTGACTGATATACATAAATGTACAGGTTTTGTTACCTGTATACGCTTTAAACATATATATAAAGATATAAGTTTGCCCTGGGTAGGAATCGAAGTCACGACTCTCGGATCAGTAGTCAGGAGCGCTTACAACTGTGCCACCGAGTCAGTCAATAAAAAAAAACACTGTATTTGTTCGTTCGGCAGATCGGCGCGGTCCGTATAATGAGCACAGACGTACAGCTGGTCGTGATCAGCGTGCCTTCCGCCAAGAATGACCTGGTGGCGGGGCTGGTGCCCCCCGCCGACGGCGACCTGGTGGGCGAGCTGCTGGGCGTGCTGACCAACAGATACCACATGTGAGTGTCACCAGTGCCAGGGTCTACCAGGGCACAAAATAGACACAGAAGGTCCGCTCAATACAAACCACTAAAATCGTAAGCATATACATGCTTATAGAAATATACAGTCGTTCGAGGCAAGGTCTCGCGGGCAAAGTATCACAACAGTATCGTGACCTTGCCTACAACGACCGTATACGTCTGTAAGCATGTATATGCTTAGGATTTTAGTGAGCGTATTGAGCGGACCTTCTGTATCTGTGTATTTTGTGACGAGGGGTAGGGACAGTCGGTCGTGATCAGCGTGCCGTCGGCCAGGATCGACCTGGTGGCGGGCCGGGGGGACCAGCACTGGTAGCGTGAAGCGTAGACTGTAGACAAAGCTGTTAATTATGCAAGGGCCGACTGGGTGGGTGCCACTGTTAGCTTCCTGCCGCCGGCTGCTCGTTGTGTTCCGGCGGGTGGCGCGAGATAGTATATCCAGCGAAATAGTTGTTTTTATTCTTATAAAATCATATTTTTATTTTACTTTTCGTTTACATAAGTAAATAAGTAATAGGTGTATAAACACCTAGGTAATGCTCCTGAAGGTGCAAGTGCATATAGGAAGACCGTTTGCGTTTTTACTACCTTTTACAATAAATACATATATAAAAGCTAATCTTCATGAGCCAAAAGACGTGGATACTGCTTGACAAAGGCCTTCCGGAAGGATTTCCACACCGACCGGTCCTGCGCTGCCCGCATCCAGCGGCTTCCCGCAACCTTCATCAGGTCATCGGTCATCATTCGGCCTGCCTGCTGCTACGTCTTTCAGTGCGCGGTCGTCACTCGAGATTTTTACTACCTCGACGGCTATCTATTCTACGTGCTATGTTAAAACTAACAAGTATCCTGTATCCCCAGGCTGACCGGATCAGAGCTGACGGTGGAGGTGGAAAGCGGCGCCACGACGCGCTGCACTCTCGGCGGCAAGACGCGGGCGTTGCAGGCCGCGCCGTCGCCCCTGCCCGCCCTGCACGCGTTCACGCATGCGCACAACGTCATCACCTACCACCCCGCCAGCGCCCGCGCGTAGGCTGGCAGTAGGCTATACCCCACCGTGGGCTAGAAATGACGAGTGAGTTATTGTGAAAGAACTGTGTTTTTTAAAAGCAATTTAGTTATATTACACAGGGCGTAGGCTACCATCGGTGGGCAATACCCCACCGTACACTTAACAAATGAAGAGCAAGTAACAGTAAAAGAACGGTGTTTTACCGAGCTAAAGTACTACCATCGGTGGGCAAACCCCGCCATAGACAAAACAAATGATTAGTGAGTTATTTTAAAAGTAATTTACCGAGCTAATGTTACATAATTAGCATAACACAGGGCCTGAGTAATTGTAAAAGAACTGTGTTTTACCGAGCTTAAATTATATCACACGGGGCGTAGACTACTATGAGAAATCCTACCATAGACTTAACAAATGAGTGAGTGAGTTTTTGATTAAAGCAATTTACCGAACTAAAGTTATATCACATTAATAGCTATGGAATTCATAACCTACTGATATTCTATGCACCATATACATAGAATATGACAAAACCTCTGATCGAAGAAGCCTTGAAGAAAAAAAAAATGTTTTACTGGTGTAAGAATGAGTTGAGAGGTTTTGAAGCATTTTTTGTAGCTTTGATTGGGCTCATATTAGTCCAGTTATTAGCTCATATTATCCAGTTAGACGAAACAAAATGTCTTCAGAATAAAAACGCACAATGTTCTGGCACAGAATAGACACGTATCGTAAGCATATACATGCTTATATAAATATACGGTCGTTCGAGGCAAGGTCACGATCGCACAGTACGTGATCTTGCCTACAACGACCGTATACGTCTATAAGCATGTATATGCTTAGGATTTTTATGAGCGTATTGAGCGGACCTTCTGTATCTATGTGTTTTGTGGTTCTGGTTTCTATTTTTAATTGAACAGATCCATTGTCTCTGCTAATCTGTCGTTTATGCCATGCCGTATGCGAAAATTGAGTGGCGATTTCCTTAACTGTGAAGCGGTCAGTGCGAAAATGAAGAAAAAATCCAGTTAATGAAATAATGTACTTGTTATGAGTTACTTTAAACATTTAATGCATTTTCTTAATTTTAATTGAATTGAATGAGACAAACATGCGTACAACGACGTCGCTTGCGAAGTCAGTGGGATTACGCTAAGTTTCATTTAGAAATAAACTGTCGTCAAAATGGAAACCTGTCGAAATGCACAATTTTCTGTTTTTTTTTTTTATTATTATTGGCATTGGATTTTTGTTCAAAGTATGAAATTTACGTCAGTAATTTTTACACTTCCATTAATAAATGTGATTTTCTTAAATTCACGAGATGTATGGTTTTATAGACTGAAGGCATTTTTCTTAAACGTTAAACATAATGTCGTAAAAACATAATATTTCAAATAAAATTTAAAGTACTTTGATAATTTATTAAACGTGATAATAATTTGTTCTAGTTATTTTATTATTGTAACAAATAAATAAATAGTTATAGTATTTTTGTTATGATGTTATTTTTGTATTTCTTATTTTTATTATAATAACGGAATGAACTAGCTATAGCTAGCGGCTAAAGTGCAGTCATAATTTTAATTTTTGAACATGGAATTTTATTTGTTTTTAAAAATATTGAAATAAAGTAAAAAATATTATTTAAAAACTTTTTGACCCTTTAACACCCAGCAGAGAACCTCGTAAAGATGCCCCATAACAAGATTGGCTTATTAGTCAATCACAGACCTATAGTAACGATTCGATCCGATTTAAATAAATTAAATATAAACTAACAAACAAAATCTGTGGTTTACAATTAAAGCAGACAGGTAAAAGACTAGTCTTTGGATTTAGTGCACTTGGAAAAGAATGACATCACGAGTTGTAAATAATTATTCATTCATAGTTAAGTACCTTTTTATTATATTTTTATTTTTAATTTATTTTAACATATTCGATAATATACTTCGTCCATTTTACGTCCACATAGAGAAAAATAAAACCTTTTTTTGTTAAATGATTTTGGTTTAGAAATCTTATGGAATTTTATGTCAATAAAATTGTGATTACTTAAATATATTTATTAATTGTAATAAAATGAACGTACAAATATGCAGTGATTTTATACATTTTACGATGGAATAGACAGACTGGTGCCGTATTTTTGTGTGTACCGTTGATTCAAATATGATGATTTGGTGAATCCTGCACTTATTGCTATCACATCATAAGGTCATCGCAAGGGTTTCCGAAAAAGTTGTTGAATGCGATTGACCTTCACCATAGCGGTCCAGATTACCTAGTTCTATCAGCATAGGTCAGTATTAAGTTATATAAAACAACGAGTGCTAACATAATTTGTCATAATTACGTATGTAAATATAAAAATATTTGCTAATAATTGTAATTTAATGAAAATAATGGAATGATTCGCACGTGCCTTAGACGGTGCCATGAGATTTGTAATGTATTGAATAAATATGTACCTTTTATATTAAACATGTATTTTATTTATTATTATCCAAATCATGCCGCGTAGAACCTAGCTCTAGCATGACAATGTCGGTTCTGTGCATGGGCGTATATGGGTTCGAACCCCCTTAACCCCCCCCCCCCCCTTTAGCATACGAAAAAAATATCGCGGAATATTCAACGCATGACACGTAAACGTACAATTAGCTAGGCTTAATGACTTTAGAATACTTCCCTACTTTGGAATAAATGAGCAGTTTGCATATTTTTCTGTTCTGTGTAGATGCAGTTCATTACAAAAATTGTACAATTTTCGCGCTCGCGCCTTTTTAACACAGCTCTATACTATTGTTGTTGATATGAAATTCCTTACAAATGCCGCTAATCTGAGGCAATTTTAATATACATATATTATTTATTTCATGCCTGAAAATACGTAGACACTAAAACAATTTGACAGTGCAGTTTTCAGACATGAGAGAGTGAAACGAGCATTTGCGAGAACAAAATATTCTTTTAGGTGGCACTTAAGCCTAATTCCTTCTTTAACTACACGTTTGTAATATGGTACTGAGTTTTGACCGCTAGTGGTTAGTCCGCTCGCTTCACATAAGTAGGTCGCCGGTTCGACGCTCAGCGGGGTCCAGATTTGTAGGACTTGGTTTTATTGCTGGCAGGAAATCTGAGCCCACGTCTGGTTAGCTACCACCGTCTTTTATTTTATATTTTATTTTATTCAGGATAACCGACTCTTATTCTAAGTTTTGCCGCCAAACATCAATGTCAACAGCATTGATGTGTTCCAGCATGAAGATCAGATAGTCAGTTCCCTCATTGACATAGACATAGACATTCTTTATTTCTGGCATCATAATTTCGGGCGTTGGGAAATCTCGGTAAGTCCGCCTGCATCTTAGGCATCATCCTCACTTACCATCAGATGATAAAAAATAAAGTGCTTCTCACATGCGCTCTATATATATTAAAAAAAACTGAAATGTTATTGAAAATGTATCATTTTGAACTAAAATCACGGTTAGACCGAATTTTAGCGTCCCACAGCTAATATTAAATGTAGGGTTTTTCTTAAATATAACTCTAGAACGCTTTGATAATTCTCATATTTCTGGACCGTCGGACCCCCTCTATACGAAAGCTAAGCTACGCCTATGGACTTCTGTGAAAAATGTGTCTATTTTATATTTTCTTGATTAATTTATTTTACCTCTGATCTCTGTGCTAATTATTTGTATCTCTTGACCTTACACCCCTAGATAAGTTTATTTTTATAGAAATGAAAAGCATATTTCGATTAATAGTTAAAAATCCAAACGAAAATTCGTTTTACGTTGTTAATGTATTTTTTTTTTCGAAAATATACGTACACCTCAGATGACTCTCCTGTAATAAAATTGACAGGATTTAGGACCTGTTTAGTTGTTCGCCACTCGGACCCCATCGCATGTATGTAATCTGACTACACAGCGATTTTGTGTCTATTTTTATAGTACTTTTCTTTCACAACACAAAGGTGAAAAATTTTGTTTGAAGTTCCGTAGTTTGCGAAATTCAAAGGAAACTAAATTGGGTTCCCGTAGCTCTTTCGCACGATTTTCAATTACTATCTGTGCGACAGTCCTATGGTATTACAAGACAAATCTATCACAAATGAGCTCTACTTTAACCCCTCAACGGAATGTATCGAATTTCCGGTAACCCTGTATACTGTGAGCAAACTAAGACAATCCAAATAAGATCTTCTGAAATTAAGAAAATGACTGGATTTCACACATATTTTTTTATAGTAGGTATCTACCTATAGGTACTAACACTCTGTTTATGTCTGGCTTTAACAATCAACCTTTTAATAAAACCTCCATTAAGATCAGGGAGGCGGGGCATTTAGAATGGGAGCCTTAAGTGCTGACTATAAACATAAATATATACACACATACCTATAATACACCTGTTTAAGTGAAGTTACCTCTATACTTCATTCCAATCAAAAAAAGCAAAACGTAAACAAACTTACTATGGAACTGACACATGTCAATGTCATCTGCATACTATGTTTGTTTACCTTTTGCTTTTTTTTTTATTGGAATGAACTGTAAGGTTTGTATTACTCGTAATATCTTTATCTAATTGCGATGTGATATTTGATCAAATTTCTATGCAAAAGTATTCTTTCTACTATGTAAAAAATATGCTAGTACATTTGATGAAGTCATCCAATTTTTTGATCAAATAAATGTAAATTGGACGAACGGAATACCAACCTAACCCACGTAACGGCATCAAAACTCTTCCCTTTTGGACTGTTGGTTCCACTGCTTAGTTCCACTGGTGGGTCCATTAGGATTTGAAAATACTTATGGTGCCATTTCAGACTAAGAAGTTCTTACTGGCAATTAATTATTTTATAACCTTTTATAACATATGAATAAATATCCTGACCCCCTAATTTCAAAAGGCTAGTGCTTAAAATTCATACACATGTCACAAAATATGTAGGTGTATGAAGAACTAGCTAAACCCCCAGGGTTTCCTCGCATGAAACTGTATAACTTTTGTCCTAAGACTTTGCAGAAATAAAGTCTTCGTTGATAAAAATAATACGTATCTATCAGCCGAAAGACGTCCACTGCTGGACAAAGGCCTCCCCCAAGGATTTCCACACCGACCGGTCCTGTGCGGCTCGCATCCAGCGGCTTCCTGCAACCTTTACCAGGTCGTCGGTCCACCGAGTCGGGGGCCTGCCCACACTGCGCCTTCCGGTGCGCGGTCGCCATTCGAGAACTTTACTGCCCCAACGGCCATCTGTTCTACGAGCTATGTGCCCTGCCCACTGCCACTTAAGTCTAGCGATTCTGAGAGCTATGTCGGTAACTTTAGTTCTCCTACGTATCTCGTCATTTCTGATTCGATCACGCAGGGAAACACCAAGCATAGCACGCTCCATCGCCCTTTGGGTGACTTTGAGCCTTCTTATAAGGCCCATAGTAAGCGACCATGTCTCGGATCCATATGTCATCACTGGCAACACACACTGGTCAAAGACTTTAGTCTTGAGGGACTGCGGTATTTTGGACGTAAAGATATTGCGAAGCTTCCCAAACGCTGCCCAGCCGAGTTGGATTCGACGATTGATCTCTTTCTCGAAGTTGGACCTACCTAACTGAACTGTTTGTCCCAGGTATACATATTCGTCAACAACTTCGAGTGTAGAGTTTCCAACCTTCAGAGGAGTGGGTGTAACACGGACGTTTGACATGATTTTCGTCTTATCCATGTTCATTTTAAGACCCACTTGTTGGGAGACTCTACTAAGTCCTTCGAGCATTGCGCTTAGGTCTTCCAAGGTATCAGCCATGATCACGATATCGTCAGCAAATCGATAATATCCGGGACAAATCACACACGGTCATCTGGCCCCAAACTAGGATTCCCTGTACTATGGGAACCAGAGACTGATATACATACACATATACATTTAAATACATACATATAATAAATTCACCCAGACATAGAGCAAACAAATCTGCTCATCATAGAAATGTTTGCTCTGGGAGGGGATCGAACCCACGACTCTCGGATCAGTAGTCAGGAGCACTAACCTCCTCCTTTTTTTGAAGTCGGTTAAAAAAGCCTCCTATGGGAGATATGACTGAAAATCGATTTGAGGGAGTGAGATAGCTAGCTAGACTCTAGGTTTTAGTTACCCACGTGGCAAAGCACGTGACGCAGTTCACAAGGTTCGCAACTTTCGCGAGTTCACTGTTCTTGTTAAAGACAACGGCTATAGCAGGCTATAGCTTGAATAATAAGGCTGGTTTCAGAGCAATGCGTAAGGTCAGCGGTCGTGGCTCAGTGCGGCTTGCGTGGTCGCATCGATCACGCAGGTTAACTGACTACAGACAGACACGGTCATAACCTGGATGGGTCTGACTGTTAGTGTCATTTATCTCGACCGTTTCCGTGCTTCGCAAGGCACGTTAAGCCGTTGGTGCCGGCTGCTATCGCTAGCAGTCGTTAAGCCATGTCAGAGACCTTATAGGCGGCTTGTAAACTTCTGACACTGGGGTTAGCCACTAGTCCCACAACCTCCACCAATCCGGACTTGGCCCCCGTGTGTGGAGTATGGCCTAATCCTTCTCGAGTTATGGGAAGAGACCCGTGCCCCTGCAGTGGGGACGTAATGGGTTATTAACGAACGCGTAAGGTCAGTACGGATTATCCGCACTACTCCGTCACGCTCCATCATGCTGTCAATGAGCGCAGAATGAGCTGCAAGTGCAGGGCGCTTCCGCATTCGGGTCTGTGGTCTTGTTGGCGGGGACGGCTGCGTAACGTATTTCGTGAGGTTACTGGTAAACCATGTTCTAACAACTCACGTGTGTCTCCGCTTCGGAAGTCCTCTTCGTAAGATCCGTACACACTGCACTGAAACCAGCCTAAGTAGTCGCTTCGTACAGGTCCACACACACTGTACTGAAACCAGCTTAAGTTACTGAGAAAGCACGGAAAGAAGCGTCGATGGTTCCAAGGTTGTGACTCCGCCCTAATAACCAAGAGATATGGTTCCACCCTGGATCAATGAGTCAAAGTACCGACCGACGAGATTTTTGAAAATAACTTACCTACATAGAAATTGCGTACTAATTGCTTTTGCTTTAAGGTTAAAAAAAAGAAGCACACGAAACCTTAATATCATCTGCCAACTTATACAGGATGTAACAAAAAGGTGTGGTAATACTTCAAGGTGGGCTTCGACTCACCAAATTGAACAACTTTTTTGTTCTACCACTTTGTTGAAATCGCAATTTTTTTGAACTTTCATACAAATTGTATGTAATTCCTTTTTAAAATTCTAAGGTTGACTGGATAAGAGATCTCGTAAGGGATAAGTCCGCCCACACCTTTTTGTTACACCTGTAGATACATCAGAAGGTCGAGATGCACACGTAGGTACCTATTTACCGAAATAACAGAATTCTTAATAGTCCAAAAGTAGTCCTCAATCTAAAAATGTCCTACTCCTGACCCCGAGTGACGTTCAGTCTATTTATTCGGAAAATAGTTATTAATTAAAATTGCGAACATAATTAAATCCGTTGTTCTACGAAGCGAACTTCTCGTCATAACATTCTAGAATCTAACTAGTTACCCACGTATTGTAGGTACTCCCATTTATTACCGAACCAGTTTAAAAGGATCCAACGATTCCAGAACCATCTCGAGTTCAAAGTTCATGTTCCATTTAATTTTATAATTATATTTCTAATAACTCCAACTAACGATCCTACCGGTAAGTCTAACCACGTGGCTCATAAGTAATTAAGTAATACCCAAGTACTTAACTATAACAAATAGCGTTTCCGGAACTGGTTTAGATTAATTAAATTTGCAATTGATAGTGTTTAATTGGCTTGTTTAGTGACTGGTTTACTGTTTGAACTCGAAATATTTGTATCAAGATTAAAAATGACTCTAGTAAGGTAAGATGGAAAACAAAATTATATAAACGTAGTTTAACAACCAATGCAACCCGTCGTCGTAAAGAAACATCGAAGAAACGGCGTATCGCAGTATTATAGTATCGGCAAATAGTCACCGAATGTAACAATTTTCGTAGAATCATGTGTCGAAGTAGGGAACCCGTTCCCTCTATACGAGTGCTTTCTCGATTTGTTCATTGTTAGAGTGCGTGGTGTCGTGTCAAAGCTTCGTTTTTCGATGAAGTCTGATAGTTACACACGTTTGTGACTATTCGTGATTATCGTATCGTATAGGTAGGTACCTATTATGGCAAAGAGAGGGTGCTTTCCATCTGGCCCTGTTGCTCGCTCCCGTCCCGTCCCGTCCCGTCCCGACTGCTGCAGCTGTAGTTTGGTTGTGCTGGTGACTTGGCTGCACCACTCAGGTGATCTGGTTCAAGTTCTCTTGCCGAAATTCTTGTTAAAATTTGGTATTCGAGGCTACGAGTATTTCTCAGCGTAAACTTTGTCCACAGAAAGAAAGAATGCGTTACGTAATTTCATCATTGGTTATAGGCGAAAAAGCGTGGATAAAATACAGATACATACTTATACCGAAAAATCAAATATTACCTTAATTGTTGTAATATCAAATATCACCTTGTAATTTTTATCAGAAAGATTTTTCAGTGTTAACTACCTAGAAAAATAAAAATGTCGCGTTTCAAACGAAAACCATTAGTACACCATCAGGCGGCAGCCTTAACTATGATTTTTCAATAGCCAATAAAAATATCGTGCACCGCATAATCGAGCGATATTTTTATTTTCTTGTCTTACCTATTTACGTAACAGCGCAGGTCGGCATTTAGGTAAACTTCGGGGTCAAATGACGTTACACCTCGTTTAGCGCCAAGCACTAAGTAGGTATAGCAACTATTTCTTATTCTTATCCATCATCATCATCATCATCATCATCGTCGTCGGTGGCGCAACGGGTAGAGACTGCGTCTTCCTAACCAGAGGTCTGGGTTTCAATCCTGGCCAGTGCACCAAAGAGTTTTCCAAACTTCCGTACATTTTTCATACCGACTGCTTCAACGGTGAAGGAAAACATCGTGAGAAACCTGCACATCTGATTTCTAGTGTATGTGAGTCGCGTTGCACACGTCCGTATAGGTGTAAATCTTAAAATCCCTACACGTGACCGCGGGTGATACTAAGTGCAACACTAAGCAACCGCCGTCTATGCTTTGTGGATAGCACGGTTAAAATGTGCCACACGATAAGAAGAAGAATTATGATCATCAGCCAAAAGACGTCCACTGCCTCCCCCAAAGATTTTCACACCGACCGGTCTTACGCTGCCCTCATCCACCGGTTTCCGGCGACCTTCACTAGACCGATTATATTGTACATACCTATATGAGGAATTAGGTCGGCGAAAATTGCCATCGCCCTTTACGTGTTTGTATCTCGATATTTAGGACATGTTGGGAAACAGCTATTAGCTAATTTAATTTATTTCATTTTAATAAAACAGCACTGTTGCTATTATCTTGTCTCTGCTGCTATTGTAGATATAGAGGGTGACTGTATTCGCCGACAAGTGACAAATGCTAAATACTACACATCAAAAAGTTTTTAACTCCGATTGTGTAGGTTCCTTGGGGAAAGATGTTTGTTTCATAAGTATAATTAAGTAGCATCACAAAGTAGCATCTACCTCTTGCAGGTTTATAGCAAAAAATAATAATCACCTAGTAATTTCCATATTCAAACCCCCATACAAACTTTGTAATTTTATGATATAAGTAGTCCAAACTTTTTTTTAAATTGAGAGAAGCCTTGTAAAGTATAAGTACCTCAAAACTATATTACCACGTAGGTACGTGCCAATTTCCTATTTGAACTTTATGAATGTCAAAAGCCGACTATACGCTAGTCCAAAGTTGCTTAATTTTGCTTCTCACGTACGAAAACCATCGAGCTGTATCAAAGATTTGCACCCCTTATCCGCCCTCTGGAGCGACGAAATAAAACGTATTCCCGTTGTTGTGTATGAATTCTTACCACTATAGGACTGGGATTGTCCCGAAGCTCGAGGTTTGATGTCAATTTTTATAAGAACTTCGCAGTAGTTTCTTTTTTCGCATTATTAGAACAAGAGTCACTGAAAAATCTTACAGAAAGATATTTTTTTGGTATTTGTTGTGTAAAATTGTATCTCCGTGCATATTTTTTTTTTTTATAATGATTTTACATACCGATACAAAAATTAACGAGTGAAAGACGTCCAATGCTGAACAAAAGCTTCCTCCGAGGATTTCTACAACGACCCGTATCCAGCGGCTTCCCGTGACCTTCACCAGGTCATTGGTCCATCGAGTGGAAAGTTTGCCTAAGCTTCGTTACGTCTTCCGGTTCGCCCGTCGAGAACTTTCTAGCATAAACGGGCACCTGTTCTACAGGCTAGGTACCCTCACCTCGCGTCTCACACTGCCACTTGATTTTAGAAACTCTCTCAGCTATGTCGTAATAATATTTTTTTGGCACTAATTTGGCTGATCAGCTTCTCAGAAAAGTCAAATAGGTATTTCTTCACGTTATTAACAAAAAAAAACTGTATTTCATGAGTAAAGTCAACTTTATATGGGAAGTATAATTTTGCAGTTACAATGGGACCTCATATAGGTGTGATTATAATACATTCTTATTTTTATGACATAGTCTACCACATACCTACACAAAAGGTAAAATACATTTTATGCCTGAATACAATATGTATTGTATCCTTTAAGTGCTCCTGCCGACACACCCTGCCAATGCCAATAAATAATGCATTTACTCATACTCCTAATATAAGCTTCTCTACCAATATCCTTGTAAGACGAGCTTTTCGCACGGTTTTTCGGACTAAATGACTTATTAACTGTTGAGCCCCATATTTGCCCAATAACTCAAACACTTACGAACACTGTCCCAGCTGACAAAACTTTTGGTTAATGGGAAATAGCTTGGCTTTCAATGTAAGTACACGAATATGTAACTTGAAATACTTGGGTAAGTATATGAAGAGGAATACAAACTGAAATCGTAGTTACTTATATCGATTCCTAGACGGCTGAATTTTGACTGTGTACCTCAGAAGGAGGGTAATGTTTTTGCGGAGTACCTATATTTCTGTTTGCTTAGCTAAGACTGGCATAAACAGAAAGAACTAATTTGGAGTGTTAGATATCTTCAGATAGATTTGATCCACTGTTTGAAGGACCTTAAGAGCAACCGATCTCACCCAACATATCTCAAGAATGAACAAAAATAAATACCGAGGACGTCCAACGATTTTTTTAGATCCCTCGCGTTTTGTTGTAGTTTTTAAACCAACAATGGTCCTATAGAGATGAATTATTGAAAATAAGTATTATTTGATGAGCTGTCAATGTCAACTGTATCTGCAAAAAGTATGTGCAGTGCTCCTGTTCAAGTCATAAAAAAAATGGGTGTCCCTATTTTATTGTTCATGCTTTTTTAGTTAAATCCTAAAGTATTACGGCATTATGGAGACTTGATGATTAAACGAACTTACCTGTAAGTGAAGTTCTATCATCTATCTTAATTATACAAAGGCTTCGTCCGAAGAGATTAGTATAATTAATTAATTATATTCTAGGTACCTGTAGATGGGGCAGCCTCTAGAACTGCCCCAGTACCATGTCAGGTATAACTGTGCATGAGCGTACTAAGGTGAAGAGATAGCCCTGCAGCTATCCGCAACTCCTTTACTGGCAAGAGACAGCCCCTCGAACTGCTCGCAATGCCGTGCACAAGATATTGCTGTTTTGCATACATGCAAAAGTGTGAAAGTGAAGGGATAGCCCGGTGACTATCCCGCAACACTTATCGTGGCGGTGACAGCCGATAGAACTGCCCGCAATACCGTGCGCGTTTGTATTTCAAACAGTCAGCAATTATGTGTATTGCGTTTACTCGTAATAACGACATGTATTATGATGAGGCAAATCATATCGAAAGCATTTAGAATAAATATCTTTACATATTACGTTCACAATCCATACCGTGCAGGGGCACGGGTCTCTTTCCTTAAATCAGGAAGGTACTCCACTTATGGGGGCCAATTCTGGATTTTATGTTTATTGAGTATCAATTAACAACCAGGAATCAGTACAGTGAGACTATCCAAGGAGTACCTCGATGTGCCTTGTAGACGGCCGGGTGGCCATCGTAAACCGAGCGAAAAGCAGTCGCCTTGTATGTTGGCATATTTTACTCATTTCACGCGAAATCCGATTGAACATAATTATGTATGTTACTAACCTTTTATCATCTCCAACCGACGTGTATGGGGTCGTCCATTAATCACGTGATGTTTTTTTAGCAACTTTTTAACCCCCGTCGCCCCTGGTGATATGTGGTGAGGTTTTAGACTACCCATGCACCCCCTACCCAAAATCACGTGTATTTTTTGGGATAAAGTATCTTAAAAGTTTTTAGAATTATTATCTTTTAACACAGGTATAATGTAATTTAATTCTGGAAAATTAAGCATGGTGATAAAAAATGTCCAGACAGATAGGTTGTTTCTGACTGCCTGAAGCCGTTTTAGAATCTTGGGATGAGAATATACACGTGATATCTCACTACACCCCCTCCTCCCCCTTGTGATATTTCGTGATTTTTTCCGAACCCCTCCTCCCCCCTTTTGAGCCTCACGTGATTAATGGACGACCCATATGTAGAAGAATCCCGTGATCTCCGACAGGCGCTTGAAGTCAAACCGCGGCATCAAGTTTCAAATTAACTTTATTGATTCTCTTTACACGAGAAATACAGTTTATTGTTGTAATTGTAACTCCACTTTCACTGTACAGGAAAGATGAAGATTAAACCTTTCAATGAAGATTTTTCGAATGTTTTTTTTTTATATTTTTTATTTTATATGGAAAAGCACTATTGCGAAATGAACAGAAATGGCGGATATGACTGGCAGTAGGCAAGTCCTACGAACAATCTTTTTTTTTTTAAGAGTTAACAAAGTACACTCAAAACAATGCTTCGAATGGCGAACGCTGAGCGTTACTACAAGTACCTAATAGAATATAATTAATTAAATATTGAATTATGCTAATCTCGAGGACGACGCCGATGTATAACTTCTCTTGTTAGAAGGTATCTAAGTCAGGTATAAAAGTACCCGAGATTGTGCCCGAGATTAAGTTGTTATACGCGATAGGCAAAGTATCATATACTTACCTATCCTAAAACAAGTATTCAACGCGAAGTATTACATCAATATGTAGTTAAAAACGTGAACTGTAAGTCGGTACTTGTAACAAGCTTGTCGGCCGTATTTCTGAACTCTTCAAAAGCTTGATAGGTACCCCGCCTAAAATTTGATTATCAAACTTTCTAACAATTTTGAGAGCTCTAAAACAAAAAGATTTTTAATACTTAACACATTGTTTTTTTTTAATGAAGTCTTATTTTTGTTTTATCGCATCGTTTTTAATTAATTTGAGTTGACTTTGTTGTGCCTATTATAATTTCTTAAAAGAATGTTTAGGTTTCTTTATTTTTTTATTATTAGAATGTACCTACAGCACACGAGTTTTTTTACACATATCAGGAGGTTTTAAACATGTAGCCTAATACAGTTCGATTTTATTGTTGATGAACTAAGGTTCCTAAGGGGTGTCGGTCGGTACTGGCGGACTCTCCCCTACATATAATTTTTTTTCGTTTCGGAAAAAATACTAAATATAACAAATATATAATATTTTTAAACCGACTTCGTCCTTTGAAGTCGTTTTAAAAGTTTTAATTGTAAAATACTGAATTGTATTTTTTGCACTTTTTTTCTTGGTCGTACGTCTTTATTAGCTCAGATCAAGTGAAATGTCTGTTATACAAAGTATATCAAAAATGCTATTAAAATACAATAAGTTCTTATAAATTTTAAAATATCTACGAAAAGTTTGGGATTTAGAATTGGCGCAAAGATCAAATAAATAAATAAATAAATTTATTAGCTCAGATCAAGTGAAATGTCTGTCATACAAAGTATATCAAAAATGCTATTAAAATACAATAAGTTCTTATAAATTTTAATATAATTATCTACGAAAAGTTTGGGATTTAGAATTGACGCCAAGATCAAAATAGGCCATATAGGTATTTTCCTGCTAGATTTTGTGCAATAAAGTTAACAAACAAATTCGTAATTTACTGTCGTAATTTAGTGTGGGAAAGTCGAATTCGACCGTATGTAAAAGTGTCCCAAGCCGTTTTACTAAAACCTTACTATCAAAGAGGTCAGCTACAAAATTATTTATTTACCAAACCGAAACAGGGCTACTAAAATACTTGGTATAAACTTTTTGGCATTCATAGGAGAATACTGGGTGCTTTTTATTTTCAAGACTATTTATTACAAGGGATGATAGATGCCTTAACGTGTCCGTTTTGTACGTTTTATACTTTTTAAAGTGGTTTATGTTTGCGCCTCGAAAGGTTAATTTAATTACAGGGTACTTACATATTATACTGAACAAGTCCTGTTTGTTCTACGAAGTTGCTAGTATCGCAAAAAGTTTTAGATTAGCAGGTTGGTCAATTTTGTATGGTGAAAATTAATTTTTCGGCAAAATCGTAGAATAAAGTTTTTAGTAGGCGCTGTAGAAACCCTGATTAACGGTCCTACCTTTTTGTTACACCTGTATGTATGTATCTGCACAAAAACGTAAATAAAAACATTTTTGAAAATGAAACAAGTCTTAAAGTAGTAAAGTTTTATAGTGTTTTAAAACTTTAAAAGTTAATAAACAGCGGGAAAATGATTAAATAAAGTAAGGTGTTTTATTTTTGCATATTCTACAATCTACATAAAACCTTGCATAAAACACTCATAAAAATAGAGGGTCCGAAATTTCAAATACTTATAATCATTTGGAAATGGTGTTCTAACAAGTTTTTAACAAGGTTTTTTGAAAGTTATTTAAGTTTTTACAAAGATTAAATATCCTTAAAAAATGCAAGAAAAAATACAAACATTTTGCGCAATACCCGCTTCTTACCACCGAGGCCAGTGAAGGCTCTAATAACACAACTGCCCCAGAATTTTGTCGTAATCCTAATTGGTTTTAAAATATATATAATTAACGTAAGTACTAAATTTTCACTTGCCCCTAAAGTATTCAAACGAAGGGATGATAACAAGTCTTAAATTAATGGTTTTTAATATAATGCGGGAGTTACTGCATCAAAAATAAGTTATGAAATATAGGTACCTGTCAGTTGTTCAGAGTAATTTAAAAAAATATAAAACTCCATCAAACCGTTTTGACTACAGGCAGCAACAATGAAACAAACAAACATACACTATACAGATTGTTAAAAAAGTGCATTTTTTAAAAACATTAATAAATACATAAAACTGCCGGTAGCTTTGTTATGAAAACTTGAATATTATAGAAACCAGTTCCGAACAAATTTTTATTAAAAGTTATTTTTGAAGGCAACCATTTAAATACGAATCAAACGCTTAAAAACCAGTACCTAAAGTAATTGACTAATTTCTCTTCACTGGAATTTCATAGGGTTTTCTCGAATTTCGCGATTCAGTTCGCAGAATTAGAGGTAAAAGTATTTGCTAATTTAGTCCTTGTACTCATCTAATCCTCTCTAAAAAATTCAAAGTTATTTTTATAGCAAGAAACAGATTGTGGTAATAACACAGATTAGATAATGTAATAGTAAAGTTGTTTCAAAATATTTTTGCAATCTCTGTTTATCTTAACAAAATACACGAGTTCACTAAAGTAAGTACAAAGGTAAATATAATAATAGACTATATAAGCTTTTTAACTTCGCCCGCGTCGATGTTATTTTTATGATGACTGTCCTTGAGGGAAAGCTCGGAAAAGCGTAAGTTCTCGGCTTTAGGTATTGTATGTACAGGGTATAACAGAAAGGTGTGATAATACTTCAAGGTTGGCTTTTACCCATCAAACTGAACAACTTTTGTTCTACAACTTTGTTAAATCGCAAAGAAATTTTCGGACTTTTCATAAAACTTGGTTCGCCAGCTGATCGATTTGTATGAAAAGTCCAAAAAAAAATTTGCGATTTGAACAAAGTTGTTCAGTTTGATGGGTAAAAGTCAACCTTGAAGTATTATCACACCTTTCTGTTACACCCTGTATATCGAATCACTAATATTATTACTATTTCATAATTCGTCTTCTTTATGTTAAGAGCTAGGCTCCTGTCGGTGGAGTAGACTTCCTGGTACGAAACGATGTTGACTTCAGCCTTTACTTGATCGATGTAACTAATTGTCTTTCATTCTGTCTCTCCCTCCAAGATGTTGAGTAACTGTACCAATTTAAACTATTAGTTTAAGCAACAGTGTCACAACCTTGTCAAAGCGTTCTTCCGATCCCTTGGGAATCTAAATTTTTCGGAAATTTAAATTGACACTTCTCACTCTGTTAACTGTCTCTGAGAAAAAATCACCAGGATCTGTTGCGTTGCGACGCAACGACGACGTGAAAGAAGGACACACAAACATACTTTCGATTCGCTAACTTTATTTTACCTACGAGTATGTGCTTAACTTGGCAGTAATAGCTATCCTATTGGAACCATGCATTTTCCGAGAAAAAAATGGCGTATCTGCTGATACAAGCACAAGTTCCGTTGCGTGAACAAGTTCCGAGTGGTAGGAACTTTGTACTAGGTAGAAAAAAAGACGATTTAAAAGTATGCGTACAGCATCTACTTAAATAAAAAATATTTTGAAATTTTTGAATTTAGAGTATTATGTATTTATCTATCAAACTTTACCCTTATTCTTTTAGCAGTTTAGGCGTGAAAGTGGAACAAACAAACACCCATACTTTCGCGTTTATAATATTAGTGAATAAGTGAGATTTAATGCATCAATTTGAAGACGTTTGAAGAAGTTAATTAGATATGATGAACCCTTGGAAATGAAGGGCATATGGACCTATAAAGGTGACTTGAGAGTCAAGGGTCATCAACATCTGAAGGTGCATAATATTTCTACATTTTATTAAGAACTTAACAAATGACATGTTTCTAACGTACATATCCAGTTTCAACATTTTTTTGGCATTAAAATAATCAGCATTAAAAAACCGCCAATTGTTATGTGATCGTGTTACATATTTACACTATTTTTCTTTTTATTTCTCGCGATAATTTTTTTTTCCTACATTTATGTTTCTGCCTGTATGGGGTGGAGAGTCGTAATTGTAAGTATGAGAGCTAATGCTCGAGTTAACAAGATTTTTTAAAATTATGCTGACACGCCGCATTTGTTGATTCCTTAAGAATATATTTTAAAATAGCTAATTAAATTACAGGATTATGATTGAGTTCTCCATTCCTTCTCCATTGAAATATCTTCAACCTTAGCGCCACAAATGTGGAGAGTATGATTTTAGACGTCTAAAGCCTCCAATAGTTTGACCCTCAACGACTTTGGATCATACCAGGAAATGGTTACTTTTCAGAACGGACTTTACGGCAGCTTTGTTCTACTTACGGAATACATGTCAATGGAATTATTTAAGTTTACATGAGCACAAGTATAGCATGTAAAACACACACATTTTCTCACCGAGCTTGTAGTTGCGTATACTGCGCGCCAGTACCATACCAAGCAAGCAACCAATGACGCCACAAGTTGTTTTACAGGAAAATGTACCGAACCAGTGTGACATTAACTAAATAAATTAAGTAAATAAGAGAGGGGAGGAATTGGCGATTTATTGCTGGGACTTATTGAAGGAAGCTTTTATGTTGTTTAACCTTTTAATCGCTATGCACCTAGAGAGCGTATCCGACTCAGCGTGTTTCACGACCGCGTCTATTTTGTTTTATCCATAATATATAACTGGTAAGCCCTTGGCATCATCTCACCTGGTGGTAAGTGGACGGGCTTACCAAGATCCGGGAACGGCTATCTTATACCCATGCCGGATCACATCCTATTAACATTTTTGGCGGCAAGATTTTCATAAGATGGTGGTAGCTAGCTAGGCGGGCTCAGAAAAAGTACCACCAACCAAACCGCTTAAGTTTACTTAATTTGCTTTGATTAGAGTCGTTTATTTAAATACAACAGTACAAGATAATGCCTTTAAGATGCATAAATTTAGTAGAAGGTTATTCTAGTCTGTTTGCAGCTACGCGTAACCGCCCACTGTTAGGCGGGGTCGTAGTCGTGGGTGTATCTAAAATTCCATAGATGCTAGCTCCAGCGCGCTGTGTTGTGATAAAATACAACATTTTACAAAATAAGGAAATGTGCACCCACCAAAATATACCCCAGAAAGGTGTGTGTGTAGATTGAATGATCTTTTCAAAACCTTGTTCAATCCCTACCAAAATTTGGGAGGATTTAGTGAATAATTGTGAAAACTTCATAGTAAAGTATAACATTTGTGAAACCTGAATCAAGAGAGTTATAGTTAAATTATTCTACATTATGAAGTCAGTTTTTTGTAAAGTTATAAGGCATTAAGAAAATTAAGTAGATGATTTCAAAATTATATACAAGGAGTTAACAAATTAGCTTTTATTACTTAAACTGGGGCTTCTACTCATGAAACTGAACAACTTTCCTAAAGGAACCCATAGTGAATTCGCAAATTTGGACTTCCCATAGGTACTAAGGGCTAAGGAGCCGATCAGGTGACAGACTTGTTAGAAACGTACACAAATTTTTCGCGAATTGACTATGGGTTCCTTGGGAAAAGTTGTTCAGTTTCACCAGTAGAAGCCCCAGTTTAAGTAATAACAGCTAATTTATTAACACTTTATATGAAAAAGAAAATTACATAGAGTTGCTTTTAATAATCGTAAAATAACACAATCCTTAAAAAGACAAACAATAAAGAAATAAAAGTTAAATTCAACTAGAATTAAAGTAGCAAAAAAATTATGTGTAGTTCTTGCGTAACTGCTCCGCCTTGGGGTCTCGAGGGAGTAAAAGGGTTAGAGCGATCTATCCCGTTTTCTTACATCAATGGCGGCGGGGGGCATATAAGCAGGGCTCGCGAAATGTACTCCCTCAGTCATAGAGTAACTTCCCCCAGTGCATTTGTAGTGCCAAAAGTTAGTTGCCAAAAAGTTTGGAAAACGGCATGGCACCGCCGCGCAGGTGAGGGGATAATTTTTACATTTGTTTGTTTTAGTTGTGAGTGTTGTGAATATTATAATTGATTAATAAGTTAAGGCTTTTTATTGAGACTACAGTGTCAAATTGTGCTTTTAGAGTGTTATAATAAGTAGTGAGGTGAAGTTTTCAGAACTTTTTCAGGTAGATAATAGATAATCAGTGATAAGTAGTGATCGGAAATTCGGATGCAATTTCGTTTTTAGAAAGAATAGTATGGATATGACTTTCCCAATAAATTTATAGATTTTCATAGAAAAAAATTCCCGGGATACCGGGATCGTAAAAAGCGTTGGGATTCTTAATTGTAATGATCTGATTGTAGTGAATGTTGATATTATTGAAAATTGTATGTATGCTATTATGTGTTTATATCCACAACTTATTTTATATACACAGGGTTACTGGTAATCCTTGTAGGAGGTGATAGGGGAGCTAAAATGTGAAAAATTTAACACTACATATGTATGGCCAATAGTTTCCAATTCTATTCAAAACGGCATGTCCATATTATGGTAGCTCCCCAATTTTAGGTATAACTGCATCCAAATTTCCGATCACTAGTGATAAGATAAGTATTAAAGGGATACGTAAACAAGTGTTCTGATTGCTCACGTGGCTAAAAGACTAGTGATTTCATATACTTTGTAGTTCGAAACCAAAATATACAAATGAATAAAAAAAAGGATAATCGCACAATCTACAGGTTGTTAAAAAAGTGCGTTTGATATTTTAAGGAGTTACTTAGAATCAAGTATAGAATACAGGATTTTTTCAATATTTTTTCTGTATTCTATGCTTGATTTTGTATACAGGGTGTAAAAAAATAGGTAACTAAACAACTTTTGTTCTACGACTTTGCTGAAATCGCAGAATTTTTTTTGGACTTTAGCCAAACAGCTTTTCAATTTGTATGAAGAGCTTAAATATTTTTTTGTGATTTTACCAGTTGTAGAATTATTATTTCTTCTGTATAATGAGTAAGTCCCTCTGATTTTTATGTATGATTCTTAAATAATGAATGGTAATTATTATCTTAATTTTAATTATCAAGGAGGAATTTAAATGGTAGCAATCCTACCTACTAATATTATAAATGTGAAAGTTTGGATGTTTGCTACTTAATATCTTAAAAACAGGCCTGTATTTGGATGTTTGACACACAGATATTTATAACATCATTGACACTTTTTATCCCACTAAATAATAGTTATTTGGAAGTCCATGCAGACGAAGTTGCCGGCAGAAGCTAGTATATTGATAGTTCTCCAAAATGTTGACCGAGTCGGGAAAAAGTAAACTTTTTCAAGAATATTTCAATATTTTTCAAGACTCCTGTACTTAAGACCTATGCATCGCATCAAGTAGGATGGGTTTGTGATGTCTATGGTTAAATTTAGGCGATGGTGATTTGGAAACCGACTATCCTTAAAAAATACTCTTCTCACGATACTCAACCACGTTCTCATAGGGGGGCCATCCATAAATTACGTCACACGAATTTCATGATTTTTTGACCCCTCCCCCCGTCCTTGTCACAGATGGTCACGTTTGTGAGACCACCCCCTCCCTGGTATGACGTCACATATTTTGCAATTTTTCGCCCAGAATTAAATAAATATATGTTTTTATATTATTTATTATATGAGGTCACAACGTTTTTAACTACCCCTACCCCTTGTCACATAATGTCACACTGCGTGGACCCCCTTCCTCCCCCTTAACGTGTGACTTCATTTATGGGTGGTCCCTAGGAACCCCACGTTCATTAAGCGTAAAATATTTTACTCTCATTACTGAGTTGGTCGATCAGCTGACTATAAATTCCCTAGGGAAAATTATGCAGTTTCATGAGTAGAGTCAAAATTTTAAGATAAATACGGTTTTGGTACTACATCCTGTATAGTTAATGTCTATCAAAATCATATGAAACAATTTAAACTAAGGCTTAATGCTTCTTGTCTGTTACTTTTCATGATGTTTCCTTGAAGAATGCTAGTTCTGTTGAACTAGCATTCTTCTAGGTACTTAGCATTTGTAAAAAAAAAATTGTCAGTCTAGTCGCCTAGTGAACTGAAGCATATAATAATAATAATAAATAATAATAATATCCGGGATAAATCACACACGGTCATCTGGCCTCAAACTAGGATTCCCTGTATCTTGGGAACCAGAGACTGATATACATACACATGTGCATTTAAATACATACATATATAGAAATTATACACCCAGACTCAGAGCAAACAATTCTGCTCATCACAGAAAAGTTTGCCCTGTGTGGGGATCGAACCCACGACTCTCGGATCAGAGGTCAGGATCGCTAACCACTTAGCCACCGAGTCAATCAAGGCTAAAAAGGCTAGTTAGCTCCAGCTCATCATACCAAATATAGATATAGATATAGCATACAGGTACCTCGGAGAAAGTTGTTTAGTTTCAAGACTAGAAGCCCCAGTTTATGTGTAATGGTATTTATTATTATTATTATTTTGTATATTTTTCTTATAGATTTATCTTTTTGCTGGTTTATTAGAACGATTATAGGTATTTTATATTTTCAATGCTCTGTCAGATCTCTTACTTTATTTGTACACGCCTTTACCCGTTTATATCCCATTCTCTCATACTTACTGGTTTGTTGGCAGAAAACTCTTACAGAGTTAAGCATACCATTTGTAATTACGTTTACAATTCTTGTATTTATCATATATCAGTGTACAATAAACAATAAAATAAAATAGAAATAGAAATAGTTTCAATAATTTCTGCTGATTTTGTTAGGCCTTATAATCTTGGCCCTACTTTTAACTAAATGTACTTATTTTGAAAAAATTTTCAAAGGATATTTTTAATTAGCTCGAAAATAATTTGAAAAACCTCATAGTGCTTCATTTATGGGGCCACTACTTTACCTTAATCAATTCGTGGCAATAAACAAATATTTTACTGGCGGATACGAAACACACCCAATTTTTGAACTCTCCATACAAATAGAGCGTCCGATTGTCCATTTTTTTTTTTGGTCATTTATTTAAAAGTTGTACAACTAAAGTGTTCACATTGACCGGAATAATAGCCGGCCATTAAAAAAAACAACCTTACATAAATACTTGTGTATGCCATGGAAATTATCCTTCCTCATGCAGCACTGTACGGGTTCTCAACACATTTTTGTTTAAAAAATAACTTTGTAGCATGCGGCCTTTTTTTAAGGGCCGGCTACAGCGTAGTAATAATAATATTTATGTAACAAAAACGCCTGGACTAAGAAAGTTTCGGTAAACATCGACGCGGCTATATAAAGCTTAAAAAATATATTTTCACGCGACTGAACCATATTATTTTTTAAGACTTGGCTTCCTTTTATAGAAAACTAGCTTCGTCTGCGTAGACTTCAGAATTAGGTCCAGAAAGAAATGAAATGTTAAGGCAGCGCCACCTAGTGGCGAAGTATAATTTTCAGTTTTTAGCCATTCCTCCGGAAACCCTTGAGTTTTCCGGGATAAAAAGTACCTTATGTGTTAGCCGAGTGCTTCATCTATCTACCTACCAAATTTCATCCAAATCCGTTTAGTAGTTTCGGCGTAAAAGTGGAACACACAAACAAACATCCATACTTTCGCATTTATAAAATTTGTGATGAGTGAAGATGATGATGAGATGAGATGAGAAAAAGAGCTTTACGCAACGACGGATAATAATGATTTTGTTTAAACCATTTATACAGGTGACAAAAAATGTCCAGCAATATTTTAACCGTGGCTTCTACTCATCAAACTGAACAACTTTCCCCAAGAAACTCATGGTCAGAAAGCAAAAACATTTTTGGACTTCCCATACAAAGTTCATCCACCAGCTGCTTGCAACGTATGTTGTTGGATTTGTATGAAGAGTCCAAAAAATATTTTGCTTTTTGACCATGAGTTTTTTGGGGAAAGTTGTTCAGTTTGATGAGTAGAAGCCACAGTTAAAATATTTCTGTTATTTTTTTTTGTCACCCTGTATGTTTAGCTCGAGGGTAAAGGGGTCGTCCATTAATCACGTGAGGCTCAAAAGGGGGGGAGGGTGTTCAGAAAAAAATCACGAAATATCACAAGGGGGGGGGGGGTGTACTGAGATATCACGTGTATTAATTTTTTCGTTGAACGGCGATTTCTAGAGTAATTTCCAAACGTCGGACTGTTGTTATGTTGTTTTTAACTCTTCCCAAGGTTCAAAACGGCTTCATGCAGTCAGAAACAACCTGCAATCTTAATGTCAGTCTCGAAATTTTTATCACGGTGCTTAATTTTCCAGAATTATATTACATTATACTTGTATTTCAATATAAAATATTTTTTACCAAAAAAAATACACGTGATATTCACCCCCTACCCAAAGTAGGGGGTGGGGTGGGTCGTCTGAAACCTCACCACGTATCACCAGGGGGGGGGTCTAAAAAGTTGCTAAAAAACATCACGTGATTAATGGACGGCCCTTACGCGCATCTCTTCATAATTAGGTAAGTACTTTGTACCTATTTATCATGCATAATAGAGTCTGAAGGAAAACTACATTTTTAATGGTTATTGTATGTTATGGTAAAAAAGATATTATTGGTATTGTTTGCTCTCAGTCTGGGTGTATTATATCTATATATGTATGTCTTTAAAAAAGTATAAGTGATGTATATCAGTCTCTGGTTCCCAAGATACAGGGATTCCTAGTTTGGGGCTAGATGACCGTGTGTGAATCTAGATATTATTATTATTAGATAATCTAGACAGTCCTGTCTCGTAATAAAACTGTCACTGGTACCCATACAGGTGTTAAAAAAGTGCGTTTGAAATTTTTAGGGGTCATTCAGAATCAAGTATAGAATACAGGAAAAATATTAAAATCCGCACTACAATTTTTTTCACATTCCCATACTAAATATTAATAGTGGATCAATAATTTGTATGGAAAAATGAAAAAAAATGTAGATCAGATTTTTCAATATTTTTCCCGTATTCTACTTATACTTGAGTTTGAGTAACCCCTTAAAATTTCAAACGCAGTTTTTAACACTCTGTATGCTTTGGATACGGAACCCTAAAAAACCGAAAGTGTTTCTTTAACCTTTGTTCCCTTAAACTTTGTAAAAATCACACCTTGACCCCACTTTTGTACTCAGGAAAAACAATTATCTACGCTTCAATATAGCGTCAATTAAGTCCTTTGAAAATATTGTTTTACCTCCCTAGATGAGATGGGCGTTTTGCTTATGCATGCTAAAGTGGCCACTTTATACCCCTTTGTGAACAAGTTACCCGTGCAATGTCTACTTTGAAGAATAATATCAACAAACTAGCTGTGATCTTGCTAAAATATACCTATGTACATATAGGGTAAGTATATCGATACTTCTGGGCGAAAAGGGCGTAAACGCTAAATAGACCTTAGGCGTATACGCCCTTTGAACCCAGAAGTATCGATATGATAAAATACTTGAAAAAAATTAAACCACAGCTTCTACTCCTGATTCTGAATAACTTTCACCAAGGAACCCAAAGGAACCCAAAGGAACCTAAACTCAATTCCCAAAAAAAATTTTTGGAGTCTTATACTAATTGTTCAACTGAACTGCCAATTTTGTATAGGAAGTCCAATTTTTTTTTACGAAATGAGTATAGGTTCCTTAGGAAAAGTCGTTGAGTTTTATGAGTAGAAGCCGTGGTTATATTTTTTTCAGGTATTTCATAAGGACCCAATATATAGGGTGACTTTAAATTAGTTCTTGATACCAAAGGGTGTGTATGTGCTCATGAAAACAAACAACTTTCCCTAAGGAACCCATAGTCAAATCGTAAAAAAAAAATCGACTCTTTATACTAATTTAGCCGGTCCGTTGACCGATTTGTATGGAGGGTCCAAATTTTTTTTGAGATTTGACTATGGGTTCCTTAGTGAAAGTTGTTTGTTATCACGAGTACATGCATAGCCTTTCGAATCAAGAACTAATTTAAAATCACCCTGTATTTTTTATCCTCAGCTGGTAAACCCTTGGCATCATCTCACCTGATGGTAAGTGATGATGATGCCGAAGATGGAGGCTGGCTCTATCTTATCTCCATACGCGATTTTATATGCGAAAACATATAAGTGGTTTATTGATATTATGTTTAGCCGTCTTCATAGTTAATAATAACCGTTTGTTTTCCGAATAAAATAAAATAAAAATACCGGAACACATCAATACTACTAACATTGCTGTTTGGCAGCAATGTTTAATTGTAGTAGCTAGCCTAGCGGGCTCAAAAAACGCTCTGTCTTCAACCAAAACAAATCCTACAAACTTGGCTCCCGCCGGGAATTGAACCCGCGACTTCGTAATTTGAACGAGCTAGCCTAGATCACGTAGGCGATAAATACTTTATAAATTAAAATGTCTACGTTCTATTCTACTAACGCACTTACTAGAGGCATTCAAGGGCGCCGACTTCATAAAAACATTGGGGGGCTAGGGCAGGAAAATGTTTATTTTCCTAATATTTTCTAACTAGCTTTCGCCCACGGTTTCGCCTGCGTGTATATCTTTTTTATGATTATCGCTGAGGGACCGAAGTTCGCGAGCCACAAGCCAGCCACACCAGTATTTTCATAGAATATATGGGGGGGGGGGGTTAGCCCCTTTCCAATGTCATTGAGGGGGCTCCGGCACCCTCAGGCCCTATGAAGTCGGCGCCAGTGGAGGCATTTTATATTATATTTTATATATAGCCCTCTAGGAGACGCAAAACTGGTGCAAAATTCTGAGGTTACTGATTCCATAGGTGGGGTAAGTAACATTTAACCTCAAAATTTGAAAACTCACAGAAATATCCATCCATCGAGTTTTTAACATCGTTTAAAGTCTAGCAACTTTTTATTTTACACCTAAGTATAGTTTTTTCGTATTTATTAGCATGATAACTAGAATACATCAAACGTCTGTCGACCGTACAAAAGATTAGCAGTATTTTCCAAGCAGTTAATACCGAAAATACGATCTACAGGGTGTTAAAAAAGTGCGTTTGAGATTTTAAGGGGTTGCTCAGAATCAAGTATAGAATACAGAATAGAATAGAAATAGAATACTTACTACTGAATCAAGAATTTGTATGGGACACTGAAAAAAGTTGTAGTTCGGATTTTTTAAATATTTTTCCTGTATTATATACTTGATTCTGAGTCAGCCCTTAAAATCTCAAACGCACTTTTTTTAACATCCTATATAAAGTGTGTAAAATTCTTGCATATCAGTACTCATAAATACTCTTGATAATAAAATTAGTAAGTAATAAATTCAGAATGTAAAGAGAACTCTCCCGGAAGTTAAAATGATGGGCTCCACTTATGAAAGTGAAAAACTTTTAACAAGGTATCCAGATACTGAAGTTTTCTGAATGTTTTTGGCGTCTTTTTTTATTTTAATCCTCAATTGGTAAGCCCTTGGCAAACAAAATTGGCCACTTGACCGATCAATTTGTATAAAAATCTAAATTTTTTATTGCGAAATTCATTATATGAGACCTGCAAACCCCCTGGTGACTCTACTCACAACCGCAACATCCACTAATCCGAACTAGGCCCCCGATTTGCCCCGAGAATGGAGTAAGGCCAGACTTTTCTTTCATACATAGTTGGCTCACAAGCTAATCGATTTGTAGGTCTTAAAAGTCCAGGATGTTTTTTTGTGTTTTAAACAAAAATCTAGAACTAAAGTTTTTCATTTTCACGAGAAGAGTCACGAGTTAAGTTTACAAGTATCACCCTGTATAGAGTAGGAGTAGAGTAATTATGAGAAGTTATTAAAACAATGGCGGTTGCTCCACCGCCAAGCAAGAGCGTACCTCCTAAGATAAAGAAGATTTTAAAGAATACGAATTAAAAATAAAGAAAGTTCTGGAATAAGGAACAACATGGTTGGCTTCATTTTATTATTTTTTATAAAATGTCCAGCATTTTTTTTGTGTTTTAAACAAACTTCTAGAATATTTTTTTTCACTTTCACGAGTTAAGAACTTTGCTAGAATAATTCTATAAAGAGTAATTTTAAGAAGTTATTACAATAATGGCGGTTGTTCCACCGACAAGAGCCTAGCTCCTAAGATAAAGAAGATTTGTGTGTATGTGAACACTCACATACACACACACTGTTATCAAACATGTTATTATTCTTTTTTAAGTAGGTATGTCTTTTTTTGTCTATCTTTTTAAGTATTTTTTTATGTAAGAACACTTAGTCTTAATATAATTGTAACCTTACTTTTCGAAAAGACTAGTTCCCCCGACACAGGGTATCCTAGTGGGGGTTCTGAGCTCCCAACAGTTTTCGTTGTAAACTTATCTGTTAATCTAAATAAATAAAAAACAATACGAATAAAAAATCTTAAAGAAAGTTCTGGAATAAGGAACAACATGGTTGGCTTCATTTTCTCATAGCGATTTCGGTGGAAGCAGTAGGTAATTAACGAATTAGGTAACAACTTGAAACGTCAATGCTCAACCCATTTAAATGTTTCCTTTTATTATTGAAGAAATTTCGATGTTAGCGGAAATTAATAATAACAAAACAAAAAAGTTTATTTAAAAAGACAAGATAAATAAATTTTATTGTACACAAAAAAATAAAACAATTATGATGAATATCATTATGAAAGAATTATGCTCTGTTCCTTATGGGCTGGATAGTACTAAATCTGACTACAAAATGTACTAGATAATTTAGTTTTTTTACAGAAATAAGTAACTACGTAATCATAGTCGTAGTTTTAGTCATAGCAGTTGTGTTGGAATTTGCCGAATAAATAACGCATCCTATGCCCGCCCGCCCCCTTCCGGTCTTCCTGTATGTTTTTTAAGGAAAACTTGTATTATTATACACTTTTATTGTGGTTCCGAAAATAAACGATGAATATTTTTACTATGTCTATGTCTACACAGGTTATTTCTGCAATGAATAACAACTTCTTTTAGGTAGGTGTTGCGCACGTCAGTCTGCTATCGTAGATTAACCCGCAAGATAAGGTTGGCCGTCGACCAGTCGTTTTGAGTCATTATTATGTACGTGCATGAGTTATAACGACATGAAATATAAGGTGCTACTTTATTAGTGCCCGATATTTTAGTCAGTGCTTCTACTCCTGATTCTGATCAACTTTCCCCAACTTTTTTTCGATTTGACTATGGGTTTCTTGGGGAAAGTTGATCAGAATCAGGAGTAGAAGCACTGACTAAAATATCGGGCACTAATAAAGTAGCACCTTATATAATAGTCCCATAAAGTCAGACAGGAGACAACCCTCATAAGATAGAAGGCCGCTAACTATATGGAGTTTACGTATGATTAGCGGCCTTATTACTTATGTAGGAAGAGTGTGGGAAGTATTGAATTGGTGACGTCGGTTATCCTAGAAGAACGTGTAGGGAGACCTTATGCAAGGTGTAACGATTAAATTATACAGGGTGTAATAAAATTGGTGTAGGACCCGTTAACTGGGGATTCTACTCATCGTACTGAACATTTTTGTTCTACGACTTTGCGCAAATCGCAAAAAAATTTTTGGAAAAGTCGTAGAACAAAAGTTGTTCAGTACGAAAGTTGTGCAGTACGATCGGGAGAATCCCCAGTTAACGGGTCCTACACCAATTTTGTTACACCTGTATAATAATTTCTAACATTCTAACCATTCTAAGTATCTCTCCAACTGCTCGGGGCACGGGTCTCTTCGCGTAGCTCGGGAAGGTTAAGCCATACTCTACATACGGGGACCTAGCTAGGCTAGGTTTGGTCTATGTTTCAAGCTTTTCATACAAATTTCGCGCCATTGTATACTACATAGACATTCATGTTTATACACATCTAAATGTTTGAATGATGCACTAGGGTTGAATCGAGATTCAATATTTAACCCTCATTGTCTTTATTGTTAGCTAGACTTTCACAAATAAAGTGAAGGCTGTATAAACCAGACAAGGCTGTATAGCCTTAGAAGCCTTAATGTAGCTCTTTCCTTAAAAAAATAAAATTGTCTTTGGTTATTAAACTGTGCTTTGGTTTGTCAAACCCTTGACAAATGGTCACACATCGGTCACACAGGGGGGCTGAGGTAGCATTCAGAGAGCGGCAGGGAGTGGCCATACTGTATAATGTCCTTATACTGTGGTTTCAAGAAGTAGTTCATTTCAAAAGACAACATGTTTTCAGTGTTATCCTTGTTATTTATAGTAAAAAGGATTTTTATTATACATTTAACTATGTTTATAAACACTTTGTTACATCTTATAAGTTCTCTTTGTTTTAATTCTTGTAAGTCTGTATATACGATACGCCTCTTTATACCTTTTTGATTGCATGTGTTACATTTCAGGACAGTCGCGTGGCGAGGCTCAATCAGCTGTGCATCGCTATGGTTATTCCTGGCCGTGGCTTCGTCCCTGGAGGTCTACGAGGAGGTGCCACACGTCGACTCGGACTTCAACAATGTGTATCAGGTTCGACTGCTTTTACCATTTTGAATTTTAATCTTTTCTGTGTAAGTGTAGCATAGAGTATGTAAAACTATGTAAAAAAATATAGTTTTTTGAGTGACATACCGTACACGACTGCTAGTGATCCGGTACAACCGAGCAGAGTTACTTTTTATCAAATGTCAAAAGTTGAAGTTCAGACATTTTGTTTTAAAAATGTAAAAATAGTGATCTATGACGTCATAATTTATTACAGCTGTTTCGGTATACTGACTGTACTCACTAAATTATTAATTACGTTTTGATTACTAAGTTTAATAAGGAAAACAGTAAGTTTAACTATAATATTTGGGATGTTATCTGCAAATAACAAATACTTATTATATTATTTAGTTTTATTTAAATTTCATATAGTTACATATATTTCATTGAACACAGTACGTAAGCGATGCGTACGCGGTGCCTTGTTTTAACAGCTGAAAGTAAAAGTTGTGTTTGTTTACGAATATAGAAATTTTTATAAAATAGAAAATGCGATAAGGTTTGATTATTAATATTGCAAAGTATGCTTAGGGGGTAATTTATTTTGAAAAAAAAAATCATTAATTAATAAATACTCCTAAAAATTCAGAATTCTTGTACCTACCTATTTATAAGCCATGGCTATTGTTTCAGATCTATATTCTATAATAATACCAATATTACCAATGTATATAGTTTTTGTTTCAATGAATTTCGTTTATGAGTTTAGTCATTTTTAATAATAAAGGTAGACAAAAAAATCTATTAAAATTAACGTGTTTTTAAAAATAATAATTTTGATCTATAGTTTCACCCCTTTAACTTGATTTTGATTTCATTGCTAAACAGTTTTTTTTGTTGACTAGGACATCAGTTATTTCGGCACCGGACCTGACTTAAGGAAGCCAGCACAGTCCAGTTCTCCACCAGATGGTCTGCTTCTCAAGGAACTACTCGAGGCTTGGCGTCATAAAATGGATTACAGGTAACAATTTAATAAATTTTATTATTAAACATCGGCTTATATACTTATTTATTTCGTAATCATTGTTATTAAAGCACTCCTACGCTTGCTCCCACTTTGTTACCGTCTCCATGGTCTATTGTACTGGGTAGTCCGCTTGCTACACATCAGGAGATTGCGGGTTTAATTCCCGGCGGGGTCCAACTTTGTAGGACTCGGTTTGGTTGGTGGTAGGACGTTTCCCGAGTCTACATGGCTAACATCAATGGTAGGTAATATCGTTGATGTATTCCGGCACGGAGATACGATAGCCAGTTCCTCATTGCGTTGGGGAATCTTGGTAAGGCCGCTTCCATCTTCGGTATCACCATCACTTGCCACCAGGTGAGTGAGATTATGCCAAGGGCATACGAATTACGATGAAAAATCCTATGGTTCATTCCAATCAAAAAAAAGCAAAAGGTAAACAAACATAGTGTGCAGATGACATTGACATGTGTCAGTTCCATAGTAAGTTTGTTTACGTTTTGCTTTTTTTTGATTGGAATGAAGTATACATAAATAATTTTAAGTTTCTAGGTTAAGTACCTAGTTATCCTTATATTTGAATCCTCTAATTCTAATATTAACTAGCTTTTCTCGCGGCTATATGTAAGCTAATAGTTATAGCTATGAATAGCGTTGTTTTGTTTGCACGTTGCATTATTTTGGGTTCTCCAATTTATACATGTACGTAGTGTAGTTATGTTTATACATGTAGGGTTTGGTACTTGATCTGCTACTCGTGTATTGAAATTTAACGTTTGTTCTGCAGACATAACACCCTGTACCGAAAACCGAAACTCGCAAAAGATGATGCCAGAAATCCTGCGAAACAAAAGGTCGGAATCGTGAAGAGATTGGTGGATGTCCTCAGAGGGAGTCGGGGGCAGTACAGACCGTCGTGGCTTATACCACAACAGAAGTGGAAGATCAAAAAAGGAAAGGTTATAGGTTAGTAATTGACTGATTTATCTGTATCCAAACCTGCAGGAAGATGCTGGACTACATCTATTTTGCTTAAGACATGCTAAGAGTAAGAGGATCTCTATGTGAGAGGCCCATGTTCAACAGATGAGGTCTTTCAGTTTAGGTATATGAAAATGATGAATGTGTTTCACAGATTCATTGGTAAATCTTCATTACGATTTTTATTCTGGTATTAAAAGAGTAGCTTACGTAGAGTGTATTTTTATAAATAAATAAATATCCGTGACAAATCACACACTGTTGTCTGGCCCCAAACTAGGATTCCCTGTATTAGGGGAATCAGAGACCGATATACATACACATATACGTTTAAATACATACATACATACATACAGGGTTATTTTTGGACCCCCCGCCAAAACTTCACAGTGGCTTCCACTCATGAAACTGAGCAACTTTTCCCAAATAACCTATGGTTAATTCTCAAAAAAATGTTTGGCATCTCCATACAAAATAGGCCGATCACGTGATCAAATTAGTATGAAAGGGCCAAAAATTTTTTTGCGAATTGACCATTACTTACTTGGGGAAAGATGCTCGGTTTCATAAGTAGAAGCCACTGTAAAGTTTTGGTGGGGGGCCAAAAAATAAACCTGTATACATATAGATATAATACACCCAGACAGAGAGCAAACAAATCTGACAGAATCATCATAGAAATGTTTGCCCTGGATGGGGATCGAACCCACGACTCTCGGATCAGTAGACAGGAGCACTAACCACTGCGCCACCGAGTTAGTTAAACTGTACTTATAGTACCTATGTATTTAAGCCTGCGTATTTAGTTTTCCATCATCAGCCAAAAGACGTCCACTGCTGGACAAAGGCCTCCCCCAAGGATTTCCAAACCGACCGCTCCTGTGCGGCTCGCATCCAGCGGCTTCCCACAACCTTCACCAGGTCTTCGGTCAACCGAGTCGGAGGCCTGCGGCATTCGAGAACTTTACTGCCCCAACGGCCATCTGTTCTACGAGCTATGTGCCCCGCCCACTGCCACTTAAGTGCCACTTTAGTTTTTATTAATAAGTAAATATTTCTACATTGCATTGTATTGACTATGAAACTTTTTTCGTAGGATCTCAGATGGTGTGCTACTTCAAGCTCTGCGCGTTCCGGTCTCCTGCTTAAACTTCTGCCAACATACCATTACTTCTTAATTCTGCTTAGAATTATTCTGAGTAGTTCTGTTATTGTACAAAATCATCTTATTATCTTAATAATCCCGATGACAAAGTGAATACATATCAGTATTATCAAATTTAATATTAAATTAGTATAGTATGCAGGCTAGAACAAAATAGGCATATGCAGAACTCTAATCGTTAGAGTATAAATAAATAAATTAAATTCTACACATGATCGGAATGAATAAGAAGGATAAGATCCCAGAATAAGAAGCCGCAGTTTACGGGTTCTGTAGACCTACTTTATTGCACTCTGTATAGTGTTTAAGCACAAAATATACACAGAAGGTCCGCTCAATACGCTCACTAAAATCCTAAGCATAATACATGCTTATAGACGTATACGGTCGTTCTAGGCAAGGTCACGATACTGTGCGATCGTGACCTTGCCTCGAACGACCGTATATTTCTATAAGCATCTATATGCTTAAGATTTTAGTGGTTTGTATTGAGCGGACCTTCTGTGTCTATTTTGTGGTTTAAGTCAGACAGAAATGGTTTTTGTTGTTACAGAGGTAAGAGTATTTAGATAGCCACAACCTATGTGCTAATCAGTTGCGTCTTTGTATCTAGAATTACAAAGACGTTATTGACAAATTCGCAAAATGACAGTTGCGTCTTTGTATGTTGTGTGTATGTAGATAGATGTGCGAAATGTACTTTTTATCCACAATAGCACAAAATAGACACAGAAGGTCCACTCAATACTAAACACTAAAATCGTAAGCATATACATGCTTATAGAAATATACGGTCGTTCGAGGCAAGGTCACGATCGCACAGTATCGTGACCTTGCCTAGAACGACCGTATACGTCTATAAGCATGTATTATGCTTAGGATTTTAGTGAGCGTATTGAGCGGACCTTCTGTGTATATGTGTTTTGTGACAATAGGGAGTTTTCATATGACGTATGTCACACCGTTCATAAGATTCCCAATAGATGGCGTTTCTAAGCTTTGGCAATGTATTTTTAAAAACAGCGTAGAATTTACGGTAGCAAAATAGAGTTAGTACTGTTGAAAATATATAAAAAGCCACCTGAACATAGATTCTTATTAATTGAATTAATAGAATCGATAAATTTCCAACTTGGTCAAGTATGGATAACCTGGGTGCGTTCTGGTTTTTCTGTTTATATGTATTTTTTTCTTCCGAACCAAAAATAAATTGATTTTAATACATTCTTATGATTAAAATGCAATTTATAACTCGGTATCATGTTGGAATTCTTTTAGGAAATACGAAAACAATACTGAAAAGCATTGTGCATCGAAAATTATGAAAGTATTTTTGGGATCAAAATACAAAGAAATATTAAATGAAAAGTAATCTTCGAAAGCTATTCATCATTATTATGATATGAGACGGTAATATTAGTCAGTTTTAACGATTTTTAACAGATTTTCTTTTTTCCAATGTTAATCAGCGCCATCTAGTTGAGTTTAGAGAAAACTGTGGAAAATTCCCTTTTGATTGGTTAACTCTTGTTTATGGGAAGGTTTTCATTTAATATAGTTGGTATTTTTTTAGTTTTGATTTGGAAACTTCCTAACAAAAAACCTTTCATTTAGGTAATAAATCAAAACAAAAAACTAAACTAAATCCAATTTCAGGATATCTACAAAACTGTTTATAATAACTTAGGCATGGTGCGTCTCGTAATTGCATACTCGTAAATGATTTCAATTCTCAATGAATGATGGCTCCGATTGTGAGGTGAGGAATATGGAGAGAAGTAAACTATCTTATTGTAAAAGGCTATAAAGTAGGTAATTCTCTGTACATTTTGAACGAAAATGTATTCAGTCGCAGTAGCTATTCATTATGTTCAACTATAGCTACATAATCGCACCCTTAATTCACGGGGGGTAATGGAGTATTTTAAAATTAAAGGTGATCTCATAGATAGATAGGTGCCATAAATATTGAAAAATAATAGTTTTAAATTATTCTACCTACATCAAAATAATTTTTAATTTGAATCATGAAAATATATTGTTATCGGAAAAAGTTGTACGTTACAATATTTTGTGTGTAGTTTTACTTAAGCTACAGTAAGAATTTTCAAAATAAAATAAAAATTTGTCAGAAGCTTAACACGACCATTTTTATTTTAATACCGACATTAATTCATAGACCTACACTTTATTTCTTTTCATATCGTCACGTAGAATACCTAATAAGATTTTTTCCTTTCTCTAATTATTCCTTTAGTGAGAACGGTGCATGCGTTGATGTCTTTTCTATGAAGGTTTCACATAGCTCATCTATAATACTAGGTCTAATAGGTAGGTAGCTATGACATAGCCACGTTTCTTCCCCCTTTACAGGTTCAAGTATTCAAGTTCTGTTATAACGACTGACTCGGTGGCTAAAAGTGGTTAGCGATCCTGCCTCTGATCCGAGAGTCGTGGGTTCGATCTCCACACAGGGCAAACTTTTCAGTGATGAGCAGAATTGTTTGCTCTGAGTCTGGGTGTATTATATCTATACAGGGTGTTAAAAAAAGTCCGTTTGAAATTTTAAGGGGTTACTCAGAATCAAGTACAGAACCCAGGAAAAATATTGAAAAAATCCGCTCTTCAATTATTTTTTTCAGATTCTCATACTAAATCTAAATAGTGAATCGAGAATTTGTATGAAAAACTGCAAAAAAAAATTGAAGAGCGAATTTTTTCAATATTTTTCCTGGATTCTATACTTGATTCTGAGTAACCCCTTAAAATTTCAAACGCACTTTTTTTAACACCCTGTATATGTATGTATTTAAATTTATATGTGTATGTATATAAGTCTCTGGTTCCCAAGGTTCGATGCTAGTTAACCTATAATTATATTTCTGCTAAACTCAAGGATCAGAGGATCAGATCTCTGCCCTTATATAATAAGACAGAAGTATACGGAAACTTCATATACTTTGCCGGCCTTCTTTCTTATGCGGGCAGATCTGTCGGGTGTCCGAGTTCGATTCTCGGCCATGGCAAACCGGCCATACAACAGAACTATGCATAAAATATGCTTAAAGTTGGACCAGGAAGATTCCGAATAGTACTTGTAATGCATATTTTTCATTTGAGTATACGTGTTCTTGAGTGTCTTGATCGAACAAGTAGAATATTGTATATGGTACACATATACATCTTATAAAACATGTAAAAAGTAATTGGGTAAATAGAATTAATTACAAGTCAATCACTAATAAAAAAATATAATATTTGTAATCTGGATTACAACACGCATGCAACGTACCAAATGCGTACCAACAACACAAACCAGACCGTTACTTTTGAGGTTATACGTCACTGTCAAAAGCAAGTGTATCAAATTTGATTCTGGATTCGGTTCTGTCTGAAAGAAAAACCTGAAAAAGTTAAGTCTAAAACTTGAAAAGAAATACAGAACTAGAAGAAGTATTATCAAGTACCTTTAAATGTATTCCCAAGTATTTATACCTAGTGTTCTTATAAAGTAGATAAAAGTTTATAGTTATAACACCGAAATAGGTTAGGTTCGAAAAGTGTCGATTACAAAAATGACTTTTCCTGATGAAAATCAGTTTGTTAACTATGGAAGTAGCCGCGACAATGGTGGTCAAAGGTTTACAGTGAAGCAGGCTTACAGTGAAGGTGAGTTTGATCCAGAAATTATATTTTTATTCGACTTTCGCGCCCAATATGTTTATGTAGAATTTGTTGTTTTTACACGTCCGACGTATTATGCACGCTATGTACTTACGCAATTTGTATAGTAAAAATTTTAACGCTTTTCGATCACGTTCTCTTTTCCATCTTACATTTGTAATGTCTATTCAGTCAGCTTCAGTTCCGTTTTTTTTTGTATGATGCAATACTGTATGGTGTATTACAGTTCTCAATTTCCCGTTATTATTTATTGACTGAATGCATGTAAAATAGGTACTCAGCGGTGTAGCATGTTTGCTGAGACTGCCTGTCAAAGTTAGAAGAGTAAATAAAATTGGTTAAAAGTATTAAGTTATTAAAAAAAAAGTAAAATTAAAGTATAAATAAATAAAATTCCGTAACTGTTATTACAGCTTCTCTTGAGATTTACTGCAAGATAGAATTGGAAGCCAAATTATTTATCGGGAAGCAGAACAACATACATAAGTTAGAGAATAAGCAGACTCAAGCCGCAATAAGCTGGATACTTTTAGCAGAACACATAACTAAATATAGTTTAGAACAGATACTAAGTTTATCTGATACAGCATGAAAAATTTAATGTAAAAAGCTGAAAAATTTCACCATAAACTTAAGAAATGCCAACTGGCTAACAGGTAATAAAAAAAGTTGTGAACTCAACCTGATGGAACAGCTGTATACCCTATACAGCCAAAAAGCCACTTAAAGAGTAAATAGTTATTATCTTGAGTAATATACCTATATTATTATTAAAAATGTATGTTTATTAAAAATATATGTACTCACATAAAAATTGGGTGTTTTGAAGTGTTGTCATTTGTAGAAAAAGAACTGAAATGTGTTCTTCCTAGTGCACTCACATGTAAGATAGAAAAAAAATTGCACTTGATTTACCGCATTCAACTTTTAATAGTTCAAAGTCCTAAAAGGGTATTGATGTGTATATAAGGTGCTACGTTATTAGTGCCCGATATTTTAGTCAGTGCTTCTACTCCTGATTCTGATCAACTTTCTCCAAAGAACCCATAGTCAAATCGCAAAAAAAATTTTGGACTCCTCATACTAATTTAGCCGCTCGGCTGATCAATTTGTATGAAGACTCCAAAAAAATTTTTGCTATTTGACTATGAGTTCCTTGGGGAAAGTTGATCAGAATCAGGAGTAGAAGCACTGACTAAAATATCGGGCACTAATAAAGTAGCACCCTATATATGTATATACATACAGTAGGTAGTACTCGTACATGATTATTCATGGTCAACACTATTGCTGAATCAATATCTAGCATCATTTTATTTGTCTAGGCATGAAGTCTAGGAAGCAAATATGCGTAAACATTTAAAACAACTGATGCTCAGCTAAATTTGTATTGTGGCACTGAATATTAAAGGAAACACTAAGTAACCAACATTATACATAGCCAAGGAATTTCTTTTAATTTCTTGACAATGTAAAAAAATTAAAAAAGAAATTGTTTTACATCATAAGATTAATTAAAAATACTAAATAAGGCTTTCCTGTGCATGTACTCAGATGTCTTTCATAACATTTAATTATATTAATTATTTTTATATACATACTTACATTATTAAATATCCAGATAAAGAGCCAAGAAACTCATCACACAAATGTTTGCCCTGGGTGGGTATTGAACTCATCACCCTTGCCTAGGCCAGGCCGGAGGCTTTAACTACTATGCCACCAAATTAGTTCATTTTAATTTTACCAATCAGTCCCCAATGACGTCAATTGGCTGGCCATTTCACTTGCTTAAAACACATCACAGCTCGTAAGCATATTGAGCATTATTACCGTAACAGCAATCAATAAGATTTATAGCCAAAGACTTTAAGTACTTTATAAGAACTGGGCCATTGATGTTGGAAACACGTCAGTTTTAGTAGAGTCCCTAGTTATTAAACACAACATTACCCATAGTTGACTTAACAGAACCATTCTCCTCATATGTTTCCCTCATGAAAGACACACCCTGTTTATTGTTTTTTCATAGTGGTTCAGGCCAAAGCCGCAGTCTCCTAGACTGAGAATGTAGCTTAAAATATTCTGTGAATGTAGTATTCAAGAATATTAAATAAGTAACACTGCGGAACAAAAACATACTTATTTTCTGCGGATTTGAGTATTCCCAACCAAATTTTGTTTTCTGTTGACGCAGATAGTTATAATAGTTTCGTTTAAATTAGACGTTAGACCTTAAGGTTATCAGTTCGTGCTCTATTTTAGGTACATTGTCCTTTTTCTCTTGAAAACTATGAATTCGTTGCGAAGTCTTGTGTTAACAATCCCAACAGTTTTTGTTTTATTATGTGACAAATTCTGTCAACAAAAACAAGGAAGAAAGATCACTCAGTTTATGAATCAAATCTACCTTTCATACTTTGGGATAAATCTAGCTAAAAAGAATAAATATGGAGTGCCCAATATCGTGTGTATGTGTGGAAACTCTGGGATAAAGGAGCAAAGTAGGACGTCAAGGGTTTAAATTTGGAGTGCCGATGATATGGACGGAGTCCTAAATAAGAATAGTGACTGTTTCAAGTAAGTATGTTTCTTCTCGCTCCGCTAACACTTTCCGAAACGTTGATTGTACAAGTTTCGAGTGGTAGGAACTTTGTACTAGGTAGAAAAAAATATGACGATTTAAAAGTATGTGTAAAACATCTACTTAAATAAAAAAGATTTGATTTTGATTTTGTATGTCAAAAATTTCCAGCCCTGTGTAGGGAAAAAAAGCAGGCATCTTTGATGGACCGCCAATCCGTACTCTTATAAAGACACCGAATTTACAAGCCATATGATACGGATCGTATCAGATACATGGCTAAGCTTTGTATTAGTATCTGGTAAAACATTTTTTTGGAAATGACAAAGCAACAGAGTATCCAGAACTAGTTCTTAAAATGCTTCAGAATTTTAACTGCTTAGGAGCAAATCTGAGCATTAAATTTAAATTTTTACATAGCCAGTGGAACAGATTCCCAGATAACTAAGGAAATTACAGCGAGGAGCAAAGAAAACGGTTCCACCAGGACAATAGAACAATGGAAGTAAGACACCGAGACAGTTAGGACAGCCACATGATGGCGGACTATTGCCGGACTTTTATAAGGGATTTTCCTGAGCAAAAACAGGATACGAAATCCTACAGTAAAAGTTTTTTTGTAATTATTTATTTATTATTTGCAGTAACCGCATGTGTATTTAATATTTTTATCGTTATTGTGTAGCCGCTTTATTTTAATTTTTTTTTTAATATGCCATTGTATTTATTATTTAGACCTTTTCAGTCAAATAATTAAAAGAGGCTTTATCTGATAAACGTGAGTCAATCTGACAAATCTGATATTTTTCTCGTATTCAGCATACCTACTAAATTTATACAAAATTGACTTCAAACTGCCTTGCCGCAAAATGACTGTTCCCCAGTGTATGAGAACTCTCTAACTGACTGCCAAGTAGAAAATATATGTTTTTGTGTTTTGGTATGCGTGCATTTCTGTTTCTTTGGTTGTGCCTGTGGCCTAAAAGGTTTTAAGTTTATAATTAAAATAAAATAGTAAGGCAACCAAATTCGCAAGGGCATGTCTAGAGGTATATGTCTATGTTTACATTTATATTGCTTTGGACCATGTGAGTACTTTTTGCTCAACACTCAGTACTGGCCATGTTCTTGCTGAGTATGGTTTATTTATTAGTGCAGTGATTGTCACATATTATACAATTTTATTATACTTTGTGTATTTCGTGTTAATAGTTGAAATGCTGTGGGCTTTGTTATGTAAGTTAAATATCAGATTTTTTATTAAATCATAAAATTAATGATTCAACCATGAATCTGGAAGGAAGCTGTTAGATCCCCGCAGCTTTAAAATTGCTGAGTGGAGTCTGTGGCGGAGACCTATACTCACAATGGACGTGTGGAGATTTGTAATTTGTAAGATGTCAGTATACTTACGGAGAGAAATAGAAAAGTCCAAAGTTCCCAGGCTAAGTACTTACAGTATTTTATTCACGACACACAAACAGAAGGAAGTTCACATTTAAATGCACAGTTTGTAAGGAAGATCTTAGAACAGCACAGCTAAGAAGAAGGAGAAGTTTAAGCAAGAAATATCTTTGTCAAATCTCGACACCTAAAAGTTGATCAAATGCTGTCTGTGCTATGCAAAAATAGTCCATCTTCTGTGGCAAAAGATGCTAGTACATTTAATGAAGTCATTGAATTTGATGATATGCACATTGGAAAAATATATAAGGTGCTACTTTATTAGTGCCCGATATTTTAGTCAGTGCTTCTACTCCTGATTCTGATCAAATTTTCCCAAGGAACCTATAGTCAAATTGCAAAAAAATTTTTGGACTCTTCATACACATCGATCAGCCGAGCGGCCAAATTAGTATGAAGAGTGAAAAATTTTTTTGCAATTTGACTATGGGTTCCTTGGGAAAAGTTGATCAGAATCAGAAGTAGAAGCACTGACTAAAATATCGGGCACTAATAAAGTAGCACCTTATATTTGAGTAATTATGATTATTACAATTGGTTTTTTACCTGTCTCCTAAATAATAAAACAATATTTTCAGATATTGAAATATTAGCTGAAATAGCTAGATTGTGGTATCTGAGAGTCTGGTTTTGTTTTATGAGTTAGCTGAAAACGCAAAAAAAACATTCCAATCAAAGTTGGCTGCTCGATTTTTATGAAAATGAAAAGTTCAATTTTTTTAAGGTTTCAGCAAAATTTTACCACAAAAGTTGTTCAGTTTGATGAGTAAATGTCCACCTTAAAATATTGCCACATCTTTTTGTTACACCCTGTATATATCATCATGTGTACTAATTTAATTAAAAATAAAATCTTGACTGCTTAAAATTATTCTTCTTGTCCAAAATCCATCACGTCTGTTAGTCTTCACTTCAGGTTTAGCTAAAGAAACATACATACATACATACAACGCGTCTGGTTAATGTTCAACAAAGCTTAATAGGTCTGAGTGGTCTCATTTCTATAAACAAACTCTTTTTACAAAGACGCATAACTTGCATAATGTTATGTACTTTAGTTTCACTTACTACAGATGTAAAATTGTAAAAAAAAAGTTAATTGAAGTTCGAATTCCAAACTGCAAACAGCAATAACTGTTTTTTACAGTACTCTTGTTCTTGTTAGGTATCAAAATAATTATCAACAAACTGACTGGTATAAGGTTGCGTTTGTGAAAGAGATCGTTTTTGTTTTTTACCGATGACTCTCGATACAAATCGGTCAGTGTTTCAACAGTTTTTTACTGCTATGAGTATCCAACCTCAACGATTGCTTTGTCAGTTTTGATAAAAATGAAAATAAAAAAAAACCATTGAGATCAAGCTAGGTATTTATTTTTAAGCGGCAAAATATCGATATGGCGTTTTATAAATGAAAAGTGGTATACAATCGAACGATATACCTATCGTCCTTTTCTTTCAAGAGTCCACAAGGGGCTTTATAGACACTTGAAAAAAAAAACAGAAAGAGAGAAGTTTCAAGCCATATGCTTGTGCTAGTTTTATTTCTTTTTAGGGTTCCGTAGCCAAATGGCAAAAAACGGAACCCTTATGGATTCGTCATGTCTGTCTGTCTGTCCGTATGTCACAGCCACTTTTTTTCCGAAACTATAAGAACTATACTGTTGAAACTTGGTAAGTAGATGTATTTTGTGAACCGCATTAAGATTTTCACACAAAAATAGAAAAAAAACAATAAATTTTGGGGGCTCCCCATACTTAGAACTGAAACTCAAAAAATTGTTTTTCATCAAACCCATACGTGTGGGGTATCTATCTTCTAAAATAAGAGAATGATAAAACTAAAAAAAATATATGATGTACATTACCATGCAAACTTCCACCGAAAATTGGTTTAAACGATATCTAGTAAGTAGTTTTTTTTTAATACGTCATAAATCGTAAACCGCAATTTACCTTTCATTCAAGTTACAACGAACTACAAAAACTTTTATATTATGTTACTTGCTGCTACGGAACCCTTCATGGGCGAGTCCGACTCGCACTTGGCCGCTTTTTTTTGTTTTCACTTCTATCGAGTGGCACGATTTAATTGTGCTATCACTCACTAGGCTAGGCATGCCCGTTTCGCTGTAACCATCTGTAGTCGTAACTAATAAAATTGAAAATGTTATCACCCCCAACAGCAAAAGATAAATAACTCGAACACCACTGAACAAAAATATTAAAAAAAACTAAATCAAAATAGGTTCATTCGTTTAGGAGCTACGATGCCACAGACAGACACATAGATACACACGCTAAACTTAAAACAACTTAACATCCCCTTTTTGCGTCGGGGGAAGAAACGCCTCGATTGACTTTGAAGTGCAAGTAGATTCATTTTCTTCGCCATATTAACATGACACGTTTTATACATAATAAAATAAATAAATAATAAATAATATCTGGGACAAATCACACACGGTCATCTGGCCCCAAACTAGGATTCCCTGTATCTTGGAAACCAGAGACTGATAAACATACACATATACTTTTTTAAATACATACATATATAAATATAATACACCCAGACTCAGACCCAGACATAGGTATGCAACTGCGCTAATTCTGTTTTAATAATTGATAATGGAATCTTTTCTTGACTGACTCGGTGGCTAAGTGGTTAGCGATCCTGACCTCTTATCCGAGAGTCGTGGGTTCGATACCCACACAGGGCAAACTTTTCTGTGATGAGCAGAATTGTTTGCTCTGAGTCTGGATGTATTATATCTATATATGTATGTATTTAAAAGTATATGTGTATGTATATCAGTCTCTGGTTCCCAAGATACAGGGAATCCTAGTTTGGGGCCAGATGACCGTGTGTGATTTGTCCCGGATATTATTATTATTATTTTGTTTAGGTGGCATAAAAGCAGGGGCGACGCACGCAGCCCGGCTCGCTTACCGCGTGCTCTCGCGTCGCAAAGCCGCCGAGGAGGGTGTAGCCAGGCTCGCACGGGTCCTGTCAGCACTTGACTTGACCGCCCTAGGAGTGGGTAGCACCCTGGGCGTTGGGGTGTACGTGCTGGCTGGTGACGTCGCGAAGAACTACGCTGGTCCGGCGGTGATACTGTCGTTTTTGATCGCGGCCGTGGCCAGTGTTTTTGCCGGTAAGTTAGTTTTTGTAGAAAGCAACTATTTTTGAAGATTGGGAATCGCCTAGTTTGAGTTTCCAGATACAGTTGAAAAGATGGCTAAACAGGTGGCTAGAAATGACATTATGTCAAGACGCAAGCAGTTAATAAATGGTAACACATCCACACACCTCTTGGATTAAACACACATGATATCTTCTCCGTTCCGTCGTGGGTACTTTCGCCGTCGTAAACCCACACGAAGCACATCGTACTCACCCAGTCGAACCTTACAAGTCATAATAAAGTCCTACCACGAGTATTATTTCAAGGTTGCTGACTTGTGATTCGAGAAACTTGACTTATTGATTCGAGAAACGTGAGGGCTGTAGTACATGCAAGTGCAAGCAAATTTGTAACTCCGGGCTATGTATCGTAAGCTGAGCGAATGATTAATTTCTGTTTGTTTTCAGAACTAAACTTAAACAGTTAGTAGTGTACATTAGCCTTTCTCTCTAAAGAAAGAAGGCCGCAAAGACGAAAACTCCATATAATTTGCGGCCATCTTTTTATGAGGGAAACTACATCGATATATGTATTTGCAGTGAGATTAATTGGATAGCATTGAATTGACATTGATTTTAGCCATCCCGTCCAAGTGATTCAATGAATTTGTAGCTCGTAAAATACGAGAACGGGAGGCTGTTGCCCTCTTCGATTTGTTGTAATTGATTTTGATTCTTTTAATGTTAATTTTTTAAAGTGCTTATGGCTCAGTGGAACTGTTGCTATGACTATTATAGTTTCTGGACTAGTTCCTAGTTATAGCAGTTTCTAATTAGAGTATTTTGTCAGAGTTTAGTCAAATTATATCTTCTAATATGCATGTACGCGCTACGCTCGTGTACTTTAGCTTCAGAGTTCGTACGTAGCATGTTCCTAGGCTATCTTATACAAAGCAGGCTAAGTCTCCTGAGTAGCGTGACCGTCGTTGAACAGCAGTGGGACAGCGCCTTTAGCTGGTCTGAGAAAATGAAAGAAGAACTTATTTTTCTCTATTGCCCAACAAATATTTTTAATTAACCAGTGATTATTGTCCACAGGTCTGTGCTATGCGGAGTTTGGGGCTCGAGTGCCCAAAGCGGGATCCGCTTACGTGTACAGCTATGTGTGTGTAGGGGAGTTCATAGCTTTCATCATAGGATGGAATCTCATATTGGAGTATATTATAGGTAAGTCATCTCACCACCACTTTAGCGAAGAGACCTTTCTTATTAACATGTATACTTCTAAAACAAAAGGTAAGCAGAAATCACTGATCAACTGATGACTTAAGTAGTGCACTCCAGATTATAAGTTTATTTGCTGAAAAAGTTTTCCTATTTGCTCCTGTTCTGGCATACTTCTCTTGCTCATTACTCTATGCTCGCTCGCCAGTTCCTAATTATATAGTAATTGATTGATTCCTTATACTAATTGAAATAAAGCAAAGTAAGAAGTACATTCTTACTTGCTTAAGAATGTACTTCTTACTTGCTTAAGAATGTACTTCTTACTTGCTTAAGAATGTACTTCTTACTTGCTTAAGAATGTACTTCTTACTTGCTTAAGAATGTACTTCTTACTTGCTTAAGAATGTACTTCTTACTTTGCTTTATTTCAATTAGTATAAATTTGCCTTAGATGTCCTTGCTCGACTCGTTTTTCACGTCTCTTTTATTACTCCTTTCATGCTTTCGTTCTTCGTGTCCAAAACATTTATCCTTGCTATAAGTACGGTTATATTGTGCCACACGATAAGAAGAGATTGAAATGAAATGAAATGACAATTTTATTCGAAGTAGGTAGCAGTGTACACTTTTCGAACGTAGACAATAGACAATCTACCTACCTTTATCTACCTAATACGAGGTTCCTACCACTCGGAACTCGTATACCCACCGTTTCGAAATGTGTTTGCGGAGTGAGAAGAAACGGCGGGCCCTAAAGAAACTCCCTTCAACACATTTTTTGAAAAAACCCTTATATTCTATTACATCTTAATGCTAGATCAATAAATGAATTATACAATGTCATGCCTGTAAATAAAATATAAAAAAATAAGAATAAAGAAAGAAAGGATTCAAAAGAGATAAAAGTAAAAGGTATTTGTAGCCAATGATTAACAATTCCAAAAACCAATGACAAGAGCAGGCCAGTTTACACGGACAGCACCCGATTACGAGTACGTATAACGCGAGAGTCAGCCATCGCTCCCCTCAACCATATTTGAGGGAAGGGAATTATAATAGTCCTTATTGTTTTTCCTCTCTAGGCGCAGCGTCAGTAGTGAAAGCCCTGAGCGAGTACATAGATGCTTTGGTGGACAAGGGGATATCCTCATTTCTGGCGCAGGCCATGCCGCTGGACACGCCCGGCTTGGCTCGATATCCCGATGTCTTCGCGTTTGCTGTCATCATGGCGTTCTCAGGTACTTGTGTGTGACTAAATATTTAACATTTGCACGTTTATATTTTCCTGTTTATGTTGTGCAATAAAGTGCTTTTAATTCATTTATTCAGTCAATAAGGAATCACACTTTTTACTTACTCGGTATCATCTTAACTTGCCATCAGGTTAGATGATGCCAACGGTTAACCAATTGTGAATTTAGAAAACCATTTTTTTTTAATTTAAAAATACATACTCGTTTTGAATGCGTATACAACTTGTGTGACAGATTCGTTTAACCGAAACTTTTGAATAACAAACACTTACACATCCATTACAAGTATATATTATTAGCAAGAATTTTATCATCACATTTTTCCCTCAGTGGCTCTTTCGTTGGGAGTGAAGGAGTCGACGAAATTCAACAACTTCTGCACAGGAGTCAACCTTTGTGTGGTCGCTTTCGTCATCATCTCAGGGTCTTTTAAGGGTGAGCGATTTTATTTTTACCAACGTTAGAACCAAAGATGTTTCTTTTTAACGTTGTGCGTACAAGTTCCGAGTGGTAGGTAAAAAAAGAAAATCTTACTTATAATAAATACAAAAAAATATATATATTTTATTAATTGCAACTAAAGGTATTTTATATTGTATTGTATTTTAAAATTATTAATTATATAATTAATTATCTATGGTTGTTTCAGCTGACACAGTGAACTGGCGGCTGCCCGCATCTCAAGTGCCGCACACCGAGACAAAGAATTTCGGCAGCGGTGGGTTCGCGCCTTACGGAATAGCCGGCATTATTAAAGGCGCCGCAGTCTGCTTCTATGGCTTTATTGGTGAGTTATCCACTTTATTCCATAGCCAGCAGAAACCACAGCAAAGAGGTTTTCTTAAAAAAACTAAAGGATGTTTAAAAAAACATAATGGGTAAGGACCTTGCCATTATCTCACTTGATGGTAAGTGATGATGATACCGAAATATGGAAATGGTCTTACCAACATTATAGGTGTTCTCCGTCTTTACAGAGGATGGTTTAATTAAGGGGAAGGGGTTTTTATAGCCCCGTTGACTAACTAAGCTACCACCAATCTATATTACCTCTACTAGCCCTGGCTAGCTACCGTCATCTTATCTCAGCAAAAAATGTGTTGGAGGGAGTTTCTTTAGGGCTCGACGTTTCTTCTCTCACCGCAAACGCTTCCCGAAACGTTGGGTATACGAGTTCCGAGTGGTAGGAACTTCGTATTAGGTAGAAAAAATATGACGTTCGAAAAGTGTACAGAGATACCTACTTCGAATAAATATTATTTCATTAATTCATTCATTCAAGTCTTGTCGCCAAATATATTGATGCTAGCATTGAAGTGTTCGGGAATGGAAACATTGAAAGATAGGCCTTTCGGCCCGGGCCCAAAGGAAGATAGGCCATAGGTGGCGATTCGCAGTTTTCATTAGATGGGCCGTCAGCCATTTGCCACCTTACACAACAAAAAAAGGTCAATTCCGCCTTCGACATCATGACCACTAATCATAAGGAGAGATGATACAGTCCTTATGCTTGTTAAACATGGATAAAATTATCTTTTCGTCATCCAGGTTTTGACTGCGTAGCCACAGCGGGTGAGGAAGCGAGACAGCCTCAGAAGACTATCCCTTTCGCCGTGGTGGGATCTCTGCTAATCGTCTTCCTGGCGTATTGTGGAGTTTCATCCGTTTTGACTTTGATGCTGCCGTATTATTTGCAGGTATGGTGTTATATCCGAAATAGGAATAATATTGAAGTTGCTTATTCGACATTGTGGTAGGTTAATAAGTCGTTTATGTAGTTGTCCCACTGCAGGGGTGCGGCCGGCGGTTAAGCCATACTGCACACACGAAAGCCAAGTCCGGATTGGTGGAGGTTCTGGGGCTAGTGGCCAACCCCAGTGTCAGAAGTTTTCAAGCTGCCTATAAGGCATCCGACATGGCTTAACGACTGCCATCTAGCGATAGCAGCCGCCACCAACGGCTAAAAGTGTCTTGCGAAGCCCGGAAACCGTCGAGATAAATGTCACTAACATTCAAACCTATTTTGGTTATGACCTTGTCTGTAGTCAGTTTGCATGATCAACGCGTCCACGCAAGCCGCACTGTGCCACGATAGCTTTATTAAAGTTGTCTTCAAACAACCAAAGTGTTAAAAGTGGTATAATGCGGTGCAGGACGAGAAGGCGCCGTTCCCGCACGTGTACGACGCGCTGGGCTGGCGCTGGGCCAAGTACGCCGTCAGCGTGGGCGCCGTCTGCGCGCTGCTCTCCAGGTGCGTGCGCATACAGCCTAGCCTTGCACGCCGACAACACACATCAGATACCACATTAAAAATATGTTCGATATCCTACGACTAGGGTCCTACATTAAAAACCAGGTACTGCCTAGCCCTACTCACAGCTAACACCAAATATATACCATAGTTATCAAAGTTAATGGTCGATATCTCCTAGTCCTACACGCAGCTCAATGAATTACATACACTTCAACATTCAGTTAGCCTACCACCTGATTCATGTCATTTATACTATAATAATACTACTAATAATGGTTCTGATCTGTCAATTCTCATGTGACATTCTCTACAAACTTGTAGCTAAGATATCACGTTAAATATGCCCAAAGCCACTACAAGTCGTAATAAGAAACATTTAAAGGAACCAACATACTTGAGAAACAGATAGTTTGCAAAATAACACGTTGCCAACCGTTCATAGCACCCTAAGTACCTTTACCCGTAAAGAGAGTTTTAAAAAGTTCCAATATGAGTAAAAAAGTTAGGATTATGAGTCCGAATTCGAATCAATATACAGCCGTGCTTACGATAAGAGCAGTAAGTCTGTGAAACACACTTTCGAGTTTTCGTCACATTTTTGCATTTTCTGAAATGTTTCCTTATAATAATAATAATAATAAGCCTTTTATTTTCCAAACTTATTCGCTATCTAAAAAAGTAACATGCTTTCATAAATGAATAGTTTATACATACTTATTTTCTTATTTCTAATTTAAATACTAATAAAAACTATGAATTTTTTTTTTAATTTAATTTAGTTTGGATACCCATAACTGGGCGAAGGCCTCCTCCATGTCTGACCAGGCTCGCCGGTCTCTCGCCAGTCTGGTCCAGTTGCTGCCTGCTACTTGCATGATGTCATCGCACCATCGTTTCCTCTGCCTGCCACGAGCTCTTTTTGCCTCTCTAGGATACCAGTGTAGGATACTCTCACTCCAGCGACCATCGGTTATTCTCGCGATATGTCCTGCCCATTTCCACTTAAGCTTGCACACAGTCTGAATGATATCTATTACTTTAGTCTTCTCTCTTATATCTTCGCATCTTACTCTATCCTTTAATTTTATGCCTAGCATTGATCTCTCTACTGACCTTTGAAATGTCCTCAATTTTTTTGCTAGTTCTATAGTAAGAGACCAGCATTGGCACCCATAGATAACTGTAGGTAGTATAGTATTGTCCATTAATTTCTTTTTTAGATTGATAGGTATATTGCTTTTGAAGACCTCCTTTTTCGACCAGTACTTTTTCCAGGCATTTGCGATTCTTCTATCAATTTCTTTATTTATAGCGCATTCAAATGATACATTGTGGCCAAGGTATATGTAGTCTTTCACATACTCTACATTTGCGTTTTTTATCATCATAGGTATTTCCTCTCCATTTGTCATAATTTTGGTTTTTGTAAAGTTCATGCGAAGGCCCGCCTGATTGCTCTCTGTGTGTAGCGTTTCTAGCATTATCCGCATGTTTTCATGGTATTCAGACATAATGACAATATCGTCTGCGAATCGCAAATGAGACAGTGATTTTCCGTTAATATTTATCCCATATCTTTGCCAGTCGAGCTTTCTAAATATAGACTCTAGGAGTGCTGTGAAAAGTTTTGGGGAGAGGGGGTCTCCTTGTTTAACTCCTCTTTTTATTTGTATTGAGCTTCCAATTCTTTCCAGTTTTATTTCTGCATTTGCGTTCTTGTATATTGTTTTAATTAAGTTGATATATTTTCTATGTATGCCTTGCTCTTCCAAACTTGTCCACAGGTATGAGTGAGAGATAGAGTCGAACGCTTTCGTGTAGTCTATAAACGCTATATAGAGAGTTTTTCTGTATTCGTTGTATTTTTCCAATATTTGAGTTACTGTAAATATATGATCTATGGTGGAGTACCCTTTTCTGAATCCAGCTTGCTCGCAAGGTTGTTGTTCGTCTAAGCACTGTGTTATTCGGCGGAGAATAATGGAGGAAAAAATCTTATACAGAACCGGTAGTAGACTGATAGGTCGGTAGTTATCTATAAGTTTTGGATCTCCCTTTTTATAGAGCAATGTTATAAGAGATTTCTCCCATTCTTCCGGTATTATTTCTTTCTCTATTATCATGTTAAATGTTTCCTTAGATTATTTTAAATACGATTCTTGAAATGTGTAGCTCAGATTCAGTATTTTTATACTGCGTGCGTTGTCATTTAATTGTCTTATTTATTAGTTCTTACATGATTAAATGACTAAATGGATAAAGTTACTGCTTTTGTATTATATACTTACTTCTTATCGTAAGCACGGCAGTATACGAGTCCTACGCCTATTTTGTTACATCCTTTATAATGTATTTTATTTTATTTAAACCTTCTTAGAGTAATGTTACCTAGTATATTGAAAATTATATTGAATATATTGAAAATAATAAAACATTTATTTCTCAGATCATAGATCCATTTTAGTTAGTTACAAAAAGACAGTACTTTGTAAGATTGATTTAAAAAAACTACATTTATTTCCCCTCCCCGCAGTCTGATGGGCGCGGTGTTCCCACTGCCGCGCATCATCTACGCCATGTCTTGCGACGGTCTACTTTTTCGATTCTTGGGGAAAGTTAGCAAGAGATTCCAGACTCCTATGATTGGCACCATGTTGGCTGGGTTGTTCACTGGTAAGTGCCTCTTTACCTGAATTATCATTAAATTTTGTTTGATTTTCACTTTATTTACTTGTTTTACTTAAAACTGTATTGAAAAATGCCTATGTATGATGCATGGGAGTTTAACGTTATTAAGTCGTAATAGTGGTAATTTTTTTTTTATGATTCAACAGATATTCTAAATGTACATTGCGATCTTGTTCAATATTACTTATTCTAATCCTAAATTCGTGATAAAAATCTGTCTTGTTTATACCACCCTAGGCACACTGGCGATGATATTCGAGTTAGAGCAACTAATCCACATGATGTCCATTGGAACTTTACTTGCATACTCCATGGTGGCTTCCTGTGTGCTTCTGTTAAGGTAGGTCTCCCTTTAATAGCGAACTAACAACAATTCCGCGTCTGTACCGTATAAGTAATATTATATTGGAAATGAAAGGTGGTGAAATTATCGTAAAAGTGATAATCGTTGGCAACGTCGAAAGGAAGTTATTAAGAGGTCTATCGCCAATACGGTGCGGTTTTTAGATCAAAGGTGGCGCTTCATCTTAAAGTGGAGTTATCATGGATGACGACAGACCGGTATCGAAACACATAGCAATTTGAATAAAAGCCCGTCCTGATTCTTATACTGTCCTTTGTAAGACTACGTATACCTTGACATGTAAATAAAGAATAAATAAATAGATAAACCAGCTCAGAGCATGACCCTCAGTAATAATAAGGGACCAGGGACTGACCAGAAAGATTAAACTAGGAATTTATGGGATGATTGGACGTACTTATGCCATATCGATCCAACTGACATAAAGTAAGTTAGAGATAAGTCCATTCAGTTTTGAATGTTTTATCAAATTAAAGTAATAGACCAACTTCTATTTTAGCCTATAGACGTTACATCACACTATTTTGACAAAAAAATATAACTCTTATGAGATTTTGTGACAACATAGATATGTAAGTAAGTAAGTAAAAATTTATTCAGTACCAGAAAGTTTACAAAAAATAACAAAAACTTAAAAACTAAAACAGCACAGGTAGGTACCAAAAAGGTTGGCACTCAGCATAATGTTGTAGCTCTATTGAGGTGGTTTTCCGTGGTCACCCGTGAGAGACGCAACGTTGCGCAAACAAGACATCTTATATATAATACAAGAGAAAAATAAATGTAACGATAATAAAAATAATATGTAACGATACTCATTACATACCTAACTCATTTTTTACCAAAATGTCAGTTGGATCGATATGGCATAACTACGTCCAATTATTCGTTTCGTTCCTCTCAACTGTTCTTTTAATGAAATTGATGAACTGTCTCCAAGAAATCCAAACACTAGTAGTAACAAAATAGGCTCCGTTCAAAAGATGTTTAATGTAATCAGTGAATACTGTATTTATGTATCGGTTCTTTGGGGAAAGGCGTTATGAGTTATGTATGAGTGAAAGTCGCTTGCAAATTATAATCAAATGCAGGTACGCACAAACTCCCTCGGGGCACAAAGCGGCCGAGCGCCTGCGCTTATCGCCGCGCGCGATCCTGAGACAACTGGTGAACGCAGACGGCCACACCGCGCCCACCAAACTCAGCGCTGTCATCGTCAACACCCTCGTTACTTTCTACGGTAAGTTAACAGGAAATGTTGTCGTTAACAACCCATATCGTCCCCACTGCAGGGGCATGGGTCTCTTCCCATAACTCGGGAAGGTTAGGCCATACTCTACACACGGGGGTCAAGTCCGGATTGGTGGAGGTTGTGGGGCTAGTAGCCGACCGCAGTGTCAAGTTTTAAAGCCGCCTTTAATGCCTCCGACATGGCTTAATGACTGCCATCTAATAATAGCAGCCGGCACCAAACCTTAACGTGCCTTGTGAAACACGGAAACGGTCGAGATAAATGCCACTAGTCAAACCCATCCAGGTTGTGACCGTGTCAAAGTCAAAGTCAAAGTCAAAATATTTTTTATTTAAGTAGATGCTGTACGCATACTTTTAAATCGTCTTTTTTTCTACCTAGTACAAAGTTCCTACCACGTGGAACTTGTACACTCAACGTGTATGTAGTAAGTTAATCTGCGTTATCGACGCGACCACGCTAGCCGCATTGAGCCACGACCGGTTCTTAATAGGAAATAATACAATCCAATTGAGAGATTCTTATAAGATTTTATATTTTATTTAATCTACAATTCACACGATATGACGACATGTTCCATTGGTCCGTTCACCAGGCGTTTGGTGCCTGGTGATGATGTGGAGCATCAACTACCACGGCGACGCGCTGCTAGTGGGCGAGACTAAACCCCTCGCGATCCTGGTGATAGGAGCCGTGTTGGTCGTAACCACTCTGCTGGTCATATCGAGGCAACCGGTTTCCGAGAAGAAACTCGCTTTCTCGGTGAGTTAATGTCTTGTTCTTTGTTTTAGTTTTTAGAAATGTTTTGGATTTAATTACGTAAAGAAATCTCAATTTCTTTTTGACTATGGCTACCTTAGAAAGTAGTTTATTTTCATAAGTAGACGCTCAAGTTTATAGAGGTATAGTTTCCGATGATTTGGTTTAATCTTACTCGTATATTTAAACATTCTAAATAATTTAGTGTCTAAATGAGTTACTTTATCATCTCTTAAAATGCCTACATGGTTCCACCTAAAACCCTCTCTGTTAACAAACCATTACATCCCCACTGCAGGGGCACGGGTCTCTTCCCATTAATCGGGAAGGTTAGGCCATACTTCAGACACGGGGGCCAAGTCCGGATTGGTGGAGGTTGTGAGGCTAGTGACCAACCCCAGTGTCAGAAGTTTTCAAGCCGCCTATAAGGCCTCCGACATGGCTTAACGACTGCCATCTAGCGATAGCAGCCACCACGGCACCAACGGCTTAACGTGCCTTGCGAAGTACGGAAACGGTCGAGATAAACGCCACTAACAGTCACACCCATCCAGGTTAGACCGTGTCTGTAGACAGTTTACCTGCGTGATCAACGCGACCACGCAAGCCGCACTGAGCCACGACCGCTAGTACCCTGTATAATAGATATTTAATACCCAAACACCTTAGCAAACAAATTAACTTCTCACACAAATGTTTGCCTTGGATGGGAATCGAATCCACGACTCTCGGTGCAAATTTCAGGAGCACTCATAACTACGGCAGTTCATTAGAGTGATGTGATGACTGATTATGTTGTCGAATATGATAGCTGGCTTACCAAGATTCCTCAACGCGACGATTGAAAGGGCTATTTAGTATAACCAGTACGAGTTATGGCTTATGTAGGCCGACAGGCGTTGTTGTTACTGGTATTAGTAATAGTAAAAGTTCCTGTGTTCGCTGGTAGGTGCCGCTGCTGTTGAAGGTATTATTGATAGTAAAAGTTCCTGTGTTCGCCGGTAGATGCAGCTGCACTGCCCTCTTAAGAAAGAAGGCGGCTAAATATATTTAGTTTCTTTATACTTAGCCGCCTTTTTTCTTATCAGGGCAGTGCTGGTGACGGTATTAGTAAATAATAGTAAAAGTCCCTGTGTTCGCCGGTAGGTGCCGCTAGTGCCGTGGCTGCCGGGCATCAGCATCCTCATCAACGTGTACCTGATGCTCAATCTCGACTACATGACTTGGCTGCGGTTCGCTGTGTGGATCGCCATTGGTAAGATACCCCATATTTCCATCGTTATCCTTTCCCTAGTAATCATATTATCCGAAAGACAATGACAAGACGAGAAATTCACAAAGGCTTATAAAAAAAAAAATATAATGACCAATCTTGTGCTGTCCGAATCCAGCGGCTTCCCGCGAACTACAGAATCAGAATCAGAATAGTGTATTTGCAATGCTACTTATATCATAAATTTAGATCTTATACATATAAATATTATGCCAGTAAGCGTATTCAGTCATAAAAGACATGCAAATGACATGCTTCATCGGTCCATCGAGTCCTGCCAACGCTACGTCTTCCGGAAACGGTCGCCAGTCAAGAACTTTACAGGTTGTTTCCTGGTTATAGTATGGTTAAATTTTAATTTTTTTATTAAATTGTTTTATTAAATTGTTCCACACAACCCATATTTTCGTCATTCTTGTTTTGGCCATACTCCACATATCGAAATGGGTTTACCAAGAATTGGAAATACTGTCTATGTTACCTCCATGTCAGAACACATCAGTGCTGTAAACCTTTATATTTTCCGGGAAGACTTAGATAGTACCCGTTAGAAACATTATTATCCTTTCCTTTCCCAGGTCTAATAATCTACTTCTCATACGGAGTGTGGCACAGCTCCGAAAGGCGTCGTAACCTTGACGCTGTGCCGCTGGCCGACCTTCACACCGACAGTCAGACCGCCCTACTCAACCACAACGGCATAGCGCACGCGCTCGGCTGACAGTGTGAGAGGCAGCCGGCCAGCCCTACCGGCACCATTGTGTCCTATGTGTCAAGTATTTAGAAGAGTGATTTTGTAAGTGATGTTTGTTTATTTATTAAGAAACAAAATGGCGTCAACTGCGATGTGTGACGTTGAAGATGTTGCGATGTAAAGTGGCGACATCTATAAATTGCAACTCGTAAAATAAAGCTTCGCTTGGCGGAAGTATGTTCCCATTGCTCCGAGAAGTCGGAATAAACAGTGTATCAGCTGTCATCTTTCTGTGGTAAGAGTATTTTGTCGCTGTTCCGCTATGAGTATCCTTATTTGATATGATCAGTTTTATTGAGTAAAGCCTAAGTTTAAGTGCCAGTCATTTCTATCTCACTCTGTATGATTTCTGTAGAAAATTCTATTTGAATTTGACTCGAAAGTTACAGTGAAAGTAATTTCATGCAACTGACCAAGTAGCACAGATTATTCATACATTTTTATTCCATACATTAGACTATAAATGTTTCAGACTTGGGTTCTATTTAAAAGAAAAATAACGTTAAAAACGTGTAAATATTAAAATTTGGAAGCTAAATTGGACATCAGACATCAGGAAATCTGAAAAAGATTTCAGAGATTGACAACAGCGAATGTGCGATGACGCTATTTTATGCTTTCGATATTATTTGATCCCGATAGTCATTAGCGCCATCTAGTAGGCGGGCGTACTGTTCTATGAATTTAATTTATTATATCGGGTATCAATTTTCAGAAAATAAAAAAACGCGAGTGTTTTTGTTATAACTTGAATAACATGCTTGTTTGCCATTTGGCTAAAACGAGAAGCTACCCCTGAATCATATGTCTCCCTATAGAGAGACTAGCATATTAAAACTCCAGTATTTTGAGGCTATTTGTATGAAATAATGTTCCTATGAATTGTTTTATGATGAAGGGTACTTAAATGTACTTAATATAATTTGTAAGCTTAGTTTAAAATTTTACATAAGTACTATTTTTACAAAAAAAAACTGCTTAAATAAATAATAAAGTATTGAAGGAATCTCTTTTACATCATAATTATGTATTTGGGATTAAAACACAAAACAATTAACTCAAAAATATTTTTACTTATTCACATTTATCCTTTTTGTTGTAAATCAGAAATCTCAGTACAATACAATCAAGAAATCTCAAAATGAGGTCAAATCAAAGACCAAAGTAATTTAATTATTACGGCGTGAGTAGGTATTAAGATTGTTAAAAAAAAGTTTGCTTTTACTATTTTGAACTTTTAGGATTAGATATTTTTATTTTTAAAATAATTTATTATTATTGTATTTGGTATATTTTGGCTGTGAGACAGCTCTAAAAAAAACGTATTCCATATTGTATGCGTAATGTGATGTGTATTATAAGTACTTACGTATTTATAAGAATCTATTTTGGTTTAGATTTCCTCGTTATATCTAAAACGTTCAACATATTATATTGACAGAGGTTTATGAAGTGTTACTTAACTATAATAGTTTGTATGTATTTGTTAAGTTATATATTCAATGCATTATCAGTATAAAATGTTGCATGTAATGCTGCCAAAATGCTGCATTTAACTTTGAAAGTAAATAAAACGAGCTTTGAATGCAATAAACTTAAAATTATGTTTAATTTTTTCTACAAATTCATCTGTCGTACAAACATTTACAAATCGTAAAGTCATTATAAACGTTTCCAATGCAAATTTTACTTTATTTTTGTGAGCATAAGCATTAGATGTCAAGTAGTTTATAACGCAGTGGTGATTTCAAAGAACGATGAAACATGCGAAAATGTTTATACGGACTTGTATCTATAAGTATACAGATAAAAAAAGAGATAGTAAATAAATGGGCTTACACGTTCACACGATGTTAATAGTCATTTATGACTCCCACGCTTGTTTTGTTTCAACCTGTATACAAAAGTTTAAAAAAACCTTTATTTGGCACAGAGTAAGTAAATAAATATGTTATTCACATGAATGTTTGCCCTGGAATGGAATACTACCGTCCTTAAGGAAAAGGGCCGTAACTACAGAATATTCCCAGCACTTAGATTATTTTCCTAACTCGGCAGAGTAGAATCCGGCGGGGGCGTAGCGATAGACAGCGATTCTGATCGCTGACTATCACGCTCTCTACTCATGAGAATTAAAAATAAAAAAATATGCTGATAAAATAAAGATAGTAAGAATCACATTGTGACGATTCCGCAAACAGTGACAGTATAAACATAATAAACCTACTATAAATGTTTATTGCCGTCTGACTGTTAAACAGACTGGCGGTAGCGTTGTCACGCCACCCGATACATAAATCTGGTAGCGCGGAAGTGTGACAGCCAAGCGGAGAAAGGAAAAAGGCGCTACCGTAACATATTAAAAAAGGGCAAATTAGGCTTTAACGACAATAAACATTATAATACGATGGTGATCAATGATGGTTCTTTATTTCGCGAAAACCCGTTTCGTAAATTTTATGGAACGGTTAAATCCGAATGTCACTGACGGATGACCCCAGAGATTAATCTTTTGATTAATAAACAATAAAACACTTTTCCAAGCATGCTGGTTTTTCGTGGAATTACTCCTCATTTTTATGTGATAGGCGGCAAACGAGTAGACGGATCTCCTGATGGTAAGCGATTCCCGCCGCCCATAGACACCCGCAACACCAGAGGAGTCACAAGTGTGTTGCCAAGGTTTCTCATGAATAAAGATAGATCAGATTTCTTGCTCAGGCCTTTTCTTGCTTTGAAAATCAAGTCTGTAAAAGATTTTCTACACAGATCTGAAAACATTTTGAGATTAAAGCACTAGACATATATTTTTTTACATTAAATGTTTATGATGGGATATTTGAAGTTTACGATAGATATGAATATATTGAGGTTTCTCAGGAAAAAACTTACTTATCACATGTAAAATTACTCTATTTTTTATAACAATTAGCTTCAATACAATAAATCACAGTTAGTACTTAAAACTACACCTATACAATATTTTAACTGAAAATTACTTTGAAAATTACATTTTATACATTTCTTCATACTAAACATATTACATTTAAATATATCACATACATATCATTCTAAAATTAAAATAATAGATACTTAAAAGTAAACAAACTTATTGTCATATCACAATATTACTTTATTAACATTATACAGGGTTATTTTTGGACCCCTCAACAAAACTTCACAGTAGCTTTTACTCATGAAACTGACCAACTTTTCCTAAATAACCAATGGTCAATTCGCAAAAAAATTTTTGGACCCTTCATACCAAGATCACGTGATCTTTGTATGGGTGCCCAAATTGTTTTGCGAATTGACCATTGGTTATTAGAGAAATGTTCCTCAATTTCATGAGTACAAGCCACTGTGAAGTATTGGTGGGGGGTCCAAAAGTAACCCAGTATAATATTGTCATACGTAGCAGCTTGGCTGCACTAGAATTATTCCCTGTTTCACAAACATTAAATTCTTTAAAACACAAATTCTATCATTATTTTATCACCCGACTGACCCAGCGGAGGGTAATAGTTTAATGGTACATTGTCAATTTAATTGGTGATATGGTAACCTTAACAGCATGTTATTATTTGGTACTAAACACTGGTATCCTTAAAGAAATAGTTTCTTAACTTTGTACCTATCCGTAAATTGCTAACTTAGATTACTTACTCTTTTAATAAATAAGTTTAACTATATTATATTCTAATACAATAATCTCTAAATTTCTTCTATCTGGAAATCTAATCGAAAAAAACACAAATTAGAATAATAAAAAGTAATCTATTTAGATTTCTGTTAAAAACCCTGTTTTTATACATACAAGAGCTTTAAATAGAAGTGATTTAAAACTGTCTGTAATTCTGTGGTTTTGGACGGCTCCATTTTAATATTGTAAATAAAACAGAGGTGACAACATAACAGAGAGGTTCCGAAAAAAATAACATAAAATAGTCTAGCGAGGACATCTGAAAGTTTTAATGATCTGAACAAATGCTCAAACTTAATAACTTACATTTAAGCTTACTTTTGCAATGTCTGAGCTTGCACAAGTAAGCTTACTGGCGCAAATTCTAAACTTGCACAATTGAGATTGAACGTTAGGATGGCGAAACACGCTGCTTTCACATTTTTGCACAACATTGTGCATGTTAACATCAGTATCTATTCTCGGACTATTGCGTTACCTATTATTATATTATGTTTATCCTAGATTTATTCATCATATTAAAATAGTCATCGTTCGTTCGTTAACAACAAATTCTTCCCCGCTGCAGTGGCACGGGCCCATGGTCAAAATGGTCATAAATTTATTATAATTTGCCCGCTCTCAGACTTCGTCCCTATAGGGCCTTAAGGTAATAAACAGGCGTACATCCTAAAACGCATTTATTGAATGTACAGTGCGGGCGCTGTAATTGGTCTGTGTTATACCTAGCTCTAATTATTTCTATGAGAGCCATACTTTTGAACTTAAGTGCCCTGAATGCATTACATCAAGGACTTATAGTGGTCTCCCGAAGCATAAGCTAAAATTAATAATACGCAAGGTCTTTTACACCTCTGTACAAGTATTGAAAATAACTGGGTCTTAAAATTTGGTGGTGATGTGAGGTTTTTCCTCTTTAACTTTCGTTGGGACTGGCACGTCGAATTCCTTCACGTTCAATGTACTCTGCTTGATACCGTAGAAGAAGTAGATTAGGTAACCTGTAAAAAGTACTTATTTATCATTTTGATCTTTTATGTCAGACATCCAAAAACTTTTGGTAAGTTTTTTTTCTATCCCTATTATAGCTTAATGGGGCGGAGAAGTGATCTCTATCCAACAATATTTTTTTTGTTTTGAACTAACTGTGTTCGAGATAAGGATGTAACAAGATATCAGTAGCGATAGTTAACAAGGGCTTCTGCTCATTAAACCGAACTACATTTGATCTACGACTTTTCTGAAGAAAAAATGTACCTAAACTATTTAGGACTTTCCATACAAATAGATGAGTTCATTTGCCAACTTTATTTTAAAATACTGAGTGTTTTTTTTTGTTTCAGTATGATCTTCTTCTTATCGTGTGGCACAATTTAACCGTCCTATCCACAAGGCATATAGGCGGCGGTTGCCTAGTGTTACACCTAGCATCACCCTCGGTAATTCGAAAAACTCATTGGTGCACTGGCCAGGATATGAACCAGAGACCTCAGATGGAGTCACTAACCGCAGAGCCACCGACGCTTTCAGTATGATGAGTAAACAGAAGACTCAGTTACCTGTTTTGTTACATTTTGTATGATTTAGTTAACACTCACCAATGACTAGCCAGATAATGAACCGCACCCAGGTCTGGTAGTCGAGTTGTACCATCAGGTACACGTTTATACACACGCTGAGATAAGGCACTAGCGGTACTAGCGGCACCTAGAGGAACGAAAGTAGACTTTATTACGTATATATTAGCCTCATAGCTTATTTTGCAGTACATAATCAAAGACTATACTAACTTATTCAGTTTAATTACAAAATTATTATCATCATAAGATGTCTCTCTCTATCATCGTGTAGCACATTTCACTGTTCTACCTATCCGCAAGGTATAGACGGCGGTCGCATATTCTATAATAAGTGAATTTAACTGTAAACTCTTGCCCAGTTAACAGAGAACTTAAACAACAATACAAATGTACCAACTTTAGGAAATGATAAAATATTTAGGCAGTCCACTAAAAAATAAAAAGCGACTTTTGAACGCACTAAAATCTTGCCCAGTTAACAGAGAACTTACTGAACAATACAAATGTGTTAATCTTAGGAAAGGATACAATTATCGTATTTAGGCAGTCCATCAAAAAATAAAAAGCTACCTTTTGAACGCATTAAAATCTTGCCCAGTTAACAGAGAACTTACAGAACAATACAAATGTGTTAATCTTAGGAAAGGATACATTTATCGTATTTAGGCAGTCCATCAAAAAATAAAAAGCGACCTTTTGAACGCATTAAAATCTTGCCCAGTTAACAGAGAACTTACAGAACAATACAAATGTGTCAATCTTAGGAAAGGATAAAATTATTTAGGCAGTCCATTAAAAAATAAAAAACGACCTTATGAACGCACTAAAATCTTACCCAGTTAACAGAGACGTTTCAAGTCTTCAGCTGACACTAAAGACAGATTTGGGTGTTTTTTATTTTCATATCTTATCAAATGTATACCCAATTAACTATCTAGTTAGTGAAGCACGGGTCTATCGCTTAACTAAGACGTAATAACACGTAACATGAGATGTAGCCTAATGTAGATACACGATACATATTACAGTAATATCCGGTGATAATAACATTGCGCCCCACACCTTGGACATTCCATAAGAATTTAGTATTTAATTACCTAGTACTAATATACACCTGTCACTCTTTTGCACAACATGTTAATTCCTGCAACTTAGTTCGTTAGTTAGTTGAGCGGACTAGATAGACACTTGATAAAAATATACAGGTTGTAACAAAATTGGTGTAGGACCCGTTAATTGGGGATTCTACTCATCGTACTGAACAACTTTTGTTCTACGTTGCTCAAATCGCAAAAAAATATATGGACTTTCATACAAATTGATCAGCCGGTCGGTTGATTTACGAAAATATCATGTACGTTCGTAAAAATCTAAACATGTTTTTCAAAAACAGTGATTGACATAACCGTAATTTGAGAAATAAAAATAATCTTGACATTTGCTTTCTCGAGGCTTAGTAAGGTGAAAAAGTTTGTGGGGCAGTGCTGTGTACGATTTTATAACAAAAACTCCGAATGACGTGTATGAACTACCAGAATGTAAATTTTAGAAACATATAAAACGCTGCCGCTGTATATGTTCAAGAGGATACTATAAGACTGTAGATTATTTCATTGATAATGACATTTACGAGGTGAGAGTGCTTAATGTACGTTACCTACATAAAGAAATAAATGATTTTGAATTTCATCTGTTTTTGTATGGAGAGTTCTATTTTTTTTTTGCGATTTGAGCAAAGTCGTAGAACAAAAGTTGTTCAATACGATGAGTAGAATCCCCAGTTAACGGGCCCTACACCAATTTTGTTACACCCTGTATATGAGACATTCCTGTCTCAGTATCAGTAAAGTAAGAAAGTTCTCTGTTATATACTATTTCTAAAGTGTTAGTTGTAAAATTTTAATTTTAAGCAATTTGCTTAGTACTTACGGTGAAAGTGAGATGTTTGACACTGAGTCTGGGTTGTCGGTACAGCACTACCAACATCACAATAAGTGCCGCACCAAAAATTGCTAGCAGAGTGGACTGAAGGGATCCCGCGCTCTCCCACCGTAAAAGGGAGCACGTTATAAGGGCTAGGATGACTGTGGACAAAAATAATTAAAACTATAATTTTTGATGACGTTTAATAGTTTATGTTGGTATCAGTTAGGTGAATCGATGATTTGCGCAATGCTGCATGTGACAGCTGGATGGTCAAGACCGAAAAAAAAGGGAGAATTTTCTCTACAATACCAATGTATTGTAAAAAATAACGACTGTCATGGCTAGGTCGAGCCTTTTAAATAGCAGAATAGATACTACAGTAGGTACTTACAGAATATAAAAATGGTGGATTTAGCTATAGTGGCAGAGAGCTGCGAGGGCTGCTTTATACCCAGCAAGTTGAACGCTTGTCGAATTACGGAATACGGTGTTTCCGTAATCGGTTTTTGTGGCAGCGGGAGCGGTGCGGTATCTTCGTATCTGTGAGGGAATAGTTGTTATTAAATTCATTGTTTCATTTTCGTTCAATGTTGTAGGACCTTATTATTCAAAGTCCAACGTGTGCTCGCTATCTGCCGCCAAGAAAACTGCTGTGTTCTGGCAGGTGGCGTTAGATAGCGTAATTATCCGCGTAACAAAGAGGTATTCCATCTTTCCCCTTTAGGTCCGACAAGGCACTAATAACTTATCTGGGAGTTATATATAGGGGCGTTAGCCATTTTTCATCAGGTGGGCTATTACACTTTTCTTGCGTGAGCTACGTGTGAAGTTGTCATGCTTATAAGTACATAACGGTTGCGTGTTAGATTTTTAAAGTTGCGGGTCTGTTCTGTAGTCTAAAAGTGAAACAGATACTCTCTTCAATGCAGTTTTCATGAGTTCAGTAAAGGTCGGATCAGATTGACTGATGACTATTGTATTAGAGAAACTTACCTGAGAATAAGGACGCTCGTGGCCACAATGGTATACGCGAGAAGAGTACCAATGGACATCATCTCGATCAACTGATTCAGGTTGAACACGGCTGCCATAACAGCTGTAACAAGCAAGGTTTTCCAATTTAAAAAAAAAACATTGCTTTAGGTCATTTTCGTACTGGTCATGTACTGGTTCTTTCGAAGATAATGTTTGACGAGATTGGTAACCGTCTGGACAAATATAAACACTATACAGATACAACATAAACAACATAGATATTAACAACATCCTTACTAGGTAATACACGATAAGAACAATAATGTTCTACTAAGACACTCACCAGATAACACTCCACTTACAATCGTCGCAAAAATCGGCGTCTTAGTCCTTCCATTGACAGCAGCTAGGCGCCTAAACAGCACTCCGTCACTGCCCATGGCATACAGCACTCGTGGTAATGGAAACATGGCGCCTAGAAGACTGGTGCATAGAGCAAAGATAGCGCCTATAGCTACGATCCATTTGATGACAGGGGCGCCGGCTTGTGTGAAGACGTATGGTAGGGGGGCGTCGGCGTCCTGGAAAGAAATTATAAATATCCAATAACCAGTCGTCGACCACGCAGGTTGCCGGTCATAGTAAACATAATATATAATACTTAACTACCATTAGAATTATGTATTTATTACTATAACTTAGTTCATTTGCTGTATTTCTTTGGTACATGTATTCTAGGGGGAAGGGCGCTTGCTTATCCTAAAATACAGGGTTCTTCCCTACTTTAGGAAGTAAGACCTTGACCCACAATATTATTATGTCACTTTATCATACGTTGTGTGTGTACATTTTTTCTCTATGTTAGTCTTATCTAAAATGTAAAACATTTATGGCGAATAAACTTATTATTATATCTACGGTCATAATTTGGATGGGTTTCGCTGTAAATTACCGTTCATCAGAATCGTGAGGTTTAACAGGGGACTTGGAACGTTCTGACATTGGTGTTGGCCGCTAGCCCCACAACCTCCACAATCCGGACTTGGCTCCCTTGTGTGGAGTAGATATGACCTAACCTTCAAAAGTATGGGGAATTGGGAAGAGTACATAATAACACTATTGTTATAGTAACATGTTTATTATTTAGCCCATATTATTTCAATTTCACAAAAGACAAGAACAAATCTGGAAGCGGTCGTGGCTCAGTGCGGCTTGTGTGGTCGCGTCGATCACGCAGGTTAACTGACTAGAGACACGGTCACAATCTGGATGACTATTAGAGGCATTTATCTCGACCACTTCTGTGCTTCGCAAGGCACGTTAATCCGTTGGTACCGGCTGCTATCACTAGATGGTAGTCGTTAGCCATGTCGGAGGTTTTATAGGCGGCTTGAAAACTTCTGACATTGGGGTTGGCCACTAGCCCCACAACCTCCACCAATCTGGACTTGGCCCCCGTGTGTGGAGTATGGCCCAACCTTCTTGAGTTATGGGAAGGGAACTATCGTCCCCACTGCAGGGGCACGGGCCCCTGCAGTGGGGACGATATGGGTAATTAACATCAAATCTGTGGTAAATGCTATTGAGAAAAACAATATTCTATTTATAGTCAGAAAAACCAGAATTATATAAGATTATGGTGGCAGGAGATCCATAATTTATGTAAATACATAATTTTTATTTATTTTTGTATCTACATGTTATTATTGTTCATGGATTTCCTGTTGTTGGTCCATATCTGGGTTTTTAATGTTAATAAAAAAACCTATACAGGGTAGGACCCGTTAACTGGGGCTTCTTGTCATCATTCTGAACAACTTTTACTCAAAATGCAAATATTTTTTTTTGACTTTTCATACCAATTGTCCCAGATATTATAAAAAAAAAAAAACACCTGATCGGCCATTTTTGTTTAGGGAGTCCTGTTTTTTGCGATTTAAGCAAAGTTGCAATAAATAATGTTCAGAAACACCAGTTTTCTTACATCCTGTACATATGTATTTTAAATTATGTTAGCATAAATGTATGTAGGTATATCAATCTTTGTTTTTTTTTGGCACAGGAAATCCCCGTTCGGATCTTGATGGTCGTGTGTGATTTGTTCCACCACATAATATAATCAATAATTAATCATTTATTACCTGTTTACTATCTATGTATTCGATTTAAAGCATTCTGAATATAAAAACTGTGAAATATCTGGCTAAATACTTCACCGGTCCACTGAATATTGTTATCTCGAATTTAGTCACGGCTTTTGTCGCTCAGTTCACACCGTTGCTTATAACTAATCGATATTTGATCAGCTGTTGTGGGTTTTTCCAAATATTTTAACTTAACAAACATAATATTTCTACAAATTCACGAATGATCTCTTTGTGGGTCAACTTATTAATTAGGTAGATAATTAATTCAAGGAAACAAAAGAATCCGTACAAAACCTCTGTAGTATACCTACTTCTGTATTTGGTTAGGTGTTTCATTGTCCAATCAGCCTCGTCAACTAACCAAGAGTCTTTCACCTGTTTGAGAATAATCGACTTCTGTGCTAAGATCGTAATTATACCGTACCGATGATAAAGTTACCTACGAATTACTTTAAATTAAGTTTTATTTTAAAGTAAAGAATATTTGTAGACGAACAAATTAGCCGTTCTTGATTTTCGCAGGTGTTAACTTTAACCCTCTGACTGCCAGGGTTGCCGGTCATTTTCGTACTTTTGGGCTGCCTTTCGTACTGTTTTCGCATCCTTTCACTCAATATTATGTAATTATACGTATGTATAGGTACAGTCTCATGCAACTAAAAATATAGAGTCAAGCAGTGCCAGTAGTACTAGATGGCACGGCTACCCTGTATACACTAACAAACATATGACAGTGTAATTTTCAAAAAAAAAATTTGACGCAACAGAACAGTTTAGCAATGATATCAAGGATAATTAAAGAGGTTTTTCAGATAGATGGAACACATGCCTGCAAATAATAGGGCCACATCATTGTCAGCACCGTCGCAATACTGAAGTAAGACACAAAGACGACAACCAGCGACAACACTATGGAGAGGGGGATGTCTCGCTTGGGGTTTTTCGCTTCCTCGCCCGTCGTGGCGACGCAGTCGAAACCTGAAGGAAAAATGACATAAAAGTTTTCAAATCTAATCAAAATAGTTTATTGTAGAACACAGGTAGAAAGATGATGTCAGAGAGGTATATTACAAATACATTGTTTACGATTCGTCGCGGTTGGTCCAATTCATACAGACAAAAGGCCAGTAAGTATGTGACATATTTACTTATAAGGCCATAATGTTATTCTTTGAGGAAGGTTATACATTTAAATTCGGTCCCTATAATAGCGTTTCGAAGTTACAATTTACTTTTACGCAAAAAAAATCGTTTATTTTATAACGCCATGTACTTTTAAGACGGATACAGTACAACTCTGAGTATGAAGTTTAGCAATCTATTTTAATTTGATTATCTTCGGTTAAACTTACCAACAAATCCGAAGAAGCATTTTGCAGCGCCCGCCATGATGCCGGCTACGCCCCATGGCATGAAGCCTCCCTCGCCGGCCTTGTCTTGGTACTCCTTTGGTATGTCTTCGATTTTAATACGCCAATTAGCTGGATCGCCTGAAATTGTATATATTTTAACTGACTATCCAAGGTTTTCATTGTATGTATTGTATCTTTATATCCGTTTCATTTTTATCGCCTGTAGCGAAAACGGCTTGATGGCCTTAACTTAAGGGTGTAAGGTGTCATAAAATTCTTCTTGATCCTCGGATTGACATAAGATAGTTTTATCAGTCGGGTCGGGGTATATATTTTTTGTTTAATTTATCTCAGTAAAGGTTGAATGAATCTGGTAAATATTTTCGTGGAAGGCAATTTCTTGCCGTATTGCGTCAAATGAAGTATTGAGACAGAAAAGTTTAGGACTGGTAAGTCCTTGGCATTATGTCACTGCATTATGTTTTATATAGGAAGATGATTATGATGCTAAAGAAAAAGCGGGTTTACCAAGGTCCCTCATCTCAAAGAGTAACTAGATCATATTTTCATGAACACAGTGTTGTTAACATTGATGTTTGGTAGCAAAACTTATTATAATAATAATAATATTAATAAATGTTCATTTTCAGGTACAAAGTCCCATACAAAAAGATTATTACATTACTTATAACTAAGCCAGCTTAGAAAATACCCTGCTATCAACTAAACAGATAAAAAAAATTGCCTACTGCCCGGAAACGAACCCACAACGTCTTGATGTATTTACCAATTACGCCAGATTTAGTTTTACAAAAGTGTGACGTCATACTTACTGCGCACTGCGCCTGCGACGATTACAATCATGACTGTCGCCAAATTGAGAGCAGTGAATAGGTTGTTCATTTTTGTTGATTCTTTCACGCCAATGGCTAATAGAACTGAAAAAAAAATGCCAGAAAGATTAGCCAAAAGTATACGAAAACACTAGATTACAAGTGTTTTGTGACTAATATTAGTGTAGGCGATACTGAGACCAATCTAATTCTATTCAACGATTTGAAGCTTTATTCTTCTTAAAACCATGGTACTCATGAAACGTAAAAAACTAAACAAAAAATATGTGTTGAAACTAGAAAAAAGTATCTTCAAGAAACGCCGCCGCCGGCGGCTCCATTATAGCAAACCTCGCGTTATATAGTAATTACCTGTTATTAACTGCAACATAAACAAATGACGTTTACTCTCGCGCGCAAATTAGTGTCGCGTGATAGTCGCGTGGCTTGAGGATCATATAACCACAGCGTACGAAATTCCATTGAATGTGTTTTTTTGTCAAACGGAGTATACCCCTGTTAAATACCTATCACAGATATAAAATATTATGACATTAAAGACTCTTTCGTCTGAGACATAAATACTCACTTGTAATAAGAAGAACTAGAGCGAAAGCGAAGAAGTCTGGATATTCGGCTAGAAAGGAGACTTTTATTGGCGCCAACTCCGTCATGGTTTTAGCCATTGTGTTGTTCATCAGGCTGTCGATGTAGTTCGCCATGCCTGCGGATACATTCCATTTTCAAATGGTAACCACGAACGTTCATTATAAGTACATACAATTACATAATAATTCAAAAAAAATAAAAAACTGATCAATCATACAAAGTACTTATTTTGTACGAATTAAGTATATTTCGGAGAATGTTTTTCAGTTTCATAATTAGCAAATTAGCTACCTATTATAGGTATTACATTTTCCAGATATTGCAGGACCCTTTTTTACTTTACGATATACCTCTATACATATTTCGTATTCTTTGCTGCGCTTTCGAACAGCGAAGGAGTGGAACGCAGGCAACACAAGCCAGATTCTAACGATAGCTACTATTTGCATGCACAGTTTTTTAAGGAAAGAATCACACCATGAAATTGGGGGGTTAGAGCTGGTAATCAAATGCTGTGTTTAGTTAGACAACTATGATAACTTTGATAACAGAAGTTCGTTCATACATACAGCCCCATTTTATATGGTTGCTTTACGGGTAATTACTAAGATTTTATGGGAAGAGAACCCAGTGACCTTTTCACGATACGTGTGCAGAAAGAGAATATACAGGCTGTTAAAAAAAACTGCGTTTGAGATTTTAAGCGGTTACTCAGAATCAAGTATAGAATGCAGGAAAAATATTAAAAAACCTATCTACAATTTTTTTCAGTTTTCCATATGAATTCTTGATTCACTATTCAGATTTAGTACGGTAATCTGAAAAAAAGCGGATTTTTTCAATGTTTTTCCTGTATTCTATACTTGATTCTGAGTAACCCCCATAAAATTTCAAACGCACATTTATAACACCTGTATACGTATAATTTGATTAAACCAAATATTACCTTTGGCAACACCGGCAGTGCCAATCACATACTCCAGTATGAGGTTCCATCCTATAGTGAATGCGATGAACTCCCCAACACTGACATAACTGTAGACGTAAGCCGACCCCGCTTTAGGGACTCGGGCTGCGAATTCTGCGTAACATAGACCTGTAACAAAGTTATGGTAATGAAATGAAATCAAATAATATTTATTCGAAGTAGGTATCTCTGTACACTTTTCGAACGTCTTATTTTTTCTACCTAATACAAAGTTCCTACCACTCTGAACTCGTATATCCAACGTTTCGGGAAAAGTTTGCGGAGAGAGAAGAAACGTCGGGCCCTAAAGAAACTCCCTCCAATAAATGTTACGGTTTGCAGGTTCGACTAGATCATCAGTCCACCTGATAGGGGGCCATTCATCACGTGTCTTTCGGCTTTACGGTCCCCATTTTCTAAACCATCGATTATCAGTTTTGCGAGATATTGTGACCTATCGTGGCACCATAAAAAAAGATTTAAAAAAAAATATGGAGAGTCCGAAAACTTACTGCAATTTTATCTTAGTAGACTAAGTAATTATCAACCCCAGTTAACGAGTCCTGTCGCACGACTATTTGGTGTGACACTGATTATGCATACAAAACCATAACCATAACCAGTCTTTGCTGTCGCGTAGTCGGGAAAAAAATTGTACGTTTTGTGTGGGAAGTAGCTCTTTTCCATCATAAGTATTATGGTTTTTTTTTTTTATGGCAGAGGTGGCAAACGAGTAGATGGATCACCTGATGGTAAGCGATTACCGCCGCCCATAGACACCCGCAACACCAGAGGAGTCACAAGTGCGTTGCCGGCCTTTGATATGGGAGTACGCTCTTTTCTTGAAGGTTTGAACTGTTGCAAAAGTTTCTGACTATGTTGCACCTTTAAGCCTGTTCAATACATTACTTACGTCTCTAAATCGTGACACTAGTTTGCGATTGATCTCACAGTCCTATTAGTTATCTTTTATGTAGACGGCTTACTCGTACTCACGTGCCCCCAATGTGCCCGGGAGTATACCTATTAGTCATCTTCGGGCACTCCAGCGAGCGCCACCAAGTCAAGTCGACTAGGAGTCGAAGTGGTCGTCATGATCGAAATCGGTCGGATAGTTCATTTTCATTTTACCTTTAAATTATTCTATGGTGACTAATTTGTATAAAACTAAGTTAAATAAAAAAATATGATATGGGAGAAAAGGTATGCTTACCAGCAAAAGCCGAAGCTATAGCGGCGACCAAGAAGCTAATAGTGACAGCCGGTCCTGCCACTGTCTTCGCTATTGCTCCAGCCAGCACGTACACTCCAAGCCCGAGGGTGCTGCCGACTCCAAGACCTGTCAGGTCCAGCAGACTGAGACATCTGGCCAGCTTGGACGGTTCGTCGTCTTGTTCTAAACTCTTGCAGCGGCGGAGAGCCGCTAATATCCTTGCGCAGCTCATCTGCAAAAAAAGCAGATAAAATTCTAAATATGTAACTTGTTAATATCCCCTAAGAAAACGTCAAAAAGCGATATGTTTTGTTATGGTTCCTACGCCTATGCTTTCTTTTGCTACACGAGTCAAATATAGTTTACGATGAAAAACGGCTTTTTCTTCGCAAGCCAACCGTAATTTTGGAAATATTTTTTTTTGTCCGAAGACATAGTATTTGGTGAAATTTATGCAGTCCTTTGACACGTGTATTAGGTATAGTCATAGTCATACTTTACACGACTGTAGTAACAAATTGTTACTAACAATGCTGAGTTTAAAAATGACGTTCATTCAGCATGAAAACATCTATAAAATTATGAAGGCTGTAGTGACAGGTATAAGGTAAAAAAAAAGTTAAAGGTAGTTAAGGCGGGATTTTACTCATGAAATTAAAAAAGTCTCAGTTCAACGACTTTGCATGGACTTCCTATAGAAACACCAACTTTGTATAAAAGTAAAAATAAATGTTAGTGCTACACCTTTATGTTACTCTGCGTAACCTTTGAAATGATTTATTTTGTCCCAAAATTGCGCCAATTACCTACACTGCCGCGAACAAAATGATACATTCCCATTTTGTGGCAGTTTGCTAACGATAATTCAATTGTAGCGTCCATCATTCAATCAGTGCTGTCCAGTCACTTCCCTCGTTAATTTGATGTCACGGCGATGGCCGATGGCATCAGTTCCACCGGTAGAGGTCTTTTCAGCGGTCGCCGCTCACCGTGACGATCAAGGGCGTGGCGAATACAGAGACGGACTTGAGGAGATGGATCGTCTGTTCCCGTTGTCCCCCACCAGTGGTGGACAAGTGGGGAAAAAGTTGCGTTCTCCCCAAACTAACAAACTAAGCTTGTGCCACTGTCCCCCCACTCTTTAAATAAATATTACCATTTTACTACCAAAAAAAAAAAATGGTGTAAAACTGCTTAGTTAACTGAACCTTCTACTTATGAAACTGAACAGGTTCTATAACTTGAAATACAATAATTATGTAACTTTTTATACAAACTTATCTATCTTAACTAACAGATTTTTGCCCAATTTGGTATGGAGTCCATTTTTTTTGATTCACTGTACCTCTTGGAGAAAGTTGTTCAGTGTGGTGTGATATGAAAAAGAATAATGTGATAGGTTCTGCATTTTATAATAGATATTAATTTATTTTTATATTAATTTTCCAACCCCTTCATGTTAGTATCCAAGTAGGTACGGCCCTGTTTACACATTTAGTTACATTATTGCCTAATACTGAATTGGATGGATAAATCACATGTATAGATCCCGTAATGCACTATGACTTCCAGTACACATTTTTAATACATGTTGCTTTAAAAAAACACTTCATACAAAGTTGGGCGACCAGCTAATCGATTTGTATAAAGATTCCACATTTTCATGAGAACTGACAATATGTTCCTTGGGGAAAGTTGATCAGATTTATGTGTAGAAACCAAAGTTTAAGTCCGGGAATTAAATTTTTGGCAGATATTTTAGAACACGCATTTGATTTTCAATAAGATACTATGTAACATAATAGTTGTAGGACCCGTTAACTGGACTGGAAGATTACACATGAAATTTATCTTTTTTACGACTATTCTGTAAAAAAAAAAACACTTTTCATTCAAGTCGATCAGCTGTTTGACCAATTTTTTATGTCTGGATTAATAGCCCTAGGTACAAACTACAAACTGAAGGTTCTTTACCTTTTTAATCTGTAGGTAGGTATAAGGTTAACATTAATAAAGAATTTAAGGCGCGAAGTACACTCAATCTGAGCAGGTTGATGCATGATAATTTAATATCGACCGTAGCGCCAATAATTTTAAGTTCAGATCAGTGTAGGTACCGTCGCGGCGGTTACGTCAAGGCCGAACGCAAAATTCTCGAGATTTCGATGTTTTTATTACTTTTCTTGGCTTTCAAATAAGTTAAAAAAAATCCGTTCAAGATAAATTTAAGGTATTAAAATGGCCGATTTTTGTGTGTTGGTTTCAACATAAACAAATATTGTGTTTCCGAGAGAATTTGCAATTAATGCAAAATACAGGGTTTACAGGATTTTTTTTTCATCAAAGTTTCTGTTATTTTAATGATTCTGTTTAAGACAATTTGTTTTTTATTGTATTTTTTTTTTCATGGTGATAGCTTTAACCATTATTTCAAGAATTTGAATTGAATATTGCGATTTGGCTATACTTAGCGCCTTAATATACAACTCAATTAGTATTTCCTTTTAAACGATCGCTTGGTAGGCGACTGACTTGTGTTAAAGTGTGGAAAAATAGTAGTTATAGATCTTTAGTCACATTGCGCCATTGATTTGTTATATTCATAGTTGGTTAAGCGAAACAAATCTCCAGCCAACATATAATCGCCTGCTTTGAGTGACAAGAAAACTTTAAATCAATTTGAATAGGTAAGTTTTCGTATTTTCTTTAAGCAAAGGCGTATTATGCACGCAACTCTCAGTGACAATTAGGGGGAAAACCGTGTGAAATATGACAAAATGCGGTTGATTTTGCTTGAAATTCCTATAAATTATGCATTCATTCATTAGTCAAATTGTTTATCACTAACTGACTAAGCTAATTAATAATCTTTATACGGTAATGATCATCGATTACGTGGATATTAAACTGTATATTTTTTGCCATGGAAGTTCTGCGATATTTAGAAACAAGTGCTAACTTTGTTTTTGTCTCTGTACCGACTCTGTTGGTAGGTAACTCATTAGAATTGAACAGAACACAAAACTCTAATGTTATCAGCAATTACATAAGCCTTTTGATGAGTTATGGTTTTAATGTCAGACTTAAGTGATTATCAACATCTCAAACCGTCAAGGACTCTCTTTTTAGGGTTCCGTAGCCAAATGGCAAAAAACGGAACCCTTATGGATTCGTCGTGTCTGTCTGTCTGTCCGTCCGTATGTCACAGCCACTTTTTTCCGAAACTATAAGAACTATATTGTTGAAACTTGGTAAGTAGATGTATTCTATGAACCGCATTGAGATTTTCACACAAAAATAGAAAAAGAACAATAAATTTTGGGGGTTTCCCATACTTAGAACTGAAACTCAAAAAATCGACTGTTACTTCTACTGATGCTCATAACAACTTTCCCCCATAAATCAAAATTCGCCAAAAAATGTTTAGCCTTCCCATATAGAAACGGCTAATCAACTGATTTATTTAATAAGTATGTATGTAAATGACATTAATTTTTTGGTAAGTATTGGTTCTTTGGTGAAATTTGTTTCACTTGCATGGGTCCTTTTCTTCTTATCGTCTAGCTGAATTTGAACACGATTCAATCAGTATTATAAAAGATAGATGGTGGTTGCTGGTATACTGCGGTCACATGTAAGGTATTAAGATTTACACTTATGTCTTGTGTGTGGACTTGTGACCATCTTATACATCTTTTAATCAGATGTGCAGAGTCCCTCACACTCACCGTTAAAGCAATCGGCATGAATGTATACGTAAGTATTTCAGAAGAACCCTATATTACTGTGTAAAAGCAGTTATAAAGTGATTTATAACAAAACAAGGCCGTTAACATGTTATTTAGTAGTTTTAACTTATGTGCGAGGAAATAATAAAAAAATAATTTTATTTCTAATCCCGTCATTTCGACAGCTGCAAACACATTCAATCTTTAAAATAATAAATCCTGTGTACCTAAAAACAGTTTAAATACTACAAAATAAAATCTAAGCAGATTCAAATTTAAGTAGGATCTTGAAACACATTCACAAGAATTTCGTCGAAACCCAAGTGTAATAGGTATGGTCGATAGATATAGAGTGAAATGTTTAGTTCTAACAAACTTTTAATTTAAAGCAAGGTACTTTTCTTAAAAAAAACTATAAGGTCCTACATAAGCTTGCACTTACCAGCTTGCTAAAAGTTTCGTAAACACAACTTAAAAGAGCACCAAAAAAGCAAAAGAAAAGAAAAAAAACAGATAAAGAATTTTTTTTTAAAGAAATATAATTTGCAAATGTCACTTTTCAATAGTTAAGAATCACGTCGTGACATTACAATAAACAGTGACACTGTGAAACGAACAACTAGAACTCATAAGCCTTACTAAAATATGTTTGTTTGCAGTACAGTACACGGCTGAGATTACATGTCTTGCAAAGTCATGCAAAAACAAAGAGAGGAAAAAACTATGATATGTATAACTCATTTAAGGCTCCGTTCAGGCGGACGAGAAAGGTCGGACCGAACGGTTCTGTCGTTGACATGAGAGCGACTGAACTAATCGGTCGGTTTCACCTTTGTGTCCATACTGAGATTCAAGGACTCCTGTAAGCGTAACATGGAGAGTTTTCATATTGATCCCGGAAATTGGGAGTCATTCTCGGCAAAACGACCAAAATGGCGTCAAAGTCTTAAAACTGGTATGACAAAGCACGATGAAGCGTGGCTAGAAAATCTCAAACAAAAGAGACTTCGTCGTCATGATAACTATCAACCCTTACACTCGCGTTTTACCTGTGACAAATGTGGCAAGAAATGTCGCGCCGCCATCGGCTTGTATAGTCACAAGCGAAGATGATGTTCCAAGAGCGAAATGATACCCGCAGCCGGTGCAACAATCATCTGACAAGATGTTGTGGCCAATAATGATGGCGGCAAGACTTACATAAGATGGTGGTAGCTAGCCAGGCGGGCTTCGAAAATGCCCTACCACCAACCAAACTGAGTCCTTTAAAGTTGGACCCAAACCGACCTGCTAATCCGGAATTCCGGAAACCGGAGCAGAAGCCGCGATCTCCTGATGTGAAGCAAGCAGACCAGCCATTAGACCACGGAGGCGGATAAAGCTAGCTAGTTAAAGGTTTAGCGGTCTTTGTTTCATGCCTCCAAATATCTTACTTCGATGCAAAAGTGCGTTTTTCTGAGGCATCGCAATTCAAACATGCGTTTTTTACATGAAAGCAGGTTTCGTCACTTAGCAATGTTCTTGAAGGCTTTGTGTTTAAAAGGTTTTTTATTAATGATTTGAGTGCGTGTGAGTTCTCACCTGATGGAAAGTGACGTTATAGGTAGTCGAGGATGGTACGCGTAAACTCAAATAATGCCTATTCACTCTCGCTTTGAATATGATTATTGATTGGTATATGATTTTTATTGCCAAGGCTGGTAAAATATTTATTTTTTTCAGTTATTCCTTGTTTTTTTTTATGGCAGAGGTGGCAAACGAGCAGACGGATCACCTGATGGTAAGCGATTACCGCCGCCCATAGATACCCGCAACACCAGAGGAGGCACAAATGCGTTGCCGGCCTTTGATATGGGAGTACGCTCTTTTCTTGAAGCTTTGAATGTCATATCGGTTCGGAAATACCGCAGGCGACAATTCATTCCACAGTTTGGTTGTGCGAGGCAGAAAGTTTCTAGTGAAACGCACAGTTGTGGACTGCCAACTATCTAAGTGATAGGGATGAAAATGCTGTCGCGTAGAGCGATGGCAAAAAGAGGCGGCAGGGATCAATCTGAAAAATTCCTCTGAGCACTCCCCATTGTACTTATATGCGATAGAGAATGCAGAGCGAGGCTACATTTCTACGCAGCGCCAAGGAGTCGAGCTATTATTGTTATTATAATATGATCAAATAGCTATCCATCCACGGTAAACATTGGCGTGTATTTTGGACGGCTACCTGTCGTTCGTTTGAACGGAGCCTATACCGCTGAAATGTATCATAAATACATACATATGAGTATGAATCTTATTACTTCTAATTCATCAGAATGTAAATTCGGCAGTCATATATGGTGCAAGTCTGTGTTTTTCTGATTACTATTGTCAAGCCCTATATTGCTCTAAAAACACAAATAAATGAAACGATGAAGTTATTAATTAATTTTTACTATTTTTGTTTTCTTGTAAATTAAAAAAGTGTTCGTGCAGTAATTGATCTAAGGAAACTCTTTTTTTTTTTTATTAACTGTATGCAATAGAAAGAAAGAAAAGAAGTTTAATAATATTAAAATAATAAAATTATTTCATATGGGTTTTTCATTTTATCGCAGATTACTAAAAGGTGTTGTATTTTATAAGTATGTATTTAGGTGTTGTATTTTATAAGTGCCGTCTCGAGACTTGTGTGATGCATTGTACAGCTGCTGTAAATCTTTATGGTCGGATTGTGATGCAGGTTCTTAGTCTAAAGCAAATTATCTGAATAAGTACCAAATAAAATGTAATCATTAGGAAAATATTAAATATTATGCGAATTTTATACATTTGTTAGTGTCATATTGGCACATATTATCTTTTTTATTTATTTGTTAGTAAGTTTACTCGTATAAGATAAAAATGTTTTTAACTTTCAGCTTTGGGAGATGACTGCATCAATTAATTACGAAATATTGTTCACTAAATATAGGTTTCAGAAAAGCTTTGTCGTCTAGTTTTTCCTTTACTACATGTATTTTTTTGAATTTCGTATTTAGTATGCAAATAACTTGAATACAAGTAATGACGTCATCGTTTGGAATTATTCTTCTTATCGTGTGGCACATTTCACCGTTCTATCCACAAGGTATAGACGGCGGTTGCCTAGTGTTGCACTTAGCATCACCCGCGGTCACGTATAGGGCATTTAGCTTTACACCTACGGACGTGTGCAACGCGACCATCGTACACATCTAGAAATCAGATGTGCAGGTTTCTTCACGATGATTTCCTTCACCGTTAAAGCAGTCGGTATGAAAATGCATGTAAGTTTCGAAAAACTCATTGGTGCACTGGCCAGGATTTGAACCCACAACCTCTGGTTAGGAGGTCGAAGTCAATACCGCTTAACCACCAACGGTCATCGTTTGAAATTAGCAACATTTCATGTAGAATGTGCAAAAAGTAAAAAATAAAAAAACGCTTTTTTATAGTTAGATATTTTTTGAGATAATTGCTTTTTTCGCGTCATTTTTAATTAAGTGAAATTATTATGTTAAAGACTCGATGATGTTCCAGACTTCTAAGTCGAAGATTGTAGGTTCGATCACAATTTAGGGAAAATATTTGTTCAATGAGTATATTTGTTTGCTCAGCGTCTGAGTGTTTCATATCTATCAGTATAGGTATATGTATTTTATTGAAACGTGTGTATGTTTGTACAAAAACTAGTCTGGTGGATAGCACAGTTTAAGGCAGATATGAAATTGGTCCCGGAAAGGGTTGCCAGGCCCTAAAATAGAAAAACCGGACACAGATCCATATTTAGCCGGACATTTTGCCCTGAAAGCCTGACACACAGACAGACAGAGACTGACATGGCGAAATTATAAGTGTTCCTTGTTGACTACGGAACCCTAAAAAATAATCGCATTTTGTTCTTACTAAAGTAATTTGTAACTTCTTTACATTGAAGTAACTAAAACAATCAATAATCATCCTTATCATTTGTAAATAAATTATAGATAGGTCCTAGGTCCTGCGAGATATCGCGAGTCATGAGTGTCCGCGTGAATCACTTGCGCTTTTGTTTGACATATTTTGGCGGGGCGGGGTTGAAGAAAAGCCTAACAAAAGCCGGACAGGCCGGACTTGCTTAGATTTGGCCGGACACGACTGTAAAAAGCCGAACATGTCCGGCTAAAGCCGGACACCTGGCAATCCTAGTCCCGGAGTAAAAAAAGTACATCTATAGGCAAGTAACTATAGAATCATGAAACTGAACAAATTGTCTCCCAGGAACCTATATGATTATCATCAGCCAAAAGACGTCCACCGCTGGACAGAAGCCTCCCCCACGGATTTCCACGCATCCAGAATATTCCATACCAGAAAGTTAAATCCAAATTGACCACTTATTACCAAACTAGCTTCCGCCCGCGACTTCGTCTCCGTGGACTTCAGAAATGGATCCAGAGAGAAATAAACTGTTAAGGCAGCGCCATCTAGTGACAAAGTAAAAATTTCAATTTATAGTCATTCTTCCGGGAACCTTCAAGTTTTCCGGGATAAAAAGTGTGCTTTATCTATCTACTTACCAAATTTCATCCAAATCCGTTCAGTAGTTTCAGCGTGAAAGCGGAACAAATAAACAAACAAACAAACATTCATACTTTCGCATTTATAATATTAGTGAGATGAGATGAGATTAATTGTAAAGTTAGGTTTTTTTGTTCAGATTGTACACTTAACGAAAATTATTCAGTTATATTAGCTTAGTCGCATCTAGATCTCTACACCTTTCCTGGTTTTTTTTTAATGGGACAGGAGGCAAACCGCTCATTTGGAGCAACAAGGACGTAATTTCACTCTTTGTCAAAACTGAGTTGAGTATGCCACTTGAGGTTTGCAACGTCTGGAGAAAAATCTACGAAATTGTTTTTATAAAAAACATGAACTAGATGGCGTCACCGTCATACAATCGCGTTGTTTTTTCTCCAAACGTAAGTAACAAGCCTATCAATATGGTTTGGAATACTTAAGTCCATTTTGACAAAAAGTGTATTACGTCGTTGTTGCACCAAATGAGCAAGACGAGCAGACGGATCACCTAATGTAAGCGATTACCGCCGCCCATAGACACCCACAACACCAGAGGAGTCACAACTGCGTTGCCGGCCTTTGAAATGGGAGTACGCTCTTTTTTTTTTGAAGGTTTATAGGTCGTATCGGTCCGGAAATACCGCAGGCGACCAATTTATTCCACAGTTTGGTTATTCGGTTGTCAGTAAATTAAATGTCAATCTGTATATTGAAGCCTTAAGAGTAATTAAGCTCATCTCTATTGCTATTGTTCATCAATCTTACAAAACTGCCGTGTACTGGTTTTTTGTAGAATCTATGATCAGTAATTGTAATTGCTTGGTTTAATGTGCTTATATTGTTTTGGAGTCGCGTGCGCGGCTCACTTACGGCCGAGGATACCAACCTTACCAACAGAATACGAGAATCAGGACCAGGGCATCGCTAGCGATTACTGAGTTGAGGCCTGTGGTTGCATTTGCAACTCAAAAAATATATCCAGCTAGTATGTGGCCAAGCATAAAATTGTTGTATTGCCATAGTGTGATTTTACTGTAACCACTAAACGTGTTATTTTATTTTTCTTCTCTTGTTCCCTTATTCTCTCTAATTAAATAAAATCTTCAATTTTTTATCCAGAATGCTTTAAGTCCTTGGCTAATGCTCACTTGGTAAGTGATGATGATGGCAAAATATGGAATCGAGTTTACCAAGATTTTTTCAACGCAATCTTATTGGGACTGGCTATCTTATCCAAACCAGAACACATCAATTCTATTAACATTTATGTTTGGCGGCGAGATAGATAAGATTGTTGCAGCTAGCCAGGCGGGCTTAGAAAATGTCCTACCATCAACCAAAGTGATTCCTATAAATTTGGAGTTCGCCGGGAATCGAACTCACGACCTCCTGACGTGAACCGAGCGGACTATACAAGAATACAAGACCACGGAGGCGATTATCGGTAAAACCAAAATCAAACCAAACTATAAACGAGACGAGTGAAGCCGTGTTACTGCATTAGCATGCATTATTGCTCGAGAACAGAAAGTTCGCACAGACAGTCGTAAATATCGTCTGTACCTAGAAAAAGACAAATATTTTATTTTCAGTATCTACTTACAAGTACTTACATATCACGATTTACCTACACAGATGCTTGTCTGAATGTGTTTGAAGAGGATTAGGCGCAATTATTTGCAACTTGTAACTTGACTGATAGTGTAGAGACGACCTTACCTTAGGAATATGTGTTAAATGTCAGAACTCTACGAAATCTTGCTTTGTTCTCCAGTTCTATAATTTGCTCCGAATCTACTGGACCGATTAGGCTGAAACTTGTATACATATCGATTTCTGTGACCCAAATAATATAGATTTCTGTGTGTGTGTTTATACGAAATCCTCAGTGCGAGTCAGAATCGCACTTGTCCGGATTTTTTATTCATTTACTCATGTGAGAGGCACCTAATGTTTCATTTTGCCAGTCAATATGCAAACACTTTGCATTTGTGCATCGAACATTTATTATGTAAAAATTATTTGACTATTTGGCATTTATAACCATAAAATCAATGCCAACATTTTTACCTTCACATATTATACAGGGGGTCACAAAACGGTGAGGCTTTAACACACCCTGGAGACACTCCATACTTTCACGATAGTTTTCGAGTGCATTATGTATGTATATTTCTTTAGCACGCTCTTTAGCCTGAACGAACGGCTTGATCGATTTTAGCTGGAGAAGTGTCGTAAGATTCGTCTTGATCTCCAGATTGACATAGGTTGGATAGTGCAGTCGGTTTTTAAAAAATAATATGGTTAGGTTTTTTATTTATTTATTTAGTTTAGGCAACGAGGCCCATATCTATAAGGTATTACAATAACATACATTTTAAACTTAAAACACCATACATATATACTAAATAAAAATAACTAAGAAAACTATTTAGCACATCGTGTCGATGTAACTTCGGTGATAGTGGTCGGCAAACTCCCCCGGAATCTCCGGACTACACTCTTCGGCCAAGTCCTTCTTGGAAAGGACTCTAGATGCTCAGTCGGGACTCGCACCGCAAACGGCTTGAAGTTTACGCCGTGGCGCGACTCCAACGTCGTCACCCTCAAGGAGAGCTTGTTCTTCACCTTGACATACTCCATCAGATCTGCAGCAGTGGTGTAGTGGAACCAGGATACGTACAACCAAGTTGTTGGCACAGCGGCGCGCAGCAGGAAGTTGGGGCCTGGTGGTGCCGTACGTACCGCTGTTGTAACAGCGCAGGCGGGGTAAGATCGCCTTTAGAGAGAAGGAACAACTAATGTACATATTACCTATACACTTTGGTGCTTTTATGTATAACCTTCAAAAAACGTTCTTGGAAAAAACAAACAAATTAAAAACAAACAAAAAAAAATCACTTCTTCAACTAACTTGTTAAGCTGATCGTTTTAAGTTTAATATTTTTTAACAATTTCATCAAAGTTACAATCAGAGATAAGTCATAATATAAAAATGCCCATCTTAAAATATTGCTACATATTTCGACACACTGTATAAGAACAAAATGGCCTTTTGTAGCATTTGATTACCTCCTCAAACCGGACTGTAATAAATAATAAAATACATAATATCATTGGTATTCATATGCAACTCTTTTTACAAGGCTTTTTTGGCGGTTAGCGTATGTAACACAATATGTTATTTGGAATCCTGTACGGAGTGAATATGCAGGGTTTTAAATCTGAATAGTGAATAAATAATTTGTATGAGAAACTGATAAAAGTTGTAGATCGGATGTTTTCAATATTTTTCCTGTATTCTATACCCGATTCTGAATATAACCCCTTAAAATTCGACTTCTTCGCGGTTATAAGGACTCGTGTGGCCTCTTTTTGGGAAAGGTTGCATTCCTCGACTAATTCCATCTTGCAAGCTGTCAGTGCAGGACTAGACAGCACAATTTTTAGGCACTGGATTTCGATCCATCGGAGCGAGAATCGAAAATAACACAAATAATGTGGTCAGATTGCTGCCCTTGCTCTATTTGGTATCTGTGTTGCTTTATTGTATCTTTTATTACTTTATTGTATTTATTGTATCTTTAGATATATATTTGTATGGCTTCTTTGGCTGTAATAAAGAATTATTATTATTATTATTAAAATCTCAAACGCCCTTTTTTAACAGCCTGTATTCATTAGTAAGTAGGTCCGGATGTAAGAAAAGTATAAGACCTAACTTTAGAATTATTTACTTTAGAATAAGGCAAACATTTCTGCGATGAGCAGATTTCATTGTTCTGATTATATGTATATGTGGGCGTCCAAGCAAAAAGGGTCCAGTAGTCGGCATTTAGTTTCCGACATATACTTATGCAGTTTTATAAATTTGGGTGAAATAACGGCATTTCGCGTTTTTTTTATTATTAATTATAGCTTAATTATCTGAAAGTTCGTATAGTAAATGACTTTATATGATGTTAATCTATGTAACAAGCAAGTAGAAGTGTGTGTGTTTTTTTAATTTATAATCAAACTTTAAAAATGCTTTGCAAAATGATAGTTAGACGGATAGATAGATAAAACGTTTATTATATACACCAGGCATTAAAAACAACACAGAAACAACATATACAACTTACAGCATTAACCTAGGGGTATCTCATAATATATAGGAACTTAACTTTAATTAAACTATCAATATCAATCTTCTATTTCATGCAATTTGTTGTAAGTATAATAAATTAAACATTAAGACCAAAAGGTCCCAGCTCAGCATATGTAGCAGAAGCAAGGCATCTACTACGCTGGTGATTCTGCCGTAACCTATTACGATATGAACGCACTTCGATGGTTTACAATAATTTTGTTAGACAAAAAATAATAATTTAAAATAGTTTTCCATTATAAAAATAAAAGAAGATAGCTTTGAAATCAATCTACAAAAACTAAAAAAAAGATGAAAATACAAAATCTTAGTTATACATCTATTTTACTAACTCATGTACCATCTTATTAGACATCATTGTTTAAGTATAAAAGCTATAAAGGACAACAAAGGAAGGTTAAGAAAAAAAAAAGAATTAATTAATCCTTTGTGTGTCTGTATGCCTGTCTGTAGCATTGTAGCTCTGAAACCAGTATGATCACGATGATTAACTTAAACATGTTTGGTGAAAATCGGTTCTGTGGTTTTCGAATTATTTGAGTTTTACTGTAGGATTGGTAAAAAAGACAACTTTTTAGTTTATATCATTTAGTCTGTGGTTACGATCATTGAAAGTGAAAATGCAAATTTTAATACCAGTGGTATCGCCAGGAATCGAACCCGCGAATGGATTATCCTGATTTAAATAGTGGAGGCGGTGTTTTTAATCTGGCTTTTATACCTACCTATGTTAAATGTTTATATGCAAATCACATAGTTGTAACTTGTAATGTTTCCGCCTATACTCACAATAAGCCCGTGCCTTACCTGTGCGCATGAACGTCATACCACAGTCATACTATCACATTTTGACAGCTAACTAGTGTCGTGGCCTCTAAGTACACTGCACAAGGTCGGCGCCTCAATATTTCCAGCCGGTAAATCTTAAAAATGTGAATTTCTTACCTTAATTGAGAACTTTATATCTTTAGCATGTAATATCTTACTTTCATTGTTGAGTTTACATTCAACTTGAAACGGATTATTTTTTTGTTTTTATCAAGAAGGTAGGAAAAACATTCCTCTTTTTTGTCGTAATAATACCAAAACAAAGATTTTATGCAAAGTTTTAGGCGGGTGTTTGAAGAAATTTATCAATCACAGTTTGGAACTTTTCGAACAAACGCAATCTGTTCAAAACGTAATCCGTATTCCGTCCAAAATACAATCCGTTCAAAACGCAGTCCGTCCAAAAGGCACGTTAGGCAGACTTTTATAGCGTAGTAGCAGAGGAATAAATTATACGTACCCAGCTTATGCTTATGTTCCCAGCTTAAACCAAACATTACAATCAATCTATTGTTTTATCTTGTGAAATAAGAATTATTCAAACATTCCCATAACCATCTGTCAATAACCGGTCGACATTAACATTTATAATGTCATCTGTTTTCTAAACATATTTCTGCAAGTTGCACAACTAACCTGTGCGTTACGAAAAAAATATACCTAACGTTTCTTTTTATTATAATCAGTTGTATTTTATGCACCTGATTAATTTTATATAATAATAATCAATCAGACATGTTTAATTATCCGACCCTGAACTAAGAGTCCCTGTGCTATAGGAAGGAACCAATACTAATATAGAGGTACATACACACACACTGTATACGTTTAAATACATACATAACAGACTTACGACACAAATGTTGGGGATCGAACCCACAACACTCGGTTAGAAGTCAGGCGCTAACCGCTACTCCACCGGGTCAGTCTACCTATAGCTATTTGAATAGGAAATCAATTAAACCACAATAAAGAGACAGATAAAACTTATTACTTACAAAAAAAAAAAAATTGGCAGTGAACAGAGATGATATTCCTTTCCTTTCCATGTAAAAATTATACAGAGCGTTACAAAATATGTACCTGACCCTTTAACTGGGGCTACATAATTGACCACGCTGAGTACGTTAAAAACAACCGACTTCAATCGCAACAACTCCAATTTTGCTATGTTTTGTTGATTTTCTCAAAAACCGCTGAATCGATTTCAATAAAATTTATATGGGACCACCTGTGAAGTATACCCTTTCAAACAAAAAAAGAATTTTCGAAATCGGTTCAGGCGTCTTCGAGTAATCGGTGAACATACATAAAAAAAAAAAAAAAAAAAAAAGATTCCGACGAATTGAGAACCTCCTCCTTTTTTTGAAGTCGGTTGAAAACAGAACAACTCGATGGAACAATTTTAAATCCACTACTTTGTTGAGATAAGAAAAAATTTAACGACACCTCCTACTCTAAAATCCATCAAAGGGTTTTGACTTCAGGTGGTAACATGATACGGATATACCTTAACACATATACATACATACACTTCAAAAACATTACGCTCCGTTTGGACAGTTGGGTAAAAACAAAACAAATCTAACTAGTCGTACTTTAAAAAAAAAGTACCCGGAATTCAATTAAGTGCAAGGTGATCGACTGATTGTAAAGAGTTCCGTTGTTTTAACTTTATTTCTTTATATCTTTATAACTTGACTCGGAATACTGCACTTTATTGTACATACTTACCGTAATATTTTATTTTCTATAGTATTTTACTTCGTTACCAACATTATACGGTTTGAATTGTCTTACGATAATAATCATAATCATTTTATTGGTAAAGGAATTTTCCAAGTCATCATTTTAAAATTTACATATAAATCTCAAAATTAACAAAAAACATGAAAACTACACTGCAAAATCTCTATCAATAAAAATATTCCTTCAATAGATTTGACAGCCGCCAGTGTGGGTAATTGAAACAGTGTGGGCAACTGAATTATGCGGCCTTTGTTTTAAAAAAAACTTTTTGTTTACCACACAGTTTCCTAAGTAACCCGTTTATTTAATAACAGCCGTCATTGTTTACCAAACTACTTGTGCTAAATGTAGGTAACAACGCAAAAAAAAACATGAGTCGCTAAGAGGTTTTATCTATCCCAGAGAAGGTCCATCGAAGAAAAGTCTTTTTTTTTGCGATTTCCGCAAACTTGTGCAAATAAAGTTTTTCAGTTACATGTCAAACCTGTATATTTACCTTCTTCACATTAGATAAACCTTCCTCCTTAAGTATCTACTCACTCATCATACTGAACAATTTCTCCAAGATACCCATAGAGAATCATGTAATATTTTTTCTAAAAATGATTTACTCCCATACAAAATAGATGAAACAGCTGATAGATGTTTATAAAGAAACTCGATTTAATTTTTTTAGATTTCAGCAAAGTTATAGAAAGTTGTTCATATTTCAGCAGAAGCTCCACTGTTACCATGTGGGAGAAATAGAACCCAATAACTTCGGATCAAAAGTCAGGAACTCTAACTACTAAGCCACCGAGTCAGTGAAATTATAATCTATCTATCTATCTATCAGCCGAAAGACGTCCACTGCTGGACAAAGGCCTCCCCCAAGGATTTCTAAAACTCTTATTATAAATTATATTACTCTTTTCAAACATGTCAATCCTGTTTAATGTTTCTGCAAAATACTTACTTCATTCATACCTGAACTCGTAAGTACAATAATTGTACGATATTGCAGTAACCTTGTGTCTGTTATAGAATGGTCGTGTGTTATTTTAAAACATCTAATTGAAAGAGGTAATATATAAAAGTATCTAATCGAAAATTGTGAAAGTTGTTGAAATACCTACTTAATCTAAAATATATACTGCTATACAGGATGTAACAAAAAGGTGTGGTAATACTTCAAGGTGGGCTTCTACTGATCAAACTGAACAACTTTAGTTCTACAACTTTGCGGAAAACGCCAAAAAAATTTGACTTTTCATACAAATCAATCAGCTTGTAAGCTTGTGCAATTTTTTTGAAAAAATATTACACAAGCCAGGTTTGTATGGAAAGCCTAATTTTTTTTTGGGATTTCAACAAAGTCGTGGATCAAAAGTTGTTCAGTTTGATGAGTAGAAGTCCACCTTGAAGTATTACCACAGATTTTTGATGCATCCTGTATACATTGCTATACAAGCCCTAATAAAACTGATTACGGCATAGAAGAAGGAATAATATTTACGATGTATTAATGAAATATCCAATAGGGGGTTATGCTTTTCGAGTGTATTGCACATGTATGTACGTATGTTCGTGTCATTTTTACTGCCTGTACCCCAAAACGACATAACCTCCAGATTGGCGAAGAAAACATTTTAAGAAGACGGGTAAGGTATTAGAAAACAATATTCCTGGAACACTCTATATGTATTGGTGAACTAAAAAAAACAATTTTGTATAATCTCGAAATCGAACCCGCGACCTCCTATTGTGAAGTGAGTGCTCTCGCTACTACGCCTAGGAGGCGGTTAAAAAGTTTAATGCGTAGAAGCACCAGTTAAGGGATCCTACAGCAAAACGTTAGGTCCTTCAGCTCCAAAGATTATATTTAAAAATAGCTAAGTAATTTAGAAGACTTTAATCTCGATGATCTTGAACAGCTGATACTATTCCTCAAAGGCTCTCTAAAAATCGCAAAGTTATAATATTTTCTTGCCTTCTCGTCAAGGCATTCCATTCTAAGGCAAAAAGTCATGAAACTATACAACTCTCATTCTGTTACTTTCCCGGAAATCCCAAGTTAGGTAGTTTGAACGTTCCATACAAACGACTTTGTCTGCTAGCTGAAACTGACTGTAAAACTTTGTATGAGAGTCCAATTTTTTGTGCAGTTTCATGATTAGAAGTCGACCTTGAAATATTGCTATACTTCATTTGTGTAGGTACTTAAAAAAACGTAAACAATCTTGATATGTCTTTTTATTGATACTTGCTTGTTAAAATTCTCAAACGAGTAGAATGTATTAAGTGTTTAATAGAAATGCAAAAAGAAACTCAGTACCTACGTTTGCAAGAAATATTAGAATTTAAACATGCACATATGAATAAAAAGACAAGTCAAGTTTGTTTACGTTTTTTTAAGTACCTAAACAAATGAAGTATAGACGTTTTTCATACTTCCTGTGTCGGTCGACTGAGCAAATAAACACCCTGTATATGCGTCTCTATTGCACACGTGAACAGACTATAGTCGAACAACGATAATAATTGATAAGTGCACTGGTCAATTAATTTATAGATCGTTGAGTAAAATCCTATAGTAGATATCTCTGGACAATTGTTATAGGTACTTGTTGTAGATTAAAAAAATGGGTTAGAAAAAATATGTTTTAATGAATAAAACTAGACTAGGCATACTGAAATACAGGTACTCTTAGATAAAATACCTACAGCTGCACTGACCAAAATGTGACAGGATCTTTGGATAGTGTAAAATTTTAACAAACTTAACTTTTTTATTGTATTTTTTAATTTTAACTGCTCATGGAACAAAACAACTTTTCCCAATTACTGTTTAAAATTATTAGCTTTAAAAATTTGAATTTTCAATATTATACATCCAACTTGCATTTTTTGCGTTTTTAATAACTATGTATAACTTTTTGTCTTCCTTAATAATAAAATCATTAACAGTACATATATCATAGGTAAGGTAAGGAACTATAGGTACTGTGTCTCTGAAGAGCTGAAAAAATTTAACATGTACTGATTTCGCAACAAAAAATTGGCCCTTTTATAGTAATCGACCAGCTCCGCTTGTTCGCCAAGTTTTGAAGAAGTTCAACATTTAATTTGCGAATTGAGTTAAGTTTTAATAGAGAGAGTTTTTCAGTTTATGATTACAAAACACAGTAATTTTTTTCACGCATTTCAGCGGGATGACATTAATGTATTTAATTTACTATAAATAAAGATTGTCAGTTTACAAAATTTTGACTTAGCATGGTATGTTAAGTACCTATCCGGTTTTGTTGCATGCGCTTTTTATATAAATTACAGTCGAGTCGTCAACGAGGGTTCTCCCACCTAAGTGATTTATATTGTTTTTGTTAGGTATCCTACATCTAACCACAAAATTAATAATACTCACGTTTGTTTAGCTCCCCTTATCATAATAATTAAGTAATGACTTCCAAGAATTAGTGAGCATGACATATAATTAGGATTTTAATTTATATTATTTCTTGTTAATAATTTTAGGAAATTTAAAATACAGTTTATGATTGTTTATGAATAAATGAATGTTGAACTATGAACTAATTCTCCATGTTTAGGTATATATTGTTCATTCATTCTTTCCACAAAATATGGGAACCGTAAAATATTCATTCTTTTTGTTAAAAATCATAAATAAAAAATAAATAAAATACAAGTGCTAACTCCGAGTTTTTATTTATCGTGCGTTTATACTCGTATTATACTTTGGCTACGAAGATCACAAAAATACATATTTTCCTTAGGTGGGAGAACAAAGCTATTATTTTATTGCTCAGTTACCGACTTCAGAAAAAGGAGGAGGTTCTCAATTCGTCGGAATCTTTTTTTTTATGTATGTTCACCGATTACTCGAAGACGCCTAAACCGATTTGGAAAATTCTTTTTTTGTTTAAAAGGGTATACTTCACAGGTGGTCCCATATAAATTTTATCGAAATCGATGTAGCAGTTTTTGAGAAAATCAACAAAAGCATAGCAAAGTTGGAGTTGTTGCGATTGAAGTCGGTTGTTTTTAACGTATTCAGCGTGGTCAATTATAATAAGTTCAATCCCGTCTTCGATACGACTTCATCAATTAAATTATTGTGTCAAATATTTTCTGATACTATTATAAATTACATTCTATTCTAAAGTCGACTTTGACATTGTAGAAACACAATTATTGAAACGGCGATCATGGTACCCGCAACCACTTTAGCACACTATTACGGTACCTGTTTCAGTATTATATTAAGTACAATACATTGTTAAATTTGTTACGACACTTTGTTTTAATAACTATACTATTGTAACTAACGAAACAAAGTTAAACAAACGTGAATGGCTATAAAATGTTAAAGAGTTGTGTCGTCAAGCTTACAGCGGAACTGTACAATCCGGATTTGACTACTAGTCATTTGAGGTACTTTTTATCAAGTGATAAAAACGAGATTTTGTTCTGAAAATGTTCATATTGCTGGCATGTGACATCATGGTCTTTGATGAAATAATTTATTTCTTAAATATACAGGGTATTAAAAAAAGCGAGTTTGAAACTCAGAATCATGTATAGAATACAGGAAAAATATTGGAGAAACCCGCTCTTCAATTTTTTTCAGATTCTCATACTAAATCTGAATAGTCAATCAAGAATTCATATGGAAATCTGAAAAAAGTTGTACCTAAATCGGATTTTTTCAATATTTTTCTATACTTGTTTCTGAGTAACCCCTTAAAGTTTCAAACGCACTTTTTTAACACCATGTACCTATATCTTAAATATATAAAAAATAAATAAGGATAGCACATAAATAACATTTCTTATGTTTTTAGGATGAATGCTTTTAAATGGATGATTATATATTTTAAAGTTTATTGTAATTGCAGTAAAAACCCTATTATTATAAATATGTACAGAAGAGCATTGAGTAATGAGAACTTTCTTTTTACCCAACTGCATTTTTTTAAATATAAACCGAATGAATGTAGGTATGTTTGTATGTAAGTACGTAGGAATGTATGTATGTCCATTTGCTGAAGGAATGGGTCAATGAACAGGGTAAGGTACTCTGGACAAGTGCATCAGGCCAAATGCATTTGAAAACGTTCTTTTCTGGATTTCCGCGAGAACATACTCCACTTTGCAGTGTGCAATCTGTGCACAGAAAACTGCATAGTTCTGGACTTACTTTATTGACAGAACTGGATCAAGCTTGCTTACTCGAATTGCTATAACGTGTAAGACTTTTAATTGAAAAAATGTTTTGGAAGGACTTTATTTAGGCTTGATTAGGTACATTTAAACAAATTAACAGTACTACCCACTTCGAATAATATTTTTGATTTGATATGTTTTGAACTTTAATTGGCTACTGCAAACAACTTAATACAACTGCCGAATGAAGATGCGAACTAGTGCCGATTTTACCTCGAGGTAAAGGAAACTCTTCTTCACATACCTTGCAACTTACAAGTACCAGACATTAGTTCAAACGAGGAGCGGCTATCTAGGTGACACCAGAGGTCATTAGGGAACTCTAGTCCGTCCTACAGTCGGCTAGGGCCGACAACCGGTTTCCGTACCACAGCTGGCGTAGGCGCCTGGATTTCAGATTTTGATACAATTTTGTCAGCTAGAGCCGACTTTGGCGATGGGGGCACGATTTGTTAAAGAGCATGGCGGTCAATTGGGTTAAATAATGTTCTAAGAAGTATATAACTAGTTTGATTCGCTATGAGTTTCTAAAAATAAACTTACTACTCAATATATCCAATTAACTTGCTACAAAAAAGGAGTCAGCTTATCAATTTGTATGATTCGCAAAGTGAACGCACAAGCAAGTGTAATAAAGGCTTTTTACTCGACTGTTTAAACGAAGGGTAACGTTTTTTGGGTGTCCGATTCATTTCTGTCACCTAAACGGCTCGATGGATTTAGGAGCAGTTAGCTTGTATAAATTATAGCTTGGTTTGATAAAATGACAATGGATTTTCGACAATCGGAGCCAACAGTAAAAATATAACCCATATCAGCCATACTACTTTTCAATAACTGAGCAGGCAATTTGCAAACATAACTACAGGGCGTAAAAAAGCACTCTCTGAAACTTTAACGAAGTGTTCTAGTCCTGAAAGAGATTAAGTTTTCCTATATATGGAACTTATAATGAACTCGAAAAAAATGCATACAAATTTATCGGCTAATGAGTCAATTTTGTATGGAGAGTCCATTTTTTTTTGGGAATTCATTATCAATCAAGTATTTATCTTCCTTGTTTAGTTTCATGAGTAAAAACCAGCGTTTAAGGTTCCGGGAGTTATATCTTTACATCCTGTATAATAAGTCTAGTATACAGAATCTTTTTGTTCGGATTGTACACAGTGTTATGAAAAAAATTGAAACGTTTTTTCATGCATTTTTTCACTTTTTGTGCGAACACTAAGACTATAGTACATACATAATGTACTCACCTCTTTATTTTAAAAACTTCTTTGCAAAACACCATTCAATTCAATGCAGAGCACAATGTCTTGTATTGTTTCACAACTTCGAACACCGTTAATAATTTTAGTTTTCTTTTTAACACTATACTACTTTAGCAATTTTAATTAAACTTCATGGCAAAATTTAATATAAAAATATTTTAAAACATATTTTTATATTTATGTTATAATTTTGACCGTTAAATAGTTTTAAAACAGATTAATTTCAAGTAATTATAAAAAAGAAAAATACCTAAATCTTTTTTTAAAATTTCGAACGCATTTAACCGTCCATTTCGAACTGGCTGTATGCGTACTGCGCCCGCGCAAGTAATATCAACACTGAATCAATGTGAATGATATCGACTGAAGGTCCTAAGAGCTGCAGAGCGACTTTAGTATGGCAAAAACTGCATATGATTAGGCACAGTTTAAAGTCGCGTGTCGATAATTGTGACTGTTTAGTCAGTGCGTGACAATCTAATGTTCTATCATGACGTGCTGATTTGACTCTTCTACTCGACTGTCCCAGGCAGATGGTTACATTTTTCTAGTGAATGTTGGTATAATAATAACAAAATCTTTAATAATAATAAAATCTTTATTGTAACAACGAAAGGTACTTATATTCGACCTTAACTCCTAAACTAGTTAAAAACCTGTAGTTCAGGAGTTAATGATTCCCCTGTACTTATTAACTCTGTTGTAACTACAAATCAGTGCATAGTTTAGTTTAAATATTTAGTATGAAAAATAAAATAAACAAGAACTAAAATGTTGAACATATTATTTGATAGAGCCTGGTGCTGCAATGCCTTGCAATTAATCATTAATCATTCTTTATTTGCAAAAAACATGGTTATAAAAAAAAAGTTAAATTAGATAGACCGTCAACTTTTTGCCTTATGCTACTTACCTTATACAAAAAATAGGCATGGAACTCAACTAGAATTTCTACTCACAATTCTCCACAATTTTTGCTCGACCGTTAAAATCGCATAAAAATGGATTTCCTATATTAATTTATTTTATTTATTTAAGTATAGCTAACTTAGGCAGAGCTTTTGTACGTATTTAACTGCCAAAATGAATCTTTGGTCTGAAAATAAAATGTTTATATATTTTTTATGTTTTTATATTGTATAAATAGGTACCTATATATTTATTATTTATTAAGTTGGAATTTGCTCATCTCTATGTATGTGAAGACAAAACATTTTGTTTTTTATGACGTCAGCAAAGTGCTCACTTGTTCAGTTTGATGAATAAAAGTCGTAGTTAAAAAAAAATAGTTTTGTTAAAAACCATTTTACTTCTTAGAACTAGTTCGATCAAATTAGGTCACTGTGGCTGTGTGATTAAGAAAAAAAGCTGTTGGTGTCATCGATCTATGTATAATTAATGCTTAATTCATTAGTATGTTATAAATTATTTAACTTATTTATGTAAAAACTAGACGAATCCCAGGAGTCTTATGTAACACGCACGCGAAATGAAACTATTGTAATTTATATTTATCACCGTACTACATATAAAGGTGTAGAAAAAAAAATTAAAATTTTGCCATATATTTTTTCCAGTTGTGTTTTTAAGATATATATAGGTGACTTAAAATTAGTTCTTGATACGAAATGCGATGAATGTGCTCATGATAACAAACAACTTTCCCTAAGGAACCCATAGTCAAATCGTAAAAAAATGTTGGTCTCTACTAATTTGGCCGTCAGTTGATCGATTTGTATGGAGAGACCAACATTTTTTTTGCGATTTCACTATGCGTTTCTTAGGTAAAGTTGTTTGTTATCATGAGCACATTCATCGCCTTTCGTATCAAGAACTAATTTAAAGTCACCCTATACATTAGTCTATGCCATAGACTATTACGTACATCCAAAAACATAGGATCCATAGATTCTGGACACTCTCTGCCCCTCTCTAAAGGTGACCTCACTCCTGCGGGTAACATCAGGTGACAGTTGTTTAGCGCAAGCCACGCAATAATACTCACATTATTATGCGTGTATTACAATATTATGATTATAAGGGGTTTTTATGTAGTGGTTAATAATAACAAGACGATATTTTTATAAATATTTCGGGATATGACACGGTTTAACTTTGTCCAAGATACGCAAATCAATCTTAAAATAGTATCTGTACCATGTACTTCTTTTATATAAAACTGTAATTATGTAGTTTACTTTGATTTGTAGTATATAGGGTGACTTTAAATTAGTTCTTGATACCAAAGGATATGCATGTGCTCATAATAACAAACAACTTTCCCTAAGGAACCCATAGTCAAATCACGAAAAAAATTTTGGACTCTTCTCTTCATACTAATTTGGCCGGTCCGTTGACTGATTTGTATGGAGGGTCCAAAACTTTTTTTGCGATTAGACTATGGGCTCCTTAGGCAAAGTTGTTTGTTATTGCGAGCACATGCATAGCCTTTCGTATCAAGAACTAATTTAAAGTCACCCTATATATTAGTGTAAGTAAAGTGTCGCGTCCGCGCCTGACTGACAGCCGAGCCGAGGGTACCAACAGAATACCAGCGCTTCGCCACAAAGTACATTTCGACGGGGAAGTGCTAAAAACTCCTAACTTACAAAGTTTAAAAAACTTAGTTAAAATATATTTCCAGCCAAAATTTATCAGGTTGTGATGGACCTTAATATAGGAGATATTTCCTCGGTGCCTAGCGACATCAATTTTGCGAATTTCAACTTAATTCATATACCAGTAGACGCGCAAATTCATTTTCTATCGAACTGCATTCATATGTCGTTTTCGTAAAAAAATGTAAGTTAGGAGTTGTTAGCACTTCCCCGTCGATTTGTGGCTTCACTTTCGAGTCTAGCATATGATGAGTTTGGGCCCTGTGGTTGCAGTAACACCAAATCAAGTTTGTAAACTATTTTTTAAGCATATTTAATTTAAAAAAAATTTATTTGGTGTCAGATACTATAACCAATAAACCTGTTTTTCTTTCTTTTAACCTAACAAAAACTCAATTCGAAAAAAAAATGGATCCCATACAAATGTGTTCAATCAGCTGATCGTTTTGTATGGAAAGTCTAAAGTAAAAGCCGAGTTTAAAATATTGATACGCCTTTTTATTACACCTTGTATATGCATTTAGGTTTCAGCTTTATTAGAAGTAGGTAACTAACCTACGCAATCTTACGAAATGACATAGATTATCTATTTATACTTAGTAAATATTTATCAAAAGCTAGTGTTTGTCGTTTGTTGCAAAACTATTTAGCGATACACTATTAATATGTAAGGGGTGTTACAAAAAAGCTCTCATCATACTCTACAACTATTGGAAAAACAACAACAACCAAGCAAAGATATGAAAATATAAATTTACTTTATTTAACAAAGAAATTAATAAAACCAACAACGAGAAAACTACAAAAATAAACACAGAAATCATTGTTATGCAAAGCCGGTCTTATCATTTTAAGCGATTTCATCCAGGCAACTTATGGCGAATGGAGAAGAGAGAGTGCGACGATAGCGAGTGGGTATATTTGAAACTGAAAAAATATGATAAATCAATTTTTTTTATTTTTATTTTACAATTTATTGTGTACACATAATAGACATAATACACAGGCTTAACATAAAATATACACAAAGGTGCAGCTTATTTCTAGTAGAAATTTCTTCCAGCAGACATCAAGATATGTATGTATTATGAAACCGTACATTAAAAAAACAAATAAGTATACTATACGTACATATATTAATATGAATTATACCATAACCTTTGTCCAGCAGTGGACGTCTTTTGGGTGATGATGATGATACCATAACCAATTAACAAAAAAATAGACTAAGCTGACTGGCCAATATAACGAAACGGTACGCTTTTCTATGTAAGTATACTTATAGGTACTATTTTTTACTTTACCTTCCCTAGTATAGGTATGGGTCTCTCTTTACCCGTGCCCTAGCAGTGGCGAGGGGACGAGATGGGTCGTTATCGCATTATTCACTATGTTTCTTTGCAAGAGTTGATATTTCTGTAAGTCAGTAAAGAAAATAACCAAAGTCTATTATTTACTACTATTTTTTTACACTCTGTAGATTTAGATTATCTAATAGAAATAAATATAAATCACTCATTATTTGGTCAGAATAAACTTTCAAAACATGGTCTATGGTCCTAATTAAATACTTACCTAAAAAAACATAGTGGCTTTTATACTCATGAAAACTTTCTTTAAGGAACCTAGGTATATTCCATTTGCAAAAAATTGCCTCTTCATACCAATTTGATCAACTGATCCACCAATTTTGTAAGGCAAGTTCAAATTTTGTTTTGCGAATTGAGTGTAGGTTTCTTTGAGAAAGTTGTTCAGTTTCATGTGTAGAAGCCACTGTAAAAATATTTAAATTTATTTTCAGGTGTTTTAGAAGGTTCCTATATTAACTTTCTATTCGTCGACAAACTAGATAGGATTGCTTCAGTTTTTAAGTTTTCTTTTTTTTATGGGAAGAAAACAGCAGAGGCATTTCTAAGTAGCCAGTCATAATTATTGATTAAATTCTCTTTGGTCATCATCTCCGGCGCGCGACCTCGCGACTCGATGTTATATAAAAAGGTGAAGGTACACCGGAGGTCGTCGGCTGTTATGAGCACGCGACTATTGGCAAAGAAATACAAATACAATCAGAAATATTTTATTAAGTTAAGAGGAGTGCATGAATGTGTTCATTTTACCTATGCCAACCACCGAGCTAAAAATAGTAGGTAGGTACTAATATTTCGAGGATCCCAACTGGGTAGTAACTAAGTGAACATCGATATGTTGTTTAATAGATCTGATGGAAAAGTTCCATACTCTATACCTATACAGCCTTAAATTAAAAACAGTAATGGAGAAAAAAAGTAACTATCTCCAGAAATTTTAATTATTCGCCCTTGGCCCTGGTCTTTGCTACTCTGTTAAAAGCTCTAGTCCACTCCTACCTTACTTAAATCAGTCATCATCACCATCAGCCGAAAGACGTCCACTCCTAGACAAAGGACTCCCCCGAGGATTTAAAATACTTCGATACTTACTTGCCTTAAATACTTCGATTCATTACATTCAAATATAACAATAAAATCTGTAAATCTCATAAATGTTTACCCTGGGAATCGAAATTATGATCATTGGATCAGCAGTCCGGAGCACTAACAACTAAGCCCAGTGGCTTAGTCAGTCAACACTAAGTTTTATCGTAGAAGTTTTCTTGTAAGAAACCTCTAAAGAGATCGTAGATAAAATAAAATTTAAATAAATTATTTGATGTAGAGGAAAACATAGCCGAACTTGACATTGGACCACTTTCCGTAAGCGCAGGCGCAAATACGCAAGTAGGTATCGCAAAACCATGACCCTTTTGTAAACAAAGTCAGCCAGTCAGCTACCATCCTACACAGGGTGTTATAAAATAGGTGTAAGACTGTTAACGGGAGCTTCTACTTATCACACTTGAACCATTTTTGTTCTACGACTTTGTTAAAAGTCGAGTTTCTTGGACTCTTCATACAAATTGATTTGCTATTTCATTTGGCCTTTTTTGTCTGAAGGAATCATTTATTTTTTGCGAATTCATCAAAGTCTTTTAAGAAATATTGTACATTACTATAAGTATAGAAGCCTAGTTAAACGATCATAAAACTATTTAGTAACACCTTGTATAGGTATGTGTCGATATAAAAGGAAAAATAAAATAAACCTAAACGACCTTCGTAGTCCCCTGGCTTGACGCAGGAGACACACAGGAGGTCACTGGTCAGGTTCCCGACGGGGTGGTCTTTGTAGGACTCGGTTGGTGGTAAGACATTTTCTGAGCCCGCCTGGTTAGCTACTACTTACGTTCAGCGTTCCCTATTACGTCGGGGAACTTGATAAGTCTGCTTCCATCTTTGGTATTTTTGTTTTTATTATCAGGAAATAAATGCCCGGGAATTACTTACCAATAAGGGATATAAATCGTCAACCACAAAAGTCGGTTCTAATCTCGGACAACTAAGCTTCAAAATGCAATTAGTGTCAGCTGGGATAAATCAGTGTCGTAAAATGAAAGTTGTATCAAGAGTACAAGTGGATTAAGCCCCAGTTAGTGGGTCCCATATTTTTTTGCAGTTCTCCTGTATTACCCGAAGACAACTTGCAACTGGCTAAGGCAACTACGTATAAATAAACGCCTGAAACAGTTTTCGCTTCGGCAGTACGTAACTAATTAATTGCCCTACATAATTTCTCAGGCATAAAAGAAGCTCTTACATTTTTGTATGTTGATTGGCCAGGTTCCATGGGTTCTGTTCTCACTAAGGATGTTTAATTGTATGTGGTTAATAATTATTATATGCGGTCAAGAAATACCTACGTGAAATCTTGATATTCATTGTGGCGTCATGAAACTGAGATTTAAAGTGAATAATTTTACCCAACGCAATCCAAAGACATGCAATTTTTTCATCTTTTCAAAAAAGATGGAAAGTCAGCTGGTCAATTAGTGAGAGAAGTTTAAAAAAACATCATATTAAGTGGAAGACGTCTACTGTTGGATATAGGCCTCCCACATGGACTTTCACTTAGCACTGACAGCTTGGCGTCTTCCTGTAAGCCTTACTAGATCATCAGTCTACGTCTGCTCTCATAAAAGAGATGGCCGTAAGTAAAAAATAAGGAAACTCCATCCATATACTTTGCGGCCTTCTTTCTAATAAAGGCAGACCGTCCAACACTTCGTCTTCCGGCCCGCCGCCGCGCCGCCCCGTCACCACACTAGGACCTACCGTATGAATAATGATACTTAAATATATTTATGATAAGTATGTTTGACCAATTTTCTTTTTCCTTTTATACAATAATAACTATGTACATACCATATGACCGTGTGTGATTTGTCCCGGATATTTAATTACTCGTATGGTACATAAAACTGTGATGATTCACGTGAAAAAGACTGTTTTGATAAAAATATTAATGTACAAAATTTAAACCCTAACCACAAAGTTTCCTGCATCAAAAATTTTGTTAATGTTAAGTACCTATCTTTAATTTTTTTCCTGTATCTCTTAAGGTTTCGGAGTTTCCTATTCACAGAAATACTAGTCTATTTATAAATATGAAATAAAGTGATCGTGCAGTGCGGTTTGCGTGGGCGCGTCGATCACACAGGTTAATTGGCTACAGATAGGGATGCGATCATAACCTGAATGGGTTTAACTGTTAGTAGTATTTATGTCGATCATTGCGAGGTACGTAAAGTCATGTCAGATGTTTTTAGGTGGCTTGAAAACTTCTGAATCTAGTGTTGGCCACTAGCTCCACAACCTCCACTCCACCAATCCGGACTTAGCCATCGTGTGTGGAGCAAGGCCTAAACTTCTCTAGGCATGGGAAGAGATCCGTGGCCCAACAGTGGGGACGATATGGTTTGCTAACGATTATAAATATAGACAGTCAGTTTTTTTTAAATATAATAATAATAATATCTGGGACAAATCACACACGGTCATCTGGCCCCAAACTAGGATTCCCTGTATCTTGGGAACCAGAGACTGATATAAACACACATATACTTTTTAAATAAATACATACATATATAGATATAATACCCCCAGACTCAGAGCAAACAATTCTGCTCATCACAGAAAAGTTTGCCCTGTGTGGGGATCAAACCCACGACTCTCGGATCAGAGGAGTCAGTCATTTATTCTTCAGTATATTTTTTTATTTGATTTTAAAATTCGTTACTTATATTTGTTTTGTAAGTTTCAAATCATTATAAGAAATATGTGATCAAACCCCTTTAATCAATTAATAATATGTACCAGTAAGTATCTAAACGATATTTTTGAAAATATTTTTAATTGACACCTGCTATTGTCTGGTTCACTAGAGCTGTCTCTGGTTTTTTTCGATATGTAAACCATACAAAATTTATTTGTCTCTTAAAAGTAGTATAACTGATTACAGGTCTAACCATGAAATCATAAGTGAAGATAAAAGACTACCTAATCTTAACTTTGTCCGCTCGAACGTTGCTTGAGCGATATCATCCAGTTATATGGGCATTGAGAAATGTCTACACTGAAGTTCCAACAGCAGCTTGTTTTGATATAATTGACCACGCTGAATACGTTAAAAACAACCGACTTCAATCGCAACAACTCCAATTTTGATATGTTTTGTTGATTTTCTCAAAAACCGCTGAATCGATTTCGATAAAATTTATATGGGACCACCTGTGAAGTATACCCTTTCAAACAAAAAAAGAATTTTCGAAATCGGTTCAGGCGTCTTCGAGTAATCGGTGAACATACATATTCCGACGAATTGAGAACCTCCTCCTTTTTTTGAAGTCGGTTGAAAAGTGCCTACAAAAAACACAACTGCACAAATGTTAAGTACTTATGAAATAAGTAGGTAAGTATATTAAATTTCAGAATTTATTATTCCGTTTAGCGTGGTTCTCAAAATTTTCATTGTCGGGCTTCGGGAGTAAAGTATATTTGTTTTGAAATATACAAATTGTACGAAATTTAGGAGTAAAATATAATACTAGCTTCCTCCCGCGACTTCGTCAGCGTGGACTTCAGATTTGGGTCCAGAGAGAAATAAAATCTTAAGGCCTCGCCATCTAGTGAAAAAGTAAAAATTTTAGTTTTTAGCCATTCCTCCGGGTACCCTCGAGTTTTCCGCGATAAAAAGTATCCTATTTGATAGCCGAGTACTTTATCTTGGTATACTTACCTATCAAATTTCATCCAAATCCGTTCCTTAGTTTTGGCGTGAAAGTGAAACAAACAAATAAACATTCATACTTTCGCATTCATAATATTATAGTGAGATTGCATTTTATACGACCCGGAATAAGAAGAAAATGTATGTTTAAATTTTTAATGAACGTGTAAAAACTGCCATAGAACATGATTTGAAAAGGAATGTAATTATATAATCAAATGTTTAGAAGATATGTAAACACATCTGAGAGAGTAATTAGGATAAGCCAATAAACCTAGACCATTAAATTATTAAGGTATATAGTGTGCCTAAAGTGTGTGGTCTTAAACTGGAAAGGGATAGACTGCGATTATACCCTAAATATCAACTGGCATGCTTACAAGGGCTACATACGAATTTTAAATTCATGAATGTTGGAAAATCTGTTGTTTATCCATAAAATAGAAGTGGAAAAATAATCGAAACTATTTTCTGTTATCCTGATAAGCGCGTGTTATTATCAGTGAAATATTTCAGTGTTGACGATGTTTTCGCTTCATTTTCATGCGATCGTGTTGAAACTGTGAAAAGTGTTTTTATTATAGATAAGAGTCCCTTCAAATGGACATAAATGGTTTCTTAATATTCTGCAAGAAACATCTGCTTATAACTGGAGAAGTATAATTTTAAACGGAAATAAATTCTTATGTAAGTATACATATAGATGAGGAGGCTACACAATATATATTGTTTGCAAAATTAGAGGTGAATAACATATTGTTAGCAACTAGGGCTATCTTCAATATAGGTCTGATTATAGAGTATTAAACAGATACCCCATAAAACTGAAAAAGTTTTTGAAAACGAAAAAAATATATTCAAACCCCAAAAATCTACTTCTTAAATAAATCAATTTATAGCTACGTAGCTATATGAATGATCAGAAGTCCCCCATTCAATATTGTTATTGTAGCTTTGTTAGGACGTAAATTTTGTCTTTAATAAAGACTTGAGTTTTCATACAATCTGCTTACAATAGATGCTTTGATCATATGTAACCCGAAGAGGTTCATACAGATTGTATTGCGGCGCACGAGATTAGGTGATAATATTTTTTTTATCTTATCTAGTTAGAACAATGTGTTATCATTGTTTAGTTTGTCGAGCACATTCGTAGAGATGACAGTGGCATAGACAAATTTATAACGCTGGCGATGTGAATTTGGCTCGAGATTGCTGCATTGAGGTAAGATGTTTTGAATTATATCTACCGCCACTTTTCTTATCTAGATTGACGTGAATCACATTTATTTTTACGATGTATTTACCTACATAACGTGATTTCCATTTAATGTGATGTGGAAATTGTGGAAAGATATAGTTTTGATACAAGTTTTGATCGTCACGTTTTTTTTGGGTCAGTTTTCATTAGTATTGAGCTTTAAACGGTAGAGTTGAATTTATACCAGTCTTGACTGTTGAAACTAGCAAAGACCTCCCCTATTGATCGCCTTTCATCCCTGTCCCTGGTCAACCCTTGCCATCCCTTATGGAATCGGTCCAGATTATCCAGGCATCGCCTTCTCGGCTCTGCTGTTGTTTCAACGACTTTCTTGTTATAAATTCCGTAGTGATCCTCACCCACTTATTCGGATGCTTGCGGCAGACGTCCTCTAGAATCGAGTTCCATTCCTAAAATGGGACTTGGCAATTTAAAACTTGCTAAAGCCTATTAATACAGTTACTCGTGAATTGGAAATTTATACACCTGTGAATATGGCTTGAACGTGTCACTTTATATTCCAGTTATCCAGGTTAATTATTCGGGTCAAATCGCACAACTTTTATACTATCACTTTTTAAATAAACGTCAATTTTCGGACGCTCCATACGAAAATTGACAATATGACGATCAAAATGATTGGAGAGTTGTTGAACTAAGAAAATTGGAATTAACAAAAATATTGAATTTAGTATTTTGCTAGAACAAAAGTTGTCACATAATTATGACAGAATAATAGCCTAGATATGTTCACATCTGCCACTGAAAAATCAACTTGTATATTTAATGGTAGAGTATTTGGTTGGCGGAAGGAGGGAATAGAACAATACCAAGGTGCAGATCAGTAGCAGAAATTAAAATCAAAAATATTTATTCGAAGCAAGTAGTGCACTTTCCGATGGCATTTTTTAGGCTTCCTAATACGAAGTTCCTACCACTTGGAACTCGTGGACCTTTGGCTAAAGATGTATCTACTAAATGCTTCTCTATGTAGGAGCCAGCGGGATAATCAAGGATAATAACTGTATGCTGGCTGCAGAAATATGTGAGGTTTCTTTACTTAGAAATAGATTTTTTGCTAATAGGTACTATTCTTTGCCAGTAGGCAGATGGAGCAAAGTCGCATGCAACTGTTAGTACCTAGCTATAATCTAGAGGTTAAGTAGGTAGATAGGTTTAACCACTTTTAGTTACACACGAGAAAAGTTCTGAGATAAGATTCAGAGTTTACGATCTCGTTTGTAGAGATTACGATGGACCTAAATGTTTTCTTTTGATAGCGACTGTTTTTATAAATTTGTATTTTTTATGTGATTTTCTTTTAAGAATTCTATCAGCTGTAAGGAACACAGAATATACAGCTAGGGTTGCCAACCGTCCCGGATTTTCCGGGACGTCCCGCTTCTGGGTCAATTTTAGACCGTCCCGCCGTGACCCCTTGCGGGACGCCTTTTGTCCCGGAAATCAGTGATTATATGATATTAGTATCTATCTCGTACCAACTACTCGACGGTAGTTGGTAGTGGCCAGCCCCAGTGTCAGTGGCCCCAGCAGGGCCAACTGTCCAACCCTACGGTTGGGCAGTTGGCCCGAGTAATTTGTTACACATTATTAAAATTTCTTAATACCTACGCATTGCGTATTTCGTGTGACCTCCTTCAAATGCATTAGCAGAGAGAGTGTTTTCTCTCTGTGGAAATGCATGGACAGACAGCAGAAATAAGCTGTATGTCGATCACGTTAAGGCTGAACTACAAATTAAAATTAATTTAGACCAAAAATGCAGCGAATTTTATAACTTTGTGTTGCAAAACAAAAACTTGTAAATGCGCAAAATCGCAAAATAAGTACAGTTTTAAATGTAAAAAAAAATAATTTAATTTAATAATTTAAAATGTTTGTCATACATTTGTATTGTTTTTTTATTTACAATTTACAATTTATTGTACACAGAAAAGACAAAGACATACATTAAGAAGGAAAGAACATACAAAAGGTGCAGCTTATTTCTATAAGAAATTTCTTCCAGCAGACCTTGGACAGTGAAAGTTGAAGAAAATTTTTTAATTAAATGATTAAAAATATAGTTTTTTTCCTAACTATTTTGTACCTATGTGGTGTGTTGTGTCCCGCGTAATATACCCAAGTCCCGGATGTCGAGCTGGGTAATCCCGGAAATGCCTTTTTTGGAGTTGGCAAGCCTATATACAGCCCTCATAATAAAGAAGGCCGCAAAGTATACGGAAACACCATATACTATGCGATGTTCTTTCTTATGAGCAGGGTTCGGAAACCGGTTTTTTGAAAATACCGGTTTCGGTCATTGACCCCTATATCGAAATAATTTCGGTTAAGGTTTCGTTCAGGTTTCGGTTACCGGTATATTTAACCGGTTTAACCAAAACCGATATTTTTTCGTTCGAACGGAATTAACCGGTTAATTTAAAGAATATGCGACTTTGTAGGCATGTTTGCCGCGTGCAATCAATTGAAAGCGTGCGAGAAAGTGAGCAGAAGACTCGGGCAGTGGCACCCGCGCGACGCGCCTGTACTTGACTAAGTTTGGTTTTAACCGGTTAATTTAGTTCTTATTTCGGTTAGAAAACCGCTTCCTGATTAACCGATATTTTATTCAAATTTACCGGTTAAGCTGGAAACCGGTTTTAGCCTGAACGGAATCGTTAACCGAAATTCGAACGAAATTAACCAGTATTTGTTAACCGGTTCCGAACCTTGCTTATGAGCATAGGCCTCTCCTATTATTATACTTCCCTATTAAACTTAGCACGATTAAGCGGTTTTGAGTCACATGCTTCCACCGCGGGTTCATCCTGCAACTCTGGCTATATCATTCATCAGGCTGTTAAGCCTGTCTTTTATAATGATTTTGTATACAATAAATTATATACAGGGTGTAACAGAAAGGTGTGATACTACTTCAAGGTTGGCTTTTACCGATCAAACTGAACAACTTTTGTTCTACAATTTTGTTGAAATCGCAAAGAAATTTTCGGACTTTTCATACAAACTTGGTTCGCCAGCTGATCGATTTGTATGAAAAGTAAAAAAAAAATTGCGATTTGAACAAAGTTGTAGAAGAAAAGTTGTTCAGTTTGATGGGTAAAAGCCAATCTTGAAGTATTATCACACCTTTCTGTTACACCCTGTATATAAGAAAAAATCTCCACCTAATAGGACTCACTCCATCATTACATCTTCCTGCCTGCGGTCGCCACTCCAGAATGTTCCGATTAGTTAATTCAGATTAATAATTCATTCCGTCATGTCATAAACAGTTACTCTACTGATTCTATCTACTTATAATTAATTACTAATAAACGATATTCTTAAGTAATATCTATAAAACTTTTTATTACTTTTATACTCGACCTCTAGTGCTTTCAAGTGTTTTGAGTTAGTAGGTAGTAAATAGTTTGATGCGAATGCGATGGTGTAGATTTTCTCAGTGCGCAAGCATCTGCAAAGTTATACTAGAACTAGCATGAACACAGATAATGAAAACAAAATGTATTAAAATTACAGGTTTGTTGGAACTGGCCCGATGAGGACTCATGGAGAAGAGGAAATGGAAGTGGTTGACCAAGACAGTGCGGAGGAAAGAGTTTTCACACGATCAGCTGGAGAAAGGGAACCTTAGAAGGTAATTCATTCGTTTATTCTTAGAAGGTAGTTCAGTTGATAGTTTGTGAAACAATTATCGCATAATAAGCAGAGTGTGTTTTTATTTTCACAAACGCGAAGTATATTAAGGGCTATATCTATAACCAACCACAACAACATAAGTCATCTGATAAATGCTGGGTAAAGCGAGTTCACAGTTTTTGTCAATCTAGGTATTAGAGGTTTATCTTTAGCGTAAAAAAGTATAATAGTTGCGTATATACTTTAACACTATTAAATTTGATACAGTCATTTCTTGACGTATGCTGACGAAAATGTACTTCTAAAATTCCTCGAGGGTAGGGTAGAAGGAATTAAGATAGTCATGTTAAAAAACTTAGCTATTCACAATTGAAAAGAACTTGGCAAGCACAAGGCCGGAGCGTCACCTCGACTCAATCTATTTATTTATTATCTAGTTATTCTCTTTATCTTCCAGATGTCTAACCCACTGGGATCTGGTCGGCCTGGGCCTGGGCAGCTCACTGGGCATTGGATTGTTTGTTCTACTGGGTTCCGTCGGATTGAAGGTAGCGGGGCCTTCCGTGGTCCTGTCCTTCCTCATTGCAGCTGTAGCAGCATTATTCGCAGGTACGTTTAAACAGCGAGTTCATTCTCTTTGACTTTGTTCCCCGGCGACACGACTAGAACATGATGTTACGAAGTATACTTATTCATAACCCTTTTTAATCTCACTTGTGCCGGGTAACATTCAGAATGTGTGCCATAAACGGAACTAGTTTACCTAAGCCGACAGACTGATTCTCTCCAGCTTTTTTGGCCCTTTATCGTATCTGCAGTATATAATATTATAGAATACTATCTAGAAATATTATTTTTACAGTATCTGTCATTGCTGACAATATAAACTTTATTATGTCTTGCTGCTGTATGGTTTCAGGTCTTTGCTATGCGGAACTTAGTGCCCGGGTCCCGAGGGCCGGTTCCGCCTACATCTACTCCTATGTGACAGTGGGAGAGGCGGTGGCTTTCATCGTGGGATGGAACATGATACTTGAGGGGTTGTTAGGTAAGTTTTATTTTTGCTTCGATGATAGTTCTATGTAACTATATATTTTCATTTGAAGATGATCTTTGGTTTTACGACACCACTGCCTTAAGCTTGTCTTTTGAATCAATTTTTTTTTCTTCCAGGCACGGCCAGCATAGCACGCGGTCTGAGCTCCTACATTGACAGCATATCCAACGGTACCATGTCAAACTGGTACCAGGCGTCAATGCCTTTGTCAACAGGGACGTTTTTCTCCACTTATTTCGATTTGTTGGCGTTTCTGATGGTCTTGGCTTTGGGAGGTAAGTGCTTCTCTCTTGAGAATCATAAAAGATTTTATGATGATTCGATCAATATTTTTTAATCATTTTGGGATATTGAGAATAGAGACATTGTGATTGACGGGTGTGGAACCGTGGTAAGGGGTGAGGGGATGACGTGGATTCATAATTAGACCTTCTGATCATATCAGCCAGTAGATTTCCACTGTTGAACATAGACCCCACTATAAACGTCCACTTAGCACGATTATGAGTCATTTATATCCGGTGACTTTAGTCCATCTGTTTGAGGCCATCCATTCCACATAATGGTAGTCTATCGAGTAGTAATCTACAGGGTGTAACAAAATTGGTGTAGGACCCGTTAACTGCGGATTCTACTCATCATACTGAACAACTTTTGTTCTACGACTTTGCTCAAATAGCAAAAAAAATTTTGGACTCTCCATACAAAAAAGGCAAAACAGATGATCAATTTGTATGAAATGTCCAAAATTTTTTTTTGTGATTTGAGCAAAGTCGTAGAACAAAAGTTGTTCAGTACGATGAGTAGAATACCCAATTAACGGGTCCTACGCCAGTTTTGTTACAACCTGTATAGTCGTTTAATATTGGGAAATTTTAAAAACAATAAATTTTAACATTTTAGTAAAAATTGGAATAAAATGAACGTTTAATAATTATCACGCCATTTTGCTTTCTTCACTATTGATAATTTATATAGATATGTATTTAAGATTATATAGATATGAATTTTTATTATTCATGTTATTTTTGCTACCCCCTATCTTATTCTATCGATGTTTTCCTACTCAAAGGTTGCCTGGAAGAAATTGCTACCTAGCAATAAGGCCGCCTATTGTATCTTTTTCTATTTGTAACCTCACTTTTGTATATGCTTATTTATTACAATAAAGTATATTGAAATTGAAATTAATAATGCAGAAACTATCCCTTTCATTTCCCAGTATTGTTGGCGGTTGGAGTAAAAGAGTCGACGAGGGTAAATACGGTCTTCACTGGTATCAATATGACTATAATTCTGTTCATTATAGTCACTGGAGCGACCCAAGGTAACACATACATACATACATATAAACTATAAACTTTAACTCTTAGGAATAGATCTCATCTCAACTCACTAATATTATAAATGCGAAGTATGGATGTTTGTTTGTTCTACTTTCACGTCGAAACTACTGAACGGATTTGGATGAAATTTGGTAGGTAGGTAAATAAAGCACTCGGCTAACACATAGGATACTTTTTATCCCGGAAAACTCAAGGGATTTCCGGAGGAATGGCTAAAATGTGAAATTTTTACTTTCACTAGATGGCGCTGCTTCCGGGCGGAAGTAGTAGATAATAAAACTAAAAACAATTTTATGGAAACGTTTCTTTAAATAAATAAATGAATACGCTCAAATACAATGTTAAAACAAAGTTTTCCGACTAGCAAGGTTTAGTTATTACTTATTATCTAAAGAAATATTTTGTCGCTGCTATATTTTACAGTCTGCGCTGAAGGTAGACCTATACCTACCATTTAAATCTTTAATTATTATTATTTTTTATCCAGCTAACCTTGGCAACTGGTACATCCAGTCTAGTGATGTCCCCTTCCCGCAATATGGGAAAGGCGGGTTTTTCCCATATGGCATTTGGGGAACTTTGGAGGGTGCTGCGATCTGCTTCTATGGTTTTGTGGGGTTTGAAGTCATCAGCGCTAGCAGTGAAGAGGTAGGGATACAAGGTGGAATGGAAAGTAATTGAAAACCAAACCAGAAACTGTGGATAGTCCCAGGCAGACCTGGCCGCAAACTGTGAATTCCTGTGCTTTATAGAAAGCAGAACTGTTAAACTTATGCTGACACTAAAAATATGGCTACTTTGTCATACATAGATGTACAAATACACTCAAACATAAATATACACACAAACAAACAGAGAGAGTTTTACCATGTGACCCGTAACGTTGTAACGAGAAAAATGAGAGACTTATGGATGTTGATCTCGAGGCGGCATTCCTATACCTTGTTCCAATCAAGAAAAAGCAAAAGGTGAACAAACTTACTATGGAATTCACATATGACAACGTCAGTTGCCTAATAAGTTTGTTTACCCTTAGCTTTTTCTTGATTGGAATGAACTATAGTTACTACTAGAAGTCTTACTCTAGAGACAATTAATATAGGTCGTTGTTTTGTTTTACAGGCTCGTAACCCACGTCGCAACGTCCCCTTAGCTATTATCACGGTTATAGCTGTTACTGCTCTAGTGTTAAGCGCAGTAGCTATTGTCATCACTATGATGGTGCCTTACTATTCATTTGTAAGTATTCAGATATCGGGTTCTACGCATATTTGGTTACACCAGGTGTATAGTAAAAAATATTTAATAAACCTGCAATATTTTAACGTGTTATTCTCAGACTTTATTTTGTCCTCAAATAGCTTTGTGTTCCTTGATTTCAGGACAGCTTGGATGCTGTATCTCAAGCGTTTTCATTTGTTAGAATGGATTGGGCAAGGTGGATTGTTTCAATAGGTGCCATCTTCGCCATTTCTTCTTGGTAAGTTCGTTTAGCTATCATCTTATCAAATATTGCTCGCCTTCAAAAACAATTCCTGAAATATATTCATCGTAAGTACAGGCTGTAATTGTACTGTACTGTACAGCTGTTTTTTTTTCAGCGTTTTTATACTTTAGTACGTACTTTTATACTTTAGTGAAGTTTACTTCAATAATACACTTTTTCGAAGTTGCTATGTAACTGATTTTCTTATTCCAGTCTATTTGGAGCCATGTTTTCCTTACCACGACTTCTTTACGCCATGTCTTCGGATGGTTTACTTGTGAGATGCCTCTCACGACTAAGCAGCAGAAAGGCACCGGTCATCGCCATATTATTATCGGCTTTCGTAATAGGTAAAGTATTATTATTAATTGAAATAAATACTTCTTTTAGTCTGACTTATATTAATATTATATTCTGTTTTATTCGTCAACGGTTCTTGCCAGGATCCTTCACTTGAAACTTCTAGACATGCTGTAGACTTGAAAAGCTCATTTTGTATTTCAGCTTTTCTAGCAGCGACGACAGAGTTGAATCAGTTGATATTGATGGTATGCATTGGAACTCTACTCTCTTACACAGTTGTTGCAGTTTGTGTTTTATTATTAAGGTAAATTCTTAAACTTCTTCATAAAACTTACTATTCTACATAATGTTTCATGCCTCAATTATTTCAGTAACTTTTTTGACGTTTACATTTGTTTTTTTTTTCAGGTATAGTTCTGAACGTATGCCACATATAACCAATAGTTACCTAAAGCAAATCTTCGGCTGCGGGCCTAGAGTTCCAAGTAATGTTAGCTCAAAAGTTTTTGGGATCGCTCTGCTATTATTCAGTAAGTTAACCATTACAACTCTTTTCTTTCATCGAATCTTTCTTGTAGATGTCTCTCTGCTTTGCTGCATATAGATTAACACTTGTTATCATTGCGGTAGAACACTGCTATACAATCATGTTTGGATGTATACTTTGCTATTGCATTCGTATAAAATTCGTATATTCGTATAAAGAGCTCTGCTGTAATATTATCTGTAAACAGCTTTGTACTTTTTGTCTCATACCTGTGTTGTGACATATGTAAATTAAATTATTGTTTTTGTCTTACTTTATTAGTTTCTGTAACATTGTTGTCTTGTTTTGTGTGTTGTGGCTGCGAATAAATGTTGTATCTATCTATCTAATAGCATTTAATTTATTCCATCAATTAAATATGGACAGACTCGGTGGCTAAGTGGTAAGCGCTCCTGACCACTGATCCGATAGTCGTGGGTTAGATCCACACCCAGGGCAAACATTTCAGTGTTGAGCAGATTTGTTTGCTATTTCGTGGGTGTATTATATCTATATATGTATGTATTTAAACGTATATGTGTATGAATATCAGTCTCTGGTTCCCATAACACAGGGAATCCTACTTTGGGGCCAGATGTCCGTGTGTGATTTGTCCCGGATATTTATTATTTATTTATTAATTGTCAAAATTATGCAGACCTAACCATAAAGGTACAGCTAAAAGGTTTTTCTCATACGAATATGATAAATACGGGGCTATTTTTGGACCCCCTACAAAAACTTCACAGTAGCTTCTACTCGAGCAACTTTCCCTAATAACCAATGGTCATATGCAAAACAATTTTGGGCATCTCCATACAAAGTAGGCCGTCACGTGATCAAATTAGTATGAAAGGTCTAAATTTTTTTTGCGAATTGACCATTCATTTTCATGAATAGAAGCCACTGTGAAGTTTTGATGGAGGATTCAAAATAAAAGGGTTATTACTATAATTCCAGTTGGAGTATGCATCACAATGGCTGCAGTAGTAGTGCATGTGGCACAACCTTTGATACCAGTGATTACTCTTAATACAGTGGCGCTTTTGATACTTGTGGTGATGATATTGCAGCCTCAGTCCAAGGATGACCTGATGTTCAAAGTAAAGTTTTCCTCTTAATTTTTTTTTGTTTGATCAGTATCTCGATGTAAGCTAATGTAAGATAATTATGCCTTATTCATCATAGTTTCAGTTATATCGTTTGGCTGCAGCAAAGTTCCCTATGTTTGGAACCTAATTACTTATAACGAACTGAAACTATGTTATAATTACCCACTTTCACATAATATATTTCGACTGTCTATTGTACAATACCATGGAATTGACTAAAAATGATAAGCTTATGAGTATTTCTTGACATGTTTTTTTTGTTCACAGACTCCTTTAGTGCCTGTCATTCCATGTTTAAGTATTTATGTCAATATTCATCTAATGATGCTAGTCAATATAGAGACATGGATACGCGTTGGTATATGGATACTTATCGGTAAGTCGCTAAATTAAATTTATTTCAAAATCATCAATTTATAAAAAGTAAAGACACTGTATAAAATATATAACATAAATTCCAGGTATACCAGTATATTTGATAAGCTTTTGCTGCTACAAACTAAAAGAAAACGAAAAAGAACACGCATGCAAAAATGGGACCTCTCCTGTTCAAATAATTGTGGAGTCTCCTACTCCTAGTAATACTATAAAATCTAGTAATTCTAACTACGGAAGCGACCTAATAGATAAAAAAGTAGAAATGGAAATGCAAGAGAAAAGAAATATTGGGACTTTCAAGCTAAACGAAATAACTGTGCAGCAAGTGATTTTAGAGGACAATGAAGAAAAAGAAGCAAAGATAATAGATCTACTTGATCAAGTTTTACAAGCAGAAGAAGATAGTTATGGAGAAATTATAAGTTTAAAAGAAGAGAAAGAAGACACAGAGACTGAATCAAACGAACCTTTACCTCATCTGAAGTCATTTAGTGATTTATCGGATGCAGGGTCAGACGCATCATTAGGTAATCAAGTGTTATCTAAATATGATGTGGTGGCTCAAGTACACAGGGAAGATTTACCAAAACTTAGCGAAGAGGAAGAAAAAAGTTACAAAGTATCCGAAGAAATACAAAGTAGCAACCACAATGTGAATGACCTACACGATACAGCTCATGAAGAAGTTACAGCTTTTAACATAGACAGTGAAACCAATTCACAAACAGATGAATCAGGATACTCAGATACAATAGACAGGCATCCATTAAATTATTCGCCAGATGACACAAGAGAAAAAGAAGACATTCCAAATATACCAACACCACCGCCATTAGATGAAAGTTTCTTCGATAATGCATATTTTTTGAAGTCATATACTATACCTTTACCGGCGAGGCAAAAACCAACAGATGAAGAAGAAATAAGGCCTAGAGAAAGCGTGAAATCTAATGGTTCTCAAGATGAAAGTACAATTACATTTGGTAGCGCTCGGCAAATGAGTTTTATGTCAAAACTAAACAATATTTTCCAAAATAAGATGTCAGCTCCTGAAGAAAATAAACAAATCAAAAGATCTAATTCCACTGGAGACATGATTGATACCTCAACGTTTACAATGAATCGAGAACGTCCTTCAATATTTCATGAGTTAAATAAAGAATTACTATCACTAAATTCTACACCCCAACTACGGCCAGTAACTAAAATGGAAAATATGGAACAAATAAATGAAATTAATAATAATGATGACAACGATGACACAACGCTCAGTAGAGAAGATTTGAAGTCCAAATTAGAAAATATTCTAGCTTCAGGTGGTCCAAGACTTCTGAAAACGAGAACGATGAAGTCTAATCCACCAACGCCAGAGGAAGCGTACCAAACAGACACGTCAAGCTCGGAAAGTGTACAAAAAATACCTAAAGTGGAAAAGAATGATACTTTGAAACGCCAAAAAGACAAATTCAGTGCAGTGTTAAATTCATTTAGGTTAAGTTTAAACAAAGACGATGAGTTTTGAAGCAGCAGCGGCGCATTCAGGATAACTCAGTGATTTAAAGACATTGTATACAGACCTAGTCGTATGTGTAAGTGCCTTATTTATGAATTTTAAATACTTACAGGAATATTAGGTTTAAGATAGGTGAATTGTATTTCGCGGTATTTCCTAAGACTGATGTGCGAAACTAAGAACAATATTTGGAAAGAAACAGTTGAAATCAAATACAATCAAAAACAATCAGTTAAAATTTAAAATGCGTGGTATTTTTCTCTAATCATTACTTCAAACACAAAACAATACCAGAGAAACTGTCTCTGACAATACACACTAATTTAGTTAAATTGTTTTGGGTTGACTTAATAATACATTTTATTATAAAAAAATAACGTTAGTAACAAATGCAAAAATGTTTCGTAAAAATCACTGTGTCTCAGCCCTATATAGTTCTTTTATAACGTGTGATAGCTCCATCTCTTTCACACATCCCATCAGTAGCTCGTCGATGATTGCCTCTGATATACTGTAAAAAAATAGCAATACAATGTGAATTGTTTTTACTAAAGTTATAACATGCAACACAGCACAGTTTACGGAGGAAATAAAAGTCAAAATCAAAATATCTTTATGTAGGATTGTACACTTTTCGCAGGTCTTTTTTTAATCTACCTAATACGAAGTTCCTACCACTCGGAACTCGTATAAACAACGTTTTGGGAAGTGTTTGCGGAGAGAGAAGAAACGTCGGGCCTTAAAGAAACTCCCTCCAAACGACACGCTTTCCTAATGGAAAACTTTAGAAGTCCGCACAGTGATCCGCCATGGCTTTAGTTTTGCTAAGGACAGTCATCTAACTAATGATTAAAATACACCTATCTTTATTATAGTTGTATCTAAGAAAACTTTTCTTCAAAGCACACTTTTACCTACTCAATCCTATCGTTGCTAGTCTCTAGTACCGTACCGACTAACCGATTTCAAAATACCCTAACCATACCAATAGCTTGATTTACCTGCTAATAATCTCCCAGGGCTTGCCGATGGCGCTGTTAGCATACATGGAGCTGCCCAGCATAAACTGCAGAAACTTCGTGCGATAGTGGACCATGTTGTCCGCTGTCTTCTGCGATATATTGAACGCCAGTCGAATTTTATCACTGATGTCCTTTTTCTTCTGATTCGGGAACAACGACTTCGGGATCTTCTTTTGTATTGTTTCTTCAAGTATCTGTTAAAGAGTTTTTGTTGTAGTTTCTGTTAGCTACCTTAATAGTGATTTACAAGAAAGATAACGGCGTCAATCTGATTTTGTTATGTAATGACATGCAGGGAGCTGCTGGATATCAGGTGATCCGTCTGCTCGCTTGCCATCTATCCCATAAAAAAAATATATATATTTATATATTTTGTTATACAGAATTGTGCAAAACGGAACTCCATGGGGAAGCTTAAAGCTTTACACTAATAAACTATAATACCAATAAATACGGTTGACATTCCTCAAAAACGCGCGATGGAGTATAAAACACACATTTTTCTTGAATATCAGCGCATTGTTTGATGATGAACGTATTACGCGATGTTACGTTGTTATATTAGTAAATAAATAAATACCTTGAGAAGCTGCGGCGTGCTCGGCTGTCGAGGACTGCTGGTACCGTTGATGCAGAGCAACTGCGCATTCTTCGCACCCGTCACTCGCTCGCCCCTGTTTCTTGGGAAGAAAGAGATCTCGGTTTAACATCGGCAGACAGTATTATGCATGTTTATTCGTGGTCAATGGTCATAATTCAAGTAAAGAGATTCAAATTGCAAAAGGAGACTGACTGAAAAATTCACTTGTATCCATACAGAAAGCAACCTAAATTCCTAGGTTAGCGTAAGTACAATAGCTTGGATTAATGGATGTCTACATGAAGTGTGCAAAGGTTTATCGACCTTAGGGTAGGTATGGACTTAAACTGACCATTAACGTTAATTAATCAACTACAGTTACATTTACGTAAATTAATGAAACCTTGTTAAAATAATGACCTGATAGGTGTGTCTGTCTGGACTTAGTTTAGACACGAGTGATATTAAAATGCTATTATTTATAAGAATAATTATGACCACGCTGAATACGTTAAAAACAACCGACTTCAATCGCAACAACTCCAATTTTGATATTATTTTGTTGATTTTCTCAAAAACAGCTGAATCGATTTCGATAAAATTTATATGGGACCACCTGTGAATATACCCTTTTAAACAAAAAAAGAATGTTCCAAATCGGTTCAGGCGTCTTCGAGTAATCGGTGAACATACATAAAAAAAAAAAAAAAAAAAGATTCCGACGAATTGAGAACCTCCTCCTTTTTTTTGAAGTCGGTTAAAACTGATGGTATCATAACCCAAAAAAGAACTTTAAAAACCGGTCAAGAGAGAGTCGGTCACGCGTAGGTACTAACGAGCACCACAAAATATAATATTATTTGTTACTTTATGCTACAGTTTGCACTATAATCATGCCAAGTTAGAAGTTTTTATGTGATACTGATTTTATAAGAAAAAAAAAAAAACAATTTTATTGGTGAGAGGTCTCCCTTTTATACAAAGTTTAACAAAATTAGATGAAACTATTTAAACTACTTATGAAACTGAACAACTTTTCCCAAGGGACCCACAGTCAATTCGCGAAAAAAAATTGGACTAACAAGTCTAACAAGTCGGAAGACCAAAATTTTTTCCGCGAATTGACTATGGGTTCCTTGAGGAAAGTTGTTCAGTTTCATGAGTAGAAGCCCCAGTTTAAATAGTTTCTGCTAATTTGGTTATTAATGGAAGGACTAACAGACGAACAGACCGACAGAAAGATGGTGTAGGCTTAGTAATACAGGTACTTTGGTACCTTTTTGATAGGACGTTTTCATTAACAGTGATACAGAGTAACGCTATAAGTGCTTGGGTATTAACGTCTCGTCACCTGTCACCTATCGCGAGGAAGACAAATATGCCGTTTTTTTCACCTTCTTCTTTTTCTTTCATATATGTGTAATTCCCTATATCAAATTTAACAATGACAGGCTAATGTTCATCGCTGATTTATGCTATGCGTTTTAGATTGGCTCGTCCTTGCCAGTTTCTGTTTGTGCACCGTTGATGTCATTTCAGGACTGGAGATGTTTACTTTTGAATTAATGTCTTTGGTGATAACTATCTTTATAGACGTAGTTTATTTTATATCGTGGTCATCAAAGCTAAGTCCTAAAGCATGACACAGTTTAATTACTTTTAGATGTTGCGTAATAATATTTAATGTTATTAAAAAATATATAGGGTGACTTTAAATTAGTTCTTGATACGAAATGCTATGCATGTGCTCGTGATAACAAACAACTTTCCCTAAGGAACCCATGGTCAAATCGCAAAAAAAGTTTTGGACCTTTCATACAAATCAGTCAACGGACCAGCCAAATCACTATGAAGAGTCCAATTTTTTTTTGTGTTTTGACTATGGGTTCCTTAGGGAAAGTTGTTTGTTCTCATGAGCACATGCATATCCTTTGGTATCAAGAACTAATTTAAAGTCACTCAATATATTCTAAGATTGTTTCAGTAGAAATACAAGACAGAGCTTTGATTCTATCTGTAGAAATCTAGAATTTAGATTAGATTTTGTTGAATAAACATTGAAAGTAGACATATTGTAGACAATCGATTTTTCTCCCTCACATAAAAACTTAACCTTGACAGTGAACACGGAAAGGGAAGATTTGTATTCTAGACAGCGTTTTATAACTTCGGCCGGGGCGTGGCGACACGGGGTGGTACGGACCTAGGGTTGGAATTAAACACCATCGATGATTTCCGAAGATAACCTAGATTTGTTTTCGAGCAAATGTAGTTAGAAATGGTTTGAAAATAGCAACTATAGTATCTATTATAGCAGTATAGTATATAGTAATCGGCTTATAAGAAACTCAAAGTAGTTATTATAGCAAATCCCAACTCATTTGTTATCTTATTCTCAATATCATGAAAAAATACAGATATTGTATTGTAGTCGGAGGAAAATTGTTAGCTTGATAGTTTGTTTGGTTGTGGCTGCTCTACATATAATACATGTGTATACATGCTATATCTGTCTCTAAAGGGGTCGTCCACAAATTACGTAACGCAAATTGGAGGGAGGGGGGGAGTCCGGCCAAGCGTTACGGTCCTGTTACGTTGGGGGAGGGGGGGTGTCAAAGTTTGCGTTACGTCACGCACGATTTTATAAAGTACACATATACAGGGTGTAACAGAAGTGTGTGACAATACTTCAAGGTTGGCTTTTACCCATCAAACTGAACAACTTTTGTTCTACAACTTTGTTGAAATCGCAAAAAAAATTTTGGACTTTTCATACAAACTTGGTTCGCCAGCTGATCGATTTGTATGAGAAGTCCAAAAAAATTTTTGCGATTTCGACAAAGTTGTAGAACAAAAGTTCTTCAGTTTGATGGGTAAAAGCCAATCTTGAAGTATTGTCACACACTTCTGTTACACCCTGTATATTTTTTTTTAGTTTTTCACATCCCTAATTTGTTACCCTAAAGATTTTTACAAAGCACTCGTTACGTAACGGAATTGAAGGGGGGGGGGGGGGTCTCAGCTAAGCGTGACGGCCCTGTTACATGAGGGGAGGGGGGGGTAAAAAATTTAACAATTTTGCGTTACGTAATTTGTGGACGACCCCAAAGGTGTCGATGGCGCAGCGGGTAGTGATTCCGTCTTCCTAACCAGAGGTCATGGGTTCAAATCCTGGCCCATCGACCAATGACTTTTTAGAGTTTAAGTGCATTTTCATAGCGACTGCTTTAACGGCGAAGGAAAACATCGTGAGGAAACCTGCGCATCTGATATGTAGGTGTGTATGATGGTCGCGTTGCACACGTCCGTAGGTATAAATCTAAATGCCCTACACGTGACCGCGGGTGATGCTACGTGCAACACTAAGCTACCGCCGTCTATACCTTGTGGATAGATCGGTTAAATGTGCCACACGATAAGAAGAAGAAGATATCTGTATGTGAGTCGTCCATCAATATTTATTATTTATTACTTATGTAGATTATTAATATAAAAATACCAACTACATGAAATATACCAGTTACACGTTTGTGTCAACCCTTCTATAATATAAACAAATATCGATAGAATCTGAAATGTTCCACTCCAAAATGATGTCACTGGTCTTTCAATAATGTAGGGGAAAAGTGATTCACAAAGTTCACTATGTATATTATTTCGCATATAACTTTGGCCAGCTATATTTGGCGTAAATAAGTTCTACAAGACTACAGGTAACTGCTTAAAATCAGAAAAAGTAACGTACAAGGCGTTAGAACTGATATGCTTGCCAAACCTAACTAAGAAATGTTATTCTTCTGACTACATCTAAAGGACAATTTAATTTGATGTATGTTCTTGCCATTCGTGGTCTAACAAGTAAACAACGTATGATGAACGACGATGACCTAACCGAACGTGAAGTGAGGTGTCCCCCAGGGCAGACAATGGGCCCTACACGATAAATATACACATTAAAAGCGGGAATGGCGACCGCTAGACGACTATGGACGGCTTATGTTATTTGTATGGAGATTCGATAGTAAGATGTACTAGATTTTATGGAGTATAAATTATTATCTATCTAAATTACGTAATTCATCCATCGTGGCGCAGTGGCTAAACAGTAAACACTAAATTCTCATAGGGATGACAAATTCCTGTTGAGAATAGACTCAATGTAACTCTGGTGTATGATATTTAGGAGGCATTTTTTCGTCCTCCTTGGATAACTATTAAGACTTTTAAGAAGACTACTCGTAAGCTAGCAACCCGAAGTAAAGCTATCTATGGTAGCTCAAGTATCGTCACAATGTGTTTCAGCAAAATAAAGATAAGATAATTCTGTACAAAAAATACATTAATAATACGTAAATTTTTATTGCCAATTTTTATTTATAAAAATGCAACACATCTGATAAAGTATCAGTTCAGCAATCAATGTGTAATATTTTTGCAATTACATCATTGTATTGCGCTCCTAATAATTGGAAATGATAAGGTAACAAGTGAGTATATCTTTTAGGAATGACATTTTCACGGAAATGTGTCGCAGGCGGTTTATTTGGATCTAGGTACATTTCCATAAAGGATATAGTATCTGTTATCGGCAATACAAAATAACAAAACCGACCGATAAACGATAAGTAAGTACCTACCTACCTAACCTAACCTACCTATATTATCAAAACCCAATGTACCCAATGATATTTGGGTCTTCCGGGACTTTGTTTATATTTGCATAATCATATAGAAAAGTAAAGAAAATTGTTTTAATACACTAACAGGGCTGTAATCGTTTGCACAAACTTGAAATGGATCAACAAGCTTAGAAGTTTTGTACTAAAGACAGTAACTATACCAGGTACCTATTGAAAGATTAATAATCAGACCAAATCAGAAAACATACAAACAAATATATTTCAGCGATTATAAATTGTTTTCAATTACTCGAAACTACAATAAATCCAAGGTTAATCATATAAAACAGGATTTAGTGCCTAAAATAGTAAACAACTGTAATGACATCATACATTTATGAAATAGGGTAAAAACGCAATCAATTTTGATAAAACAGAAGTACCGTCCAACCTTATCGAAGTCATATCTAGAATCTAAATGTACTCGCACGATACAAATAATTTTCGTCCATAATCATTTACGTACATAGAAACTATTCCCAAACACCCATAATTAGTCGACTCGCTTTTTTTTGGATTTTCTTTACTTAGTATTGGCCGATCCTTGATACGGATCTTTTTTATTTTCCCAAACTGTGCGAAATGTGGAAAATTGTTCAGCTTCACGCGTTTATTAAATTGTTTAAAAAGTGTCATTACTAATACACAGGGTGACTTTTTATTCATTGACAAGTGGCAAATGACACAAGCCACTCCTGAATCTAAACAGCTGTCCCCAAGGGACCTACACAAACGGAGCATTTTTATTTTTATTTTAACACAAAGGAGAAGATACAATAGTTCTCACCGGTCAGCAGCAGCATCGCCGCCGCACAGCTGCCGCAGCAGTCTCGTTACTTCACAGCTGGCCGGGTCTAGAGTTGGTAGGTTCTGGAACAAGACAGTTTAGAAAAATTAAGAAAACAAAACAAATATCACCTCCAACAGCAAAAGTGGAATAACTTGAAAACCACTAAACCGATTTGCACCAAACAAACTTAGGAACTACCGAGATGAAACCTGCTTCCATGTGAAGCATACAAATTAAAATAATTCATCCTTTAAAGAGCTACATTACTATAGATAGGCACACAGACACACATATACATTTTGCGTCCTGAGTCGATAAAGATGAACTGTTTCTCTTGGGGTAGATACATGCTAATCAAATTGCAAGCCTTCACTTGTTACATGGGGAAGTATGAGAATTATAAAGTAGTCCAAATAGACGGATTTATCGGGCTGTTTATAATGAACACAGAATCAATGTAAGTACGAAAAAGCACAGTTCACCACCGCCGCGCCGGTCAGAGTAGAAAGAAAAGATAAAAGAAAAATCAGCCTAGTAGTGTTGAATGAAATGCTCTATAAATTTATACTTAAACGCGTATGTTATTATATCTGTCTCAGGAATCGTAATTTGGGGCCGAATGATGTGTCACAAGTCCCTGAAAATTCATTTATTATTAATTTATTCGGCGCAGCGTGCAATAATGGTTTCGGCTAATATTTTGTTGCTATTTCTCGCTGGTATATCATACTTTCTAATAATAATTGTATCGTTTTAGAGTATCTCTATATAGCGACGACGCGACGAATTAAAAGCCCATCCACCTGCGCTGCGGCTATCACCTAGAACTACGTGAGCGATTTTCTCTCCTGCTCACGGCAGTTCACACACAAAATTGGCTACATCAGCCACACACAGGCGCACATGCGTCAAAACCAGGACGGAGTCTGAAGTGGTCGCCGTACTCGATATCGGCTGGGAAGGCATCATCATACATCATCTCTGTATTAACATTGTTGCCATCACAGATCTCAAAACAATACTGAATATTAACTACGTATGTGCTGAATAAAAGCCTCCCCTAGAATTTTCCACTAAGCGGGATTCTGTTTCACCATCTTGGAGCTTCCTCCGTTTGCCGGACGGTCGTCCATCAGTAAGGTTTCTGCCCGCACCCGCTGCTGAATAATCTAATTTCGTCTCATCATTTATGTATCAGTATCTACAAGTTACAATATAGCCAGCCTATTGAATGATGGGTATTTTCAGACAGGTATCCTATGTGAGCTAGGATGCCTCTTTAAATTAGATTTTACTGTACCAACTACCACCAAAGTAAGATATTACCAATTTATCAGTAACTGGTCAGTCACCTGGTCATCCACCCATAACTTTTGCCACACCCACACCAAAATCCCAAGGTCGGCCCACATCCTTGCATCATGGGTGCATGGTCATGACGTCATTGCGATAATACGTTGCGGCAGTCTCAGCGGATTTCAGTCAGGATTTAGTGTGGTTTGGTCATAGTTTGATTTGGTCAACGACAAGGTTTTTTTTTATTTATTAAACTAAATACTTTAGGTATTTTTCTTTTTTTCGATGATTGACATGTTTTGAATGAAAATTATTGTCTTGCTCCCAAGGTAAGAGGAAAGAACAATGTTTTAAACTAATCGTCAATGCGTGATTTAAAAATATGAGAATATAATAATACATATAAAAATACTCAGACTAAAGTCCAACAGTCTCAATTATCTTCGAGGGACAAATTCATCAGTTCACAATTATTTTATTAATAATAATAATATAATAATAATAATAATATCCGGGACAAATCACACACGGTCATCTGGCCCCAAACTAGGATTCCCTGTATCTTGGGAACCAGAGACTGATATACATACACATATACTTTTAAATACATACATATATAGATATAATACACCCAGACTCAGAGCAAACAATTCTGCTCATCACAGAAAAGTTTGCCCTGTGTGGGGATCGAACCCACGACTCTCGGATCAGAGGTCAGGATCGCTAACCACTTAGCCACCGAGTCAGTCAGTTATTATTAATTTAAAGTTTTTGAGCTGCGTGTTACTTATATTACGGTTAGTAGAAGAGTTGAGAGGTGACCACAGTAACAAAATGAACGACAAACTAAACTTATTCAAAATCTTATAAAAAATAATTATACATATAATGAATTTGTTAGTCTCTTTTCGTGTACCACAATTAACCGTGCTATAAAAACAATAAATTTACATTGTCTGGAAGAGCTCGCTTTAAGAGATAACACCGCATCCCTATATAACTTTCTTTCTGTATATATTAATGTATATTCAACCTCTTCATGAGTATGAGTATTCTATTCAATGCTAATGACTGTATAATTATTTTTCTTGTAAAAGCCTGAAACATGTGTGACCAAATACGACTGTGAGCAATCACACCACTCAGCGCCAATGAGTGTATAACTTTGTTTTTCGTTCGTCTGTTCGCCGGCCAGTCTTATTCGCGGTTTAGTGTTGCGCGCACGCCTGTCGGGATAACTAACTAACTAATCATGGTGAGTGTTTACAGTTAGTGTACCTTTATTACACTTTGGGCTATGAATGGTAATTAGAATGGTAGGTTAGAACCATTACAAATAACGGAAGTACGGTATTTTTAAACACGTTTTTTTTGGAGTTACGTTATTAAAAATTGGATGTTCCAATTTCTACGCACTTTAGTGTTACGATATTTAAGAAGGATTGTGTTTTTGTTACTTTTATTTATTTCCTTTTGTCCTCACATTTATTCTGAAATACTATACTATTATTTTATATTTTAAGTATTAGGTTCAAATTAAGGTTTATGCTCAAATAAATGAGATGTTGTTTAAGAGCAGGCAACAGAAATCCTTCGAAAGCAAAAATAGAGTTACAGCTCCTCTTTTAACTATACATAACTAACTAACTAACTATACATAGAGCGATATTCTTTATGGCCTACCAGGATGTACCAAGATTGGGAACTCTATCCAAGCCGGATTCAATGTAATGAATTAAACTAAGGATGCATGGATCACATAACCAATCGTTGTACAATGTAGTTAATTATCAGTGATGATGGGTTGTAACCACGAGACTCCTGCTTCTTCTATTAATCGAGCAAGAAAATATCTGATTCCTCCCTTCTGGGTTCTGTTCGAACCCCTCTCTCGCAGACTCTAGTTCTTACATTAAATTATATGAGTTGTTATAGCAATAAAACGCGTTCCTTTCTCGAGTTGTATTTTTTTTTAAGGAAACCGATATTTTAACAGGATAAAAGGTAGCTTATTTCACTTCAAATCTCGTCAACAAACTTGTGCAAAAATTGATGTCGATCCATTGCTCCGTTGCGACGTGAAACAAGAACAAACATACAAATTCACTTTCACATTTATTAACTTTACTAAGGATTAATAGATCTTCTGTTAATTTATTTAATCGTATTATGATTGGCTAAGTCCACCCACTGAGTTGTGATACGTTGAAATAACGGGTATATTGAGAAACAGAGGTTGTTCATGCAAAAAGGTGAAAAGTTCTCTTGTATGTCAGATTACCTATATCCCCCGCAAAACATGTCATCTCACCTCAAGGTGATCGGGGCAATGACATGTTCTCTAACACGTTTGTATGTAATGTACATAAATAAAATACTTGACACGAGGCAATACAAAAATGTTTTCGGGACTCCGAAAGGGATTAAAGGTTTTGCAGTATCACATAAGATGAAAGAGGCGATAAATAAGGTTTATTAAAATAAATAATATGTACATAAATTAAATTAAATTGTGTTTAATGTATGACATTTTTAGTCTTATTTTTATGGGGGTAAATCATGTTTTTTTCTATGACCACTGCCAAGATTTAAATTCATTCAGTAAAATCATTATAACTCAAATTCAGGAAAATAGAAAAGAAGTAAATTCTAAAATTGGAAAAGAAGATGATATCATCAAAACAGCAGAGCACAAAATAACAAGCATAGCGAATATCAATATGGCTGCGACCACTTACCGAGCACTTAGCACACCTTTAATTAACGTAGATAAAGCATTTACGTGGACACATGAATGACTTATGAAGTAACTGAAACACTGGCTAAAATAGCTAAGAGTTTATCATACAAAAAATGTGTAATGGAAAATGAAAACGGTGATAGAATTTTAAACAAAAAGCACATTGAAATCAGTTAACTATTAGTAGTTTTAGCGCTACGACATACATACGTACTGCACTGAAACGGAGTAAAATATGACCTTGCAATTTTTCATTTATATAGGGTGTAACAGAAAGGTGTGATAATACTTCAAGGTGGGCTTTTATCCATCAAACTGAACAACTTTTGTTTAAATCGCAAAACTTTTTTCGGACTTTTCATACAAATCGATCAGCTGGCGAACCAAGTTTGTGTGAAAAGTCCGAAAATTTCTTTGCGATTTCAACAAAATCGCAACTGAAGAACTTTTGTTCTTCAGTTTGATGGATAGAAGCCCACCTTGAAGTAATATCACACCTTTCTGTTACACCCTATATAAAAATAATACTGTTTTGTTTTTGCGGCTCGAGCTTAAATATGTCAACTCGTTCGCAACAATCCATTTGCAATTCTTGCACCAATGCACTTGCACTGTTTCACTTTGCTAAAATTTTTTACCGTTTTTTTTGACGTCAGCCGCATCAGCTTATAATAATTTTCATTTTTTTATAGAAATCATTTACGGTACGTGTATTTAATCTGAAATTCATGTAAATAACTTATCTCTCCTTATGAATATAACATTTTCTTTGGTGTCTCTTGAAATGAACAGTTGTTCATTTAGAAGTCACACATGTGGGGTGAGGTGAGAGGGAGAGGGAGTGTCCATACTGTATAATGTCCTTATACTGTGGTTTTTATTAAGGAAAATAAATGTAATTCTAATTAAAGGAGTTTTTATATACTAAAAACATACGAATATATTTTGGTATATAAAAACTCTTTTAATTAGAATTACATTTATTTTCCTTTAGGTATTTTTTGTTGTAAAAATAACAAATTGTACTGGTCATATCCATATTAATATACATAGTAAAAGCTACTTCAAAACTAAGTAGAATAGATGTTCTTCATATCACGTTACAAACACTTACAGTTATAAATATAAAGTAATACCTTGTATAGATTGCAGATGTAAAGTTGCAACACTATTCAGCCGTCGTATTATTTATTGGGATATTATAAACCAAGAGCAGCAAAAAATATTCGCTTATAACTGTAGCAAACTTGACATAGGACGACATGCTGTTGACTAATAAATGTTTTCTGATTTTTACACAAGTTCAATAACCTAATGTAACTCGAACTTAAAACCCGACGGCATTAAATGTATCCTCGAGATCGAGGCGAAACTAACGATATCTCGCACTCCAAAATCTCTGAAGCTGTTTTGTGTATAAACGGTAACAATAAAACGGACACACGCACACCCGAAAAATATCCTCCCCTTGGGAAGAAAACAGAATTTTCCTTCAGTTTAAAAATGCCAAGATGGACGCGTGGGAGTTGATTCAAGTCCCATCTGGAAGCGATCGGATTACTGAGGGATTGGTTGGTGATAAAATCTTTCTCACACTTTGCAACAGTAAAAATATATGTATGCAAGCTGTAGACATACAAAGCTTATCAGAACCAGCATTACGCATAATAAAAACAGTTCACATAATCCCTAATATAAATCTTGTTTATGAGCATATTACATTATGCTAAAAATAGCGACGCCAATTTTTCCAAGAAAATTAAACAGTCCAATCAAAAGAGAAATAAATAAACTATGACCGTGAGTGTGAGGGAGATGAAAACAAAAACAGAGGGAGACAAAGCGAAAGACTCGTGGATACGATAAAGTGTTATAATGTCGCATAAAAGTATACGGGTCGTCTATTTGTGTGCTCCAAACTTCGCCGACGAGTGGCATTCCTGGATTCAGCCGAAACAATTATAAATACTCTTACACCTCACTACTTCACACGGACCACTTCCACCAGGAACGAATTTAAGGTCAGAAGCAGTACGATCTAAAAACAGACAGATAGTCCAAATGCACTACATTTTCTACAAACAATGGTAAAATATAGTTTTGACTTTAGAGATACCGAAAGAAGTTAATTATGAAACTTCTACAAAACGTAAACGTTAGATAAAGATATTTTGAGTCATATTGGAAAAAATCCTTCAGTATTTTCTAAAGCCTCTGATGGATCACTGAAAGCGGCCCTGGTACACCTTACTCGTATCAGTCAGATCTGGAAGCTAGTAGGTACTATATCGTGGGATGTATCGGTTCGAGAATTAGCAATATAATGAGTAAGCAAAGATTTGTCAGCAGTGGGCCGTGTGGAAAGAGTCGGTCTGTTTTCCTAATTAGGAGCCCCACGAGATATTATATGTGACTCTGAAGACTTCACGACAGTCAACTGGTGATTAACCAGACTATTTACATGTTTGTAATCTTAGTTTTTCTTAATAGAATGTCTACTAAGGTTTAAGGTTCTAGGTATTTTGTAAAGACAGTGGATATATTGTGTAACACATTTCATTCATATTTTCCATCCTTCAATTCTATTAATCACTGATTCCTGACCTGAAGCATTAATTTTAGTATACAGAAGTTTCGGACCTTCAACATCTACAATGATAACAATATGAACAACAAACTTCTCAGAGTCTGTCATATTTTTTACCTTAAAAGACTATGTGCAGTAGAAGTCTAATAACACTGGGAAAAAAGTAGCAAAATTTTAGTCACTCCACATCAAACCATCAAAATTTCCCTCAAATCATCAATTTAGCACGGTTGCCTAGCGCTCGCGGCGTCGGGAGAGGCCCATAGTACAATGGTGCGCCCACGCAAGACTATTTCGGCTCCGGCCGACGATCGTCGCTGGAGAATCGCGATTGCAGCCCTGCAAGGTCGAGTTGCAGCAGAATGGGATAATAGTGATTATACCATTGATGCTGAACATATTATTAAGAAAACATAACATGTTATGCGTACACATGGTAACGGAGGAGATATTAATGCAAAGTCAAGTTGACATTAGGTGTGATGATAATAGACAGGAAAGGGAAATAACAACTGATAAAAATATTTTGGATGCTCGGTTGTATATGATGCAACAATTAAAAATAAAAATGGTTCACATTAATCCACCTAAGTATATTAAAATAATAAATTTTGTAAGCTTAGATAATTCGAACTAATATAATAATGTCCATCGCGACCACTTCGGTCGTGGCGACTTCTTTCGACTCCTAAGTCGAATTATTTCAGTGTACACAAACTCTGAACAATATTCTTATTGGAAGTGAACATTTTCTATTCCCTACAAGTTCGATATATTACGCATAATTTCTATAAACATAGAATAAATACTGTTACCGAGAGTCCTATAATATGACCGCCCAGTTTTACTATAATGCTAAAATTGACTCAACTTCAATTTACCTATTATAAATTAATTAATAACTTACTAGCTGGGAGACCGAGCGTCACTCGTTCAATCGGAGTTTTTATAAACTAAGATAACTTGTTTAGTAGTATATATAAGATACATTTTCTATGAAACATTTTGCAAGGTGTTGTTTTAGTCGGTAGTGACTTTCTAAGGGACGAAAGGACAAGCAAAATTTGTTCTGAAAATTTCTATATTATTTTTTTATAATTTGATTTTATTGAAAAAAATACATGTATCCTTTTTTTGATAAAAAACAGAAAAATATTCAATCAAACGTAGTTGTTCATCATATATTATGATATTAGTCAGTAATATCAATCAGTTTTGGCGACTTTTTAGAGATTTTCTTATTGCAAATGTTATCAGCGCCATCAAGTTGAGTTTAGAGAAAGCCGTAGAAAATTCCCTATGGTCAAACACGGGGCAGGACGGCACAATCATCAGGTATGTAATTCACTTATATGGCGAAAGATGGCGCTATTTGTCTCTAAAATACAAAGAGGTTAAATTATTATTTTTTATCACTCTTAAGTCTTTTTATTTATTTACATAATATTTACATAAGTTCGCACAAAATAAAAAATAAAAAGACAAAAAAGTCTCATGGGTGGGATTCGAATCCGGACCTAAAAGCGGCAAAACGTAAATGGTTCGCACCAAAACCGCTAGTCCACGAAAGTACTTCTTAGTGACGATTAAAAATAAGCATCATATGCGTTCTTCTTTTATGTAATTTCGCTCATATTTCTTTTAAATGAATTTTTTCGAAGATAATTCCCTCATAGATCGATTTCTGGTGATTTTTAACCCCTAACCCTAGATTTTCGTCAAAAGGTTTCAAGCCGTTTCCGAAATCGTCGGGACACTTAACTCGTTTAATAGTATAGGATGATAGCACGGCTGTGGTATAAAATATGTTTATGTGTAGGTATATTAACTGTTATCATGATAATAAAGTCACTGATAGTGATAACATTGAAAAAATGGAATTTGTAGCTATGATTTCTTAACCTTAAAAATAGATTATAACCGGATTAGGGGGTTATTGATACTGTCATAAAGATAAATGACAATATATTTGTATTTTTGCGAAATGATTATTTCGCAACGATGTATCGTGCAAATACTTGACTTAATCAAAATCTCTTTTGTATATTATTGTATAATTGTTTTTCAAGTTTAAAGAAAAATTACCCTAAAAAATTTAAGATATGCTAAACTGAATTCAATCTTGAAACATCACCGTTTCAAGATTGAATTCAGTTTAGCATATCTTACCGATCCAAAAATAATCAAATGAAAAAACAGCATGGCATAAACAAAAATAAAGAATGATACAGTAAATTCAAAGGAACATTTGGAACATTACCTTCTATAATAGATCAGTAAAGCCAATATGTATCAGCTTATCAAAATACCGACTTAGCTCAGAGAAGATAGCTATAGAACTGTAAACACTGCTCTAATAAATATTTTAGTTTAAACATGTGAGCTCATAGTGTGGAGTGATGCAGTAAGAAAATAAACTTTACTGTTAAAACCAGTAGATAGATGATACAAAATTACTGAGCACACACAAAATGATTATTAATACTTTGAAGGGTTTAACTTCTCAAATGAGATTTAAATGGGGTATATTTATTCAAACGGTGAAAAATACAATGACAAACTGAGTTTGTGAAAGGAAGCCAGGGTTCAATGTTGAAGTAAAAAATCTCACAAATAAACTAAAATGCGATAATAATAACTATACAAAAAACAAACGTGAAAGAACACTCAATATAAATGAAATTATTATTTACAATTAGGGATACTTTAAATACAAGGAAAACGAAATAATTATTCGATTTGTAATAATTATTTAGCTTTCCTTGTACATATTTTAAATATCCCTAATTGAATGAGTGAGGCTGCTATTTTAAAATCGGTATTACAGCATTTATCGCGGTCGGTCACAGACAACAGAAAATTAGGAACGCATATGAACAGAACAGTGTATTTAGCTCCAGCCCGTTTGCTTGCGCATTGCTGTCAAGTATAAATGTTGTTTTTCATCTCACTAATATTATAAATGCGAAAGTATGGACGTTTGGTTGTTTGTTACACTTTCACGCCGAAACTACTGAACAGATTTGGATGAAATTTGGTAGGTAGATAGATAAAGGTAGGTAAGTTTGGTAGGTAGATAAATTATCCGAGTGATAACACAAAGATTACTTTTTATCCCGGAAAAAATTAAGGGATCCCGATGTTTAAAAATTCAAATTTCCACCTCCTCACTAGATGGCGCCACCTTAACATTTTCCTCCTCTCTGGATCTAATTCTAAAGTCTACGCAGACGAAGTCGCGGGCGGAAGCTAGTACACAATATTTCGTTATACTTCCACATGAAGAAAGTTGTTCCGACACGCTAACCTCAAATTTGCTTTTAGCCAAACCCTTGATAGCATGAAAATTTTAATATCATCATTTCAGCAATGTTGGGGCAGACTGATTCGTTCAACTGTGGCCTTGCCATTTGCTGCGTCTTTATGATCAAAACATTGTCGTACGACATTTATAGTGTGCAATAAATGTGGACATTTCTTACTAGAATCATCAGCGTCAGCAGCGCTAGATTTGTCAAGGTATTCTTATTTTACCGCAAATGATCTCAAGAGTTTAAGTATTGTTCCTTTTGCCAACACAGGGACTCTTCTCTTGTTATTTTTATTAAAAAACATATTGTTTCTGATGCAGTTATGTTTAGAGCTAAAACAAAAGGTACTTACCTATATCGTCATGGAAATCAGCTATTTCACAATTAGTTGAATTCTTTATAATGTCTGTGAACCTGACACGACAACGACAATAAATTCCGTTATGTGCAATCTTCAAAGGAACCACATGCATTCGTCTTCTATTATCTAAGTATATAATCACTTTTTTTTATTAATTATTATAATTAGTTTTTGGTTATTGCCAAAACGATGCATTTTGGAGTTACGACCTTTGTGGCGGAAACCATCGATATACTTAAAAGTCCCTCTTTATTTTCTTGAGGAAACAATTTTCTGCTATTTGACTCATACGAAACCAACACTGCACTCGTCTCTGTTCGCTATTTATTTGCTAAATTGTTTACGGTTTTAAGCCTGGCAACACTGTCATAGTATATAACAAATGACTCGATCTTGACCTTGTGAAGCGCCCTGCAGACGCCATGAGTGGGACAAGTCATGAGAAAGTAGCGGGAGAAACACCGGGCAAAAATGAGTTGATGATCCGATTTTCGTGTAACAAAATGACATTAATGGGATTGAATGGGATTATTTGTAAAGGGTTTTTAAGGATCCTACCTAACACATGGATAGTTGATGCAAAGTGACGAATGGAAATAATTGTTTCGCAAAACTATTTTTATCTCGGCTATTTTTGTAATTTTGGTTTATGTTGGACGTGTTTCCGTATTGTTTTGTTAACGATCCGCTAATAGCGTCACATTTTGATTACCATCCAATAATTTGACTACTTCCTTGTAATCGTTGACAAAAATTTCAACATTCTGTAGAATATTCTACTTTGAGCTAATACCTACATTATAACACGCCCGAGTCAGTTTCTGACTTTGAGGTCGAACGAAACACTAATACAATGCAAGTCACTAATGGTATTTGGCACAGCAAGCTAGTCTGGTGCCCTGACATTGCATTTAAAGGTACATTTTGCGACAATCCATCAAAAAACAGACATCCTTGCTTTACTGACCCACTATCCACTTTCTTCGCCTTATTTTAGAATTCCACAAATAGGTAGATCTAAAATTGAACTCATGTTTTGATACGGCTTTCTATTTACGTTTGTTTAAATTTAAAATCAGTAAGCTCTTGACATCCTCTCAATTGATGGGCTGTTACTGTCGGTATAATGCTGAAGCGAGCTTACCAGGATTAACAACGCAATGGGGAACTGGCTATCTTTCGTCGGAAGATATCCATTAGCCATAACAACAACAATTATGTTTGGTGGAAAAACCTCATTAACATAACGATAATTAGCCAGACGGGTTCAGAAAACTCTCAAACTTTGGTTGTGGTATCGAGTTCTATAAAGATAGATCCCATCGCGTCGGGAATCGAACCCACCTCGATCTTCTTATGCGAGTGGACTAACAGTTACCCATGGAAGCAGTCCCTTATACAGTCATGTTTACGTCTGCAGAGAAGATCCCCTAAATTGTAAATGTACCTTAATTATGTGTAATTTCATACATTTTGCTTTAGAAGCATTTTCTGTTGATAGAGATCAGTCGACTAAGTAATTGTTCCTTATTATTCTTTTCCTGTGGCATGTGTATGACACTATTAACCGCTCCTAAAATAGACCAATCATGACCCGACGCACCCATTGTTTGCAAGTTAGCTTCCCTATATGACATGTCATGTTTAGTGCGACAAGTATGAAGGTATGACAGTGACCCAATTACGTGCCCAGACACTTTCTTTTATGATCATTGATAGTATCAATCAATTGTTTTGACGAAGCGCAGTGTGCATGCAAAATGCATTTGACTTTGGAAATGTGTGAATGTTGGCAGGGAGTGACAAATATGAGCGGTATACGTCTACGCAAAGGTTTTATCAAGCTTTTATAGACTTTGGACGTTGAAAATTTAAGGATTACTCTTTTTCTGTACCATCTGAACATGTGATCCAATTCTCAAGTTTCTATCTTCAATGGTTTTGGCTGTAAGTTGTCGGCCAGTCACATTACTGTCTCATACACGGGGATTTCTTAAGATTGCAAAATCACTACAAATGTTAATCTCTTCATATAGAAATGGAAAAAAATCTGAACAATTTGTCTTAAGAGATCAACTTTCTTTAAAAATTTCTGCACAGACGAAGAACAAAAGTTGTTCGGTACGAAGCAACGATAGGGTAAGTCCCGGATAGATGCCGCAGTGGGATAGATGCCGCGATTTCAAAAACTCTACTATGCGAACCTATCTATAACTCTAATTGCATGTTATAAGCTAGCACTAACCCCGCCCCGCTCTGGTGTGCCACTTAATGTCCCGTGGGAAGGCTTTATTCGTCTCTGTGCAATGATAAAAAAAAATTCGCTCGAAAATATTCGTCATAATAATATAAAGGTGTGATTTAAAAAGGTCATAATTTTTTTTCTGTCTTTTTTTCTAGTCTTTATTCTTTGTAACCATAAAGTAAACCATCTAAAATTGTTTTTGTATGTGTTTTTTCTTATTTTAATTTGTTTCATTTTTATTTATTTTTGAAGGCATGTATCCTTCACTAATCGGATAGATGCCTCGATTTTAATAGGGATAGAGGCCCTTAGGAGCTCCTCTTACCATATGATCTAAGATGAAGTGCCAAAAGGATAGATGCTCCACCAAAAATATATAAATATAATTAATTTATAATTAACTAATGGACAAAAAGTGTAAGTAGCTCAAGACATGTACCATGCTTTCATTAATGACAAAAAGAACAGGTCAAATATAATTTTAATAAATTTTTACTCTGAAGCATCTATCCTCTATAATAATACATAGTAAATGACCCTTTCACAACTATTTTTAAATATTTTAGGTATATTACAAAAACCTTACAGATCATATTTATGTATCCTTAATCTTGCTTAAGAATGTATTTGTCATAGTAGCATCTATCCCCTGGTCCAATTTTACAGGCGGGGCGACTATCCGGGGTGGGGCATGTATCCGTGATATTTTAGAGGTCTGCAAAATAGGTTATAGTTCCTATATTTATGGCTTTGACTTCTGACCTAATATAGCAAACTGCAGTTTAAGGACCATACTTTATGAATTTTTAAACAGTTCTTTAATCGTGGGATTATCTATAAAGCTATAAAGCGATTTCAAAAAGTGCGTCATCTATCCGGGAGTTACCCTACATAAAATACGCCCTGTATAAGTCAACCTATAAATTTAGAAGTAAGTTTTTCGAATTTGTAACCAAAAAAGTGGGTTAGATAATTTCGCAACGCTAGCTTTCACTATTTTATTTCATAATTTATTCTCTCTCACGGGTGACCACCGAAAACCAGCGTTGTAACCAAACATTATGCTGAGTCGCAACCCTTTTAGTACCTTCCTGTGCTGTTGTAGTTTTAAAGTTTTTGGTAGGTACTGAATAAATTTTTACTTATTTACATTGGTTAAAAGATAAATAAATGAAGAGATAGCTCTGCTCTTCAATAGATCTTCAGTGTTCACCATTGAAAGTAACTCGCATGGCCTATTTGTAGCCATCATAAATCGTTAAACGGTTTATAGCCTCGAAAATAGACTGCGTTTATTACTGCAGTTATGTTAGCTTGATCGCGTTACACCTTCGTCTCTTGTTTTTGCAAATGATGCAAATTATTGTACGATTACTTTTAGGTAGGTTTATAGAGGGGGTAAAAGTCTCAATGACTTTTCATATAAGCCAAAGCCAAAATCTTTTTGTTACAACATTTATTAACCACTGGTGTAACGATTATCCTGTGTGTGCCAGGTGGTAAAAATGATTTCACGATAAAGTATACAGGCAAAAATTTTTTTAAACTTTTCATACAAATTTGGTTTGCCAGCTGATCGATTTGTATGAAAAGTCCAAAAAAATTTTGCGATTTCAACAAAGTTGTAGAACAAAAGTTGTTCAGTTTGATAGGTAAAAGCCAACCTTGAAGTATTGTCACACATTTCTGTTACACCCTATATACAGCGTGGCTGTACAATTTCTTTTTAGGTTATTTAGAGGCGCTGTATATAAAAAAAAAGATAAAATTCAAAAATATTAATTTTAATAAATCCGGATATTTTTTTAAAAATCCGGATATAACTTCAAAAAATCGTAGCAACTAGATCCCACGGAATTTGGTCGAAATTTTTATTCAATGCGAATCTGAAAATAATTGAAAAGCAGTATTTTGCTAGCAAATGGTACGTTATTCATGAGCACTATAGTATTTATAGAGCTAAATTTAAAGTTCTTTTCTTTTCATATATTTACTTCAAAATACTAATATACCGCTATGCTATAAATTGAACCTTGTTATCCCAATGGGCTGCCGACTCATTTGTGCTTAAGAGAACGACCACCCACAACCTCTCATACATCGGAAACCCCTCACAAAATCGATGGTGACCTTCGTGCCTTACAATCGAAGGTGTATCATGATAAACATCTACCTCGCATGATGTCACCAAACAAAAAGTTTGGGACTCAGGATGATGTGGGCGAAGATACATTTTTTTATTAGCCGGCTGTCCAAGGAGTTTTTAAATATGACCTTTTTGAGTGACAGGCGGCAATTTTCTCATCTGACAGTTCCCTAGATGATGCCGTTTAAGGCGAAAAATAAATTCAGATAAATGACTTTTAGATTAGGACAGTAAAATTAGTGAACAACAATAATATTTTGACTATACAAGTACAGACTACATCAATTCTTTTGCACACATAGAACGCTTGTCTAACGCCTGCTAGTATGGGAAACCCTATCTAACCCTGAACATAGAAGAAAAGATTTAAGTCCGCCAAGGAAGGGTGGACCGCACAGCCATAGAGTCAGGAGTAGAGATTGAAACCGATATGTCAGCAAAGCAAAAATAATCAAAAACTTAATGTCTGTTTTCATCAATACTACTACACTATTAAGACATACAAGAGTTTTCTACAATACAGTACAACATAAAGAAACAAATATAAGTGGCATTTGAACTAGGTGAAACCATTTTAAACGTGGCGTCTACTCATGGACTAAATCTTAACAAATTTCATTGCAGAACCTATACTTAGTTTGTAATTGACAGGCGCCCCCCCTTTCAATACATGGGTATCTGACTTAAATTTAATAAAAACATAGTGAGGCTATATAAGAAGGATGGCGTTAGTTCCGATTTCGGCCAAACTTTCTAAGATCTTGGTTGCACTGTATTTCAGAAGGTCTCTTGTTGGCGACGAGTTACCGGCTACCGATATAGCCATATAGAATTTGAATATTTCTTTTCTTTGAAAACCGTGTCTTAGGTTTTGGTTGGTAATAAAATAAAGAATATGTGAAACCAACAACTCTATATAGGGTGACTTTAAATTAGTTCTTGATACAAAAGGGTATGTATGTGCTCATGATAACAAACAACTTTCCCTAAGAAACCAATAGTCAAATCGCAAAAAAATTTTTGGACTCTTCATACTAATTTGGCCAGTCAGTTTCTTGATTTGTATGGAGACTCCAAAATTTTTTATTCGATTTGACTATGGGTTCCTTAGGGAAAGTTGTTCGTTATCATGAGCACATGCATACCCTTTCGTATCAAGAACTAATTTAAAGTCACCTATATAATGAATGAAGAATAAGTTAAACTACCCACAATAAAGTTGTTTATGCACTGTGACTGTGAGTAAATATGGTGTGGTTTACGATATGTTGTTTTCAGAACAGTATTTTTGTTTGTTTCAGTCGGACGGACCCGTTGTGTGCCATGGCTGCAATTCTGCTATTCAAGGAAGGGTGCGTACCTATTTATTTTTAATAATGATATAATCTTTCTTCAACTTAAGCTTTAGGATGTACAAATATATACAATTGATATGAGAAAACATAAAGGGTGAAATAAAAGTAGTTCCCTCAGAAGCCTGTTTCGGTGCAAAGTATTTGAATTTCCATGCATTTCACGCATTTCTACGAAAAAATGTCATATTGCATACAAGGCGTTAATGCAAAATTTTACTTCCCTTAAAAATAATCCCACTATTTATTTAAAATGAAACAATATTCCCAAAGGAACCCATAGTGGTCACAATTTTTTTGTGATGTAATTTTTTTTTTGTTTTCGGACTTTTTCCTTTACTTGTGCTATAAGGATTACTTGTTGCTAAATTGGAACCCTCGGAACCTCGAAACTTAGCCGTTTTTATTCTACAAAAGAGCAAAATAAAATGTCGATAAGTATATCCTTTGCTTTGGGCACAACCAACGAACACCAGAAAATCACCTGTAGATTTCACCTTCGGGAACTCGTGCGTTCTGGTCTCTGGCCAAAGCTGTCCAGGGGAATTTCTGCACGCCATCATTTCCACCACTGCACATGGGAAATGATTCATTGGCCCACGACGCAAAGGAGAAAGCCGATCTTCTAGGCAAACTCTTTGCGTCCAATTCGACATTGGATGACGGGGGAAACGAGCCGCCGACCATACCGCGGTGCAAGAGCTGTATGCCGGATATCCGGTTCCACCAACGCTCAGTGCGTAAAGCACTTTTTTCCCTCGACATTCATAAGTCGAGTGGGCCCGATGGAATCCCTCCCATCGTGTTGAAGGTGTGTGCTCCAGAGTTGGCTCCAGTTTTAACGCGCCTTTTTCGGCTTTCCTACTCTTCTGGCGTAGTCCCGAAGTCATGGAAAACAGCTTTGGTGCACCCAATCCCTAAAAAAGGTGACCGCTCGAATCCGTCCAACTACAGGCCGATAGCCATAACCCCCTTATTCTCAAAGATAATGGAGTCCATTATCAATAGCCAGCTCCTTCGGTATCTAGAGGACCGCCAGCTGCTTAGCGACCGACAGTACGGTTTCCGTAAGGGCCGGTCCGCTGGTGATCTTCTTGTCTACCTGACACATCGTTGGGCACAGGCGATCGAGACTAAGGGGGAAGCATTGGCGGTTAGTTTGGACATAGCGAAGGCCTTCGATCGGGTTTGGCACAAAGCACTTCTTGCGAAGCTTCCTTCTTATGGGCTTCCCGAGGAATTATGCAAATGGGTCACTAGTTTTCTTGCAGACAGAAGCATAAAGGTCGTAGTCGACGGTGCATGCTCAGATTCTATGTCTGTGAATGCTGGTGTCCCTCAAGGCTGTGTGCTTTCGCCTACACTGTTCCTTCTGCATATCAATGATATGCTGCAAATCAGCAGCACTCATTGTTATGCGGATGACAGCACAGGTGATGCCTTTTATACCGGCCGTGCTAACATTTCTCGGGAAAACGTCATCGAGAGCCGAAACAAACTTGTGTCAGAAATTGAGGACTCTTTAAAGAAAGTCTCAGAATGGGGTCGGATTAACTTGGTCCAATTTAACCCCACTAAGACACAGGTTTGCGCGTTCACTGCCAAGAAAATGCCATTTGTCGTATCACCTCGTTTTGAGGACACTCCCCTTAATGCCTCAGCTAGTATCGGAATCCTTGGTGTCGACATATCGAGTGAAGTCCAGTTCCGTGGTCATCTAGAGGGTAAGGCTAAATTAGCCTCGAAGAAGCTTGGTGTGCTCAATAGATCGAGACGGTATTTCACTGCGGCCCATCGCCTGCAACTTTATAAGGCGCAGGTTCGGCCTCACATGGAATACTGTTCTCATCTCTGGGCAGGGGCACCCCAGTACCAGCTTCTCCCTCTGGACCGTATTCAACGGAGAGCAACTCGAATCGTCGGCTGCCAGGATATCTCAGATCGGCTTGATTCCTTGGCGCTGCGTAGAGATGTAGCCTCGCTCTGCATTCTCTATCGCATGTACAATGGGGAGTGCTCCGAGGAATTGTTCGGATTGATCCCTGCCGCCTCTTTTCGCCATCGTTCTACGCGACAATATATTCATCCCCATCACATAGATGGTTGGCAGTCCACAACTGTGCGTTTCACTAGAAACTTTCTGCCTCGCACAACCAAACTATGGAATGAATTGTCGCCTGCGGTATTTCCGGACCGATACGACATTCAAACCTTCAAGAAAAGAGCGTACTCCCATATCAAAGGCCGGCAACGCACTTGTGACTCCTCTGGTGTTGCGGGTGTCTATGGGCGGCGGTAATCGCTTACCATCAGGTGATCCGTCTGCTCGTTTGCCACCTATGCCATAAAAAAAAAAAAAAAAAAGATAAATACTCGGCTATTTTGCAATTGATAATAACGACGCGCTTGATAAATAATAATCTTACATCGATATTCGATATAATCTAATAAACACGCTATATAAGGCTAAGTAGGTAATAATAGGTATAATAGAAGTAGTGCCGAGTGCAAAGGAATGAAAGAAAGTACTTGACTGATAAACCATTTGTGATTAACTGATTACACAAAATAAGTTCAGAGGACTGAAATGGCAATGGGTTGGACACATCTGCCGTTGAGCTCCTTATGGAAGATAACCTTTGGAAATCGTGTTCGGGTTTATTAGACAAACATAGCGAGAGGCGTTTCCTTGGCTACTTGAGTTATTTTTTCCCTGGCCAGGAGATTTGAGGAGGTTTCGAGTGGTATGAGGTTGCTGATGTCAGCTGAATGTGCAGTATAGAAAATCAGTACCAGGGCACGTGGAATAATACAGGCTGATGATCATCATAAGTTAACATGTTATGACAATAACAGGAAGTTAAAAAACTCCCCGTAATTTCATCTCAATTTGTGCAATTTAACACGATAGGCGTCTTGACATAAAATTACGTAGACGATAAGATCTCGCTGATTACTGAATAATTGGACAAATCATACTGTCAACTTTTAATGATGAAACGCAACACACATCACCACTCTTATGTAATTGTGAGAAACTTTGATTTTCGACAAAAAATATTGTAATGAAAGTCTTGAAGATATTAAAAGCCGAGAATAACTAATAAGGTTTAACGAAATTTGCTGAAACTATTTTGCTGCTTCTTATGAAACTGAGCAATTTTCCTCAAGAAACACATACCTAATAAAATCGGAAACAAAATGCGAATCTAACAACTCGATTAACTAATCAGTCATACTAGTTGATCCCTTTCCTCCGTACCGCGTGGAAGCAGGTCTATATCTGCTTCCAGAACCGCGCCTTACAGTCGACTCTCGTTAAAATTTATAGGTTTTCCAAAACCTCCAAGCCGCTCTATATTTGGTAGTCAGTCAGTCAAAATTGACAACTTTATTTGCATATTTTCAATGTATATTCTTGGGTAAAGTTACTCGGTTTCATCGGCAGAAGTTCTAGTTGTGATTCTAGTTTAAACAGTTCCAGCTGATTTCCTCAGATCTTCTATACCTAGGTACAAAATAAAACAATGGCGTTATAATAGGTTCTAGACGTTCCACATCAAAATTACATTTAGATTTTTTTTCTTTTACAATATGTCACGTATGATATTAAGACTTTCTCGGCTCGGCCACTACTGCCCTTAGAAAGAAGGCCGCAAAGTATATGAAGCCTTTTTTCTCATGAAGGCAGACTATGACCTTTCATTGCAATCATCGCTAGATTACTATCAGCTTGACCGCACCACATGTTAACGCTAGCCACTTTTTAACGATCTTTTGTTTTGTTTCTGTATAAGTACCTAAGTACTTTCAGCAACCAAAATTAAAGGTATATGGATTCTATATGGATTTAAAGAGATGGAGAAGGCAACGCGCATTTCATATGAATACGTTTTGTGCGAGTACATATTTCATAGGGCGCTGACTGTATCTAAGAAGTAGGTACTATAATCACAATACAAATGACACAAGATGACTCGCCTGTTTATATTTTGTATGATGTCAAGGTCGTAAGTTCGTTGTTTACTGCAACTTTTTTAGATTTATTTTAAGGCGTGATGTTTTTTAATGCACTTAAACAATAGAATGTCTTGTTGAATGTTGATGTTTCGCAAACCTAACGCTGTATACTTTTTTAGAAAACCATGATTCAAAATAAAACGAATACGCTCTTTTCCAAGGGGACAAACTTTCAAACTTCTGTATTAAACTTGGGAGTTTGCAGTTTAAATATCGGCTATATGAGTCATCTTCGGACACACCAGGTTTATTCGTTCATATAACTGCAAACATTTTAATCATTGAAGTCTTTTCGTCGTAATCAACTTTCGAAGTCGATATACTTAGTAAACTAACATTAAACATATTTGCCAAACCTAAGAAATAACCTACAAATTTAATCTAAATTTTCAGATAGTGACGGCGATGAACAAGAAATGGCACCCGGAACACTTCACGTGCAACACGTGCCACAAGCCGATCGACGGCGCCAAGTTCCACCAGCACGACGGACGCGTGCACTGCGTGCCGTGCTACACAGAGCACCACAGCCCGCGCTGCCACGGCTGCGGCGACCCCATCACTGATGTGAGTATGAGTATCATTAAACACTGCAAGTATCCCACAGTGCCGCTGATATTATCAGTATCTGAAAATACTGCAAGTATCCCAAAGTGCCGTTAAATTGCCAGTATTTAAAAATACTGCCAGTATTCCGCAGTGCCGTTGGATTGCCAGTACATTGTCCTGGTATTACAAAATAATGCCAGTATTCCGAAGTGCCGTTGGAATTGATAGTATACAAAAATATTGCTAGTATATCACAGTGCCGTAAAAATTGCCAGTATATCAAAATATTGCCAGTATCCCACAGTGCCGATAAAATTGCCAGTATCTGAAAATACTGCCAGTATTCTGCAGTGTCATTACAACTGCCAATATTACAAAATAATTCGTATTCCGAAGTGCCGTTGGAATTTCCAGTATTTAAAAATACTGCCAGTATTCCGAAGTACCGTTAAAATTGCCACTGTATCAAAATGATACCAGTCTCCGGAAGTGACTATAAATTGCTAATATCTCAAAATACTACTATTAGCCCACGGTGTCGTCAAAATTGCCAGTATTACTGAATCCTCGAGTGAAACTGAACCTGCTACTATGTCAAAATATTACGATAACCCTATAAAACTGCCAGTATACCACAGTCTCGTCACAACTGCCAGTATCACAAAATACTGTCAGTATCTTAAAGTGAAATTGTACCTGCTATTTTCTCAAAATACTGCAAGAACTCTATAAAACTGCCAGTACACCACAGTACTGTTGAAATAGCCGATACTCTCAGGTAATAAAAAAAAACATGCCATTAAAACTGCAAGTATCCTCCGTAACTGCCATTATCCTAGAATAGCCAGTGTCCCAAAGTGCTGCTCCGAGAGCCCGAAAATACTGCCAGGGTAGGATACAAAAACACAGGTGTTCTCTCCGTTGCAGGAGTACATTTCCAGCTGCAGTTCCAAAACATTGTAACCAGATTTACTCGATATTTTTAATTACAATAGAAAACCTACTAAATTACAAGTAAAAGTCATATAACAAAAATATTTCAATCACTTCCTATACCAATTTAACAAACATCAAATTCGCCGAACTCGTGATGACTAACATTTGTTGCTGACTCAAAATTCATTGTCCCATGAAGCCTTCAAAGAGTGTTCCGTCAAAAAGTCTAACTGCTCAAATACGTAAATTAAACATAGTAAGTAATAATATCTTGTCTCTGGTAATATATACGTTTAGGCGACACTATATACACTTGTGGACTAAAAAATCGACTTAAGATTTGTTGCTCGACTTTTGAAAAAATAACACAATCTACAAAACTGCTAAACACTAAAAGCAAAAAACTAGAAAACCATCAAACTAAAATCATAAACAGTAAATACACAGTTTTTGAACTTTTGGTTTAATTTAATATGCTAGATTGAGTTAATTTTCCAAAAGTCGTGCATGAAACTTTGAGTCGATTTTTTTGTCCATGAATATACATAACAAGGCTTAGGCTTATGAAACTGAGCAACTTTTTGTCCTACAACTACAACAATATTAAAAAACTGGACTTTTCACACAAATTGGCAAATTAAATAAATAAGCTTAACTTAAATACTCTAAAAGTGTTCTACTTCATAAGTTAAAGTGTTGCTACACATTTTTGCTATACCTCTATATCCTACTTAACAAAGAGTGTACATAAATCTAATGACAACTCGCATTTGAAAATCATCAAGCAAGTTTCGGTTACATGATCAGCAAACAAAATATACAGACCCCGTAAAACATAACCCGCCTTTTAGAGCAGTAGCCACTACCACTATCTAGTGACGTAGCTCTGTGAGGATGTTCTAAGAAGGCATAACTAAATAATATTATGATCATATCAGCGACTTAGACATTTTTATAATTAAACTACCTTCTTATATAATGTTGGAAGAAACATTATTTCCAAAAAGAGCAAAAATCTTAGATACCACACAATCGAATGACGAAGCTTTTAACTTCTTAATAGAGGGAGTCCCAAATACAGTAAAACAGCTTTATAGCTCTACCCACACTTTATGTGCTGGCGGTTACATCGTAAAGTTCCGATTGTGCCGACAAAGGAACAATTAGTTTTATCTGAACTGTAATTGGGTTCGGTTGAAACAAAGTGAGGATTGAACAGTTAATGCTTTTTGATTAGGGCTTGTGTTTCTTAATACATGGTTGGGGAGTTTTAGGTCTCATTTCATTGATGGAAAAGGTTATTTTATAAGAATTTAGTTTAGGTCAGGTTAAAAGAAAAGGTAGTATAAAATTGCAACTTAAAAGAACGTGTATAGAATATATAATTCATTCCAATCAAAAAAAAGCAAAACCTAAACAAACTTACTATGGAACTGACACATGTCAATGTCATCTGCATACTATGTTTGTTTACCTTTTGCTTTTTTTGATTGGAATGAACTATACAAAGGCTTTATTAATTTGATACAGAAACTTGAACATGTAAAAAATATAGGCAATTAGGCATAACAGGAACGACATAAAGACAGACAGGATTAAGAAATACTATTGTTGATCGTCAGCGTCAAGGTTTTGGAGCTCGCGACACGGCGGACCTGGTATTGGCTTAGCGTTTTGAACCCGGAAAACGAAACTCCCGTATTATTCTTCTTCTTATCTTCTGGCACAATTTAACTGTACTATCACAACGGATAGACGGGGCGGTTGACTGGTGCTGCACTTATCATCACCTGCGGTCGCGTGTAGGGCATTTAGATTAACACAGGCGGATGTGTAATTCCCGTACATAAGAAAACGTCAAGAACTGATAATTACGTCATATTAAAATATTTTCTACTTTGAAAAAAAAACAGGTAATGTTTTACCAATTCTAATCCTTGACCTATTCTGTATATCAAAGATAATTGTTATCAAACGATAACTAAGTATTTTTAGTAAGAGAGAGTTCCATATTACTTTTTCGTTTTAATTTCATACCCAGAAACAAAATATGTATGTACTTATTATATTAATTCAGCCCGGGCCCGGGGCACAAAATGCCAAATGATTTAAATAACACTGCGAATGCGAATTATCTCAAAAAGTGCATTCACTTTGTAACGACCTTTACCTTTAACACGAGTGAACAACATCGTAAAAATTAATAAATGTAATTTTATTATTAAACTTATTTAGCAATACTATGTTAATATAATGGAAGGATTATTTAAAACCTTACGCGTCGTAAATAGCTTATCTAAATTTTTATCGCAGAAAACAAAGTGAAGACGTTACAGTGTAAATAAACAGTAGGGATATACGATTATTTATTCGTAAGTACGGTACGGACAGATACTTAAGAAAAAATCCAGAAACAATCAAGCGTAAATGCACAATATTCTTAAAGAGACTTATAGGATTACAACTTCTAACAACAATAGTCAACAACTCAACATTTCTGATTTTTGACCCCCAAATTTGATGTGTGTCTAACGAAGAAAATGCAATAAGTGTATTTTTCTCGGTAAGGGTTTTATAAAATAATGTCAGAAACTTTGCGGCTCTATTATACCTACGAGATTACATCTAAGAGGACGGTGCGACGTTTATTTACCCGACTTCTCAAGCAGAGTGTAGTGTTTTTAAGTGTATGTATGTAAGATTGTATAAATAAAATATGTCAATTTTATTGTTACCGCCTGTAGCAAAAATGGCTTGATAGATTTTAAAGAGGAGTCATTCATTATTCTTCTTTACAAAGTCATTGACTCATTTAAGTTGATAACAGTACCTACTTATACCTATACTATACTGCGCACGAGTAACCTAATCATGTATGAACGGTTAATACCTTAATCCGCGTCCTTGCTTGCTTTAAGTCAATTGATAGTAGAAAAAAAACCAATACGCTTATTATGAATCACTAAAGACAGATACAACGGTGCGGTGGAAGGAAGCAACCGCCATTTTTGGCGCATAAACGTTGAATCACTATTAAACAGGTGTTGGAAATTAAGAACATAAAATTATACGATAATAAATTAAAGTTAGTTAATAAGAAGTCCACTGCGCTTGTAATAGTAAGAATAACGATAAATGTCATAAAAGTATTTAAGTAAGTTGTCAAAAGGTTAAAATTGACACGTTATGTAAACGCATAAAATGCAAACTAGTATGTAAGTATCTCAAAAATACAAACCAAAAAAAATGCCGGCCAAATTCGAGTAGATTCGCACAGCGAGGGTTCCGTACCACCATTTTGGTATATTTGTACTAAATATTTACCAAAAAATATATATAGGGTGAGTTTAAATTAGTTCTTGATACGAAAGGCTATGCATGTGCTCATGAAAACAAACAACTTTCCCTAAGGAACCCATAGCCAAATCGCAAAAAAAATGTTGGTCTCTTCATACAAATCGATCAGCCGAGCTGCCAAATTAGTATGAAGAGTCAAAAATTTTTTTTTGCGATTTGACTATGGGTTATTTAGGGAAAGTTGTTTGTTATCATGAGCACATTCATAACCTTTGGTATCAAGAACTAATTTAAAGTCACCCTGTATTTTTGTAGTAAAAACTGTAGTTTTTACTATTACGGAAGTTAATTCACCAAGAAGAAAACGAAGTTAAACATTCCACAAAAAAAAAACAACGACAAATAAATAACTTAACACCAATAAATATCATCACGATTAATCCAAACCGAAATGACATCAATTAAAAGGCAATTTATCTCGTAAAACCATAAATATTGTTGCTTGCTTTCGTTGGTCGCCATTTATGGTTGTTTCGGCACGGAAAGTGCGCGTGAGTCAGTGATTGTGACCTCTGTGGTTCGTCCCACAGTAGTACTTTTGTGAATAACATTATAAGTAATATGTATCAGATATTGTTAACTTTAGTGACTAACATAGCTTAAAAAGAGCGCTCTCAGAAATAGAGCGTACGTACCTGGATAATATAGGTCCTCTGCTCTAAATCGAATGACGTATACACGAGTAATAAATGCTCAAATCCGATAATATCTAGACAGCCCATGAAATCGAGGTACTATAAGCTACTTTTGCGACTAAATAAACAACAAATTACTTTACAATAAAAAATAACAAGTTTTATTCACAAGTATGAAAATTCGATAATTTAGGGATCGGAATCTTTGTCGGTTTTTAAAGAAAGCTAAACTTTTCCTTTTTCTCATATAAGCTTACTCTGTAAGTATGTATTTGGACTATTTTGGACTGACTATTTCAAATCTTTAAAAAATTGTAACGCGAAGATTTATTTACTCAAAGTGTAGGAACATAATAATTTGATGTTTTACACTAATGAGCAATAAAACAAACAGAGTTTACCTACAGGTAGTTATGATCGCAGTAATCTTTAACACATATGTAAACATGTTGTTTGATGTGTCACTCGACACCATTGCCTACTGGCAATGACACAGTGCTCTATATGTTTACACTAACTAATTGACCAGCAAGGAAGTTAAATTACTAATTTATCATAAGTGGATTTACAAAGGCGCCATCGTTATCTCTGTCAATACGGGCCCTATGATGATCTGCCCTCGTAAGAAAGAAGACCGCAAAGGTATATTGAGTTTCCGTATACTTTGCGGCAGGGTTCAAAGTGATAATTATCATGATAATTATCATCATAATTATCGTGATAATTATCTTGATAATAATAAAAATCATAAAAAATAGAAAGTTAAAGCTATTATGACGCTTTACTTGTATCCAAACGTGATTTGCCCCCTGTGCACATGTATAAACGCGTTAAAAATCAAATTTAAAAAAACGTTTTGTTACTATTATAATGTAATGAAATTATAATCTGTAAGTCAAAAATTATACTCGTAAAGTTATGAATCAGCGCGGATAATTATCGGATAAATATTAGATAATTATCCGATAATTATCATGATAACTATCTTGATAATTACGAACCCTGCTTTGCGGCCTTCTTTCTTATGATAGCAGTGATGAAGTAAAGCCATAGAAAAACTTACCGGTACCTAGGGCTACCTACCGTTTCAAAAATTGAAATGTCCTGACAAAAATCCGAATATTTCAAAAACTCCGGCTTTTTCAGACAGAATTCCGTAATATCAGTCACAAAATGAAATTTTAAATCAATATAATTTGCCAGTATACATATGTTTTTAAGCAGTCGTATGACCATGTGTATAAAACGACTACAAAAACATTGAAAGGTTGCACTGGCATACTAATTGGTGACATTTGCATCGATTAACATACATACCTAATCATTTTGAACTTTCTGAATGTATGACACTGATTATTCAATCACACTTATCTACGTTTTATATTTGTAAAAAGAGTCTGCTGCATTAGATTTTTAATATTTTCTTGTTTTAGAAACAGAACTGGTATCAAAAGGTCAACTTTTCTTGTTATGCTGAAATTATACAAAGAAATACACAGAGATGACGTCATTTTTACATTTTTTTTTATCTCCTCTGCTTGCAGTTTTGTCCATGTTTGAATTAGTTTCTAACAAACATGTTATATATAATATAAAACAAATGGACGATTTCTACGCATGGACGAGTACTTACAATACAAAACCTGTGCTATGCAGTTTTGTCCATGTTTGAATTCGTTTCTAACAAACATGTAATAATAAAACAAACGGAAGATTTCTACGCATTTACGAGTACAATAATACAAAACACGTGCTATGCAGTTTAAGTTATTCTATTACATTTTTAAATCAGTTCGTATCTTGTTTCTTGACTGTTAACCTTACATTCCCTTCATATTCGCAGTGCGCGAGGTAATCAACACGCTTGTTTTGGCGCATTTTTTTTATAAGTACATGCCCATGCACAGTCGTGGGCCGTCCCGCGGACGCGTCCGACTGGTAGTCATAGAATTCGCATTCCCGCCGTGTTTTATGGCACTGATTATTATTTTATTAGTAAATAGATTAAGCTCTTCGATGATAGATATATGATAGACAAATTAAATTTGGAGTATTTTACGAAAAATGGTAAATTCATAAATTGTTCCGTAAAAAGGGGATTTTAGGAAAGTATATATATTTTTTAATAATTATATTAAAGAACATTTCTCCTTATAGTTGATTGACATATTAAAAAATCAAAAATCAAAAACAAAATCTTTAAAAAATTAGGTAGTCATATTATATCATAAATTCTTTTAATTCATTAAAACCATTCTAAAAGAAATGTCTACCCGTACGTGGAATGCTCCGTTTGACAAATTCCTAAGGCTTTAATTTAAAGCCCCTCTGAATAATCTAACGTTAAGAATTCCTCAATCTACTCGAGGTGGTTAACTTATAACTTTGTGAAATCAATTAATAATACTATACTGACTTCAGTTTATAATTTTAGCTAGTATTCTCCATAGAGAAGCTTATCCTTTTTAAAGATAAAGATAACATTCCCAACTCTGATACATAAAAAGCGTGATGAATTTGATTACCTCTTAATGGTACCAATCTATAGGCATTACTAATGGATCACACATAAGTCACAACACAAATCGAAACAGCATAACCATAAAAGCAAATCAGTATACCTTCTTATCATTATTATATCAACTTGCATAATGAGACATAACCCGCCCGAATAAAAACGCATGCTCGCATGAGTGAATCGCCTTTATTCATGGTATTCTAAAATCTGTCGCTTGTTAGCTCAGAGGTTGATAGAGAAACCATTGTTTTGGCGAGATGACATCATTGGGTGATAAAAAATGGGTGTTCTGGTAACAATGTATCCCATCGTTTGGCTACTGATTGAATATGAATGAAGAACATATGGCATGTCAGTGGAAACGGGTTAGTAGAAAAACAAAATGATTCACTAATGAATTAAAATACAATTGGAATAGGAAATGTATTATACGTAAGTTATGTAATATTAGATATTCTAAATATGGTGTTGATAAAAGCGTGGGTGGGCGCTACGATATATAATTTGACGTGTGTGTGACTAAGTCAGGGACCACCTTAGCAGAGAAGGAGCGAAGAAGACATACATAAGTATATAAAGTCGATACGTATACCATACTTTCGGAGTGCTGATTGTGGAAATCTTTTCTCATGTATACATGTGGCTTGTACATCTTATCCTGCTAATATAATAAATGTGAAAGTAGGTAGCTTCATAATTCCATTGAAAATTACTTTGATGAAGTTGTGCTACGGTACCCTACAATGCGCGTGGCCCGACACGCACTTGACCGCTTTTAAAACCTAAAACCAAAAGAATTAAAAAATACTACTTATAATAAGTACATATAAACTTATAATTTTCCCATAAAACGTACAGAGTTTCACTTTGAAAAGTACGAATTCTTAGAATTATAAATGAAACGAGATGGAAAAAAATTATAAATGGTAAACTTTATGAATTTATTTTCTCCAACTACCTGGACTGATATTTATATTCTTCTTAGCACCTCAGGAAGAATTTGATTTGTAGAAGTAATATTCTTAGAGCTCTTTTGCACGAGACTGTGACGTTGGCTAGTAAAACAGATTTATGTACAACTCCCACTCAAAAGATTCATTTCACGCGCTGATAAATTAATCTGAGAGCTACGCAGACACTTCAATACTAAGAAGACAAAAAATCGGTGCAAAGACCACGAGTCTACATTTGTTGTTTTTTAATGTGCTATTTTTGTTTGGCAAAAGTGGATTATTCTCTCAAAATCAGCTGTTAGTACTTAAATTGGGGGCTTCTTTCGCGAACTGGAGACCATGCGCGATTTAGACGATCCGTGAAATCTACTATCCGCGAATTAGACCAAATGGACCAACTGCAACGAATCGAATCGAAATATTGAAGGAACCCGTAGTCAATTCACGAAAAAAATTGGCTTAAATTAAAATTAATTGGCAAAAAAGTCTGGTTAACTACGTAACTCGCGGATTGACTATGGATTCTAGGGGAAAAGTTGCTCAGTTTCATAAGTAAAAGTCCCAGATCAATACTCGTAGTTACAGCAGATTTTTGTGAGATCTAATATATTACCTAAAGATGGCCGGTGTACAATCTCAAAAGTGTCATTTTTAACGAAATATAAATACATTTTCTTATATAGTAGAAAAAAATTGATTATTTTCTATTCGGGATTCAAATCTCGAATGATAGATAAATCTCGGCAAAATAAAACAGCGGTGAAAAATTCTAGGCTAAATGTAGACGGTTATAATTGAACACGCTGAATACGTTAAAAACAACCGACTTCAATCGCAACAACTCCAATTTTGCTATGTTTTTGTTGATTTTCTCAAAAACCGCTCAATCGATTTCGATAAAATTTATATGGGACCACCTGTGAAGTAAACAAAAAAAGTTTTTTCCAAATCGGTTCAGGCGTCTTCGAGTAATCGGTGAACATACATTAAAAAATAAAAGATTCCGACGAATTGAGAACCTCCTCCTTTTTTTGAAGTCGGTTAAAAAGAAAGGACAATACAATTAAACTGTGAATGTTTTCATGGTTCCAGCGTGTGATCCAAGCTCTGGGCGTGTCGTGGCACGCACACCACTTCGTTTGCGGCGGCTGCCGGAAGGAGCTGGGAGGCGGTGGCTTCATGGAGCAGGTAAGGCCAGATAACAGGGAATGTTCTAGATAATATTATCCTAATCTTGGGGAAGTCAACGTCAAAGGTGGAGGTCTTTCTTAAATGGTTTCAAAGATAATGAATGTGACAAAGTGGATACCGGCAGCGCAGGACCGGTCGGTGTGGAACTCCTTGGGGGAGGCCTTTGTCCAGCAGTGGACGACTTTCGGCTGATGATGATGAATGTAACAAAATAGTAAACGAAGGAAACGAAGGGAGAGGTTTTGTTGCACAATATTGTGACTACATACAATTAATATATGACAAGGGATGTTCAAAAGGAGTTTCAAAAATAAACGTACAACGACAGACACAAACAGCTTCTTCTGTCAGACTCATTCGTCGTCATCAAGTCATAGAACGTTAACAATTTTTTAAAAGGTCCATACAATCAGAAAATATACTGTGATCACAAATAAAATCTCTTCACTCTTTTAATTTCCAGGCGGGCAGGCCGTACTGTTCGGAGTGCTACGCGAACAAGTTCGCCGCTCGCTGCGCAGGCTGCGCCAGCCCTATCACCGACAAGGCTGTCATTGCGCTGGAGAAGAAGTGGCACCGCGACTGCTTCACTTGCAAAGTGAGTACTTCTTCTTCTTATCGTGTGGCATAATTAACCGTCCATCCCCGAGGTATAGACGGCGGGTGTTTGGTGTTGCACTTAGGCTCAGCAGCGGTCACGTGTAGAGCATTTAGATTTGCACCTACAGACGTGGTAACGCGACCTTCAGACACATCGTATTTATCAGATGTGCAGGTTTCCTCACAATGTTTTCCTTTACCATTAAAGCTATCGATATGAACATGTACGTAAGTTTCGAAAAACTCATTGGTATATTGGCCAGGATTTGAACCCGAGACCTCTGATTAGGACGTCCAGCACGGGTAGCATGAGGCGTAGACAAAGCTGTTTGTCGCGCCAAACGCGGGAAAACAGCTCAGCTGTCTCTTTCATTATCTTAAGAGTTAGTTAGAATAGAACAAATGCTTTTAAAACTCGCGTCGCTCGCGAGATATGTCGCCATGCTAATAGGGCAGGTCATTAAAGTGGAGCCACCGACGTTTTTTTACCTTGAATGTGTCAATTGGTATGAGGAAGAGATAGCGGGAGAGAGATATAGACCGAAAGAGAGAGCGAGAGAGAGAGAGAGAGAGAGAGAGAGAGAGAGAGAGAAAGAGATAACCTGTTACTAAATCAACCAGTTTAACTCAGGCCTAGTTTGTTGTTGTCACATCAATGCATAATGCAGGTTAATTAACTGACACCTGACACGCAGATTAGATTAATATTTTGTGTCAAACAATATGTTATTATGAGTATCTGCCTAAATAACATTATTTTTTTCTGTTTACAGAAATGCAGGAACCCAGTTACAGACGCCACCTTCACCGTACTGGACAACAAGCCCCTTTGCGGTAAATGCGCCTAAATGCGTCCCAGTGACTCGCTAAGATACGACGAAATGCGCTACGTACAGACAACTTATCCATTACACTATTTATTGAAATCAAATATTAATAACACGCATTATTAAACTGGCTATTCACTAAACGAGGTAAACTACGGTAGAACCTGAGTGCACTTCAATATTTAAAAGTGTATTATGCACCAATTTATGCTTTTAGAAGGCATGTTCTTTATGAACAACACTTTTCACTTTTTTTTTTAAACAAAGACATTGTAAGTAAACAAAATAAGTATACCAGTTTGTCAAATTTGTCAAAGCTTTGATGAAGAATGGAAAATATATAAAATACATACATAATGAGTAAACATACAAGTAACTCAATGTGATGCTTAAAGGATTTCATTTAAGAAATACACAAATACTGTACAAATTATTATTATGCTCTACAGAGGTTTTCTTTTTCATTTAAAATAAATTATTGTTTTATATTTAATGTGGTTTCATTTGTAGTGGAAAATCGTAATCCTAACGTCATTTTACAATTTGCAGAATTATATAAGCATCTTTGATAAGTAGTCAGAGAAGAATAATCACCTCTGACATAGAATTGTTATTGCTACCATTTAAACATACCCCTAAGGCATTGGACTCATTGTTACGATCCGAATTTGGTAGCTAGAGGGAATCCAAATGACGTAGGATTTTCCCCTTATTTTGTGACAATCCATTCCTATGTTCATTCATATCCATATTTTCCTTTGTGACACTTTTCCATTGTGATTTCCTTTGTGCTACAGTGTAAAAAATTTGGTCCTTACCCATAGGTAGATGGACTCACAACTTCAGGTACTTACTTCATAAAAATTATAAACACAGCTTAATTAGTTTTACCAGATGTTGCTGGTAAGTTACCATTAAACAACCGTTGTTTTTGTGTTCTTCCGACGTGGAGATAAGGTGATCAGATTCCTAGGTGCCTATGCTTAGATACCGTCGTTTGCTTTGTATGCGGAACACAGATTACCCCATTATAGATATGACATACTAAACATTTTGTTCCTGTTCAAAATCACCAGTGCACAGTGTACCGCGCTAGCGACGTGCGCGGGGCGCGAAAATGCGGCGCTGTGATTGGCCAATCCAAAGATCTGTCAATTTTGATCAGTTAGATTAGAACCTACAGATATATAATTTGAACTCTGCGTTGCTCATTTAATAGAAACAATTAGTAAAATCCGCGCGGATCTGACACATGATCGATACTGAACCTGTAATACACTGATCTGGAATCCGCTCCAGTGTGCGGTGCAGCGGTGACGTAAAACCGCACACCGGAGCGGATTCCGGAGCACTGTTTTATCTGCGTAAGTCAGCTGCCCTGTGTGCGGTATCCATTTAGGGGTAATCTATGATGCGGTATTTATAGGGGGTGGTCTGTGCACTTACCTTACTCTTAGCGTCAGAAACTGAAGATTGTTCTCTTGGAGACTCGTGAATGACAAGTTCCTCCCTGTGCCTTATGGAGACACTTCCTTTCTGCTTCCCTTGACATACCACGTTCTCCTCAGTTTTCTTCGTGGCGAATTGTACTTGGGAGATTGGTAACGCTGGTTCCTGTAACAAGTTTGTATGTTGTGTGATAATGCACAGACAAAAATAAGTTGAAAAAAAAAAAACAATTAACTGGAAATTCAGTTTCATGAGGCAGTGACATATAGACGGTTTGGAGATTTATATCTATAAGGTTTGCCTCCACAAGGCGTGCACAACCTCCAACCATTTGTACTTAGCCCCCTTAAGGTAGACCTTTTTGAACGCCATAGTCGGCTAACTGTTTTTCGTGCCGCACACGCCAGGATCGGAGATTTTCATACATTTCGTCGTACGATTTCTCATAGCGTAGCGTGGCGGAAATGGAATAAAAATTACCTAGCTCAGCCCCAATAATTTCTCACTGACTTGACCTCATGATGGTCGTCATCCCCAATTCCTAGAGTTACGATATGAAAGAAGAAGCGTGACGGTCAATGGGTTAACAAAATAACGCAAAAAAAAAACATACATGCGACATGGACTCAGGATGCGCGGTGCGTCGTCCAGATAAAGGCTTGCGGGGGGAAAGACCACGCTTTGACCGTGGGGATCCACGACCTGAATGTGGGGACACACAGCGTCCTGAGCTCGGAGACGCCTGTCACAAACAAAATAAAATAAAAATTGTCTATGGGGCTGCTGGAAAATAGAGGTTTCAAGTGTCATGGGCAGTCGTGATCTAATAGACTGATTGTCACCACTGTTGACACATGAGCATCGCTTTACCTTCACCATGGTCAATGTTAATTTCCTTGGAAACTGCTTGTCTCAAACAAAGTTTACAACGCCAATTTACGTTCCCTTACGCACGGCTTGACTGTCTCCATATAAGTATTCGGCGTCAATACAAAGTCTCGCCATAAGTTCTACTCGCCGTATTATAAACAATTAAACATATATTGTGATATTTTCGAATTGGTTTTATTTTTCTAAATAAAATCCGCATTTGAATTGATAATCGCTCGCAAACGGTCGGGCCAAAAGTCGATCGAAATACCCACTGTCTCCAGAGAAAGTCTACTTTATTCAACTACCTCTTCAGCGACTTGATATTCGTAGGGTTTGTAGAGCAAGCAATCTTCTCTAGCACTGACCACAGTTTGTAGTGTAGCGTGTTCGTAACTTCGAAAAAATCACAACATTTATTTATCACAGAACTTATGTCTAGACTAGGCAGGCATTTTCTTACGAACCGCCTCACTGATCTCATAAATCTCTCATCAGCGAATCAATCACAGTTCTATTTATTTTTCTTCAAACACAATATCGGCAAAATTGTTCAATTTTATAAATATGTAGGTATATCGTGCCATTACATTCAGAACATTACCCTTTTTAAGGCGTTTGTATGAAAACTCACCATTTCAGGCTGTTTGCGGGCCGAGCGCGGGGACGGGGTTGGAATCGGCGCCGTGCGAGCCGTACTTCCTCCACTACCTTCATTTGAATGAATGTTGATTAGTGTTGTATCTATAGCTGGGTTCAATTAAGAGAAACGAAATCACAAAATAGAGAAATTTAGAGACATGTATGCGTTACTTTTAGATTTAATCACCACAAGGATGATCGACGCTCTCGCAATGTGCGCGTATCCCTCGCTCGCTCTATACCTACCGCTAGCAGCGCGCTGTGTTCCAGCGCATGGGGCGAGATAGCCAGCGCTTTACCGGCTTATGAGGCATTCCATCTTAGCCTTCAAAGATCGGCAGGGCACTGATAACTCTTATTGTCTGGAGTTATAGATGTTCATAGCCGGCGGTAGCTACTTTCAATCTGGTGGGCCTTTTGCCACCATACACAATTAAAAAATCCTCGCGGTCAAAAAGAAAAAGAAAAAAAAAAGGTTACCAGCTCCCCCTGCCATCGTGTAGAAAGGAGCTCCAGTAGAAACACGTCCGCGGGCCGAGGTCGTGGAAATTCGGTCTAGCGAAAAAAAAAGAAAACTAGTCGCTGAATCACTTAGAGACAGATAGAACTGCCGATAGTGTGATAGCGACAAAAATAGTGATAAAGATTCCTAATATGTCTGTCCCTTTTGCTTAAATCAGTAAAAGAGGTTAATCTGGCAATTCATGGCTTCCTCAAGTCATTTCCTTCCTTTATCTTGATACAGAAGGAGACGCCATAATAGAGGGTACTCGGGAAGCAATGACTGTAATGTGTGTTGTTATGTAACTACAGCCTTCATTTAATGTGTCAATTATCTGATAAAGTAGCTATCACCGCTAGGCACGTGGTACAGACGATATTTTTTATAAAACTAGTTGAGTAACTTGGTGAAATATACGCTTGTATGTAATCGCCCATACTCGAGCTAGATGACATAGTTCGTTAACATAATTTTAAAATAAATAAATAAATACAGTTTCTCACGAAGACTTGTCGTAAATCGTAATTGTCTATTATATTATAATTCATACTTTTTGTTTACCCTGCCATGAAATAAATAATAATTCTTACTTTTAGTCTTGTGAATGCGAGGTGAATTCTCTACGCTCCCTTCGCGACTGATCTGACTAGAATGCTGAAAATACACTGCAATTAAATTACACTGTATGAGCGCGGTTCCTCTATATATAAGGTCTAGAAAACTCAGCTGTAACTATTAAAACTGAGGCTTCTATTCTTGAAACTGAACAACATTCCCCAAAGAACCTATAGTAAATAGGCCAGAACAAGCAATGTCCCTGCAGTCTCTTTTCGACATGCATCGCTCTAACACTCGACGGCATTTTCATCCCCATCACTTACATGGTTGGCAATCCACAACTGTGCGTTTTAATAGAAACTTTCTGCCTCGTACAACCAAACTGTGGAATGAATTGTCGACAGCGGTATTTCCGGACCGATACGACCTTCCAACCTTCAAGAAAAGAGTGTACTCCCACTTCAAAAGCCGTCAACGTACTTGTGACTCCTCTGGTGTTGCGGGGTGTCTATAGGCGGTAGTAATCGCTTACCATCAGGTGATCCGTCTGCTCGTTTGTCTCCTCTCCCATAAAAGAAAATACGACTTCCAGGGAAAGTTATTCAGTTGGTTTAACTAGTTTCAAGTGGCCTTTCTAGATCTTACATATTTGCTTTGTAAATCAGTGAACTATGTATATGAGAACAATTTGTTCCTTATTCCTTTAACTTACCGCTTCGACGTTCTCAACCATAGTGCGGATATCCGTTTCGGCGGGGGCGCGCGGCGCTCTCTGCTCGCGTGGCCCGCGCATCAGGGGCTTGCGCCACCTGGCGACCAGAACGTGGAATTACCAGTACATACCTACCATCAATCGACATCTATTCTGTTCTATTTGTCTATTTGGCATTCCACATCTCATTTAAGGAGTGATTTTGCCAATGTCAAGTGAAAATTGGGAGAATCGTCAATTAATAAAATTACGAAACGCAAATGTCAAGTGAAAGACACGGCTTTATGGGTGATGGGCACTTAGAGACGCTCCACGTGGTGGTTTGCTGCTGGAACACGGAAAGAGGAGCTGTCTCACGAGTTAATCATCTTCTTATGACCGCTTATCACTGAATCGGAATCACAGCTATTTCCCCATCACAAAAATAACGTTGAGACTACGCTTAAACGGAAATAATTAAAAAAATAACTCACCAGGCATGTCTTTAGGTACATGATGCACGCACATTGACAGCCTAACACCATTTAATGCATGGCCATGATAACCATGTCCAGAATGCTTTTACGTTTAATGAAAGAGATTTTGTACATTAAAAGTAGTTTCTTTTTGATACACGAAAAGTTTACCACAACGGAGGGGACGAAAGGAAGGAGGGGCAAGGAAAAGCGAAGTATAATACAAGGTTATCATAGCGGAGCGCAGCAAAAAATACACTGTACATATATAGAGGAGCCGAGCAAAGAGAAGCGCAATAAACTAAAAGTTTGCCAAACCCGAGCGGCTTCGGTTGTGGATTCGATCGCACAGAGAAACTTTCAAAAAATAAACAAATTAGTAGGTTATTCATCAACATCACAGCCAGAAGAGGTCCACTTCTGAACATAATAGGCGCACCATACATTTACACTCAGCGCGACCCACATACAATCCAGCGGCTTCCTCCAAGCCTCGTGTAATCATCAGTTCATTTGGCAATATCACCAATCGAGTACCTACCATTCTTCCCCAGTAGTTTAAAAGCTACACTGACTTACCCTCTCGGCGATTTAGGCGATATCCTCGGCGGCGACGAGCGGTGCGTGCGGCGCGAGGTGTGCGACACGCTGCCTCGCACCTCGCCAAAATCGCCCTTGCCTTTGCTCCTACAATCATGGCCACAGAGCAAATAAACATACGAGGGCCGTTGATATAAACTACTGAAACCCGCAAGTATAATCGCACAAACATAAAGGCTTTAATAAAATAAATTAAGACCCGTTAACCCATTGACCGCTATGCTACTCTGATAAATCGCCACTTCACCGGCAATATCGGCTCCAGCCAACAAAAATGTATAAAAATCTCAAATCCTAGCGCATGTGGCACGAAAACCGATTGTAGGCCTTAGCCGACTATGGCGATCAAAGGGTTAACTGGGGTTTCCACTCATCATACTTAACAACGTTTGTTATAGACTTTGCTGAATAAATACTAAAGTTACTGTATAGAAATAAGCAAAGTTATGTACTCTAGGTTCAATTACAGCCTGCGTTCCATGGCTACGCTCTACGCAACCATTTTTATAACTTCCCTTTCGCACTCACGGGTTTTATATTTAGTTATCCTGTTGTCAGAGTGAACGGTTGCTGTCAGAGTGTACCCTTGGAACTCATTCCAGCGGCTACCCCTGGCTACAATGATATTACTTTACTAAGTAGTACGAATAAACATCTGTTGAAAAAAATGTTCACCTTGCATGCCGATGCTCCCTCGAACTGGTGCAACTAGGCGCTGTGTGGCGCAGCGTATCCATTGAGTACATCGATAGTCGAGTGCTTGCATCTATAACACGATAGCATTCTAAGTAACAAAAGAGTTCTTAAGTCTATGAATTAAAATCATCAAAAAATCATAACCCTCCTTTTTGCTTCGCCGTAGTCGGGTAATGAATAATGCAAATGAGTCAATACAACATCATCATAGCTTACCTGTTTTAGATTTGGACGGCGTTTTCATCCAAGATGGGGTAGACTTCATTTTTGAAGACTTTTTCTCTGAACCTTTCTTGGAATGTGCGTTCTAAAAGTAAGAGATAAAAGGCTGAAATTCAGATAATTATAATAAGTATTTAAACTAGAGATGTATCGACTTGTCTTTTTATAGTTGGTGATTAATCGGCATCGGTAATGGTGTCGATTCGGTTTTAACGATTAAACTTATTTGACAGGAGTAAACTTAAAGTGTTCTGTCTTTTTCTTTCTATATCGAAAAGACAAGGACAGGACGCTTAAATTTAGTTTAGTCCTGTCAAATAAGTTTAATCGTAAACACCGAATCGACACCAATGATTGGCACTACCGAATACCAACAAAATCAAGTCGACCCATTACTAGGTACTTGCCGCTAAGCAGCATGCTGCTTTCCGGGGCGTATAGGGCATAGATACCCAGAGCGGTTTCTGGCATTTAAAACAGAAGTCGTCACATTTAATCCAGGTTTTAACGGCTAACATGTAATCGCCATTAAAAATCAAAGTTAAGTCATCAGTATTCAGGGTCCGAAAGAATGATAGTCGGAACCTTTTCAAACAAAAAAAACGGCCAAGTGCGAGTCGGACTCGCGCACCGAGGGTTCCGTATAAATTCATAATCACACATGTCTTGGTCTATATAATAATATAATATTATAATATTGGGGACAAATCACACACGGTCATCTGGTCCCAAACTAGGATTCCCTGTGCTATGGGACCCAAAGACTGATATACATACACATATACATTTAAATACATACATCTATAGATATAATACACCCAGACTCAGAGCAAACAATTCTGCTCATCACAGAAAAGTTTGCCCTGTGTGGGGATCGAACCCACGACTCTCGGATCAGTGGTCAGGATCGCTAACCACTTAGCCACCGTGTCAGTCATATTTTTAGGGTTCCGTAGCCAAATGGCAAAAAACGGAACCCTTATGGACTCGTCATGTCTGTCTGTCTGTCTGTCTGTCTGTCTGTCTGTCTGTCTGTCCGTATGTCACAGCCACTTTTTACCGAAACTATAAGAACTATACTGTTGAAACTTGGTAAGTAGATGTATTTTGTGAACCGCATTAAGATTTTCACACTAAAATAGAAAAAAAACAATAAATTTTAGGGGCTCCCCATACTTAGAACTAAAACTCAAAAATTTTTTTTTCTTCAAACCCATACATGTGGGGTATCTATGGATAGGTCTTCAAAAATGATATTGAGGTTTCTAATATCATTTTCTTCTAAACTGAATAGTTTGCGCGAGAGACACTTCCAAAGTTGTAAAATGTGTCCCCCCCCCCGTAACTTCTAAAATAAGAGAATGATAAAACTAAAAAAAATATATGATGTACATTACCATGCAAACTTCCACCGAAAATTGGTTCGAACGATATCTAGTAAGTAGTTTTTTTTTAATACGTCATAAATCGTAAACCGCAATTTACCTTTCATTCAAGTTACAACGAACTACAAAAACTTTTATATTATGTTACTTGCTGCTACGGAACCCTTCATGGGCGAGTCCGACTCGCACTTGGCCGCTTTTTTTATATTTGAGTTGAGGTAATTTGCGGTTTACGATTTATGACGTATTAAAAAAACTACTTACTAGATCTCGTTCAAACCAATTTTCGGTGGAAGTTTGCATGGTAATATACATCATATATTTTTTTCTAGTTTTATCATTCTCTTATTTTAGATAGCTTCCTCCCGCGACTTCGTCAGCGTGGACTTAAGAATTGGGTCCAGAGAGGAATAAAATCTTAAGGCCTCGCCATCTAGTGAAAAAGTAAAAATTTTAGTTTTTAGCCATTCCTCCGGGTACCCTCGAGTTTTCCGCGATAAAAAGTATCCTATTTGATAGCCGAGTACTTTATCTTGGTATACTTACCTACCAAATTTCATCCAAATCCGTTCCTTAGTTTTGGCGTGAAAGTGAAACAAACAAATAAACATTCATACTTTCGCATTCATAATATTATAGTGAGATTGCATTTTATACGACCCGGAATAAGAAGAAAATGTATGTTTCAATTTTTAATGAACGTGTAAAAACTGCCATAGAACATGATTTGAAAAGGAACGTAATTTTATAATCAAATGTTTGGAAGATATGTAAACACATCCGAGAGAGTAATTAGGATAAGCCAATAAACCTAGACCATTAAATTATTAAGGTATCTAGTGTGCCTAAACCTCTTAAATTGGAAAGGGATAGACTGCGATTATACCCTAAATATCAACTGGCATGCTTACAAGGGCTACATACGAATTTTAAATTCATAAATGTTGGAAAATCTGTTGTTTATCCATAAAATAGAAGTGGAAAAATAATCGAAACTATTTTCTGTTATCCTGATAAGCGCGTGTTATTATCAGTGAAATATTTCAGTGTTGACGATGTGTTCGTTTCATTTTCATGCGATCGTGTTGAAACTGTGAGAAGTGTTTTTATTATAGATAGCTGGTGCCCGCGACTTCGTACGCGTTAGTGTTAGGGTTTTCCCAATAGTTCATATGTTTTGCTAAATTATTCTTTAGAAATAAGAAAATAACAAAATTAAGTAAACAATAAAACGACTGAAAGAAAAAGAAAAAAGAAAATGTAAAAGAAAAAATAAAAAAGAAGAAAAGGAAAAAGAACAATAAAAAATAAGAACAAAGAGAGAAAGAAAATGAAAATGCATTGGATTTATATTCACAATCAATACTACTGGGGCATGGATCTCTTCTAATAGCTAGGGAAGGTTAGGACACAGGGTCCAAGTTTGGATAGTGGTAAGATGTAATGATGTTAGGTTATAGATGTTAGGTATAATTAGTTAACATTCTTGACCCGGAATTGTCAAGGGTGTCCCGAGGGAACTGACGGAATCCTCTGTTTCGATGAGATATGTTTACATTGTTTTACGGTGTAGGTAGCTGTAGAATATCGAAAATATACGTATAACGAAGTGAAATAAGCAAAGCAAACTACATTTGTAAATGGTATTTTTATTTCGTATCCAACTATTCAAGTGTACGGCAATATTTATCAAGTGGTGGTATACAGGATGTTATAAAGGCGTAGGCATTCTACTGGAACTGTTCTTAATTTTTTTCTTTAACTACCTAATACAGGGTGTTAAAAAGTGCGTTTGAGATTTTAAGGGGTTACTCAGAATCAAAATATACATCCTACGCCTACGCAATCAAATATACAGCCTACGCATTTATAACATCCTGTATACCACCACTTGATAAATATTGCCGTACACTTGAATAGTTGGATACGAAATAAAAATACCATTTACAAATGTAGTTTGCTTTGCTTATTACACTACGTTATACGTATATTTTCGATATTCTACAGCTACCTACACCGTAAAACAATGTAAACATAATTCTCACTCGGGACATCCTTGACAATTCCGGGTCAAGAATGTTAACTAATTATACCTCTGATTCGTCTAATCTAAGAGTGAATGTTTCACCTTAATACTTAGATACAGTTTCCAGCTTTTCCCTCGGAATCCCTTTGAATTTCTAGGACCAATAGTATGTATCGAATGATACGAAAATACCGTAATCGACACGCCTTTTCAAAAAGTTAAGGTTTTATCTTAATAAACTGAGTTATTGTGGAGATACGGTGTTGTCGTTTACTGTGGGAACCCTTCATGAAACCTAGATGAAAAGGTTTGGATGTTTAGTAGTTATGATAAAGTATCATTGTGCCAAATTACAATAAAATCGGCTTCGTAGTTTATGAGTAATAAGGCTTTAAAGAATTAAAGTTTTTATGCATTCCTTCGGGAACCCTTGAATTTCCCGGGACAAAAATTATCTAAGATGGTTTTCGGGGTACGTAGTATAATAGTACGAAGTTTCATCAAAATCGGCCCAGCCGTATTTGCGTGATGCGCGGACAGACAGACAGACAGACAAAAATTCCAAATTAAATTGTTTTCGTCTCTATATAGATAGACATGTCCCCTCCAGGTATTATTTTCAAAAAAATTCCATGTACAGGATTGGCCCCGTTAAAGTTTTATTATATGTATAGATGTTACATATTTTTACCAACATAGTAATAAATTCGCCGCTCGTGTGCCCAAAATTACATCTATACTATTACATAGTAAATAGGTCGAAAGAAGGGTCGGAACCTTAAATAATTAGATGTTTTATTGTTTTATGTAAAAATGTTAAAATTAAAATTATAATCGATTGCCTACATGAATTAAGCTTCCGAACATTCTTTTGACCCATTTGCTATGTAGTTTTTGGCAGGCGGTGAATTTAAAATTATCTTTAAAGGACGACAACTTTTTTTCTTGACATTGGATTTCGATGAAACAAAGACTATATAATGCTCCAAACTAAGCTTAATCTACTCGAGAAAACCGCATGAAAATCCGTCCAGTAATTTCGGAGATTAGCGTGAACAGACAGACAGACAGACAAAAAATTTTAAATTTGTTTATTTGTGTTCTATTACTCTTATTTTATCACCTCCTTACTATTTTTGGTAAAAATATTCAATGTACAGACACGCGGTTTCTACTGTTTTATTATAGTATAGAAGTTACAGGGGGACACACATTTTACCACTTTGGAAGTGTCTCTCGCGCAAACTATTCGGTTTAGAAAAAAATGATATTAGAATCCTTAATATCATTTTTGAAGACCTATCCATAGATACCCCACACGTATAGGTTTGATGAAATTTTTTTTTGAGTTTCAGTTCTAAGTATGGGGAACCCCCAAAATTTATTGTTTTTTTTTTCTATTTTTGTGTGAAATTCTTAATGCGGTTCACAGAATACATCAACTTACCAAGTTTCAACAGTATAGTTCTTATAGTTTCGGAAAAAAGTGGCTGTGACATACGAACGGACGGACGGGCAGACAGACAGACAGACATGACGAATCCATAAGGGTTACGTTTTTTGCCATTTGGCTACGGAACCCTAAAAAGAAGTAATAACTTACAGATCGAGATTTGCGAGAAAATACTGTGTCTACCCGCTCTTGGTACTCTTTGACGGCCTCATCAACTTTGTCGCAGATTTCCAGTAGTTCCTGAAAAAATACCCACTTTCTAGTTAATTACTTAGTACCAACGATGGCAAAATCATACTCAGACATTATAAGGGCATTTGATCTAGAAAGTTTAGCTAGATTGGGTATTAGAGTTGCTGTCTCCTTCATTAATTTGGATTTAGAACGAGACAAGAAATAACTTACGTCATTAAATAAAGATAAGGACTTCACAGCGCGGTGGCCAAGTGTGGCCTTAGCACAGACGGAACTTGCGTCCCGCACTAGTTGTATCATGGAGATGAGCTCATCACAGCTCTCGCGTAAGCAGGCCGTTTGCTCGAAGGACTTGTGGAACACCTGGACAGAAAAAAAGAGCATTGATGACAAACCTGATGATTTTAAAAGTGTTCTTGCGTAATAAGTAACAAATTTAAGAATTTTAGCACCCCCGAAAGTAAAAGCTAAATAATTCCAATATCACTGAAACGATTTTATTGAATCTCAAGTAAGAACACTCTCGATCAAGTCACCTTTCATACAAAAAAAAAACTAAATCTAAATCGGTTCTTCCGTTTAGGAGCTACGAGGCCACAAACACACACAGAGACACACGTAAAACTTATAACTGTCCCTTTTTATGCGTGATGTCACAAGCCTTGCGGATAGGATCCGATAACGGTTGCTTAGCGCAAGCTGCGCAACACACACATTTACGCGTGTACAGACATCATATTTTTATGAAGTATTCTTCTTCTTCCTGTCCTGTTCCCAATCATTTGGGGTTAGCGCAACATGTCTTCTTCCATTCATCTCTTCTAGCTGTCATCTCACTTCACTGCTCACTCCTTTCTTTTCATACTCATATCATCCTTCACATAATTTAGCCATCTCGTCTTTGGTCTTCCTCTTCGCGCTAATCTTATATTCAACACTTTCCTAGTCACATGACTTTTGTCCCTCCTCATAATGTGCTCATAACGTGCAAAGCATTTTTTCTGTCACCGACGCTACTTTCAGACTTCCTCGTAAATAGTCATTCCTTATCCATTCTTACAACTCCGGTGTCCGAGTTCCGGGTGTGGATATAGTTACCTGGTACGCTTGAAGTATGTTCTGATGAAGCGAGACGATGCGAACCATCTGTGACTGGAACTGCGTGTGTTTGGCAAAGGGTAACGCCGGGGTGCTGTGCCTCTTTATATCGTGGACCTGAAAGAAGCAGATGTTACACAAGATGTGAGATGTGCTTGAAGTCCGTTTAATGCCTTCTAGTCTAGTCTATCAGCCGAAAGACGTCCACTGCTGGACAAAGGCCTCCCCCAAGGATTTCCACACTGACCGGTCCTGTGCGGCTCGCATCCAGTGGCTTCAACTCGCATCTATTGGTCTTTATTTTTTATTTTGAAAGACATCTTGCTTATGGCCAAAACTAGCCATACATAACTGTTACGATCAGAAGTGCAACGATAAAAGTTTATGTAAAAAATCTTTTCGCAAAAATAACCTGCTTGGCGACGAATTTTTGTCACAAACATTTAAGTCTGTGGAAAAGAAGAAGTATGTGGAACTTTAGAAGCCTTCGTCTCACACAACTCTAATATGTAGTACACAGGTGTCTTTTAACTTTGAGCTTCTTTCCAGAATTGGGCCAACGTCGCATAAACCTTTTAAGTTTGCGTACTTTCGTGACTGCAGTGGGAACGACCCTTCAAGTTTGAATGAATGAATGATTAAAATGAATGAATTTCAACTTTATGAAAAAGAGGAAATTTGGAATTTTTGGAAGTTTGGCATTATGACTTGGATCATCAACCAACCTGACGATGCAACTGGTATACGTGGATGCGGTGGAAGCGGCCGCAGAACTCGGCCGATCGCTTGCAGAGGCGACGCACTTCCGCACGGTCCAAGTTCACAAGGTCCTGGTTCTCAAGCGATGTCCTGTGTGTAAAGTGAAATCTATAAATTTAACAGTGCCTTCCAATCGTGCAAAAAAAAAAATACTTCCCATAAAAAGTTGGCGAATTAGTTTGTATGAGAAGGGCAAAATTATAATATTTTTGCGAATAAAAAAAAAAGAAAAATGTTCAGTAAAAGAGTTCATGAGTAGAGGTTATGGTTAAACTATTTTCAGGAATTTCATAAGGACCCTACATATAATTAAACTTAAGAGGGTAAACAGACGTAACAGCAGGTAACATGCTTTAGAGGGTAGCGGCTAGTAGTATTAAATTAGTCCATTGCGTTAGTGGTAAGGCACTTACTTAGCCCGCAAAGCTACCAAGCCAAGCTACAGTACTGACAGACAGGTAATAGATGCAAAAACGATTACCTATTTCGCACCTAAAATATATAAAAAGATCTACTTACATTATAGCGGTGAGTTCGTCATAGATTTTGATTCTCATTTCCTTTACTTTAGCGCAGTAGATGCTGTTCTCGATCATAGTCTCCATATTCTCCGATGACTTGCCTAAAATAATAAAACAAGGTATTTATATTTACGAAAACAAATATAGATCACAATAAAACTTAACTTCAAAGAGGCATCATATTTAGTATCTTGAAAGTATAACAAATTGAGGGTCAAAAGAGAGACAGAGAAGATAGACAAGCAAATCAAGATGGTTACTTATCAAGAAGTACCGTCCGGGTTGACCAGACAAGGTACCGCGCAAAGCACATGCATGGAAAGAACATTCTTGAACCTGCTCTCGTAGAAGAAAAAGCTCATTTATGCTAAACAAAAAAACGATATAACAATACAGAGTAGGTACTTCAAGCATACGACTGACTCGGTGGCTAGGTGGTTAGCGATCCTGACCTCTGATCCGAGAGTCGTGGGTTCGATCCCCACACAGGGCAAACTTTTCTGTGATGAGCAGAATTGTTTGCTCTGAGTCTGGGTGTATTATAACTATATATGTATGTATTTAAAAGTATATGTGTATCAGTCTTTGGTTCCCAAGATACAGGGAATCCTAGTTTGGGGCCAGATGACCGTGTGTGATTTGTCCCAGATATTATTATTATTATTATTATAAAGCAAGTTGTATGAGACCCCAAATAAGTAGAGTAGACTGTAAGGAAATAAGTGTAGGACCTTAAATATTGTACTTACCATACTGAACATTAGCTTAATGGTCAGTTAACTTTTTTTTATTAATTATTAATAACAAAATCACATTCCATGTTTACGATAAAACGTTCCAAAAAACCACCAAGGTTTAGAAAGGAGGACTTCAAAGATAGCAACTTTTTATGATTTCAGTGAAGTCGTTACTAGAACAAACATCGTCCAGTATACCTATACCAATTTCGTTATACACCTTCATATGTAGTTTATGATCTTACTGGAAACAGGTGGATGAGGCGTTTCTGATGGGTTCGGCACGTCTGATGGAATATTCGTTTCAGGGCGCATTCCTGGAGATTCTGGAGGTGGTGGCGTGCGGTCGCGTACAGTTCTTGGTGTTTGCTCCACGCTTTCTGCTATCTCATCGTCTGAACCTGATACACATTATAAGATAAGCGATTAGTTTGTAATAGTCAAAATACGCCTATATATAATTTTCATTATTCAAATAACAATCTACAGTATGTAGTCAATAATTGTCGCATCCAATAGGGCAATGCAGCTACGTAATAAAGCTATCTCATTTGTTCGCTAAACCCATTAGATTCAGAAATCGTATCACATTGACGGTTTCGCGTCATCATCATAGCCATCATCTACTGAAACTGTTGGAAGACATAGGTTTAAAGAATCTTTATTCACATTAAAGATATTAACATCACTTACATGTGAAAAAAATATTTTTTAAGTAAATAACAAAAATTGTCGCTCGTTCGTCAGACCTGCGGCTTAGTATACATATAGGTACTTAATGTAAGTAGGTACTTATATAGTAAAGTGTAATTTAATTATTAATTAATTAACTTAGTATATGTTTGGCAAGTTTCCGTTTAAAAATATTAGTAGATTCACTATTTTTAATGTTGGATGGTAAGTTGTTATATAATTGTGCTCCCTCGCACGTGAGCATGCGCTTATCGTAGTTAGTTCTGAATTTAGGTATGATAAGGTAGCTAGCACGACGCATGGACCGTTTAGTTACTTGCTTTTTCTGTGTGAATGAGATTGATGTATGAATGTTTTTATTCAGAACTTTACGAATGAGAATGCATGTATGGAACCGGTATAGTTGTGAGATGTTCATTAGGTTAGTTTCCCTGTAGACCTGTTTAGATGGTGACAGACAAGACATCTGCTATTAAACATAGGTTTTCAACTTGAGCACGTCTGATAAAAAACTTCCATTACCAAAATCTATATCAAACGTTTATGATTCTAAATAAAATTATTAGCTACCGCTCGCTAGTCAAAGAGACAAAGTGTAAAATATTACCCTCACCATCATCGTAGATGTGGAACACTTCGGACTCGCTCTGGACTAACTGAACGAGGGTCGGTTCAGGGTTCTCCGGTTGCTCAAACGCAGTCTCCACCACTTCCTCCACGACTATCTTGGGCTCTGATTTATCCTGTTAACCAAAATACAGGTATTCAGTGCCAATGAATAGACTGAATGGGACGGCATTTTATAAAATTGCTGCGCTGTTTAGGAGCAAAGATGTGAATCGAAATAAAAAACGCAGAAAATCACAAATACAACATCGTTTTTGGCGGAAATACTTGTACTAACATAGTATTTAACTGCTTCCCTCAAGTGAAATGACCCTTTTGGTGCACACTGACCAGTTCCCAAAACGTCTGTAATCATAACCTAAGTACCACATCCAAAAATAAACTCTTGCCGACAAGCTTGCTTTTCAGAATGACTGCCTCCTTAAACGTCTACTTTCCGAAACGTTGGTATCACAAAATTACCGCGTTTAACGGCTATTCACTTTGATACAACCGTACAAGGCATGAAAGTAGCCAGCATTTCTGGCTTTGAAAACATAAAATTTACTATCTACAAATGTAATGTCCGAGTATCACCTGCTGAAGCACCATCTGCACGATATTCTCACTCTTCTCCTTATTCTCCTCAAGGGCAGTCTTCATCTTCTCCAGTTCCACGTCCATCATCTCCTTCAGACACGGTTCCGGCAGTTGCTCCAGGAACTGGTACGGGTCATCTGAGGAAAAAACATCGTCGTTAACAACCCATAACGTCCCCACTACAGAGGCACGGGTCTCTTCCCATAATTCGGGAAGGTTAGGCCATACTCCACACACGTGGAGGTTGTGGGGTTCAAGCCGCCTGAAAGGCCTCCGACATGGCTTAACGACTGCCATCTAATGATAGCAGCCGGCACCAACGGCTTGCGAAGCACGGAAACGGTCGAGATATATTGCAAAACAAACATAATTAACTGGATGCCACAACTGGAGATCCGTCCCCTGATCTCTTCTTATAGTTTCAGTTAATCTTAAGTTCCAGCTTAAGTTCCGCTCAGTTAGGCAGGACCCGCTGCTTTCACCCATTAAGGGGGTCGCTTAACGTAGCACCACTATTACTAAATTCTAGTATTATTTTTCAAAAAATAAGACCACCGCGCGAATTTGGTGGACACAGTCTTTTTACTTAGAAGATTTTGATGGGTGGGACGGATGGACGTAGCAGCTCCCACGTAACAGACGGCCTTAGATAAGGTCATACCATATAGATACATTAAGTAAAAGTGAAAAGCTTCGCACTATTGTCGTTGCGGCAGAGGGGCGGCACCGCAACGTAAAGTGTGGCCTCATCCTAACAGTAAACGTATTCTGATGATAAGAAATAAGTCATAATTACCCTTCAAAACAGATGAAAGTATGTCCTGTTCTTTGACGAACTCGTCCCATATCTTCTGCTCCTGCTCCTTGAGACGCATGCGCCGTGTGGTCTTCCACGCGCGCTCCAGCTCATCACCCTCAATGAACTAAAATAATTAATTGTTAACAACCCATTACGTCCCCACTGCATGGGTACGGGTATCTTCCCATACATCGGGAAGGTTAGGCCATACTCCACACACGGGGACCAAGTCCGGATTGGTGGAGGTTGTGGGGCTAGGGGACAACCACCCGTGTCAGAAGTTTTCAAGCCCTCCGACATGGCTTAACGACTGCCATCTAGATATAGCAGCCGGCACCAACGGCTTAACGTTGCGAAGTACGGAAACTATCGGGGTAAAATGCCATTAACAGTCAAACCCATCCAGGTTATGACCGTATCTATAGTCAGTTAACCTGCGTAAACACAAAAATCCTGTATGAGAAGTTTATTAACATACCAAGCGCGCACCAAAATGCCACCATAACTTTTTCTGCGGTACTTTTTGCATTTCCGTTTTTATCAAACCAAATACTCTATACGCACATGCAGTAAAAACATTAGCTTCACGTACTAATGTAATGAAATTTTTCTAGTAGGTACTACTTCTACTACTACTAGTAATCGTAGATACTGAATACGGCGTACAGATAAAACTTTTTCTTGCGCGACAGTATAATCGCGGCTTTCTTTTATTTTTTTTTAAGAATACTGGTATTTTTTCCCATTATACTTTATACTTAGGCGTTCCTAAAATCATGTCATATAATAAAATGCCCTAACTAACATCTATTTAGTGCTAATCACAGATTTCGTTCATATCGATATTAATACTTTGGTTGAAAAGTGACAAGTTAACAGAGATTGTCACATTTTCAATCCTTTTAAACGCTTATGCAAAGAAATCGATTATTAATAACTATTGTATTTGTTTGTATTATTAACCTTTCAATTTTTTTAAACCCTTTTAAAATGATTTACGTATTAACCACTTTAAGAATTTTATTTCAAACTTTAAAACCATATGGGTCTTAGTATTACTCATAACCATTTATAATTTCAAACTACCTCCGTTATTTACAGGGCAAATGATGTTTTCAAAGTGATTGCAAATTTAATAAAACAGTACATTGAAAAAATAACATATAAATATTGTAAGTAAATGGTCTAACAAAAATGGTTCTAAAACTATTTCTTTTTTTTAATGAAGCTTCTCATGAATCCATCCAAATCTATCCTACAGAGAAATTGTTACAACCATACTTATAAATTCGCATAACTTTGACCAAATCATACAAATTGACTTTCTGATTTCAACAAATACATTTTTTTCTGGAAATCAACATGTTAAGAATAACTTAAGTAAAAAAAGTTAAGTATTTTAATTTGCGTACCTATTTTAATTTGCATATTTTGGAATACGTATTTGTTTATGTTTCAAGGTCAGTTTGAGGTTGAAAATATTTTGAAAGAGAAAACCAACCTGTAAGTCTCCAGCTTCAATTTTATTTTCCGGTACGAAAGTATTGGAAAACCCCCGAACACACGTTTCCATCCCTCGAATCTAATTAAATTATATAAATACACTAAAAATATCGACTCTATGAACAAAAAATATCGCAAAACCGTAATATTTTACACTTCGACATTCATCGCCAAAAATAGTAAACAAAACATTTGAAATTTGAAGTTTGACAGAAAAAGAAAATTACAATGACAGTTAGTCTAAAAAGTTAACATTATGTTTTACCAATTGAGTCAATAACCAAAATCTACGTAATTTTTATTAATTAAGCTCACCAAAATCTTTACATATCCATTTGTCTTCAAAACAGAAAACAATTAATCGTAAAAACATACTTTGATAATTTTGATGTCGAAACTTTAAATACGGTTGCTAGGCAACCGGCCATAGCAACGACCGCATTTGATGTCAACAACGCTAAACAAAACTCAACTGAGATGTTTTTTATTTATTTTAAAGCTATACATATATTTATCATGATTTTACAAAATATACATGCATCTTAAAAATACATAAAATTAATTTCTAACTCTACTTACTAAACCTAGGTACTTACAACGTTTGACAAAAAACAATTTTTAACGACATTACGATTAAGAGCATTGTCATGTCATATCATGTCAAGAGCATTATCATGTCATGTCATGTCCTGTCATTTGTCATATGAAAACGAAACTTCCGATGTTTTTCGATGTAATATTTAAAAAAACCGGGCAGCGGCATCCCGCTCGAGCTTATTTTAGAATAATCCTAAGTTTATCTTCCCCAAACAATGTTATTTAGACCACAACTAGTGCCCGAAGTAAAAACGAAAAATTTTCTGAAACCTCTACACAGGAATTATCCTAAATGGAGTGGTGCTATCCTGACTATATCAAGTGGATCTGATGATGTGATGGAGGTGAGAGGAAAATTGTACTAGGATGTCCGTTCACAAGGTCCTATTTTAAGAATATAGGGCCAAACAGGGCGCACCAGATACGCTGTCAAGTGCCTATGCTAGGTAGGTATATGTGCCCCATATAAAACTATGAAAAATAAAAGTACCTACGAGGTCAAAATATACAAAGCATAAAATAACTAGCTACAGATCAACTAGTGGATTGCCCGCTACTTCGTCTGCGTAGACTTAGGAAGGGTACAGTAAGAAGAAACAAACCTCATTCCCCTGCGGGTAAGATCGGGTGACGGATGCTCAGGACAAGCTACATATGTAACTAAAGCACACATGTTCCAGTTTTGTGACACTGGTGCCACTGTTGTCATAGGGCCTGGAGGTGCCCGAGCCCCCCCAATGCCATCATCAGCAGGGCTGAGCCGCCCCCCCCCCCAATATTTCACTTTGAAAGTATGAAGCGCGACGTAAAAGATTATTTACTGTGTACAAAACTACATAATGATGGATGTGTACTTAGGTAGATAATCAATCACAAAAACGATATCCACGCGAGCGAAGCCATGGTCGAAAGCTAATTAGAAAATATTAGGAAATATTTTTAAGAAGTCGGCGCCCCTGTTTGTGTACGCCCTATAAATGTAAGTAATGTTCACACAGAACACCAGTTTTAGCAAATTATTTTACTGTGAAATTATGTTGGTCTACCTGTTAAACAAATCTACAGGTTTTAAGTAGTCATATAAAGTTTATTTAACAGCTGGTCTACCTATTAAACAAATCAACTGATTCTCAGACTTTTCAATTTCCGTGGTCCATTAGTCGTCGAAAGGTATCGTTTAATATGTATAAAGACTTTTTGGTCTGAGTTTAATCATCTTTAGTCATATAAAGTTTATTTAATTTGTCAGATTTCTATAAAAATATGGTTTAATAAAAAAAACGTGCCTTGAAGTGGATCTAGGCCTTAGACAAAAGATACCGCCGTTATTTACGACTCTTTTGATGTTTGCTGTGGTCATGTATGAATGGAAACAATTTATAGGTACCCCAAAATAATTTAAGTCGTTTTCGAAATGTACATTTATACATATGTAGGTACATCATCATCTCCCTACTTTACTCACTCAACTTTCCCATGTATTTGAGTGCAGCTTTTTACATTTTCAGTCGCCTTTCCTGTCTCAAACCTGTCAGGAAAGCTGTCAGGTCTTCCGTCACGCCAACTCCTCCATATTTATGACCAAAGTTTAAAGTTCATCTGAAGTTGAGGTTTAAATTGATTGTAAAATTTGAAACGAACAGACCAAATAATTAATAGTTCTTCTTTTACTCTCTTCTCTGCTTCTTCTTACTCTCTTTACTACACCCTTAACTACTACACTTGGATTTCCTCTTTTAACCCCAGACATTCTTTCTTCATCTATCAGATCACAAAACAAAGAACCATTTGCAAATATTTCTTAAAATTATGTCATTATTCTGTAACCAATGACACGCATTAAAGCCATCAGCGCCGCTGGCAAAGTGCCGAGTGCCGGAACCGCCGGATCGTCGTCGTCGTCGTCGCATAGGTACCTAGGTGGAGCTGAGTCACAGCGTAGTGCGGCGGCGCGATCGATAGACACTGCACCCCTCCACCCTCCCTACCCCTCTGCACCTGCCATTACCGCTCCAACACCACCCGGAACAACCAAAAAATATTACACCAAAAAGTCTCAAACTAATCGCGAATAACCAAAACCAGTGCATTATAATCGTCAATTATTCTCTAGGTACAGCCAGTACGACGTTTCAAGGTCGCACCGGTCGTTGAACTCACGTAAATTTTAACAAACGTCTTTTTAATAATAGATTTCTACCTCGAACGTAATAGAGCAATAGGCGAAGTGGTTTAATTTTTTCTCTGTTGTGCCGCGTATTTATTTTTAATTATTACGCGTTGTGTGTACGCAAGGTCGGTTGGATGGACTTGGTCGTGCACAAATGGTAGATGGTTGCCGATGCAATCGCGCGCGTTGCGAGCTAGATACTTACTGACAAAGGGAGTTCCGGTATTAAAGCCTGATTTAGAGTTTTCCACATGATTTTTGAGTAAAATCATCGGGATGGCTTCAAAGGTCCTCGTTCCAGCGGCACCGTTCGCTAAATTACAGGTATGTTGAGTCTCACTCGTCAGTTTTCCATTTACGTTGAATTTCCCAATTTGTCGCATCATCATTCGAAATTACAAAGAACTTTTAACCGGTCAGGTCATTGACATAGGAAATTAATATACTTAGGTATCGTACTCCCACCTATTCATCATATAGGCTTTCCCCACAGTTAATTTCTACCTGGATATCGACTTTCTTTGTTCTACTGAAAGATTCAGGTATTCATGTCACTTTTGTGGGAGTAATTGAATAATTAGTATGATACAACAATATTTTTTTGTAAGAATTCATTTGAATAATTAGTATGATACAACAATATTTTTTTGTAAGAATTCATTCTCCGGTAATATCGAATTTCTAATAGATATAATCTTAGTCTATTTTTTTTTCACTAAACCTATAATAAGTGGAAGCTTATGATGTTTGGAACCTCTGATTCAGAGATGCTACGTAATTCGCTAGATCAAACAAAGACTTGAGGTATAATAGAACAATAACAAAACATAATCATAAACTTCAGTAGTGACACGATATTAGCAGAATAAAATATTGCATACGTACTTACAGAAAGAGGATATTGAGAAACTTTTTTGATATAGAAACTTAGTTCAAACTAGATAATCGATGAAACTTTACACAAGAATTTGTAGGGAGTGAATTAATAACATTGTATTGTACTTACACTGCTTAAATATTATAACACGTGCTTGAAGTATTATTTAGAATCAGGTAACTCATTTTAAAGAAAGAATCATGTTTGCATGGATAATAAGTTTTTGCTACCTATAACTACAATGCAACCTACTAGGTATATTGCACATTAATTTCGGATGACATTTTTGCATACAAGTAACCTCGTTGTTATACTGGGCCTACTGTATTACAGGACATACAGCCACCACCTTTAAGATATAGGTATGTTTTCAAGCAATAAATTTACTATATTGTATTGTGTCTTGCAGGTGAAGAAGTCCCCTCCAGATCAAACAGGAAGCTCTTCTTTCATCATCAGCAATGGTGATGCAGCTGCCAGGATCGCTCACCTGGAGCACAGTGTCAAGTTCCTGCAGGAACAGCATCGGCTGATGTTGAGCGGACTCCATGCCGAGATCGAGGCATTGAGGGAGAGGAACCGAGGTAATAATATTTCAGAAATATGTCAAAGAAGAGTCATCTTCAGTATTGTCGTGTTACGGATTACAATTTATGGAGGACACAATATTAAGAAAATTAAAAGGATAAATGGGGCAATGTGCAGATGATAATGATGAAGAAGATGATCTGTGCAAATCTATCAAAAAAAAATGTTTCCTCCATATCGAATTGGCTGATTGGTAATTTTTAAGGAAATGTCAATTTTTTTCGAATTCATTATTGATTCGGGAAAAGTTGTTCATTTTTATGATAAGAACACTCTGTTAAATTTTTGGGAGTGGCATTTTACCATTTGTGTATAGTTATATGCACAAACAGATTGATTGTAGAAATACGTACAATAATAGAAATTCTTCACAAAGGAACTACTTAGTAGGAAACTGTGAACGTAGATTCGTCCATAACAGCGAGTCGCAAACCTTCATAACAAGGTAAAACGTTACACGATACTTTTCCGTTTTAGCAAAAGGAAAAACTATTACGACCACTTACTTAAATAAACAGGAAAACATAATACACGCAAATATACAAGGTCCTTTATCTAATCCTTCTAAGGGCAACTTTATAAGTTGGATGACCTTTGTCAACAACATGATTACGTTATAGAAAAAAATAAGGCGTCGTCCTAGTGATCATCATCATGTTATATGCGATCATGTGCGATGAAATCAAACATACTAATCTCTACTATTGCGACATTCACCCAATTACTGATTTCCTAATTGAAGGTCGCACGATCACGTCAAATTAACGGAGGAAGAGTTTCTATTCCTTTGCAGTTATCTGAGTTGACATTTCACGCTATGCTTTCAGCGCTATGCTTCTTCATTTATTATGCGGACCGTGAAGAGTGGAACTTCTTCTTTGCCTGCGTCTGTATTGCTCGATGCTTACAATCTGGGGATACCATTTCTGTGTCAACTGATACTTTTTATGAGCTGAGATGTAGACAAACGCACTCAAATATTTAGTATAAAAGTTCACGTTGAAATAGCAACTTTAGGAGTTGCGTAGGGCCGATATAGACTTAATCGTCCTAATGGACGATGCCTTAGATTCTCACGTAGGAGTAACCATAACTTTGCAGATTTAAGTGCCCACATCAATTCTCGGACTGTACTCGACTAATTTGAATTAAAATAAGACAGTGATTCACGCGAAGCATAGCTCACTGACGAAGACGCAAAGCTGAGAATACTAGGCATCGGTACAGAATTAGATTGTTTATTGTTTATTTTGGTTTGTTGCAGACTTGCAGTTCCAGCTGATATTTAATAAGGAATCCTCGCCGAAGCCAAATTCTCCTGCGTGCGATGAGACCTCGGAAAGCAATGAGGTAATGATTTAATCAGAAAAAAGCGAATGATTATTTCACCAAAAAAAAAGAATACTGTCTTCAATAGTAAAAGTCTGAATAATTTGAAAACAAGTGGAGCTATTTTCACCAAACATAGCTGAGAATCAAGCCTTCATTTGAAAAATATTATTCATATCGACCACCCCTTTGTGACGAGGTTAAAAATACAGACGAATATTTTCAGTAATTGTCCTTTCATTGATTTGGATGTGGTACCTCATGCATGACATTCTTTGTAATTTCAAGAGATACAAGAATACCAAGGCAAAAAATATATATTTTTTACCATTTAGATTGTGGCTTACAAGCCACAAATTAATAATTAATAATTTCATTACAATGTTAAATTAGGATGTGACTCCGTTTCAAATATTCTGCTTATTATATGGTAAAATTTACCCGAACTTCCAATGGGGATATACTGCCGTTACTTGATGTTGTACTGAGCATTACCTGCGGTCAAGTGTAAGGCATTTCGATTTATACCTTCGGACGAGTGCAAAACTACCTTTGTTTGTACACATCTAGTAATCAGAAGTGCAAGTTTACTCATGATGTTTTCCTACAACCGCAGTCGGTATGAAAATGTACGTGGAAAGTATTTAAATCAAAGACATTTGGTGTTAGGAGTTCCGAATTACTAACGTACAGCCACCGACGCTTTTTTCAAAGGAGTCCGTTTCAAATGAGGTAACTTGTCAACGTTTTCCAGGAGGCCAACCTGAAACGCGAAGTGACACGTTTGGAACGCGAAGCTGCCGCTGCAAGGGGAGAAGCGAGGGCTGCAGAAGCAAGGGCGTTACAACTGCAACGGATGGTCGATGCTCAAACTGAGTAAGTTTTCAGTCTTTTTGATGAGGATAGCAAAAGACTGGCTTTCCATCTGATGGTCGTAGAGGGATATAAGACCACTTACACAGTATATTAAATCGTTCTTGAAGAGTTCCAAGCTTCGTTGCTTGACAAAATATTGCAGAGAAAGTTATTCTGAAACAGAATTTGTCGTAGATTAGAACCGCGCGGCTCGAGAACAATTCAGCCTCAACATTCAGATCCTCGGCTAAGTAGTCAGGAGCACTAAACACAGAGCCACCGGTCAGTGAAATCCCTAAACATCATCGTCCTTTACAGCTTACTCACTTACCCTTTTCAGAAAACTCCGCGAACTAGAACTGCAGCCACGCGAGGAGCCGGACGCTGAGGAGACCCGCGCGGAGCTCCGGGCTCGCTTGGCGGAGGCCGAGCGACTCGTGCGCAGGCTGCGCGGCGACGCGGAGCGCCAACGACGCGAGGTACACGCGCCCGGCGGCGGCGTCACCAACCTCTTGTTTGACGGCGCGCTCGCCACTCACGCGCACGTACGTCACATGTGTTGCGACACGCATCGCTCTGAGCGGCCAGTGATTGAGTTTTGCTGAAGTTTTTACTATGAATTTCGAGTAAATAGGAATTTATCACAAAATTACGATATCAATCAATAAGGGGAGATTTAGGGATGATATATACCAAAGAGCTTTGACAGTTTAAATATGCGTAGAGTTGCCTACCCTACCTTAATAGTTATCGACGAAAATTGGGACCTGACCGGACGCAATGCTTGTATGTAGGTACTTTGTACCGGTGATAAAAAAATTAAAGATTTTATACCATGAATCTATTCCTTTAAATTCAAATATTACTGGGAATAATTCCTGAAATTCCCAAGTAATACCGGGAGCGGAACATCACTATACTGCAATGGCACAGTTAACAAAACTGATCTAATATTGCTCATTTTGGAATCGTAAAATTGGAATTATTCCGAGGTCACCATTTCCGATGTAACGAATGGCTATAAATAATAACTTCCATCTATTTATTATAATCCAATGTATACGGTATACGGTAATTAACTTTTTAATGAGGATATGAGCTCACACACTCACTCACTTGCTTCATATGATAGAAAATGTAATTACTTTAGTAAAATTACTTTCATTGGTCGCTTTACCTTGAAATCAATACCATTCAGTAATTTGGTATACAATATTCAAATAAAGGAATGTAATTCCAATTAACACCAAATTTTCAAGGTCAACTATCGATAATTAGTTATCGATATTATACATCACTCCACTTCAGTTACGGCGATATTCAGTTGAAAGAGTAAAAATGTAAGTTTGGATGGACCACACAAAGTAAAAAATAACCAGTTTGCTGTTTTTTTGGTAATTTTTCGTAAGTACGTAACGTTAGAGAAAATCTGTGTTTATCCCACCCAGCACAAGTCGGTAAGATACTTCTAAATTTCTTTGAACTTTTCAAAAATTGGTTGTTTGGTTTCACATAGAACGATTGCACGCTTTACAGAAAATTATTAACAACTAAATAAAAAATAATTTCGCACCATAATTGTGCGTATGAGTTGTAGTTTGGCTAAACTTTAGTGTCTGTATTGTATTGTTGTGTAGGTTTTTCAAATGTTTCGCTTTTCCTTAAGCTATCATAGCAGTTAGAATCCCTTTTATTATCTCTTCTTTGCGCATGATTCATGCTCAAGCCTTCGTGAATGAGTTCGTTAGGATAAGGTAGGTTATTTTAAATCACCATTTTCATATTAAATAATCAATACTTCAATTTATAGGCTATGAAACAGCAAAGAAAGTGGGGAAACCGATTGGTTTTAATCTAGTAAACTCCATGAACCCTACTGCTATAAGAACTTAAAGAAAAATAATACTTACATGGATAAACTCAAAAAGAAAGTTTTGAGATACTTCAATACTAAAATTACACGCAGTTCATCTATTTTACTGCTATCAGAGAGAGATAATATATGTATTTGCTAATATATCGATCTGAACATATTCCTTTTTGTATCAACAGCTCCAGTGTATGAAGAACTCCTTGCACGCGAGTCTCCGTGCTAGCGGTCTAGACCCCAGTTTCGGCTATCAAAATAACTACCACTTCCCGCCTGTGCATGCGCCGGAGTTCTGGAGAGAACCAATTAGAGAGTGAGTCTCAATCATTGTTTGTTTGTTTGTAAACTCTTTATTGATAAAATAAAATATGTACAAAACTAAACTAAATCAACTAAACTGTATCATTATGTATGAAAACGCGGCAACCCACCCGAAAAAAAAGTGAAATGTTAGCTCAGCGAATCAACAAGGACAGTCTATGTTACGTAGCCAAATGAAATACTTGTAAACCCTACTAGTTGTAGGGTGAATTTTAGGCGGCTTGAAAACTTCTGACACTGGGGTTGGCCACAGCCCCACAATCACCTCCACCATACGGACTTTGCCCCGGTGTGTGGACTGTGGGGTATAGCCTATCCTTCCCGATGTATGGGAAGAGACCCGTGCCTGCAATTTTGTAAAGTCCGACCGACTGGTGGGTATCACTGATCGCTCTATATCTGCCGCCAAACAATACCCTGGTAGCATGGCTAGCTAGTTGCAGACAACAACGCCTGCTAAAGAACGAGACATCTAATAATTATTAAAAAATGGGGATCTTTTAATATTGCATTTTCTACATGAATCACACATAAAAATTGGGAGTAAGAAATTGAAATTTTGACAATTAAAAGCGCCGGTTTATGAGTTCTTTGCCTATATTTTATACCTACCATGCCACTGTATAACAAACTCGTTTCAGGGACTTCAGCGTGAACGGTGCTGGTATCAACCCGGGGAGGGGGCGAGCGCGTCGTCCGCTTACTCTGCCAGATTTGGCCGCGCAACCCCACCGTGCTACCATCTACGCCAATAGTAAGTTTATAGCTAACATTAGAGCTAAGATTCATGGATTCACT